>OX123195.2:49089617-50298337 GCA_944739405.2 Euclidia mi
TTCTGGAGGTTGTTTTAAATCGTATTCAAAATTTCGTTATTAAATCAATATACAAGTTTCTATTTTATGAACCAATGGGTCAAGTACAACATCTATAATACAATCTAATATCATCGTCCCGTTCTTATTACTTTATAAATAACGTTATGGGCACAAATTTTGTTTCAAACAATTCCCAATCAGCTTGATCCAAACTTAGCCAATATTCACGGAATACCGCTTTAAAGTTGTGAACAATTTAAGTCTTTGTCCGAACGTTCTTACGGCCGAATACCGGGTTACAAAGCAAATTGTGAAGTTTGCCCTGTTTCTCGGAACCAACCCGAAGTTTGGAATAAGACCTTGTTTATAGGCATTGGAAACTTTGTCTTAGTTTTGTAGGCGGCTAAGCAGAATGCCTATGTAATCGGATAGAAGGACAAGTGACTAATTTAGATTAAATTTATGTTTAAATGTGTACAATATTACTAGGGGATGCCAGCAGTTACGCCTCATCATCATCAGCCCTATATATAAACTGTCCCACTGCTGGGCACGGGCCTCTTCTCACTATGAGAAATTGAGAAGGGTAAGGCCATTGTCCACCACGCTGGCCTAGTGCGGGTTGGCAGACTTCACATGTGTTTCGAGAACATTATGGAGAACTCTCAGACCTGCAGGTTTCCTCACAATGTTTTCCTTCACCGTTTAGCAAGCGATAATTAACAATTTAATAGGCACATAACTCCGAAAAGTCATTGGTGCGTGCAGTGGATTCGAACCTGGACCCTCTGCGTAGCAGTCTGTCGTTCTCTCCACTACACATCTTTTATATTTAACCGTTTCTTCTGATCCCGTGGTAATTTTGAGAAATCCCTTCGTCTCGTCTCAACCGAACATACATGTCAAATTTCAGCTCCGTGCGCCCAATAGTTTTCTCTAAAGCTTGTTTGTCAGTCAGTCAGTAACGCAAGCATTTTTATATAAGTACCTACAGATTTTTGAAAGTTAATACATTTGCTGAGAAACTAAACGTTTAAGATATTGAAATAAGTTGTGTTACTACGATGAAACTATTTTTATGTTATGTACTCAAATAACGAAAACCTTGGATGCAAATGGTATAACCACAGATTACTAAATAGTTACTTCGGTATAACGCTGGGAAGATCATGGGATAATTATATATATTACCAGCTGTTTCCCGCAGTTTCACCCGCGTCCTGAGGGAACTACTTCTTGTACCCGGTTAATTTATTTTTAGCCTAAGTTACGCCTTGGTACATCAGCTACACGCCAGTGAAAGTCCCGTCAAAATCGGTCCAGCCGTTCCAGAGATTAGCGAGAGCAAACAGACAGACAGACCGACAGACAGACAGACAGACAGATAGACGGACAAAAATGGTAAAAAATGTCATTTCGGTATATGTATCGTTTATACATCCATATTATGCATTTAGAAAAAAGCGGTTATTTTAACATTACAAACAGACACTCCAATTTTATTTATATGTATGTAGGTATGTATATATACGCGTGCAAGCAAAAGTTAGTTGCAGTTATATTTAACAAGTCAACAATAGTATAAAAATAAAACCAATAGATTTATTTACGTATGTTTCGCGACCTATTTTTAGTCTACAGCAGAAGTCAAGCTAGATTGAACCCGTCTGACCTTTACCGGTACCGTAACCGATAGGCTATTTAAATGGACGCAACAGTTCCGTAATAATATCTATGTTATTTATATTTTATTGGTAACATTCATGTATGAAAAGAGTAATGAGTGTAGAGGAAGCGCGTGAGGTTTGTAAGGATAGAAGCAAGTGGCGTTCTGTTGTCTCTGCCTACCCCGACGGGAAAAAGGCGTGAGTATACGTTGGTATGTATGTATGTAAAATTCAGTGGTAACAAATTTTATATCTTGTAATAAAATCGTAGCACAAGTTTTTATTTATTGTTGTTAGGGTATAAAAAGACTAGCTGCTGGGGAAAAGTAGATTATGTCGTGACAAAATAATTGACTAATTTGTCTTAAGGACAAGACACACCTTTGGTTATAGGTAGTATAGCATTGCTGATGTCAGCATGAATGGGCCGGCTCGACCGGGGACCTCTCACAGAAAATCGACGTAAAGTAACCGGTAACAGTAGGTACTTAAACTGTTGCAATTTCGTTCGATGAGTGAGAGTGCCGGAGGCCCTATCCCCTATTCCTTCTCCCTCATCCCATCCCTATTCCAACCCCAAGGGGCGGCAACGCACTTTTGACTCCTTTGGTGTTGCTTGTGTCCATGGGCGGCGGTAATTGCTAACCATCAGGCGATCCGTCTGCTCGTTTGCCGCCTATTAGTATAGACACTAAGAACACCCAGACTGGAACTTGTGAATCCCACAAAGTGTGGTCTGTGAAGGGATCGAACCCCCAGTACCTATTTGGCGCAGTTTAATCTATACGTCACCAGTTATGCCGAGTGGACTCCAATAACACTACAGGTCCGATCAACCAGCCACAATCAAAGTCATTAACAAATAATGTATCTAATCAACAAATAACACTCATCTTGATGTTAACTACATAACATAACTTCACGCCTTTTATCCCCGAAGGGGTAGGCAGAGGTGTATTACACACTCACGTTTCGCCAGTTATGTTTAGGTCCCAATGTAACAGGGGGCGAGCCTATTGCCATCTACCGGGCACACTATAAGCAAGCGATAATTAACATTTTGAATACACACATAACTTCGAAAAGTCAAAGGTGTGTGCCCGGGGCAACTGGGAATCGAATCCAAGAGACCATCGTCTCGGCAGTCCGTTATGTACACCACTGGGCTATCGCCCGCTCTGATGTTAACTATAAGTCCACCAATATTATTTGAGTTTACATACAACGTGTCAATTTGCTACAATTAGTATAACTAGTCTGCTGATATAGCGTTAATGAACTTCGAAAAGAAGAGTTAGATTGTAAAGTGCGTAAAAATAGCATTCATGTGAATCCAATTTGTACAAAATAATTCATACCCGGATTCGTCCACATCCTCATTTTTTCGTAGGCAATGGAGCACTATTCATAATCTCAGATACAGAACAGTAAATAATTATACAAATGCTTATTACGTCATCACATAACGAGAAAAACCCAGCATCAGATTAACAACCAACGTCACAATTATGACGTTAATACTCTTGAAACGAAAAAAGCGCTATTTTTATAACTAGTCTTATATTACGTCAGTAACTCTCCAATTAAAATGGCGGTTACTAGGTATTGAGGTAAACAATAGAATAGATTTTTATGCGCTTTTCTTACGTCAGTTCAATAAATTGTGATAAAATCCGATAAAGGTAGGTTCTTGCGTAAGCTAGGGTTTTATAATCCATTGTAAAATTCCAATTAGTTAGATGTTGGCGATTAATTGTCAAGTCCATCATCTTAATATATAAAATCCTTGCGTTACTGACTGACTGACAGACAAGCTACAGCCGAAACTACTCGGCGCAAGAAGCTGAAATTTAGCATGTATGTTCCTTGGGGACCGTAGGGGTGCACTAAGCAGGGCTTGAAAACGTTACCAATTCCCATTAAAAATAACGTTAAATAACGGTATTTCAAAGAGATACCTGGCATACCGGTACCATTTGGTAGCGTTATTTAGTAGCATAACGTAATAATAACGGTAAAAAAATTACGTTAAAAATAACGGTATTATGAAATTTTTTGTAAAATTACCGGTAACAAGTTCACGGTATAGTTTGGTTATTTTATGCGACGTTGCTGTTTTCTCGAAGCCGCCGCCCGCCGCGACCGGTACGGTGCAGCGATGCGGCGGTGGCGGAGGCGCGGGTGGTACACGGCCACGCGCGCGCTTTCCGACTCCGTTGCCATTTCGTTTATCGTCTTGCCAACTCTCACGCACTTAGTTTAATCTAAATTATATATATAGAAAACTACTGTTATAGTTCTCACTTCTTATTATTACATTTCCTTTATTAAGTTTTAACGTTTAGGGTAAAGTCACACTGCAACGTTGCGTTGCGACGTTTGCTTTGCAAGATTAGGACGTGGCACCTAATAATGCAGTTTAATGTCAACGTTGCGACGACACAACACAACGCAACGGAGCAGTGGCTTCGCTCTAATTGTTTTATTTATAGACTCACGCCTGTATCCTCAAAGGTATAGGCAGAGGTGTAATATTACACCCATATTTCGCCATGAATTTTTAGGTCCCACGTAATAGTGGGCGAGCGTATTGCCGTTACCGGGCACATCATCAGATTCCGGGCTGCTACTGAGAATTCGGAAAAACCCAGTTACACTTTGCCCGACCCGGAAATCGAAACCTGGCCCTCCTATCAGCAGTCGGATACGCTATCCACTGGACCACGGAGTAACTAATTGCTTACATTTTTAAATATTTTTACAAAAGCATTTAAAAATATAAAAGTAAATTGAAGTCCAGAGATAGAAGACCCCTAGATAAACCTGAACAACCCCTCTAGGGGTCCTCTATCTCTGGACTTCTGCTTACCATACTTACGACAACCTGTATAGTCAAACTTGATACGAACAAGAAAACAAAGTTATTTTCTACTCTCTCATTATTAACGACACCTGATCACTGCACTAATTTAATTTCATCGTTACCAACACAATTATTAAATATAACACAATCTGAAACAAATATATCAGGTGACATACTTCGCTTTGCTGAAATAAAACGGAAAATAATTAAATTTAAATGCTGCGTACGCTTAAATAACATTTGTTTCACAAAATATTCAATGGTAATATAATTTTATTGAACTTACCCATTTTGAAGCTGAAGAAAAAGTTTCAGTTAGATTCGCGAGACACACTGTACGTGATGGGTGGAAAACCAACCATGTAAACGTAGGATACTCAGAGAGTTTTGCAACACTAAAAAAACGATGGCATCATCACACACATTGTAAAATATGTCACTATGTCATATTATAGGCTAACTAATAGGTTGTCAATTGCTTTGGTTTCATATACCGTTACTATCTGCTTCATTCACTTCTACCATAGTTCTGACCATGTTCGCGAGTTGCCTACATTAAAAAGACGTAAGTGGATGCTCCTGTTTCACCATATTTACTTTGGGAGGCTTACCATATGAACATCATTTACTGCTTGAGTATGATATCAATAGTTACTAAAAATTTTACGAGTGGATGTCTACAATGTGAAACAGTTGCAGCTCCTTACAAAAATAAAATGTACCACTGTTATATTTGTTTGAAAAGAATGGCCATGAGTTTTATTTCCCGGTATTTCTCGTGGTTCTACCTATTGCACTGCGAACGTGTCAGTAAATGTAAATGTAGAATCATTAAGTAATTGACTTTAATTTTGACGTTCATAAACGTCACTTTGTGGCCTAGATGAATAAATTATTTTGACTTATTTAAAAATAGCAGTAATTAAACCTATTCATAAACAACATAGCAAATCAGATTTAACGAATTATAGACCTATTGCCCTTTTGCCTATATTTTTGAAAGTGTTTGAGAAAGTTATTTACGAGTGTCTATATAACTTCTTTAAAACGAATGATTTGTTCACAATTTGTCTGTATGGTTTTAGGAGAAATCAATCGATAAATTTGGGAGTATACAATTTTAAAAAGTTGATGAATGATCTCCAATAATTGCACTCTATTTGAAGCTTTTGACCATGTCAATTATAAAATCCTATTAGATAAATTATATGCATATGGTGCAATGTCCATAAACTACTTGAATCACACTTTACTAACAGAAGACAGTATACGGAAGTAAAAAGACTCACTTTTCTAAGTAAAATTGAAGAAACATATCACTCTAAAAAAATATGAGCTGTCAGGTGTCCCTCAAGGTAGTATATTGGGTCCTCTATTATTTATCATTTATATCAATGACATGCCAAAAATAATTACCCATAACATGACATTATTTGCCGACGACAGCACCATATTATTTATTAATGAAAATTTATCAAATTTAGAATATGACATTAATACATCTTTAAACATAATAATAGAACGGCTCAGAGAGAATAATTTAAAAATTAATTTAAAAAACACAAAAATAATGTATTTTAAGCCACGTAATAGAACAGAAAATTGTTTAAATGTGTCCTCCCATTTATTTTAATGATATGGATATGATTTATATTTCCAATATATACTTAATCTGGCATGGATGTATCCCATTTGTCAATGTCATCAATGTACATCTATATTACTTATATATTATGACAGAATAAATGTACCTAATTATTGTATGCGTAAATGGCGGGACATAGCATGTTCAAATAACCAAAGATTCTAACTTATGTACCTATGTTACACAATAAATATTTTTGAATTTGAATTGTGCTTCTTTGGTTTCGTGAAACAAATTTCATGAAATGGCTTCAGGAAAGACTAATTCCTTATTTGCCGTCTAATAGTTAGTTGTTATGAATAATGCCCCTTATCACACTAGTCAAGTTAAACAAGGTACCAACATTAAGTTCTGCTAAAGCTGAAATGCAAAACTGGATCACAAATAAGCGGTTATCTTATCTGCCTACCATGGTGAAAGCGCAACTGTATGAAATTATAAGAGACCATAAGAGAAGCTCCAATATATGAAACTGATCAAATGCTTGAAGCTCATGGCCACAAAGTGATTAGATTACCGCCATACCACTACGAACTAAATGCAATTGAATTTATGTGGAGTCTCATTAAAAGGCGAGTCACAAGCAAAAATATAGGACAAGAGGCAACCAACATTGTGAATTTAGCTGAAGAAGCTTTTTCAATCTATCACTGCAGAAGACTGGCAAAAACAATGCAAACATGTGCGCCATATAAAAGACAACCTTCGTGAAACAGATGGGTCTACGGATGCTGAAATGGACAGGTTCATAATAGAATTAAATTATGAATCTGATACAGAATCTGACAGCAGTTACGAATCATCATTGGTAGTCCGAGGATCTGACTGCAGTTACGAATCATCATAACATTGGCAGTACATATGCATCATTTAAAAAAATATGAAAATTGAATTACAGTTATTGTATTTGATAATTAAAACCTCACATTGACGTAATTATGATGCATTTACCTTTGTTTATTAAATAGACAAAGTTTTTATTATAACTATTTATCTTCGTAGGAAATTAGTTACTTTGTTAGAAAATAAATGTACAAGCGTATAGCCATGCCGATATCAAGAGGTTTTGTTACAAACATTACTTCCAAATATTTAATACGATCGCGTAGGCAATAAAAAAAATAAGTACATTTTTAGCAATATTGTATATTTAAAATGGGAGTTTTATATACTAAATATAGCAACACAACGCCCAGGTTGGCCAATCTAACAGCTAGAGGTAAAATAACTGTGAACGGACTATAGCCATCGGTACGAACTTGCGCATGGAACAGTCGGGTGGACATGTCATAACCAAGAAAAATATTTGTAATTATTGAAAATTAAAATCTTCAGTCACGTTGTTAGATTAGCTATATTATATTGTTTAATTACATATTCAATCAAATTCGATTAATGTAAATTCAGTCAGGTGAAGGGACTTTTAAACTTAGACTTCTTTCCTTCTTCATAAACGTTAATACTTCAAACACCATGTTCCGTGTTTGGCGACGTAAAACATTAAAACGACCGCGAGGCATGATCAATGAAAATGGTAACTAACAAGAATCAATAACAACAAGAAAGAACGATAGCAACTAGATACAACAAAGAAGTAATACTATGAAACTATTCTAAACGCGACGATACTGTCAGAACTCAGCGAATATGTGAGTCGTGTACAAACGTAGCACTCACACTAATGCGCGGGAGGCGAGGACGCTAGCGGGTGGAAAAAAGCGCGCGCGGGCGTGCCCTGCCTGCCTGCCTCCACGCCCCGCGTACGTCCCGCTGATACCTGATTTTGTGTTCTGCGCAGCGCAATGAGGCTAGGTTCGGAGCGGCCATAAAGTTTGGCGAGTACTGTAAGTAGACTATTAAACACGCAAATTGTCGTACGGCACAGTCTAGCGTCGAAGTAGTCTGACATTCTTTTGCGATTGGACGAGAGCCACGGTAACAAAACTAAGTCATAACGATAAAATTATCGATACCGTACCTTTTACCGTTACGTAATTTTAACGGTAAAATGTGCCAGAATTAACGTTAATTTTGATAACGTTATTTCTTTTTTAACGATATCTGCATCAAAAGGCTGTAACGATACCAAATTTTTAACGGTATTTCAAGCCCTGGCACTAAGACGGGGTTTTCCGAAATTCCCACGGGATCAGGAAAAACGGGAAATTCGAAAATATGTGCGTGCGAAGCCGCTGGCGTCTACTAGTTAATGTATACAAAGACTGCTTAGTACTTTCTTGTCACAGAACTTCGAACATATTCTGTATGTATGAAGATCTTGCATTACTGACTGTCTGACAGACAAAATTAAGGGTCGTAAGGACCTGCAATGTGGCAGTTTATTTCTTGGAGCCTGTAGCGGTGCACTAAGAAGAGATTGCCGGAAATGCCCATCGCCTCGGGAAGAAACGGTTCAATGCAAAAAGTGCGGTCGAATTTGCGATATTTTTTACTTGACGCTGCCAGCGGCTTCGCCCGCGTCAATTATACATAATATAAACCTTCCTCTTGAATCATTCTATTTTATATGAATAATTAATTTAATACATACATAGACTCACGCCTGTTTCCCGGAGGGGTAGACAGAGACTGGCGTTCCGTACCATTTGCAACGATCCTGACATACCTCTCTTGCTTCATTCACTCCCATCAAGTTTCTCATGCATGCTCTTCTGTTTAGGGTACTTCTGACCTGTCCTTTTTTTAGGATGTCTGCAATCTGGTCAGAGAACGTCCACCTAGGTCTTCCCCTTCCCCTTCATCCGCCATATAATACTTCCACGAAACAGCTTCTTTGTATTTCTATAAAAAAATAACTAGACAACGCATTTGCTTACGTAGTTACCAATATCAGATGCCCACCGCGTCTGATCCAAATCAAATAACTCGTAAAAAACTTCGTACAAGTGACGTATGTAATCTAATAATACGTGGTTGTGCTGGCGTCGGTGCATAATATACTGTGTGCTCTGACAACGTGTAGAGATTGTAGGGAGATATGGATCGACAGCTTGCGTAGAGAACAAAAAAGTTGGAACGTACACGGCTGAAAGTTCCGGGTAAAACACGTGATTAAAGTACGTACGTGCAGGTTCTTAGAAAGAATTGTATCACGACTGTGTAGTTTATACATACATACATACATAGACTCACGCCTGTTTCCCGGAGGGGTAGGCAGAGACTACGGAACGCCATTTGCAACGATCCTGACATATCTCTCTTGCTTCATTCACTCCCATCAGATTCCTCATGCATACTCTTCTGTTCAGGGTACTTCTAACCTGCCCTGTTTTTAGGATGTCTCCAATCTGGGGGGCGATTCAGAATCGTTCGATATCTCATTTGACATTCGATTCCGTTAATTGTCAAATGGGCTAGCTCATTTTTTGTCAAAACTATCGCATTTTCTATCAATTTTATGCATTCAGTATGTAGTAAATTAATAAATAAACCGAATTCAATGAATATTTGTTCAAAATATCGCTGATAGGCGGCTAAAAGACGAGGACAATAATTTGACATATCGTACGATAACTTATCGTGACATTCTGAATCGGCCTGCCGGTCAGAGAACGTCCGCCGAGGAATTCCCCTTCGTCCTGTCCCATCCACACTTGGCTTATATATCTGCTTGGTCAGTCTTTTGTCATCTATCCTCTCTACGTATAGTTTATGTCTTGGAATATTCTGTCAAGTCTGGATAGACTACAAAGTGGGCTCTAAACTATGAGGTATGCTAGTCTTGGATGCCGACATAATGCTAAAACGATGATTATGAAGTAGGGACTTCAGAGAAAGGATACATCCCTGATGTAGAGAACCAGGTATGATTCATCTTGAAATAGAGGGGGAAGCTCCGAAATAATTCGGGTTTATACATTTTCTGAAGCCGCAACACCTACTGGCCTAAAAAACTACCTCAAAGCATTCCACCATTTACGCAGTCAACCGTAAAAACACCAAGCTTCTAATACTTCCTGCTTAACATCGTGAAAGTTCAAATTACTACTAAGGAGATACGGTACCTCAATCCCAGAAAACAAAGGGGTCTTTGTTTAGCGGTTCACGCTGGACAACTATCTAATACATAACGCTGATGAGTTTGTTTGTATGTAGCGCGAATATCAGGAACTACTGGTCCGATTTGAAAGATTGTTTCAGTATTAAATAGCCCATTTCTTGAGGAAGGATCTAGGCTATATAACATCACGCTATAAGCCACGGGAGCGGAGCAGCAGCCTTAAATAACGCGGGTATAACCGCGAGCTCATCTAGTCTCGAGATATACAATCCGCATTACTGGAGCTTGTTCGAGAGGTGATTGATGACGTATTAGTGACGTCACTAGCTATGACACTGACATGCGATACGACCGAAATAGTTGACGGATTAAAAATAGAAGCAGGTTTTTTCTTAGTTCTATTTTGGTTGTGATTACATCAATGTTTATTATGGAGTCTTGTTTTGGTTGTTTGTTAAGTTATAGGTCTTGTTTATGACGTAATTGCGCGGGCAAAGTTTGATTTTTAATACACTGGCTTTAATCTGATGTTGTTCGTGGAAAACCCGTGCCACTGTCTTTTATATGGTAAGTAAGACTTAATCTCTCTTATCAATGCTTCCATCTCGGAAGCTCTCATGTATCTACGTAAGTCCATATCTAAATAGATATCTATAAATGAATTTGAATCCATATCTACCTATACACATATGGTTTTAAATTCATTATTCATATAGATTACAAAGCAACACTTATGAACGTAAATCATTTTTTCATACAGCAAACGTTTCAAGGCAACACATGTTTTTACAGGCAGCGAGATAGGTAGAGAGATTTAGTTAGCTGGGGTGCTTATAGCATACTGCCTACACTTCCTAATTGGGATGATGCTACAGCACATTTATCCACAGAACACCTAAATATCACCAGGCAATCAAATTTGGCATTTCCCAGTCGTGTATCAATTTCAACTTAGCAATGGCAAGTTGGTATCCATTATAACAGATTCCACGCACATTATACCCTGAGGATTCGCAAGCAATAATTTCCGAAACTGGGGCTATTATACAACACATTACCGCTAGCTTGTATCCGTAACACGTGGCCTATTTTATGGCCCATTTGGCCGTTGACCAGATGCGCCATATATCGGCTATAACAATGGGACAATGGCGTTGGATACACGGTGACCGTTGTGTGTTATTTGTGCGAAAAACGTTGACATGGCGTTGAAATAAAACTTTATTTTGTTTTGCTAGGATCTCATTGTTCTTGGATATTGTTGCTACAAACACTAGTACAACTCTTTGGTGTTAAAACCTATTTTGAATTCACTCCCAATAATAGTATTTCACACATTGTATACTTTTACACTTTGTACCCGAAATAAAGAGACGCATTGGTATGACCAAGGATGCTATGACCCGCCTAAACAACATATGGAAGAAGAGGGGAATTTCTATTAATACTAAGATCCGTTTGGTACGAGCCCTAATATTCCCCATTTTTCTATATGGAGTTGAAACATGGACGATACGAGCTCGAGAGAGGCAGAGGATTGATGCTTTGGAAATGTGGTGCTGGAGGCGCATGATGAGGATACCCTGGACCGCCAAGCGCACCAATAGTTGGGAACACAGAAGGTAAGCGAGCTCGTGGCCGTTCCCCAACCAGATGGACCGATCAAGTAAAAGATACACATTCCTCCAAGTTTTACTCGGTTGTAAAGGAAGCAATGGACAGGACTCGATGGAGGCAAATCATTCACTCCAAGTGTAAGCCATCCAGTGATGACCACGATCCTCAGTCATGAGGGAACGACACGAGAGAGAGATACTTTTACACCAAGAGACAGGTGTAGGTAATGCTCAAATTCCTCTAAGGATATTTTCTAGACGTTCGTTATAAAGGATGCGAAAACATTGTCAATTACTACGCACGATTCCGTGGAGCTATAAAGTAATCCTATATAATAATAAAATTCTAATAAGTCTTACTTGCCTCAGAATAAGACTTACCGGACCCTGATCTGATTGGAGTCTTTACAATTGGCAGCAAATATGTCGTTGATATAAAATCACGCTTGAATCGTACTAATGAAGATCAGCTTCATTTCGGATTCTTTATTTCTTTACCCCATACAACATCTTCTATAACCCCTACAAGTACGATTCAAGCTACGATTTCTTTAATGTTTAGGTACTTCGTGATCGATATTTAAGAGCATTCTTTCAATAAATTTCCTCTCATTGATTTTAATTCATCCTTGATACTATTCGCGCATTTCTTACTTCTACGGCTTATAATAAAAACGTTTAAAAATAAATTTCCAGTACTTACGTGTGGAAATTGAATACGTTTGTATACTTTTAGCTGCCGGCACCATTTCAACCGTGTGATCGTCTTACATTTGCGTTTCTCTGAATTAAAGGATCGATTTCAAAGCTTATATTTCTTGTGAATTTTGTTCCAATTGGCGCGGCAATTTTTTGCAATGTGAAAGGGGAGCTAACCGCGCTTATTTGAGTAAGCAAACCCAATTCAAATAAAAACGGTTGTCGACCGTTGAAACTTGTTGGCTGTACTAAAATTCTGACATAATGGACTGTGAATTATACACAATTATTACGACCGTTTTACTTTTTTTCTGTTCTTAGAATATGATTCTAGCGGCAAGTATTTAAAACTTAATAACATCAAACAGCATTCTCTAGATATATGGATAATTTGTAGGCATCGATTTTAAGCACGATTTGTCTAATCAAATTTAAATAGGCTTAATATTATCGTTGCCTCGTAAAGGAAAATACTGTTTTCATTTGTCTTTAAGTCGGCAAAGAGATTCTTATGTTCACAATTATCTTCAAACTAAGAGCGTTGTATTCCGCACTATTCAGGGTCGTAACCTTTCTTCGGCATCGTTGCTTTCTCCAATAGTTTCTGTCTCTGATAGTGCGAAGTTGTGTGCTGTAGAGTCAAGAGCGGAGCAGATCTGATCAGACCAACATATTGCCATAGTAAAAAAAAAAAAGTAGGTTAGCTAAGGCCGATCGGCGAGTTAAATGCCTACTCTTGCGTCCTACCTACGCGCGACGCATCCCGTACTGAGGCCGCGTCGAGCCGCGCTCGTCTATGAGATTGTGTGCGTGAAAAGTGCGTGCGTACACGGCGCCGGCGACTTACGCGTACATTCAAATCGGCGGCGGCCGATCTGTATGAAGCTATCCTACTATTCTTTTGACCACGAGGTCTTTTCCCATCTACTTCACCGATCACGACAAGCTTTTAGACCTTGCCGTCTTTTCTTGCAATGTGATAGAGAGCAATATTTATCAAATTAACTTTTACTTAGCTAACTTAAGATTCAAAACCTCAAAATCGAACTTGAATCATGCTATCCATCTTACGACCCAATACTTACCCTCCCAGACATACCTGACAAATAATAATACAAGATTCTTAACACGTTCAAAGAACCCCAATGTAAGGAATGTGCCCTTTTATTACGTACGGATTACATTGCGGCAAACAGCTGTTCGGTCGCCATTGTTCGTCGTCCCTGTCTTTGTATTGTAGGCCGATTTCTAAGTTGTATAATTTTTTTCATGTGATCTTTTGATGATATAGGAAGATCCGGACTGATTATTTTGAGTTTCAACGTTCTACAACGTAAGACAAGCGAGTAAATCAAGAAAACAATACGTAATATAGCAGATTTCTTTTAAAACGGATTTGTTTATGCTGAAAGCACTACACCATACGTACTTATGGTGTGGTGCTTTAAGAGCCGCCACCTGTCTGTGTAATCCTCCACTGAGTGTTGGAGATTGGATAACCACGCGAGAAAACAGTTCGTGTAATAGACAAACTGTCGTTTCGATTCCGGTGGTAATCCTTATGATGTCTGCTGAAATATTTGAATAATCCCCCATGTGCAGGCTTTTTACCTGGATCTAACGAAAAATTTATAAAAATGTTATTAGTAATGGTTTAATCTCAATTACAAGTTAAAAGTTCTAAAGGGACTCTAGACGACCGGTTGGCGCAGCGGGAGTGTAAGCGACTGCTACGCTGAAGGTCGCGGGTTCGATTCCCGCGCAAGTCAAACATTTGTGTGCATGAACATGGATGTTTATCTTGGTCTGGGTGTTTCTATGTATAATATGTATGTATTTACAAAAAAAGTATATAAGTATGTTTATCCATTATCTAGTACCCATAGTACAAGCTCTGCTTAGTTTGGGACTAGATGGTGATGTGTGTATGTGGTAGAATATTATAAACAAGAACGTGTACTTAAGGTCGAATATTGAGGTCTTCTTGAATCGCCATAGTAAACACGTCCGTCAAGGTGAACGAAATGACTCAGTGCAACGTGATTCCGTAACTATTCAGATACAAAACGCAGATGATAATACTAAACAAATCAACCTTCAGCACGTCCGAGTACTTATTAGAATCGTGTGAGAAAAATACCTTTGAGAAAATAAATGTAACCGTACAATATTGCCGTACATCGTTATAAGATAAGCATTGATGTGATCATTATTCTAAAGTGTCAGTTTCTATTCTTGGGTCGTTCATGTGCTTTTGGAGCTTTCGTGGTCAAGAAGTGCTCTGTTCCTCTCGTAAGTTTCAAACTTCGGCAACGAAATCATGATGATCTTCTTCGCAATAGAGAATACCAAGTACCAGTTCATACATATAGTACTTACACATACCTATAGGTGTTGTCACCACCCCATATCGTCCCATGGGTGTCGTAAGAGCCGACAGAGGGAGCATATTATGCAGAGAACAGCACTGTAAGAGAAGGAAAACTTAATACAAACCCTATACCAACCCGTTTGGCCAGCGTGGTATAGTAGGCCAATTCCTCCTTTCAAAGGAGAGCCCTAGTCCAGCAGTGGACTGTTAAAGGCTGATGATGATGATGATGATACCTATACATCTGTAGATGTGTCTATACATCTCGGTTAAAATAAGACAACATTGTGTCTTCATCAGACAACTTTGACTATCCGAATTCAATGAGTTCTTAGTGTCTAGGAATTTTGTCGAATAAACAGACCGTATTTACTTTAATAAAACTGATACTGATCATACCTTATTGGTACTACATACGTATATATTAACCCTGCACCATCGCGGCCGTAGTAGTTGACATTGTCAATACAAATTCATAAAAGTTGTTTGCCTACTGCTCTGTATATCTTTAAGTAAATATAGGTAGTATAATTATATATAAGTGAAGAGATGCATACATGCAAACCAGCTGGCATTACTAGTAGCAGACGTTAATATCATGATTTAAACGTAAAATAACATTACTTTCGAATTTACTTCACAAAAATATAGATTGGACAACCGCTTTCATCCAAAATATTGCCTTTCATATTTCCTGACATATGAAGAAGTTCCTTAGAATTTTTGCTTAAAATTCTTGTTTTCAGTATGACTTTGCTAACTGTTGGACGTCTTGTACATAATTATAATGATTATTAATGGTGCACATCGCTTTAACTAGCTATTGAAAATACAAAACGAATCTTATACTAAGCGACATATCTAATTTAGATAAGATCATAATATCAAGGGAGACAAAACAGTAGGTTGATAAATAATGTTTTAATTTTCTCCACAAATATAAGAATTCGAAGAATTCTACTACTTATTCTTCAATCGTCGTTCAATTAATCAATAATTTACACAAATCGAAAATCGCTTAGTAAAAATGTTTACAAATTACCTTCCATAAAATATATGCTGCTGTCAATAATTATCTTACCATACATGGTTGTATTAATAATTTATATTAATAGTCGAACAATTATGTCTGCTTCGGTGTTTGTATTGACAAGATCAGCTGTTGAAGTCGTAGAGCTCATAATACACATAGAGTAGGTAAGCGAAGCAAAAAGTCGTCGCTTCAAAATCAAAAAAAAAAAGAATTAATTTGGTCCCGTTTCTCTTTTTAAAGACGCATGTATACTGTGTAGTGTGTCAAGAGGCTTATCAGATACGATTACACATTCGCATGCGTTAAGGTACAAGTTCGAAGCCGACTGCAGACCGCAACTGCAGGCGACGTGACAACTGTTAGTTACTGACAATTTACTACGTGACTTCTCGTTGTGGTTGCGGCGCAACGGCGTATGCAGTTACTGTCTGCGGTCGGCTAAAAACTCGTACCTTTTAAGAGAAACGTACTACGTATATCAAAAGTTTTGTTCTTTCTCTTTCTATCAAGGCGACCTTTTCACTTATATACGCGCTTTCAGTCCGTACCTTGAAGGAGTACCAAACGTTATGTTCTTTCTCTTTCTATCTAGGTGACCTTTTCATTTACATACGCGCTTACAGTTCGTACCTTGAAGGAGTACCAAACATTATGTTCTTTCTCTTTCTATGAAGGCGACATTTTATTTACCCGCCTGCTCTATCTACATTATTATCTCTATGGTAGTAGTTAGTGTACCTACGTAACCAGATCGTGCGCAGTCGAAGGTAAGGTCAAGATCGAGCAAACAGCATGGACGCAGCCTTTTATGGAAGTAGCACAACATTTGTTAACAAGTTTAAGTTCGCTGCCAGTTTAGCCTTAAAGCTCAGCTCAAGTATAGGTTGATACAGCATGCCCTTTTTCTCGAGTGATAAAATTATAGAGAGCATTATCATACATATACATTAAAAAACGAGTGATATTTATATGCTGTTATCTGCCATTTAATTAGGCGGACCTTTTCAGACAGCACAGTACTGTCACAGTAGGCCTTTATTATTATAAATTGTTTGATTTGCATCCGGGGATAGAAATACCTACGATACGATTTAATACAAACCACAGTTTCGAAGAAAATCACCCTATTTCAATTATACAATACTATCAAATAAATTTCTCGAAGATAAAATAACAAAGTTACACAAAATTCCAACAATTCAGATTGATATCTATGATCACTTACATAACAATTCTTGACGAAATCAATGTAACGTTATCTTCCAATACATTTTAACTAAATGTTAATGTAAAGAATCATACATAAATACGCTATAATAAGCAGTGAAAACAGTCAAAAATAACTAGCTGTAAAGCTTGTACCCAAGCTAATAAATATTTATGCTCAAATTATGTAAGTCGCGTAACATATAAGAAATTTAAATTCACATCACTATGCGAAAAAACCGGAAGGCAGCAAAATAATACTGAAAATAAAATTGACTCTGAATATACCGGTACTTATTTTTATAACATTTGTGGTAGGCATCAGCAATGATAATTAGTTCAGTCGGGGACCTACTACGCACAACAAGCCATGGGTCTACCGTCTAAGACTACGTTAAATCTGTGCCATGGGTTAAAACCCAAGAACAGTTGAAAAGGCCTTTACTGTTTTGTGCTCAAATGAGCATTGCGCGTTCGCGCTCTGACTTGCCAAAAACGTGCGTATTGGGAATTGTGACTTGACGCGTGCCTCTCAGAGCACGTTAAGTCTTCAGTCCAGGCTGTCTTGTAGATGTTTACTAATTTGTCGAAACCAACAAGATGTCAGGTCAGACCACAACAATAATAAATACAAGAAGATAGGTATAGGTAAATTCACGAAAGTTGACCACAAATGGCGGCCGTCGCGCATATGTACATTCGTGCACCAATGGCGTTGCTCCATTCTTGACGCATTTAGGGAATGCGTCAAGAACGGAGCCACGCCATTGGCACTCCACCCTCGCCTCACCCCGCACCTCTACGGGGACCTAAAAAATGATTTCTGCGCAGTGGTCATCCTTCGTGAACGGACCTATACAGAGAAACACATAATATGAAGCGAGGGTTTCTAACATGTAAAGTATCTAAAACTGAAACCGGATGGTATTATTCAAATCAAGTCAACGAATAATAAAACAGACATGCCTTAACATCTATGACCTAACATTATCTACAAATACGTATTTACCGTATGTATAAGTAAAATCTTGGTGTTTAATAACCACTGCATGTCCTCCATACTTGATATTACGATAAACAGTTAGCCATATTTTATTCATGCCCCTATTGTCCCACGAATAAAACTGAACACCTGGGCAAAGCACGTTAGATTTTTTTTTGGGCACCCGATATTTAGTGTGCGTCTTTGTATGCGTATGTATGTATGTATGTATATTTTTTGCTAGCCTTACCGCGGCAGTATTATATTATTCTGTGACGCGGCGAAGGATCTTTGAGATGAATGGGGTAGCGAAAGTGATTTGGGCAAAATTGGCAAGAAGATTGAATGCTATTATTGGTTGAATTGAATTTCGTAAAGGCAAGTTATACTTGCGTTATATTATTAGGTTGCGACCTACTTTTGATTGTTTAGTTTATGCAAGTGGAGATTTTGGATTGTATGAGTAGTTCGTGAGATTTCAGTGCTGTGTATATGTCACAAAAAATCTTAGTGTTTTGTAAAATATTAATTTGTGCTTGTGGCCTTGTCATTTCATGATGGCATTCTTGAGCATTAAGTTGTAACAGAACAACGAGCCACTTTAATGTGTCACCTTTCATAAACAAAATTAGGTAACATTATGTTACGATAGAGCAGTGTTCTCTGAGTGAAGAGACCGACAGACTGCTACGCAGAGGGTCTAGGGTTCGAATTCACGGCACGCACCAAAAGGGCGTATTCAATTGTTAATTATCGCTTGCTAATCGTTGAAGGCAAACATCGTGAGGAAACCTGCATGTCTGGGAGTTCTCCATAATGTTCTCGAAAGACATGTGAAGTCTGCCAACCCGCACTTGGCCATGCACTATGGCCTTACCTTTCTCATAGTGAGAACAGGCCCGTGCCCAGCAGTGGGACAGTATAAAGGGCTGATGACGATGATGATGTTACGACATAATTTTCCAACCGACGAACATATTAGTGCAATTCTTCATTGAGAAAACACAGCACAGGTGAACATACATTTCAACTAAGATAGTATTCCGTCAAATCTAGTTAGCCTAAGAAAAGTACATCAGGCTAAGGAGAAAGACCTGGATGCATCCGAGATATTAAAATGTGCGTAACTAAATCTTAAGAAAATTAAGTTACAAATTAACAAAACTAGTTTTATTATTAAATTTATTACGCGTAAATGGCTAGAAAGATTCTGTCTGCTCAAAGACATTAAAATAACGATGTGTTTATACAATATACCGCCAGCCCGCTACTTAAATAATATGAAAACAAAACAACTATTTGAATATCTTATACGAGAGCAAAAAATAAATAACAAATGCTAGCACGTTTTCTCAACATTCATATTAGTATAAAAGGAATAAATTTATCCATTACCATATGTATGAAAACAAAGAATAAAGAATACTTGTATATGTATAGATACGCAATAACGACAAACCAGGGTGTTTAACATATCATTTACTAGGGCATGCCCGCGGTTCCGCTCGCAAAGTTGTTGGTTGTCGCAACAAAAAGAAGCTTATGTGCTACTATCATGTAAAGGCTAGATTTCTGCAAAGTTTTACCAAAATCCGTTCCGCTGATTTTACGTTAAAAGAACAACAAATATCTATGTATCCATCCTTTAAATCATTCTAAGAGCTGTTACTAGCTGAAATGATGAAGTACTATCAAAAAAATGGATGTAGGGTAAATACGCTAAACGTCGGCCCCCCCCCAAACTTCGGCCGTCTGCACATTTTTAGCTTGCGTTCATTTAAAACGTAATGAAGTGACAAATTTGCCACTCGAATTACAACCTTAGTTCATGCTCTATATGTACAAACCGTTACTTTCCGATTACGCCACTCACTCTTCGCACACTGAGCGTCAGTACGCCACGATTCACGATTGCGCCGTCGAAGCGTCAATTTTATATTAAAAGTACCTTACTTGCTGTGAATACCCACACTTCGGGGATAGATATTAGAACGGTCAGACATTTCTTTTTTTTGTTTTAAGCTTTATTATCAGTAATTAGTGATTTTTACTATATTTTGAGTTAGTTTTTCCAATGTTTTACGTATTGTTTTAAAGGGAAAATAGGAGGCCGCCAATAGAATACCAATTTTGAATTAAAACCGGATTCTCGGCCGTGGCCGACTTAAAGTAAATGCAGTCTGTTTTATAAATTCAAATTGTACTTATTCCATTGGCTTAATAAGAGAATTTGCAACGCATATAGGCAAATAAATCTATTTTACGTTTAATCGCCAAATACCGACCGGGGTGATATTAGTTGAATCTCGAGAAATAATGTACCAGAAATAGGGGCCGGCTTTAGAAACATTAAAGATCGTAATGTCGACCAGCCTCGAATTCGAGCCCAACTATACAGGCTGATTACTTTTTCTTATTTTCTCAAAATAAAATATTTATTATACATTGATTTATTAATAATATAAAGAGTTAAGTTTAAATGTAGGAGTTGATATTATTGAAAACATTTATGGTAGCTTATTATGGTATGGGAATATAAGATATACATTGCTCTTTGGAACTTGCTACCTTAACCCATGGTAATTAGCTTAAAAAATATAAATGGTTGGTCGTGAATATTTCATTCATTAATTAACCTGCATGTCACAAAAAGCTGCCCTTAGAATTAATGCTTTTAATTTAAGGTACTACAATGACAGCAGGGAGATCCAGGGCCTTTACGAAAACAAAGAAAATTATGCAGTTACGATCGCACAAAAATAAAGGAAGCACTTGAGGCAATAAATAATGGAATGCCCATTCGTGCAGCCTCTAAACTATTTGGAGTCCCGCGAACGAAGACGTTGCAGGATAGATTGGCTGGTCGCATAGACATACATACATTTAAAACGGGACGTCCTTCGGTTTTAAATCCAGCCAAAGAAGAAATACTAGTTCAATGGCTAATACAACTCGCGAAGTGCGGTTTCCCAAGAAAAAAAACAGATTTAATTAATAGTGTAAAAAAAATATAAAAGCCGAAATCAGGCAAAATCTATTCAATGATGATACTCCGGGCCAAAAATGGTATGAATTATTTTTGAAAAGACATCCAGAACTAATTATAATTATTGTGATGTTTACTTTGATAAAAATTATAATACCTAACATTATTTAAGTGCAAATAAAAAAAATACTTTACCAACTATTAAACCAATAACGATTAATAACGTATACTTAGTGAGACTCCTGCCAAAATAAATCATATTAATAATATTTGTCAGTCTTAATTTAAAACATCCTATACCCGGCCGACATTAGGGGAAAACGCGACCGACCATGGGCCGTGAATGGCCGACTTTAGGGTTTTTTCGTTCTCAACGCAACTAAACCTTATAACTTTTTCCTTGTAGTAGAAATGTCAATCTTATGCCCATAAACATGAAATAGATTTATCAAACTATCCAAAACCGCATCGGAAGCTGTCCTTTTGTTGCAAATTGATGGTGCCAGACCGATCCCAAAACAGAAAAACCGTAAGGTGGCCGACATTTAGCGTATTTACCCTACCTAGTCAACGCAATTCTTTAACACGTCCTTTGTAAACCGGCTGACTAAGACGTTGGTACAAAAAGTGGTATACCTATAATTCTATACCCTAAAATAAAAATGTACGGGATTGAAACTCATTAACGACTACCATCCATATAATGTATGGATATACAAGTCGCGAAAGTTTAAAATGGTTCACCAAAATCGGTTCAATGATTTAGTTGCTAATTTGTATCATACAAACAAAGTGGAGTTACTTTTGCAATTATAATATTAGTAATTAAGTATGAATATTTCGGCTGTATAAACAATAAAATGAAGCAATCGAAATAATTTGCAATGTCATTGTTTTAACTGGTTAAACCCAGATCTACTTGTGAAGGAGTTTTCAGCGAATTTAATTAGGCACGATAAACCGGTTTTAGTCAGTTCGAAACGGATTGTAAATGTCGCACAATATTTAATTCTCCTTGAAAGGAAACATCACACAATTTTAGTTGTTCTAATTTGTGTTGAGACCGTTATTTCATTTTTAGCCGACTACGGCAAACCAAAAGGAAGGGTAATGTTTTTGAATTAAAATAAATATGGCTAGAGCATGCGTTTAATAAGAGAAGACAAACATGTTGCCTGGCCAGATTATACCTAGGTACGAAATAAAAGTATACACTTTTATTTTTTAACGGAATATAAGTGGTAGATTCCTGAGAATTCCTGCGAATAGGTAGAGTCACATTAAAATTCCGGTGAAATAAATACCTAGCTTCAAAATCAATTTAAAGTGGTGGAATCAGATGCTACTAGGGTTTTTAAGAAGCGTATTTCTTAAGGATGTCGTGTGCCGATTAAAGTTGGCGTATTGACGGTTGTCAGTGTAAAATTTTGCCAAACGTTTGACCAAAACACCAACCAAAAGATTTATAGACATGCCATGGAGAAACTTCTTACAGTGTCGTACCTATAACCTCAGATTAGAGAAGTAGTATCAGATGGAACGCGCGGCACAGTTGCGTGCGGCCACTAAAGCAAATACAAAATTGAAAAGCGAATACAAACTCGTCTCAGTGCGCTACGAAGCATCGTACAGTTCACGCGTCACGATCACTTCAACTTTTAAATTCTCAAAATGCCGTCTTGTGTTCTTAAACACTGTAAAAGTTGTTCCTAAAAACAAAAACAGGAAAATGGAATATCTTTTCACAGGTAACTATTGATAATTTGACTGTTTCCTAATTTAATTTCGATAAAATTCGTATTTGTGCAAGAAATATGTAAGTGTTGCCAGTTTTTGTCGACGCCGTTCTGCCTGAATTAGGGAAAATGCACTTGTCAATTGATTATGAGATAATGATTGTCATGTTAATGAAAAATACATTACCGTATTATAAAAGTATATTGTAGATATATCTTCTTTCTCATAAATATAGTAATAGAATTTCAATTTCCATTAGTATATACCTTAAATAATATTGTTTTGAGGTCGATCCCCAAACGATCCAAATATTCGTGTACACCCTGCTACTCGTCAAGCTTATACACTTTGACCTTTGCACCGTTCTTATGGCGTAAAGAATAAGTATCAAAATCGTACAGCAACTGTTTAGCTTGACTTGGCGCCGTGTGTACATACATACTTATGGCGTAGGGAATAAGTATCAAAATCGTACAGCAACTGTTTAGCTTGACTTGGCGCCCTGTGTACATACATACTAATGGTGTAGGGAATAAGTATCAAAATCGTACAGCAACTGTTTAGCTTGACTTGGTGCCGTGTGTACATACATACTTATGGCGTAGGGAATAAGTATCAAAATCGTACAGCAACTGTTTAGCTTGACTTGGCGCCGTGTGTACATACATACTTATGGCGTAGGGAATAAGTATCAAAATCGTACAGCAACTGTTTAGCTTGACTTGGTGCCGTGTGTACATACATACATACTTTTTATTTCTCAACTAATCGACGCCAGCGGCTTCGCACGCACATATTTTCGTATTTCTCGTTTTGCCCGATCCCGAGGGAATTTCGAGAAATCCCGTCTTAGTGCACCCCTACGGTTTCCAAGAGACATACATGCTAAATTTCAGCTTCATGCGCCGAGTAGTTTCGGCTGTAGCTTGTCTGTCAGTCAGTCAGTAACGCAAGGATTTTATATATAACAGATTTACGAAGTAGTTAGAACTTAACTCGGTACCTACATTTAAGAAATGTATTTATAAAAGCATTAATTAAATCCATGGTAAATTCTATGAATATAAGAATATTACATAACTATATGCAAAATACTGGGAGATTATTCATAATCTGGCAACTTTTCACACACATAGACGCGCGTGTCCGTACAGTGCCAGTCGCCAAATGTCACGCACACATAGCTGTCAACGTGCCACACTTAGTTGGACGAATGCGCTCTATCTGATACTACTTCTCAAATCTGTGCCTATAACCAAGACAGTCAGATGTCAAGATCATATCCAAACTCTGTGCTCTGCAAGTGTTTTCCAAAAATGACATGCTTTTATTTTTGTTCTGAGCGTGAACACGTCGACTACAACTGCGTCCTACAAATATTATAACCATTAGCATTGATCTATTACTTAACCATTAGCCTACTATATTCCATGCTGGGTTATAGTAGGCTTTTCAATGGCACGCCACTGAGTTCGGTTTTTGGTTCTTCGTGTCCAACCATTCACTTTATATAAAATATTGTCAATCCACTTATGGGTGTTCTACCTGAGTTTGCCAAAGTGTGGACTCTATTCTAGAATAGGTACGTCTAAACCAAATGTTGCCGATTCGGCGACGAATGTGTCTACAACCAACCATCAAATGTCAGATTTATATTTTTTTGTATAATATCAATCACTCTGGTCTAGGTCTCCACTCTAAGCCATAATGAGTTGGACACATTAGTTGTAGACTTTTGTATGTAGGGTTCAGGCAAGGCTCCAAGTATAACCAAACATTTATTCACGTCACCAATGAGCCAGTAGGTGACCTTGTTCTACAGCCATGTTTTCGTTTTTAGTTTCTAGAAGGTTCATCATCCGTCAAGCATCGAATCATCAAATTATGTGTAACCTATATTTCATAGTCGTCCGGTTCGCTAGACCATGTAATGAGGTATTATTGAAGTCTATACCGAGTTATGTGTCACTGGACGCTCATTTACACGCGACTATTTTATTATTTTTATTGTCATATCATGGCAATAACGGTATGAAAATTAATTCCAAGGCAAAGAATTTTTAGTAATTTTTGGTGAGGTGAAATGGAGTAGAATTATATAACTGTGCGTTGTAAATCGGGTGAATACAGGGTCATGATATGCATTTGCAAAATATTAGATAAGGGGTGAATATACTACTATAATTGAATATAAATAAATGAAAAAATAAGTAACTAAAAGTTTAAAAATTATTTTCGTCATCATCATCATACACTTTGAAAATTAAGGCAGCGATAGCCGAGTGGATATACCAACAGATTGCCATGCAGATGGTATCGGGTTCGAATCCACGGCGCGCACCAATGAGTTTTCGGAGTTATGTGCGTATTGAATTGTTAATTATCGCTTGTCCCGTGCCTCGGAGAGCACGTTAAGCCGTCGGTCCCGGTTGTCATGAAGATCTTTGACAGTCTTCACAGGGCGTCAGTACCTTCTAAATAAACTGACACTAGTCTAAACCATGGAATATCGCTATCCCTTCGGGTTGCGGAGGTCAGACAGGCAGTCGCTCCGTGGAAAAGCTAATATACAGCCAAATCCGTTATACTAGTAAGCGGACCCCATATTGAAACTGGGATAGCGCTAAGAAGAAGAAGAAGCCACTTTGAAAATTAACTCGTTGTATTGACCGCCGCCGTCGCTCAGCTGATCGCCATTGCAGGTGCCTATCATACACAAGCACATGTACCTACAATGACTGCGCGATACAGACAATTTTGCACGATTCAACAGTTTTTTCTGATTTACTAAGTAACAATTTTAGGTGAATAAGTATACTGTCTATATTATATTATTAAAATATTTTGCAAATGCAAATCAAAAACCTGTATATTTGACATAATTATGCTCCATACAAAATATTGGTCAAACGTTGATCTAAAATTTCCAAATCCATGTATAGATCGAATATTGAAACCGGCCGTAAAACTCTCGTAGCGGCGTAATCAACCTAATCAGTCAGCATACTTTACAAGGATTGAGATTGGATTGTACGGCATTTAGTACATTCATTTTCGCGAACAAATTGTGTAGAATTGTTAGCATACAAGCATATCAAATCTGCCAAAGTGTTACTTTGGGAAGATCACACGCACACGGCGCTCGGCCCCGCCTCCTAATCGTATTGTCATACCATGTTTCTGAATTTTGCCAATTTCCACAACATTATTATAAAACTGACACGTCATCTTCAATCTAGAAATTCGTCAATTGTCTGTCTTTCCCGACGTGGTGCGCTTCAATGGCATTCTATTAAACATGATATAGTAAACAAAGTCACAAGACGTGCTGTTGATACTAAACTTTGCTACTGAGCGACTTGGACAAGAATCAAATGCGTGATACATTGTGTAGGTAGTATCGTTTTTATTAGCGATAGGGCTGCCAATTTTTGTTGAATTGGGCATGCACATCGCAGTGATTTTTTGTTGAACAACATTTCACAATGAAAGAGCATTTAATATATAATAGACAAAGGAATCGAGGTTTCTCCACAGATTTTTGCTAAAAGTGTCACTCTGATAAAAATAATTTCGATATGGATGCACCAATAGTAGATTTGATGCCAATGTTTTTTCAAAAAAAACGTCTACACTGTGAGATTTGAGTGTTCAAATTTGTTGATGTATTCTTAGACTATAGAAAAAGTACACCTATCATAATTTGATTTTTAAACTTTGCGGTATAAACTAACCAAAGTCTCAGACGAATTGTAGTTGTTGTTGAATATAGCGAGTTAGCGACAGACTCTACTACACTTGTACTAATTAGTCGCTAATGCGACAGATATTTTCTACGCATACGCATGACAACCCTGTAGATGATAATACATTATTATTTTTGGATCAACGACGAATTGACTCGATAATTCTTCGTATGGAACAACACTATTTCTGGTGCGAGTAGACAACTTTTATACGATTTTACGTCAAAAGTTGAGTGCAAAATATAAGTATCACGATACAAGAATAGAATATTTGATTCGTTCTGAGAAAAGTAATGGTTTTATTGACTGATAGATTGAATGGCGTAACTCTTTAAGTAGTTGCCTAGTCGTCATGGTGATATGCAGAATCTATTTACGTTTCATAAAATTGGGATCATCAGATCATCACTATTATTTAATAGTAAGTAGAGATTTTGATTTATGTCTAATGGATAGGGTTCCCACCAAGAACTTAGGGTCCCAAGCCAACCTCCCCTGCAAGTGGTGCACCTGCCGATCAACGGACGAGGCTCTGGCAAACAAAATATCCCGATAAGCGGCAATAGGCTCGCCACCTATTACGTGGTATCAAAACACTGGCGAAAAGTGGGCGTTTAATATAAATTTGTTTTAAAGTTACTAAATTATATTTTCGTTATTTTGGTTGCTTTCAAAACTTTTGATTTAGAGCCCAGGGTCCACTTTCTAATATCTTTAGATTGGACAGGATAATGCTAGGGAAATTATGAATTATTTGCCAGGATGGTCGAGAATGGTATCAGTTTTTATTATATAGGTATTTTATTTCTGACTAAAAATGTGTAATACAAGCTTAACTTGTTATATAAATTGGAATTAAATTGCATAACTAATTAATGGCATGAGATGTTTGGAAATCAATTAGAACTTAACTATTAAAATGTGATTTTGTTTTATAAATATTATGAAGCCATTAACTTACTGAACCCGTTATATTTAATTAATTATATTTATTTGTTATTGATATTGGTATGATTAATGTTTTTCTTATAATTGGTATAATAGCCACAAATTAATAATTAGTTAATGGTACATTAATTTGAATAAACACCAATAGTAATGTTGGTTACAAATTATTGTATGACAATAAAAGATTTTTTTAATTTTCAATGGTGTCGACAGAATAAAAAATCTCTATAAATATTGAAGGTCATCAAAACCATTTTTTTAAATAAGGTTATTATTAATTTACCTTAATTTCTTCTCTACGTATAACCAAAATTATTTGCCACAAGAAGCGTTTTTGCCAAAACATTAAATATTTCTGCTCTAGTGACCGAATCTCTCTTTTGTTTTTATACATACTCGTACCTGGGTGCATATTATTATTATAATTACTATTATACAGTACAGTGGATAGCGTATGCGACTGCTGATCGGAGGTCCCGGGTTCGATTCCCGGATCGGGCAAAAAGTGTTACTGGGTTTTTCCGAATACTCAGTTTAGCAGCACGGGGTCTGGTGATGTGCTTGGTAACGACAATAGTCTCGCCGCTATTACGTGGGACCTAAAAATTCATGGCGAAATAAGGCTGTAATATTTACACCTCTGCTTACCCCTTCGGGGATACAGGCGTGACTATAAATAAAAATAAATATGCAGTAGTTACCTACTACTTGTCCACACAATTCAGTTACATTAATTTTCCATCCATGCACGTGTATTTGCCTGCAGCTGTCTCCACGAGGCTTAAGTGCACTGACTTGTATAAATAATAAATTAAAATGTTTAACGAAAATGTAATAAAATACCTCATTACTGTGTTAGCGTGTCATGTTTACTGTGTCTGCAGCTAATTATTATTCATAATTAATTATGTTTTGAGTACTAGAAGGTTACTAAGAATGCCTTTTGATATCAATTAGCACTACTATTATTTATACACTCTCAAAAATGAATTGCTTCATTATATACCCCAAGTAAAAGACTAAGACTTCATGACTGCACTTGAACTTGTGGCAACAAATACATAAGTTCGTTTTATTATATACCAACTAGACGCGCATCCAAGATTCGATGTGATACTCAGAGATAATGTAGCGTCCTGATGCTGAAAGAATGATTGAAATCGATCCAGTAGTTTTTAAATTTCTTCGTTACAAACATATACATAAAAATATTTTCTCTTTATGAAATTATTATTACAAATATGGATGTCAATGTGAATACGATACTGCAATCATGCAGTCATGTTTTACGTCAAAATCTAAAACAACAACAAAAATCCTTGTAATGATCGTTTCAATGGTAAAACCCAACAATAAATATAACAGGTAATAGAGATTACATAATCACTTAAGACAATGCTCAGAATTAAAAACAAAGGACAATTAAAATTATATTTAGTCGCAGTAACATACTTATTTGTTACCGTATATTTAAATTATTAAAAGATTTAACATACAATGAGTGTTTTATTATATAATAAACTAGAGGACGCTAGCAGCTACGCCTGCAATTTTTTTAAATATACCCGTTTTGGCCGATCCCGTGGGAATTTCGGGAAATCCCTTCTTAGTGCACACCTACGGTCCCCAAGGAACATACATGCCAAATTTCAGCTTCCTGCGCCCAATAGTTTCGGCTGTAGCGTGTCTGTCAGTCAGTCAGTAACGCAAGGATTTTATATATTTAGATTGTATTTATAGAACTTTAAAATAATTTAAGGCTGTATTGTATGACCAAACAACATAGGTGTATATTTCTTGATGCATTAAGATTAGAAGCAGAATGGCTGATCTAAGGGTTAACTTTCTTTTTGCACTCGAAATGGTAGGCAGAGGTGTTCTAACACACCTACAGCAATGAAGTCAAATATCTTATATTTAAATTGATACATAAAGAATTATTGGTAACACTTTAATACTGGTCTAGCCCAAGGACATAAGTGTTTACCAATGGAGATCTTTTTAGACTGGATATTGACGCATTCTAGTTCAGGGCAAGAAATTATTGGCTGCTTAGCACTGAGGCACGGTAATAATAAATCATGTTATCCTCTTCTAAGTGTGTTAAGGTCAGCTGCTAATCAAGTGGAGTAGATATTAATTGTCTAATCACGTGCTAATCTCTGTTAATTAATTAGCTTTTGTCGGCGAATTTGTCTGCTGATGACGGCACACGAATCTACTATTTTTCTTTTAACAAACTCCAGTTTAGACCCTTTATGAAGGGTATATTAAGGGTTTTTCTTGGTATTCATCGTTGGGTAGATTACTTCAAATAGGTATACTATCTACTGTTTATCAAGAAACCATGCAGGTGGAAAATGAATGTTCATGCGATAACCGACACTAATATAATATATTCAAGAGCATCAAAATCGTTCGACAGTATTTGTCTGCGGTAGTTACATATCCAATGATTTTTCCTCGGCAGATTTTCACTGATAAGTATTATCTATATTATATAAAAAGCTTCCGATACTGACAGACAACGCACAGCCAAAACAATCGGGTGCAAGAAGCTGCAATTTAGCATTTGTGTTACTTGAGGTCCAAAATTTCTTGGGATCGGGCAGAAATGGTTAAAATAAAAAAAATTGCGGGCACAGCTGCGGCCATCCTTTAGTACAAAATGTAAAATTATTTGAGCAGCTAGCAATAATTGTTCCATTTCTTATTCACTAATAGAAACCACTAAGAAGCTTATCTTGTTATGTTTAGTTATCAGAACACTACAGAAACAAGTCAAACACTTACTAGAATTATGTTCCAATTGACTTACTTTATTTACTTTGTATCTAATACTCTGGATCTCATATCACCAGTTTATGATTCATCGTGAGACCTTTAGTCTGTAGAAGTGCAACTATGATTTCTTTTAAGGAAATCTAAAGAGATCTGGATAATCTGCGTTCCTACTTTAAGTATTCGTTGTTCTAACATTTTTTTTTTGGTATCGTGTTGGAAAATTCTCATGGAGTCCCTCCGTCCTGGGGGAAGGGCGAAGGGGACTGTCAGACTCTTACTGACTAAAAACCAACCCGAGTTCGTCGGGTTTCACCGAAGCATTCCTCGTTACCCCCCGACGGGTATCAGCCCGCCAGATGGTCAGGCTGGCCCCGAACAAAACCCCCTTGGCGGCGGATGAAGGTGGTGGGCTCCACCGCCAAAACACCCAGCGGTCGCAGAGGATAGGGAGGACAGCAACGCAACACCGCATCTCCTCTTCCTCTGCGGCCCCACCGCGACGCAACAAATGGTGCGCCGTGCGCCCCCATTTGGTCGCGTGAGATAGGGCGCGCGGCAACGCAACACCGATACGCCTCTCCTCCCGCGACCGCGCCCGACTGCGAGGGACAGACAGAACTGTCCCCCGCACCCGCACCTTTGGACGCGTCCTGCGCAGGCCCCTCCAGGCCCACGCGGAGCGTCCACTCCCGGGATCTCTCTTAGCTTCACCGCGGGTGTCCAAGCCACGGTTACTGAGCCCCCCACTACGACAAGGTGGAGATCCCTCGGGGGGATTCATTGTTCTAACCTGAAGATATGTCAAGATTCATCTGTGATTTGTCATAAATTTAATCTGATATCGTTTCATGTCCTATTACTTTTTAAGAATTATTTTTATTGGTCCATCTACGGGTAGCTACTGCTTCAGGTTGCAGTCATCAGACGACAGTCATTCAGTAAAAAAGCTTCTGTCAAATCCAAGTAGACACCCGGGCTTCAAAGCAAATATCTTGCAAGCGACCGATACCTACGTCATCAGGAATGTTTTCTTTTTACTCTTAGGTACTGACAAAGAGTATGTAGGGAACCTTTATGGAAAAGTTTTAACAAATCAATAATATTTTTTCTCCTTGTACACAACAACAAGTCAAGCTTATCAGTTGGCGTACGATTTTAATACTTATTTACTACGGCAAAATAATGGCAGAAAGGTCAAGAAATCTCTTTGTACATCCTGCGACGGATTTAATACTTTTTTTTAGAGTAATATGCGGCAAACGAGCAGACGGATCGCCTGATGGTAAGCAATTACCGCCGCCCATGGACACAAGCAACACCACAGGAGTCGCAAGTGCGTTGCCGCCTCTTGGGATTGGAAAAAGGGATAGGATGAGGAGTGGTGTGAGGGAGAAGGAATAGGGGATAGAGTCTCCGGCACTTTCACTCACCGAACGAAACGCAACAGTTTGGGTACTGTTACTTTACGTCGATTTTCTGTGAGAGGGTAGTACTTCCCCGGTCGAGCCGGCCCATTCATGCTGAAATCAGCAAGGCTCTACTACCTGTAAAATACTTATTTTAGCACGATTTTAATACTAATTTCCTGTAAAAAAAGTGTCTAGCTTGATGTGTAGCGTGTATGGAATAAAACCCCAAATACACGGTGCATTAAAATTAACGAAGTGACTGCCTTAACTACTGAACCAACAGTACAAACTATATGACTTAATAATTGGCAGCGACATAAGTCCATCCCGTATTTACTAATACGACTATTAAGTGCTATTTGTCGGCGTGTGACGTGTCAGTAATATATCATTACACTTATCAGTAGAGTGAAGAAAACAAAATAAGGTCAATGTACCTCGCCATATGTGAGGTTAACGAGTAGAAACATCTAGACTTATATTGAATAGTAATTGCGACCCCAAGAATTAAATAATAAGGGTTTATTTACCTGCACTTAAATGGATCCTGTTCCATCTGGGATTTTTTTTAATCACTGTGTTCCTTTTATATGAACGCGTTACGCATGCACATGTCCTGACCGGGAATGGCGATGGGGGCAAATCTTAATATATAAAATCCTTGCGTTACTGACTGACTGACTGACAGACACGCTACAGCCGAAACTAATGGGCGCAGGAAGCTGAAATTTGGCATGTATGTTCCTTGGGGAGCGTAGGGGTGCACTAAGAAGGGATTTCCCGAAATGCCCAGGAGATCAGCCAAAACGGGTAAATTAAAAAAAATTGCAGGCGTAGCTGCTGGCGTCCTCTAGTATTATATAATATGTATATATATTTTGTTTGATAGACTACTCCCGAGACCTATATGGTCTCATCAAAAGACTCAGAGTCACACAGAGGGCGATGGATAGAACTATGCTCAGAGTTTCCTTGCGAGATTTATATAACCAACCTATTATCGTTTCAAGTCAAATAGAAACATGTCCTTTTCCTGAACATCAGAAAATATGACAAAATATTACGCAAAACAGTAACTAAGTACATTTCCGCGTGCGTTCGACTAACGATTACAATAGTGACATTGCCGTGCAAACGACAATACTGTTGAAGTCACCTTGAAATGCTGCATAATCGGGACATGGCCTACGCAACAAAAATAAAGAATATGTAGTTCGATTTCCTGAAATATCATACATACCGGTTTTCAATGAAAGATCAATCATCATCACATATACTTTTTTTATATTTTTTTTATATCGATTCACGCCTGTATCCCCGAAGGTGTAGGCAGAGTTGTAATATTACACCCACATTTCGCCATGAACACTTTGCCCGACCCGGGAATCGAACCCGAGACCTCCCAATCCCACGCGCACATTTATGCCGCGAGACCGACGAGGCACATATACATACTACTTTATAAAATTGTATGTAATCACAAAATCAAACATTTTAAGTAAGCCTTTAAATCTCATCACAACATTTTCCAATCAAAAAACACCGCATCATATTGGTCCATTTGTTTAGAAAGTACCACGCCACAATTGCCAAAGATATAAATACAGATTCGTAGACTCGTCAAACTTATAACACCCTTCTGTTTGTGACAAGAGTAAAAAAAATACCAAATTGAAGGTCAACTAAGTTAAGCAACGGTATTAAATCGCTTCAGGTACAAGATAGCTATGCAAACCTGAGACAGACTACAATGAAACAAAGGGTTGTTCTCTGTAAACTACTCAGTAGTGTAGTTTCACATATCTGTGTAGAAATTTATGTATAAGACGTCTTGTCTTATACATACATTTCTATAGATATTACAAAAGTCCCCGCCGCATCCTGTCTGTCTGTTTGAACGGATTATTATCCTGTTTTCACCAATTATAGACAGAGTAGGTAAATCCCCAGGAAGGTTTAAGTGTATAATTCACGGAGGCGGATCTGCGAGCGAAGTTTAGTGTTTGTAGAAGTTGAAAGGGTTTCTCATCTGAATGAGATAACATTTGACCTCTCTTTCTATAACCGACACATCGTCAAGGACAGCTGTTATATTATCAACTCTTAACGGTTCGTTACAAAACGCATTAAACACTATTTACACTTATTCAGATATTACTTACGTATGGGACGATAAACTGCTGGTAATTTTTACGGTTCGTTTTTGATAACGTTGTTCAAGAGTTTTCTATTTGTAATTAAAAACGGTTACCGAATAGTTCATTACCAATTATTTTCTATATTATTATAATACTTCGCGTTTTACTTAAAATTGCATTATGGTGGAAAAAATACATTTTATTTCCTTACCTTCTAAGATGAGCAATGCGCACCACTGATTTGGCCAACACTTCTTCTTCTTCTTCTTGCGTCGGTTTCCTCAATGCTGAGGGTCGTGACTGCCTCGTGGAAACAGTCTTTGTGGACTACTTGCCGCCATATATTTCTATCTGCTGCCGAGTGGAGAGCGTCGTGTACCGTGGTGTTAAGAGTGGTGCGGATCTGATCGGTCCAACGTATCGGGTTTCTGCCTCTGGGTCTTTTTCCTTCCACTTTGCCAGTGATTATTAACTTTTCCAAGTTATCACTGTCTTTCCTCGCAATGTGCCTAAAGTACCTACTCCAGAACCCTGCGCAGACAGATGATGGAAAGCCTCGTCTGGATCTTTAGCTCCTGTAGGATCGATACGTTGGAGCGGTGTGCTGTCCAGGGAATGCCCAGCATCTTTCTCCAGCACCACATCTCGTAAGCATCAATGCGATCACGGTCAGCTTTCTTCAAGGTCCATGTCTCTGCGCCATACAAGAATATGGAAAACACCAGAGTGCGTACAAGATTGATTTTGGTTTTCAGAGAGATGTTCTTGTCCTTCCATAGCTTTGACAGCTGTGCCATGACCCCTTTTGCCATCCCGATCCTTCTTTGCACCTCAGATTCGCAAGAGCCATTATTACTAATGATTGAACCCAGGTAAATAAAGCTGTTGACCGATTGGACAACCCATGTGCGTATTAAATGAATATTTATCCCCTGAGCCTCGGCGAGCACTTTAATTAAACTGTCGGTCCCGGTTATCATAGAAATGTTTGACAGTTGTTATAGAGATCAGTACCCCTGATTATTGGAATATCGCTATCCCTTTGGGTTGCGGAGGTCAGACAGTAGTCGCTCTACGGCAGAGCTGATATTCAGTCCAATCTGGTTCGACTAGTAAGCCCGAGCTCCAAGTCAAAAGTTTTGGATATGTAACTGCGATAACGCTAGGGCGACATTGATGAATCTACTTATGTTTTCCTTTTTGTTTTCAACTTTACTTTCTTGACCTTAGTCAATATTAGGCGCTTCTAAAGACGAGATGACGATTAAACAGTACACATTCGTACATTAATTATACCTATATTTAATAAACAATAACAAACAATACATTATTTCTTTCTTCCTAAGCTAACCTTCAAGTTACGCGTAGGTACGTGCCATGAATGAATTATTACGTCACAATCCACTTACCATGGATCCAGTTATTTTCCTTATTGACAGTTACAAGTAACGCTACATATTCAAACAGTGAGAGAAACAGTATTTCCCCTGCTATTAACGAGCAAACACTCGACATAATGCGATGATCACTTAGCAAGGGATTACGTCATCAAAATTGATCAAAAGATGACGACAACACTTCTCATTGGATTAAGTTTACTTTCTCAAAGATAATGTTTTCCATAACATAACATAACATATCTTCACGCCTTTTATCCCCGAAGGGGTAGGCAGAGGTGTATTACACACCCACACTTCGCCACATATGTTTCGGTCCCAATGTAATAGGTGGCGAGCCTATTGCCATCTACCGGGCACATTTTTAAGCGAGCGATAATTAATATTTTTATTTTAATACACACATAACTTCGAAAAGTCATAGGTGTGTGCCCGGGGTAACTGGGGATCGAACCCGAGACCATCGTCTCGGCAGTCCGTTACGTACACCACTGGGCTATCGCCGCCTAATGTTTTCCAATAAAATGGTTATCTTAACGGCAGAGTTCTTGTTATCGCCATTGTTTCAGCATATATAGTTTGAATGGACTACTACCTATAGGTTCCGTCACAATGTGTTGAAGTTATGTATAATTTATATTAAGTAACTAGCTGTTTCACGCGGAGGCGGCGATAGCCGAGTGGAGATACCAACAGACTGCCATGCAGAGGGTATCAGGTTCGAATCCACGGCGCGCACCAATGACTTTCCGGAGTTATGTGCGTATTGAATTGTTAAATTATCGCTTGCCCCGTGCCTCGGAGAGCACGTTAAGCCGTCGGTCCTGGTAGTCATGAAGATCTTTGACAGTCGTTACAGGGCGTCAGTACCTTTTAAAGACACTGACACTAGTCTAAACCATGGAATATCGTTAGTGCGGACGTTGTCTTTAAAAAAAAGTAGGAAAAAAAAGCTCACACAAAAATCAACCATGAATAGCAGACAGAGATAGATAAAAATACAATTTTTTTTTATACAATAAGTTTTGTCACAAGAGGTAGACATCTATGCCTGTGACTAATTTAAACATCAATATTAATAAATAAACACGTTTGAAACTAATAGTCAATTAGCGGGTGGCATTTTTATAAACGTGACGATTTCTCTGTGTGTCGAATCGGTGACAATGATGTTTGAAACCTTCAAATTTGACTACGGTTTAACTACCTATTATTTCTTAGGCTTTTTGTACTGCCGTCTGCCACGGTATAGTATTAAAAAGCAAATATTCTGTCAAATCTGATTAGCCTAGAAAGCGGACCGTGGGCTCCAAGGTCTTGGATCCATAATGTTAATACGATGGTGATGTCTCCAGAAAAGGCAGTAGTCTTCTGATATTCATTAGCTCCCATCATCTATGCTTCGTTGACTTCTATCACAACCTTCAAATGTGTTTGTTAGATTAAGGTACCTACCTGACCAACCTTGGTTCGAAATAATAGTAATTCCTTGGGCCAGTTATAGTTTTATACATGTTGATTTTATAAGTTTTGGAACTTCGTAATCACCAGCTAGTGAAAAGACACCATTCGATAAATGTTTGCTTTTGATAAGAGCAAGCTATTCAAACCATTTTTGTATGATCATAGCAAGAACAGGATTAATTTAATCTGGAAAACACTAAACTCATTCTAGAAAACAAAATTACCTCCACTTACATAAGAACCGGTTTTGCAACCCAAAGTCAGCAAAATACAGCGTGATCAAAAGAAATTATAAATTCAGAACTCATTCGACACATTGTTAAGCATTTATCTCAGATGCCAAACGTATCTCAACACGTATAGAAACACTACTAAAAGTAGTATAAATAAATATACAGTTATATTATAAATGTGAAAATGTGTTCACTTTCATTCTTCTTTTACTTTTTTTGATGTAATATGTGGCAAATGCGCAGTAGATCGCATGGTATTAACCACTTGTATGCCAGAACGCATATCTACGCGAGACACAATAGCTTTTTAATTGTGTCTGGTATTCCGGCATACGAGAGGTTAAGCAATTACCCGTCCACATGGACACAAGTAGCACCAGAGGCGTTACAAGTGCGTTGCAGCCCATTAGCTGGGAAAAAGAAATAGGAGGAAAAGTGGGGTGAGGAAGAAAGAAAATGGGATGGTGCCTTATCATTTCAGCGATTTTAGGGATGCTTCGTTGGTCTGCGGCATTAATGTGCGCGTGGGATTGGGAGGTCTTGGGTTCGATTCCCGGGTCGGGCAAAGTGTTATTGGGTTTGTCCGTTAGAAAATTCTCAGTAGCAGCACGGAATCTGGTAATGTGCCCGGTACGGCAATAGGCTCGCCCCCTATTACGTGGGACCTAAAAATTCATGGCGAAATGTGGGTGTAATATTACACCTCTGCCTACCCCTTCGGGGTTACAGGCGTGAGTCTATAAAAAAACCAGGGATGCCAAAGACCGTGTAAAGTGGAGGAGACACTACTGTATCTCCTCCACTTTGAAAAGCGGACCCCGGGCTCCAAGGCAATGGCCCTGGATCGCAACCAGTATGGCGTTAGGATGATGAAGATGATTTTTGTATGTAGCAATAGTAAAGGGGCTGTAGAGTAACATAGGCTTTTTACCACAATAACTGACACCCACGCGGGTGGAGTCAGATTCGAAGTCTAGTCTATACTAAAGTAGGCATGTCTACAGTAAAAATAAACCGTGAATGTCGCGACAGACCGACGCCGGCGCCACAAACAGGCGACATGGAGTCTACCTCCCGCCCTCCATAAAGTGGGACACGACGCGCCTAGACGAGGTTTTATCTAGCAAACGTAACACGGCAATCGTTAATATTCTACTGAGTAGCGAAAAGGATGTAAGTTATCCTTTTATTTGTGTGGAATTATGTTTAAATGATAAAAGGATGTTGTGTCTTGATGGATACATGAATTGAATAAAAAATTCACATATCGACTAATTCAACTGACTGCTATATTTAGGACTAGTCTCAAATATAGTAAAAATACTGTCTCCCCTGTGTAGCCACATTTAGCCGCAGTGACTAAAGAAGTGTTGTTTTGACGCTTGTGAAATCACCTCTCAAATTGCTCTACAGATCGTAGTAGGTTTGACCTCCATAATTCAGAAACTTATTAGGACTGTTGATAAAATATCGATATATCGAAATATCGATATTATTATTTCCAAATATCGATATTTATTACTAATAGTTTTTTGGACGATATATCGATAGTTCGATATTGAAATGTCGATATCGATGGTCGATATTTGTTTTAATTAACTTTTAATTTTTATTTTTTTTTCGTAATTTATTTAATCTACAAAATCATCGTAAACTTAATCTACCGTATTTTATTTATGAAAATTAGTAAGCCGACACTCAATATTTATTTTTATTAATTAAAAATTAGAATTAAAAAACTATTTTTGAAAAATTCCAGGTATAATTTTTAAAATTTTCTACTCGTGAAAGTAAAAAAAATATTTTCCCATCAAACAGCCTGATATTTTGGGATTGATAGTAGGCATTTTACTCCCGTGTTATCAGAAATACCTGTTAAATATTTGATTTCTTCTGTACCATCTGAACGAGTTGCTTCTACAATCAATCTTTTAGTGCCTAACAATCGTAGTAGCCAAACAGCTAAATATATAAAACAAAGAGTATTTTAAAAAACTCTTACTGAAAATTATTGGTAACTATACATAATTGCCTTATTTAAATTTAAAAAATAATTACTGAGAACTATAACCTAACACTTATGTACATTCATAATTTAATTTGTTTAATAAATATACTGGACTAGTTAAACTGTGTAATCATTTTTGAGCTGACTTATACGATTTTTTTTAAATAAAGTCGATATATCGAAATATCGATATTTTTTTTCGATGTATCGACCTCCGATATTGATATATTTAAAAATATCGATATATCGAAAATCCGATATTTTAAAAAATATCAACAGTCCTAAAACTTATGCAGCCAGATCTTCTATTCATACAATTGATGTCGTGCATCAAATTTTATACAAAGACGTTCAACTTTTTAAAACACTTCGATTGATAAAATATAATTAGGATTTTCTCCTTGTATAGAATAAAAGTGCGAAGGCTGTAACTCATGTAAATGCATGTAAACAGACAATTTGTTACTGCATCTACAAGGCCCTTGGCGCTACGATAACATGCGGTTTTGTACCGACCATAAATAATACAAGCACAAAGTTAAAGATAACATAACGCTTGTTAATGTTCAAGGAGATATCTGAAATTGTATTTCCTATTCAAATAACAAAATCATTTACTATTTCGACTAGTTTTGTAAGAATTAAAAGAGTATCTACTTCATAAGAGAGTAATTAGTGGTTTGACTGACCCTAAAACTTATTGCCGACAGGATTTCAAATTAAGTGAATATCCGGAACAGGCAAATCCGTCTATGTAATAATGCAATATATTATTATGTATACTAACGCAAATACATAAAATAGTTTTGGATACAAGAAACAGCGGCGATAGCCAAGTGGTGTATATAACGGACTGCCGAGACGATGGTCTCGGGTTCGATCCCCAGGTACCCCGGGCACACACCTCTAACTTTTCGAAGTTATGTGTGTATCAAATACGTTAATTATCGCTCGCTTAATAATGTGCCCGGTAGATGTCAATAGGCTCGCCCCCTATTACATTGGGACCTAAACATAACTGGCGAAAAGTGGGTGTGTATTTGTGTAATACACCTCTGGCTATCCCTTCGGTAATAAAAGGCGAGAAGTTATGTTATTGCCTAGGATAGACACTTTCGATTTAATATCACATCCTTGTATAGACTCCACCTTCTGTCCATTGTGAATCGCGTCACACGCCATTAAATTACACAACACATATTCCCCGCAATGTATGATTGTATGATGTTTATAATACACATCCGTATGCATGTGTATGTGTGGGTACATGAGCTCATACAATATTTAAACATAACATCATCGTATCTGGGAGTTTTCTCGTCAGGTTACTCAGAGATATACACACCCACTTTTCGACCACACATGTATAATTTCCACGTAATATAGGGCGGTATACTGACGTTTGCCAGACAGTGTATATCTTTATCTGTTACTGTACATATTTGCCAGAATTTTCTCCCTTGATTTGAACTCATAGCATGGAATTATCTAACTAGAGATAACTATGATGCAATTAACGCCCTTGCTCTATGTGCGATTTGTATAATGAATTTGATTTATAAACTGTGCAAACTAGTGAAACCTAGATTTAGATTATTCAGAACAAACATATGTTCCTATCAATTATATTAATGAAATTGGGGCAAAACTATAAGACATATGTATATGAGTGCGCTAACATACATGGATTGTATGAAGAAGGCTTTTTTATAGAAATACATTAAATATAATCCAATGCATCCCGAAAAGTAGACATATGACGCTACACTATGGAACCCTAAAAGACACAAGGTCAAAATACCAGACCAGAACTTGACAGATTTCTGGCAAACTGGCAAGATAAAGCCAAAGATCGGGATCATTGGAAGAGCGCGGGCGATACCTTTGCCCAACAATGTGACAGTAAAGATTTACTAAAACCAAAATAAAAATGTGTCTAATATCAAAGAATACAATTTTTTATTTAATCTAACTATTAACGAAGCCCAATCTTACATATGTTTTTATGTTACTGCTTACCCAACTGCTATGTTTACGATATAAGGCGACATAAAACTTGTTACTATCGAAATCCCACTTCGTTTTGATGAATTTTCCACTATCGAGTTGTTTGCGCTCACCGATAAGAACCTGTTTGTGTTTTTGTTTCTCGATATCATAATGGGGACATTGCTTAATACCTACCCACGCTTTATAGAGACAAATAAGTAGACATATTTACTAACAATTCACAAATATGGAATGATAAAACTTGTCTTGTCGATCTAATTTATTCATCACTGCAACCATTACTTATAAACCAACATTTCATCATAGGCGTCCCCCAAGGCTCTTCACATAGGCCGATCTCAAGCCACCCGCATCCATCAACAAAATTTACTTTCAAATATTAAAATACTGGTTGAAATTACGGGTTGATCAGCCTCAAATAATACTGTGACTGTTTACAGTAGATTTATTTATATCTTATACTAATATATAAAGCTGAAGAGTTTGTTTGTTTGGTTGGTTGAACGCGCTAATCTCAGGAGCTACTGGTCCGATTAGAAAAATTATTTCAATGTTAGATAGCCCATTTATCGTAGGCTATATAACATCACGCTATGAGCGACGGGAGCGGAGCAGTAGCCTTAACGCGGGTGTAACCACGGGCATCGTCTAGTTCGATATATACAGTAAAACAATGTTATAATTATGCAGCAAATTATTGTTCAAATCATGTTTTTGTTTTTCAAGCACTTGATACCTAAATAACACTGTTCGTTGTAATCTTGTTGTATGCACTAAGCTAAAGTGGTCGAACTAAGTGGAATTAAGCTGATAAGACGATGCATAAGATAGCAACATGCGATAATATCAACAGTCTATGCGATTTACATACATACATAGACTCACGCCTGTTTCCTGGATGGGTAGGCAGAGACTACGGAACGCCATTTGCAACGATCCTGACATATCTCTCTTGCTTCATTCACTCCCATCAGAATCCTCAAAAATAAAGATCCTTTTTTTTCTTTTGTTTTTTTTCCGTCACCGTTTTTTCGATTTATAACTCATTAATTATTGACATGAGTGTAGTGATAGTTATACATAAGTGCATAAATGTCCATCACATGACTAGAAGGCATATCTTCGGTTAAAAGTGTTAAAACTCTATACGATATTTAAACTACATACCGTACGGTACTAGGTTGCATGAACCTTCACATCTAATTGGTTTAAAATTTTTCTTGGAATCAAAATCTGTAGCTTTCACAACTTACATTCAGTTTTCATAATTTTACAGCATGTGAACTATATACTGGGTGGCGCAAAAGTAATGACCCTATTTGATTCGGCTACAACTTCGTTTCTAAATTAGAAAACTAGAATTAGTTTTTTAAATATATATATATTTGTGCCATGAAAGTTGCATTATGATTTAAATAGGATGTCTATTAAATGTTGACCTCCAGAGTTGAAGCACATTTTGAGCCCTATTTTTGACATATGCCATAACTAGCCGTAACACTTCCAGCGATATGTTTTTTATTTCTTGGTGTATGTTTTCTTTTAAAGCGGCGAGAGTCTGTAGTTTGTTCACATACACCCGAGATTTCAAATAACCCCAAAGAAAGAAGTCTGGACGCCACACCATACAGTTAGTTTTAGTGGATGTAAAGGTGCTTGTTGAATAATGCGCGGATTTTTATTGCCCCAGAAGCGAGTATTCTGCTTATTGACATGCCCCGAGAGATGGAAATGCGCTTCGTCACTCATAATCAATTTTGAAGAAAATCTATCCTCTTCAAGATTGAGGTTTACAACGTGATTATTCCACGTTCTTGGGGAGTAAAGCGGTCCATGATTATTTTTAGTGAATTTTAGGTACATTTGATTACTACAACATTTTCAATATCAGAATGACAGGCGATTTTATAAAAAAAAATATAAGAAATTTCTATAGGGTCATTATGTACATCTACGTATCAACCTTGAAATCTAAATATGTTTAAATTTCTTTTCTGAACCTAAAGTGGCTTTAATAACTTACTTTCAACTTTCTGAACATTCATCTCATCGTAATTGGAAACAACGCGATCATGCCAGGTTGGCTTAACTTTGTTACTAGGTACCTATATTCAAAGCACAAAGATTTATCCTGCAATAAATTTCTGCACAACACATACCTCTATATCGAAGTATAAACAAACCTTGTTGTCCAATTTTATTTGCAATAAAGGAGCCATTTGGCATTTGCATATAATTTGAAATCCTGACCTCTCCGGTCGTGCCAATAAAACTGCAATAAAACCGTAACTGTCTGAAGATTCTCTTTAAGAACGATTCAGAAGCTATGCAAATTAAACTTGAAACTATCTATTGACATCATACTACTCGTATGTAACGTCTATTCAAAACAATAGTTATTACATCAGAGTTATTCAGACGATTATCGCATCACTATGAGACAAGACTTTATTATTGTTATTTATTTATCAAACATTACTGCCAGTCATTGAGAAGAAATTTGGATGTCATTCATGAATCTAAATAATCTTGAATGACCCGATTAGCAGCACAATATTATAGGAACTTTATTTTACTCTTACGTTGACCTAAAGACGAATTTAAACGGTGCTGTAAATTGTGTCACTAACCCATGTGCTCAAAACAATGTAATTTCAGATATAGATTAATGCAACTTGCATTTCTTGTCGGCAGATGTAATGTGCAATAAAATGGGCTTGTGGAAATTCCTCCAGTTCTCGACTCGTAGTGTTGACATCATTAGTTTGTTTGTTTTGCTAAGTGTTTAAGTAATAGAAGGCCGATGCTTGTGCAATGATAGCGCTAATGGTATATCCAATAACTGCATTTAGATTTTAATTGGTGATTATATTGACTTTGATAAATTAATGTATGTTGGTTATTGTGCCTGATAGCTTATGTGGTGTGTTATCACTAACATAATATTTGTAGTTATACTAGTTTGTAATATGTTGAATGTTGAATAACCTTGTTTAAAAATAACTGCGTAATGCAATCGTATTTTCTTAAGTATTACTTAGCGAGCAAAAAGGAAACTGCCCTTGGTTTTATTCAATGTTTGTGAATTATGTCAAGGTGTACTTACGTTACCAATAAAGTAAAAACACGTAAATCAGATAAAAACACATTTATTTCTTCAAAACAACTTATTCTAACTTACACCTATATTGGCATAGACTTTGGCGTTACGATTTTATTTGGTTTCACTTCACAAATTGTTCCGACACTTTATTCCGTGAGCGTCAAGTTCACTAAACTTCTCCTGGCGGTTCCAGCTTCACGATCCACCATTCAAGCCTTCACGGCTCGAGGGTTGAAGCTGAACAGCCAGCCGGGGCTTCATAACTTCATCCGCGCGTCTCTGGCGAGGCGATCAGGGCTCCTCGTCCTCGGACAAAGACGGCAGAGCAAGAGTGCGGCGCAGCTTCTCTCGCCGTTGTGGAGAGATGGATTTCTGGCGACGCAGCAGGTGCTCCGTGTGCATCACGTAGGAGCGCTGTTCTGGCTCGAAGACCTCCTCAGAGTCGTCCTCAACCAGCGCAGGCAAGGCGGTTCCGCGAAGCTTCTGCCTCCGCGGGCAGTCCGTAGCCATGGTGTCCATCTCACGGTGCTTCAGCGATGGGTACACATCGGCGTACAAGGTGGCAACAGATTCTAGTTTCACAACCATGTTGGAGACTTAGTAAAATTTGTATTGTATGTTAGAGGTTTATTGATCGCGACGTGCTCTCTTCGAGTGCTCGTAGCAGAGTGCGGGGTGGCGGAGCGGCGCGCGTATTTATAGTCGCGCGAACCGTGATAAATTGGTTTGTGTGCACTCCGGCGGGCGTCACACCGCGTCTATGTATTTACTCTAAGGCTCGTGTTCACTGGAGTTGTACGTAAAAACCGTTTCGCACATACTACGTGGAACACACCTTTGCGAGATTTATTTTATAAACAGTTGGCTTGATTACTTTTTGTTACAGTTTCTCAGAATATCTGCACCTACTTATCCTTTCATGAACGCTAATCATGCGCGGCAAGGAGGTAGGGATTTCCGTTCATTTGGTGAATGGATTTTCACTAATGTGTTTCTCGGAACACAACTAAATACTATTCGGACAAGATTCTAAAACTGACAATCTGATTCCCTATTTCTAATTTAATTATTCCGACAACAACTGTTTTCGGAAACGTGGTTGACCTAAATAAATGTTCGTATAAATAATGTGTGTTTTTTGCGTGTTCAGAAAATCTGTCGCCGTATGCATTATTCCTAACAAGTAAGTAGTGATAGGCAGGCATCACTGCATAATGCACTGAGCTTGACCCGCTTAGCTTGAAGCAGCACAAGTGAGGATAGACTGCATCGGCTTTCTGACCTTCGAATACAAATAAACCGAGCACTATGGATCCTTGCAATTGCAAATTAATGTTTCATTTATGTGGGAGATCATTCTGGAAATCGTTTGGCCTATATAATGTTTGGAGAATGTTTCTGTGTGTTCTGACGTCAGACGTTATATGTGTATCCCGTACCGAATTATGCAACGGGGTGCTTTGCCCTCCTTGTTTGGGGCGTGGGGGGCGTAAGTCCCGCGTTCCCCCTCGGGAGCTATTGCACTGTAAGTGTTACTATGTACATCATAAATTGCATGTACGACCCAGAATGCGAAGTTAGTTTGAAGGTTAGTGCATATTATACTGCGTTTGCCACGTTCCTCTCATGGGAGAACTGTCGTGTTTATACGTATTCCAGAAATGGTATAAAATTGTAAGTGATTCTAAAAATAGATACAAGTATTAATGAAGAGGAAAATATAAAGGAAGGGCATAGTAGGTGTGACTAAAGCTACACCTGTAGGTATTAGGCAAATCGAATTCTATCTGAATCATCACAATACCTAATATGTAAAATGTAGGTTCTATTACGACATATTTACATAATGATGAGTTTTTATTGATATGTGTGCGTTTGCTTGACAACATAGGTGCCTTACTTAAAAGAGATTGTAGAAAATAACTCTTTCCTAATCTATTACCTACTCACTTTTAACGTAACATAAATATAACTTCACGCATTTTATCCCCGAAGGGGTAGGCAGAGGTGTATTATACACCCTCACTTCGCCAGTTATGTTTCAATCCCAATGTAATAGGGGGCGAGCCTATTGCCATCTGCCGGGCACATTGTTACTCACCTTTAATAAATATTTTTCAAAATTCCGAATTATAGAGACAGATTTTTAACAAAGATTGCTTGAAAATGAAGTCTTACACTAAACACCGAACTATACTTTGTCGGTGTTTTCTATTATCTATGATCTAGCTAAACGTAAACATAAGCCACTGCGCCTACCATCCCAATAACGCGATAACGCAGTGATGAACCAATATTCCCGAGTGTAGATGACTGGACAAAATTACGATATATAATTGTATCTACCGCCAAGCAAAAATGTTTTTCTAATAAGTATTTATATATTAGTCTATGTCTATTACATCCGACAAACAAGCAGAATGTGTGCGTTTTGCAGATATTTACCTAGTCATTCATATGTTTTTACAATGCAAACAATACAAATTTTTGACATCTTGTTGTACTTATTACTTTTGCCTGATAAGTAAAAAGATATAATCATCAGCCTTTAACCGTCCACTGCTGGACTTGGCCTCTCCTTTGAAAGGAGGAATTGGCCTACTATACCACGCAGGCCAAACGGGTTGGTATAGGGTTTGTATCAAGTTTTCCTTCTCTTACAGTGCTGTTTTCTGCATAATATGCTCCCTCTGTCGGCTCTTACGACACCCATGGGATGATATGGGGTGGTGACATTCCGTAACCACACGGATCAAAAGATATATTAAAGAAATGAAAGTAAGTATTTTTTTTCAATAAGCAAGTTACAATTGTCCTAAACTAGGTTATCTGTATCTTAGGTATCGGAAGACATAAGTAAGTAGGTAACTTTTACATTTATTGGAACGAAATGTGCAGATTCAGTTTTGTATTTCAAATCTATTAATTGCTTTAGCGACGTGTACCTACTCCTAACCAGTGGAATTCCTTTATTTTGTTTTTTATTTATAGACTCAAGCCTGTATCCCCCAAGAGGTAGGCAGAGGTGTAATATTACACCCACATTGCGCCATGAATTTTTAGGTCCCACGTTATAGGTGGCGAGCCTATTGCCGTTACCGGGCACATCACCAAACTCCGTACTGAGAAATTGGAAAACCTAGTTAAATTTTTCCCGACCCGAGAATCGTACCTGGGACTTCCAATTAGCAGTCGCATACACTATCCACTGGACCCCGGAGGCAACTCGTATTTGAAAGAATTAAAACTACGACAGTCATTCATAGAAAATGCAATCATATTTCCTCAAAAAATAAAATGATAACCTACCTGAGGTGATTGGATTGATTGCACGTATAGCCTAGTGGTTTCAGCCGGTGGCGTGTGCTGTGGGTTCGATCGATCACCACACGAGACAACACGTTGTCTGATCCACAAATTGTTGTTTAGAGTCTGGTTCTACTATTGTGCCCGTACTATTAGACTGCTTCCGTGGTCCAGTGGATAGCGTATGCGACTGCTGATCGGAGGTCCCGGGTTCGATTCCCGGATCGGGCAAAAGTGTTACTGAGTTTTTCCGAATTCTCAGTAGCAGCACGGAGTCTGGTGATGTGCCCGGTAACGGCAATAGGCTCGCCCCCTACTACGTGGGACCTAAAAATTCATGGCGAAATGTAGGTGTAATACCTATTACGCCTCTGCCTACCCCTTCGGAGATACAGGCGTGAGTCTATAAAAAAACTATTATACTTTTTTATTAAAAATCTTATTTGCAAAAGAGGTAAGTAATGTTAGTGTATATCTGTATAGGCAAGCTATTAATAACATTTTATGATTATGGTTACATTATAGCACAGACATATCAACATGTATCAACATAATATATACATTTGTCGTGTTCCCCGACAACAATCATTGGGAAACCCTATCGTTTTTGGTTTATTGTTTTGTATTAATTGCTTTTATAACTGTACAGGTCGGTAGGACGATACTGTTTCTTTATGAAATTTAGACGTTTTCTTAAAGACGAGTTTCTATAAAAACCCCAGAGTGAGAGTTAATTATTTTATATAAATGGCTGTTATAATTAACAAATAGGTTATTTATTGAAGAGTTTCTTTATGTAATCAGAAAATGATGTTCTTTTGAATGCGTTGCTTGAGAGCTCTATCGCTGTTTTGGTTTATTATTTAATAACAATTGCTGCTGTAATCATATTTAGTTTGTACAATATGGTTCCTTTATATAATTTGCTTAATATAGCTTTTAGGGAATCCTTATAGCTCTTTCTGTTTATTATATTATATTAATTGCTGTTATTACATATAGTTCAGTCGAACGGTACGGTTACCTACCTGTTTTCATGAAAGTATAATGTTTTAAAACGAGTTACCAAAACAGTTATGGTAAATTACGGTCAATTAGTACATGGGGTTCACTAATTGATTGACCTAACTCGATTATAATTAATAAATACCTATGATAATACGCGATGTTTGTAAAATCAAAGGCGATGTAAGAAGTATACCTAGTGCAAAAGTCAACTTAATACAAACTGCGTCTTTTCATTGCAGTAATCGTAACTCTTACCAATATGATTACTGACAAAGATTTTTAAGATATTTCTGCTCAGTCCGAAACACTTACCGTAGTCGTACACATCTTTGACTTATTTCTACGATATTTGAGTACTTATCATACACCTGTTTATTATCATACAATTACCATGTACACCAAACACTAAAACGCATATTCACCGAATAACACGAGTTAAATTCTAACATGTACAAAGAACATTGTCAAGTTTATTTCAGTCACGACATAAACAAACAAACAAACAAAGAAATATTACGTAGTACTATAATTTGACGTGTTATATTATAATAAAACTCGTAAATTTATAATGTAAAGATATCGGTAACTGCTGTTAGGCGAAGGCAATCACCTTTAAATAAGGAACACATGACGTACAATAAATGGTCTAATAGTTGAAATATGTGAATTCAGGAGACACGAAGATAAATAAGAGCAAAGATTGATCGATGCATGAGGACGAAACATGCATTTTTTTATTTATAGACTCACGCCTATATCCCCGAAGGGGAATGTTACACCCACATTTCGCCATGAATTTTTAGGTCCCACGTAATAGGGGGCGAGCCTATTGCCGTTTCCGGGCACATCACCAGACTCCGGGCTGCTACTGAGTATTCGGAAAAACCCAGTAACATTTTTGCCCGACCCGGAATCGAAACCTCCGATCAGCAGCCGCGTACGCTATCCACTGGACCACGGAGGCAGTCACAAGTCATACAAATAAATATATTTTACGCAAAACAACGGCATACTTCGAAATGAATCATACATTTCGATTTAGTTTATTGAGATGTAGGATTTTGTTACGGATGCGGATTCTGATTGGACCGATAGATCTCCGGCTAAATGTGCACATGTAAACACGGATGTAAGATAGTTGGTATTTGTGGGTACGGACACGGATACGGATATACTTGCAATACCTTCTTCTTTCTCTTAGCGTTATCCCAGTTTCAAACTGGGGTCCGCTTACTAGTCTAACCGGATTTGGCTGAATATTAGCTTTTCTACAGAGCGACTGCCTGTCTGACCTCCGCAACCCGAAGGGATAGCGATATTCCATGATTTAGACTAGTGTCAGTTTATTTAGAAGGTACTGACACCCTGTAACGACTGTCAAAGATCTTCATGACAACCGGGACCGACAGCTTAACGTGCTCTCCGAGGCACGGGGCAAGCGATAATTAACAATTCAATATACTTGCAATATATTAATCAATAATAATGTAGTATGATAAAGTTGACACTATCCGACAGGTCACAAAAGTAACAGTTTTAAATACATACATACATACATACATATCGTCACGCCTTCCATCCCCGAAAGGGTAGGCAGAGGTGTATTTCTACACCCACTTTTCGCCAGTTATACTTTAGTCCCACGTAATAGGGGGCGAGCCTACTGCCGGACCGGGCACATTTCCAGACTCCGTGCTGCTACTGAGAATTTCGTGACAGAAAAACCCAATAACACCGCCCGACCCAGGAATCGAACCCGGGACCTCCCGATCCCACGCGCACATTTATGCCGCGAGACCAACGAGGCAGTCGTATAGGGTTTGATGTCGAGTTTTCCGTCTCTACGCAAAGATGGTATTTGCATCGTGTTGTCCCTTAGTCGCCTCTTACGACACCCATGGGAAGATAGGGGGTGGTGACACTTGTATTCTATGCCGTCAACCACACGGGAATATTTAAGGGAACTTGAGAGTTGACTTGGCCAACAGATAACATTCGTGCAAGAGGTGGTAATCGAAGCTGGAACTTCATTATTGCCTGCGAATCCTGAGGCCTCTCTCAACTGCCACGTACGAAGAGATTAACAGTTAACGCGAGTGTGATAACTAAAGGATATCTTACAAAATATTTTTTTCTCTCTCTCCTCTCTCTCCTTATTCCCATCTGATGGTGAGGTCCGCTTTCCTAGTCTTATCCTTCCACTTTACTCGGTCTGCAATTTATCAAAGTTAGATAAATTTCAGATATCTTTTATTAAGAAATATTATTTAGGTATCGTCCGTGTGGTGAGGGATTAAGAATACAGATTGTCATCACCCATATCATCCCATGAGTGTCGTAAGAGCCGACAGAGGGAGCATATTATTCATAGAACAGCACTGTAAGAGAAGGGAAACTTGATACATACCCTATACCAACCCGTTTGGCCAGCGTGGTATAGTAAGCCAATTCCTCCTTTCAAAGGAGAGGCCGAGTCCAGCAGTGGACTGTTAAAGGCTGATGATGATATCCTTTAATGTCATATCTTTCTACCTTATCTTTGGCCTCTCAAAATTATTTCTATGTTACGATTCGATAATAAATACTCATATTTCGGCTCTAAAGTTAACATAATAATACCATCATATTACTTCCCACGGTAAATCAAAGCGCGGTGCAGGCGCTATTCACCGCGTCCAAAAAAAAACCCAAGGGTGGGAATATTTCTAAATTTACTTTCCGGGTGAATCTCAAATTACGGTTTGCGAGACATGTGGTTTTTAAATAAGTATTCCCAATCCTTTTGAGTTTATATTGATCACATGCGAATTTTCACAGGATAAGAAATTACACAGCAGAGGTAGGCCCCCCGCAAGGTGGACCGACGATCTAGTCAAGATCGCGGGAGGTGGTTGGATGCGGGCGGCTCAAGACCGGTCTGTGTGGAGAAACTTGGGGGAGGCCTATGTCGAGCAGTGGACGTCGTTTGGCTGATATGATGAAGAAATACATTTGTAGGTACGACTTGATAAAAACCTAACTAATACTTAGTTGTGCTCAAATATTTCAACCTACTTGATCAGATCTCTAAAGCTACTTAATTACTATGAACCAATGTTCTGTTTAGATTATGGTAATTTTATAACAACTTCATTATCGCTATCATTTATTTCCATAAAACAATTAACAATTGGAGATATAGTTTAAAATATTTATAAGACTTAAAATAATTTAATAAAACTAATTACCTAATATATAAAAAAAGTGAAAATTAAAAAGCTTATAAATTAAATCATCATTATCATTACATTCTACTGCAGGATATATACCTCTCCAATTGTACGTTAAATTTATAAAACAGAACCTAAATTATGAGCAAATGAGCAACTACACTTTTGTAAACCAATCAATACGACCCAGCCTCATATATTATTGATTGCATCATACATTACTCCGAACCAATATAGTACGACACAAAATAGCTACAATAAAATGCGGGACAACCCCCAGGGTATCTTAAAGTAACCCCAAGCAACCGCCCCTAAACCCCTTGATAGAGAGGGGTCGGCAGAATTTATGACGATGCGAATCGTGCCAAGGGTTTATCTGTAGATTTTTTTTCTGTGGGATCAAGAAAAGACGGGTATTGTGAGCAAAAAGCTATATGGCTTCGGTCTCGATTGGTGCAACTTGGAATAAGAGATTAGAGTTTCTGATACATTTGTTTTATGGAAAGCATGCGGAATCCTGGATAAAAACTTGGATGTAATGGCAAGTTTAAAATTATTGGATGTCTAACTTTGTACCATAAGTACATTTATACATGCCTATATGTCTCCGACGTTTGAAAACCAAGTTTTACTCCCACATGATCTATGATTTACATATTTAAGTCCTTGCCAATATAACCAATAACCACTTAAATATAAAAATAGGGTAAAACATTCATATGTTCCGATCTTTGTATGGTTATACCTACCTACTTTATTTTCTTTGCCCTTTTATCAATCTACACAATCAATTCTAGAGATTTTATCCTTCAACTATCGCTTAGCAACAGACAAAACGTATAATAACTTGGAAGTAAATAAAAATTCAAAACATAATTATGTCTATACCCATATGTTAATTAATCTTCCTTGAACCCGTACTTATGTGACAACGTCTGTCACATGAGTTGTAAATCTTTTGTAAGTTAGCTTTTATCTAGATAATTGTCTGTAATAATAGATATCTGTATAGCGAGATGGGTTGAACATAACTTAGGATAATAGACCTCGGTAGATGAACAAAAAAATTGTTATTATTTGTTTTCACTTTCTGCTTGTGTCTTTAATATTAATCGCATAATGTCTAAGTACCAATTTAGCTTATACAAATTTGCCAAAACAAATTAAAAACAGCTTAACAAACTATGAAACTCTATCAAAACAAACTCTTAAATGAGGTCTGAGGTGAAATCTTGTGTTACTAACTGACTGACAGACAACGCACAGTCAAAACTGAGCACAAGAAGCTGAAATTTGGCATGTATGTTCCTTGGGGACTGTAGGGGAGCAAGAAAGGATTTCCAGACATTTCCACGGGGTCGGCAGAAACGATTGAATAAAAAAAAATGCGTGTGTAACTCTAGGCTCTCATAAAGAGACTACAGATTCTGATGTCAGACTGCCTCCGTGGTCTAGTGGATAGCGTATGCGACTTCTGATCGGAGGTCCCGAGTTCGATTCCCGGGTCGTGCAAAAGTGTTACTGAGTTTTTTCCGAACTCTCAGTAGCAGCACGGAGTCTGGTGATGGGCCCGGTAACGGCAATAGGCTCGCCCCCTATTACGTGGGACCAAAAATTCATGGCGAAATGTGGGTGTAATATTACACCTCTACCTACCCCTATATTATTGCAGAGTTTTGACAAAATCCGTTCAGTGTTCTTTGTGTGAATCAATAACAATCATGCATCCGTCCACTTTCCTAACATTTATATAAGTCGTACGATCCTAGGTCTGATAACAGTGTATTTGTAACGTAGCCCATGATACAGTATTGAAACGTAATACAAGAGTAGCCTTAAATAGTACTTACCAAGTTCGGTAGTAACATATCGCCAACAGAAACTATGTTTTTCTGAAAGTAAAGTTGTTATATAAACATGATAAGTCGCCAATACAATGACTTTGATTTCAGTTTTATCTCGACAAACTTACAAACTTGTAAAGATAAACAAATGTACCAATATCTTTAAGGGTTCATTGTTAGATGTTTTGATAGTGTTTGTATTTATCTGATAATATTTCTTGATGGCAATCTTTATACCTAAAGGTGTACGTTGAAATATCTTAGGCATGTATAATTAGCGGCATAGCGACAAAATTTTGACTTCATTTTCAACGAATATGATAGAGATATAAACTGTTAACAAAATATTTAGGTATTGAATTGCATGTATTCCGTGTAATTGACATTTTAGCTTATCTTTAAACCAACAAGTGAAAAATAAACACATTGAGTTACTTTAAAGCCTTGTATTCATTAGGCAACATTTGTTTATAAACACTGTTTATAAACAGTTTATAAGCAGTGTTGCATCATCTCTGGATACAGTTTATAAACATTTCATAAACAAATGTGATGAAACATTGTTTCTGAAACATGTTGCCGTGTTCCCCAATCAAACGGAGAACAAGCCGAAACATTTTATTTATAAGCAAAAGTCAACAGGTGTGGACGTGTGTTGCGCGAGTTTATTGACATAGAAGTAGTGTGGTCCAACAACCAAGTTTCGATGCTCATAGAGCTTTATCAACAGCATCATGTACACACTTTGAGACTCTTCAAATAGAAATTATAAAGAGAAATTTAAAAACAATGATACTTGGGCCGATATTGCTGCAGAATTGAAAACATACATACGTACATAGACTCACGCCTGTTTCCCCGAAGGGGTAGGCAGCGGCATATTAAACGCCCACCCTTCGCCAGTGCTTCGATCCCACGTAATAGGTGGCGAGCCTATTGCCGCTTATTGGGGCATTTTGTTTGCCAGAGCCTCGTCCGTTGATCAGCAGGTGCACCACTTGCAGGTGAGGTTGGCTTGGGACCCTAAGTTCTTGGTGGGAACCTTATGCACAGAATTGAATATGTCGCAAAAAGAAGTGGAAACGAAGATGCATACTCTACGCTCACAATTTTCCCGTGAAAAGAAAAAGCTTAGGTCGTCAAAAAGACTTGTACTTGTATAGCAAATCAAAAAGACTTGCACTTGTGTACCATCAAATTCACAAAGGTCATGAAGTACGTAATTTTTTATTTAAGAGATAATTCCGAATCCATCACCTTTTTTTTTTGAGTAGCCCTCTTATGAATTATTATGTACGCACAAGCAGCACCGAGCATCACTACCTCCTCGGGCGACATCCTAAAACCAACTGATAAGTGTGGACGTCCATGTTTCAGAAACAGTGTTTACGGTAAACTTGATGATAAACACGTCATAAACAGTTTATCAACAAATGTTGCCTAATGAATACAAGGCTTAAATCGTACTCCCAAAATCAGAAAGATTTAAGAATTAAATAAAAGATTTGTATGAGGCTGATTATAATGAAGATCGAAAGAAATTACGTCGAACCATGCTATGGGCCCCACTGACTAATTAGCAAAACTACCGACGGATTTGGTATGATTTTCACGAATCCTTAGTGTGATTGAATGATTCCTGAAGAAGGTTTAGGTGCATAATTTTACTTTACGCTTCTCCGACCGCGGACAAAGTCTATATTTTTTATTAGAAAAATAATAATAATGTTTACTAATTAAATGCACATATTACGAGATTTTCCTCGAGGTTATTAACATAATATTACTTCACGCCCTTTATCACCGAAAGGGTAGGCAGAGGTGTATCACAAACCCACACTTCGCCAGTTATGTTTCGGTCCCAGTGTAATAAGGGCCGAGCCTATTGCCATCTATCGGGCACATTGTTAAGGGAGCGATAATTATATCTATTTTTTTACAAATTATTTGTATTGGAAATAAACAATAAAGATTCACGAACAAATTCTGGTAATTATTGAATAATACTTAGTACCAAAAAATATTGTCTACCAAAAATTCGGTCGCCGTTTACTTTAAAGTAGGTTACGAAGTAACTGTTGACTCATTATGAGTCACTACTTATATGGAGTATGTGCGAATTAAAATCTTCGCTGAGATGTTAGTCACGAACTTTGTAACATTTTGCAAATGAGGTCAGTGCAATCGGCATGACAGTTTTTAAAAACATACACAAACAAACGATGAATGCATAGTTTAAAACTTGAAACTGTGGCTTAACCACAATAATATGGAGCTGTGCACATGGTACGAGTAGCCCTCAATATACCAACAACGACGCGACGGCGAGCAAAACCTCCTCCCACCTGGTTTTCATCAGTCCAAAAAGACCTTACGGACATGAGTTGATGCTACGACCGCCCAAGATAGAGCAAAGTGAAGAAGACAGACAAGGAGAGCCGACCCCAGATAATGGGATAAGGCGAAGGAAAGGAGAAGAAGAATATGGAGCTGTGCAGTTTAAATATTTAAATTACTATAAAGTTTAAGTATTTACTATATGTTAGTTTTTTTTATAGTCACATGCCTGTATCCTCAAAGAGGTGTAACATAACACCAACATTTCACCATGTAATATTTTTTGGGTTACACATAATAGGGGCCGAAAATATTGTGGTAGGTAGCATTCCGGTATAGCCTGAAAGTATAACCCTGACAAAAGCCATGGGTTTGCTAGCTAAAACAAGAACTTAACCTGGTAATTTTCATGCTTTTAGTATTATAAACTAGCTGACTAACTAGCTCGCAATAGGGTTGTTTCCAACTAGTCAAATCAAGCACTTTTAATTAAACGTCAAAAACGACCTCTGCCAAGGGTTTTGTATAAGGTTTTGTATGAAATATGACGTAGTGACGTCGTAGTATTTTGCTCTCAAGTAGAATACTTATTATCAATAAATTGTCGATAAAATGTTAAATTAAGTTTAAACATTAATTGATGAATGAACCTACAATTATTTTGACATGTTTCACTAGATAAAAATACTTGTAGAATTTATTTCACTTGCAGGAAAGTTCCTTATTACCTTGCCATATTTAGGGCTACTGCTTCGCACCTCTCACTCGCGATAAATGAGACCCAAGACAAAAATAATTATTTATGAGACCAGTTGTTCCTGAGATTAGGGCGTTCAACCAACCAATCATTAGCTTTATTTAATTAAGTTTTTTTTATAGTAATAGGCGGCAAACGAGCAAACGGATCGCCTGATGGTAAGCAATTACCGCCGCCCATGGCCACAAGCAACCCCACAGGAGTCACAAGTGCGCTGCCGCCCCTTGGGGTTGGAAAAACGGATAGGATGAGGAGTGGGATGAGGGAGAAGGAATATAGGGCCTCCGGCACTCTCACTCACCGAACGAAACGCAACAGTTTAGGTACTGTTACTTTACGTTGATTTTCTGTGAGAGGGTAGTACTTCCCTTTGGTAGAAATCAGCAAGGCTCTACTACCGTGCAAAAAAGTATATAGTAAGTATATAGTAAGTCTCTCTCCAACTCGTTTACCCTACACGTGGCCTGCTTTTAAGTATTAATAAGTAATTCTACGTACATAATTATATGTAAATAATAATTGCATTCCTAAGAAGTAATAAACGTATAAAAAAGTAAATTATTCTTCGTAGTAATAGTGAAAGGAGTTTACTTATAGCAATGCTTAGAAAAGCAAAACATTAATTTGTGTGTATAAAATTGTTCCATTATAGTAATGGAGCCCACGATGCTAAATTGGGATTTACTCGAGCGTCATAGAGACCTATTGGGTTGCAAAGCTTTGATGATAAAAGTGTAAATAATGTATAATTTTTCATCGGTGGAGGGGTCTGGCTATAGAGTTTCAAACATTTTAAAAAGAGCTGTTGCCTTATTCCCTCTAGATAATCGTCAGATTATGAGAAAGCATGTCTAGGACATTAGGATAAAGCATATGCATCTTAATCTGACACGTTTGAGTATTTTAAAACGGTGAATTCACTCATTCACATTTGCAACTTTCTTATAATGGCCACGAGTTTGCGTGACACCTAAATCCTCATATTATTCAATGAGTGCTTTTTTAAGTTCACTTAACATCCCCTTAGAAAATCTGATACGCTCGATTAATATTCTTTTTTTTGCATTTTGAAATCTTACCTCCATTCTGCAAACGATCAGATTAACATTCCTAATTTATTAAAAGTACGTAGGACATGGATGCTATCAATATCTGACGCGCCCGAGTAAATCTCGAAATCCCTGCTTGGGCTCCCCTACTATTAACCTACCTCAGAAATAACACAATCTATTAGTGAAAGCCGTACAAAACAGCATTCGCGTTTTTCGAATTACAGCGAAAACGATTGGGCACAAAAATCTGACATATTTTGGCAAGTAAGAGCGTATTCGCATTTGACCGTAGGGTTAAACTTAGAGTAGTAAGGTGTAGAAGTTAAACATAGCTTTTTTTTCAATTTATCTTATCTTTTAATTGGTTCAAGAAATAAAAATACCTTTAGTGACTCGTGGAGTAGTAATACCTACGCCCCCTCACTTGAGTGCCACGTGTATCTCTGAAGTACTATCTGACGTAATAAGTATAAATTGAGTTCTTGGCATAATATTAGCCATACACCCTGTTAAAAAACGTACTAAGTAATATTAATTAGCATACTAATATGTACTAATAATATTAATTATATCTAGTCCGATTCTGTGCGGTGACGTATTAAGAATACGGAATGTCACCGCCCCATATTATCTCATGGAAGGAAAACTTGATACAAACCCTATACTCGTACCAACCAGTTTGGCCAGCGTGGTATAGTAGGCCAATTCCTCCTTTCAAAGGAGAGGCCTAGTCCAGCAGTGGACTGTTAAAGGCTGATGATGATATCTAGTCCAGTGTTTTTTGATCTGCTTCGCTTCTAAGACATAAACTCAAGGAACGTTGCGGTTTAACCGCTTCAGAGTCCAGTTTAAAACGGCGAATCCGATATATCTTGTGGATATTAGGGAACATCAGTCTGTACTTTCATTTATGGTATGATTTTGTGAATAGAGGCTGTACAGTAACATAAGGTGGTTTTCACCGGGAAAAACCTGTAGTGATTACCGACTCCGACTCTCTGACTCCGGCTTTTAAGCAATCGTAGGCTACCTCTTTAAAAAAAAAGATCCATGTAGTGTTTAATACTGTACTGTGTAGAACAGTTGATGAAAATAATATATGTTTCTATGTTTGTTATCTGATTTATCAAATATTAGGTAATTTTTTTTAGTAGGCCAATTCCGCCTTTCAAAGGAGAGGCCTAGTCCAGCAGTGGACTGTAAGGGGCTGAAGATAATAATAATAAGGTATACTTTTTATCAAGATATCACGCTGTCAAAACTTGGAAAACTAATACCTACTTAACTACCAGTAGCTGATATTAAATTACCACATTGTACCGTATCCAGTGACTAACATGAAAGATATTCTTTCAATACTGCATTCGGAATTCTATTAATCAGTCTCACTCCACACATACTACGCAGTGAATGTCTCAATTAATTCTGCTTTCATGCTGTTTCTGCCATACCTAACACTCACTACTATATATCAGCATCAGCATGGGCACAAGTAACCCAGAAAGCAAGTGGCGTTCCGTTGTCTCTGCCTACCCCGACGGGAAAATGAGAATGGGCGTGAGTATGTGTGTGTGTATATTCTTTCAAGTCATCTTACTAATCACACCACCTAACTTTTTGGGCTAGGCCGGGATATAAAAACTTTATTTTGGAAGATAATTACAACGCAGATTGTCTACGAAACTATTTCAGGCAATTGAATCCTGTAATACAAAACCTAATTTAATATGTAAGTACGTAATAATACGTAAAATATAATACATCCATACAGAAAAGTCTCGAACATTCCAAATGTTTAATTGAAATTGTTTAATGAAGCATATATTGGTCATAACGGAATTTCCATTCAACCTTTGTCCAACGTATTATTGACTAGGGACTCCATTGCGTCAAAACAAACCATGAACTATGAGTCTGCTGTGGATAAAATTTTTGGCTTTTTAAGGAGGCCCTATGATGTCACCAAAGAATTAATCATAAAAAATTTCCAATCATATTTTTTGTATGGAAGGAAAATCCTGTTTTAAATCAAATATATACTATATTTAATTGGGTGTGTGTTAAAAATAAAATCCGCGAATTGCTGCTTAATTTTTGTTTCGATTGACAAAAAGTGCACATTGTTTAATACAGTTATACCCGGCTTGACCTGAACTTAATTTATTTATTAATACACTTATTTGTGTACAGGTTGACTTAATGCCTTGGGCATTATCTGCCAGTCTACCTTTGAGCGGTGCTGAGACACCTACCTACTATATTTACAAAATTACAAATAATAAACATAATTCTCTGTAATACATAAAGCCTCTATACAGTAACTACGAAATCTTAATATAAAAAATCCTTGCGTTACTGACTGACTGTCAGACACGCTACAGCCGAAACTACTTGTCGCAAGACGATGAAATTTAACATGTATGTTTCTTGAAGAGTGTAGGGTAGCACTAAGAGAGGATTTTTCGAAATTCCACCCCTAAGGAGGTAAAACAGAGAGCCAAAGTTTGTATGAAACTTTTTATTCCCTTGATGTATTGACTTCAACATTTGTTTATTGGTACCTCAAACGACGATAGTGAACATTAAGAATATTTTTTCTGGAAATGCCTGGAGATACATTTCCAAAAAAAATATTCTTTTAAAAAAGTCTTTAAAAAAGTTACATACAAACTTTGACCCCCTATCTATAACTATATGTAACTTTTTATTCCTTTAATGGATTGACTTCAAACTTTGTATATTGGTTCCTTCAACGACGATAGTGAATACTAAGAATTTGTATTTTGTAAATTCCACCCCTAAGAGGGTTAGATTGAGAGTCAAATTTTGTATGTAACTTTATATTCCTTTAATGGATTGACTTAAAACTTTGTATATTGGTTCCTCGAACGATGATAGCGAACACTAGGAATTTGTTTTTCGTGTGTATCAAACGAAACTTATTATTCCTTCACGGGATTGACTTCAAACTTTGTATATTGGTTCCTCAAATGACGACAGTGAACAATAAGAATTAGTTTTTTTAAATTCCAACCCTCAGGGGGTAAGATAGGGGGTCAAAATGTGTATAAAACATATTATTCCTTCAGTGGATTGACTTCAAACTTTGTATATTGGTTTCTCAAATGATAATAGTGAATACTTAGATATATTTTTTTGAAAATTCCACGCCTAAGAGGGGAATATTGAGGGTCAAAGTTTGTGTGTAACTTTTATTCCTTTAATGGATTGACTTCAAACTTTGTATATTTGTTCCTCAAACGACGATAGTGAACACTAAGAATTAGTTTTCTTTAAATTCCTACTATCAGAAGGTAAGATGGAGGTCAAAGTGTGTATGAAGCCTTTTTATTCCTTTAGTGGATTGACTTCAAACTTTGTATATTGGGTCCTCAAATGACGATAGTGAACACTAAGAATATGTTTTTTGAAAATTCCTACCCTCAGGGGATAGGATAGAGGGTCAACGTTTGTATGAAACTTATTGTTCTTTCAGTTGATTGACTTCAAACTTGGTATATTGGTTTCTCTAATGAGCTTAGTAAATTACTAAATGACCTTAGACATTAACAAAATCTTTTTGGAAATTCTTACCCTTAAGGGTTAAAAAGGGGAGTCGGAATTTATATGAAACCGTTTTATTCCTTCATTAGATTAACTTCAAACTTTGTGTACAGGTTCCTCAAATGACGTTAGAGAACACCACGAAAGAAGTTTTCGAAGTCACTCCCCTATGGGGGCTAAGAAAGGGTGTCCCATTTTGTATATAAAAAAACTTCAATGGATTCACTTGAAACTTTCTATATCAGTGCCTCAAGTGACGTTAGTGAATTCACCACTAAAACGGGGAGTTCAAAAAGGGGTACCAGTTTATATGAAACTTTTAAGGCCTAAACTTGATTTTTTTCGTCGTCCCTGATGGGCATTTAATTTTCATTCATTTAAATGTATGCGGCTGGCTCTCATCTAAACGCTTTTTACCTTCCCTAACTAAAATGTATGATGGTTCCTTATATGACCAATACAAGCCAAAATACTTAGAACCGATATTTTGCTATTTTTATTTATTTTTACGCAGTTAAGCACTTTTTATCTGTTATCTGCCTCTGTTATGCCCCACTGCTGACCAAGGCTTCTCTCATTGCTTTAACCTAAAAATAATGAAAGGGTTTTTGAACTTAGATTATTTATTTTACATTTTTTTACAATGTCGCTGAGATATACAAATGTATACTGCTACGGAATCCTTGACCAATTTAATTTTAACTAGCTTTTGCAAGCAGCTACACCTAAATGAAATTTTCATCGTTTGTTCGAGAGTTTTCATGAAACATTAGTAAAATACACATCTAAATCGATTCAGCCATTTTTAAGATTACCCTGAATAAATAGACAGACAGCAAAATAATCTAATTAAATCATTGGGGTACTGGAAACGTTAACGGTTAGCAACAATATACAATACAGTTATTTTGAGATTGCATACAGACAGTCAAATATTATTTATTTGTGTAATCTGTTTTTATGTAAAATCCTTGCGTTACTGACTGACTGACAGACACGCTACAGCCGAAACAACTAGAAAGCGCAAGTAGGTGTTTGGCATGTATTTTCTTTGAGTTGTGTTGGGGCGCACTAACAGAGGATTTTTGGAAATTCCTCCCCTAAAGGAGTTAAACTGGTCGTCAGAGTTTGAATTAAACTTTTAATTACTTCAATGTATTAACTTCAAAGTTTGTTTATTGGTTCCTCAAATGAAGTTAGTGAACACTAATAAAGTCTATTTTGAATTCTTACCCTAAGTGGATAAAAAGGGGAGTCATAATTTGCATAGAACCTTTTTACGCCTTCAAGAGATTAACTTCATACTTAGTTTATTGGATCCGCAAATGACGTTAGCGAACACAAATACATTTATTTTGGCATTTTTTCCCTAAGAGGGTAGAAAAGGGATTCAGAGTTTGTGTAAAACCTTTTATTTTTTCAATGGAATTACTTCAATAGAGTAAAAAACTAAATTTACGCGTGCGAAGCAGCGGGCAAAAGCTAGTAATAAATAATGTAGATAGAAATAAAGATACGAATCCTATGACACATCCGCTGGTGTTGCCAACAGGAGCTCCTTTACTTTCGTCTTAAATTTGTACTTCGTGTTGCACATCCTGATTTCTAGAGGGAGGGCATTCCAGAGGAGAATAGACTGTACGAGAAAATAAGAATGAATAAGAGATGTGTTATGAGAAGGGATAGTAAGAAGATGATTATTAGACGATCGCAAGTTTCGGTCGTGGTTAGAATACAGATACTGATATTGGCAAGTTAAATAATTTGGGGAAGAAGGAGACATAAGAATAGTATAGAGGGTAGTGAGAGCACGCAAACTGCGACGATGACGGATTCTAAGCAGATGTCACTCTCTAGCTTTTATTTCTAAAAATCACATTGATCGATAGGTACACACACTCACATTGATGATTGATAGGTGAAAGAAAAACAAAGGAACTAACATACTTTCGCATTTATAATATGCCTACAGATTCTTGTTTTTGTATACGTTTACTATTTTCCCCTACAGTCTACATCATACACAAATATAATACGCAATAACAAATACGCCCATCTCTATAAAAGTAGAGGTAAATATAATATTGTGCTGCTTCTAAGAATACTAGTAGTAATAGAAAATTCAATTATACTCGTAATACAAATATTCATTGTTAGTCCGGGATCAATAGTACATCTAATGATAGACTAGAACAAACTTATGTTAAAAACCCAATAAATACCTAATAATTAACAATTAATTATGATTAGACACTAGTATTTGTCAATCGAGGGAACTCTTACAAACATGGAAATAGGACAAAAGTAGAGCAAAACTAGATAAATTTTTTTGGACGACACAGTAGAGCATCCCGCGGGGATCAAACCCATAACACTTTTGTTGGCAGTTGCATCCAGTATCACAGAAACCGTTGAGCATTCAAAACATGTTTGTCATCATTACAGAAATATATAAATTATTGTCCAACAATAATAAGTCCATATTTAGGTAATGGTCAACAACAAAGAATGATTACAGAAATTGTGTAAACAATAATCCTACTTAATATAGCAATGTATTGTATTTAAAACGAGGTAGGTAGAAGAGCCTTTCTGATTTCAGCATAACTAGGCCGGCCAACCTATGAAACACAACCCTCTCCCAGAATATCGACGTGAAGAAAGTTTAGTGAGTGAGTGAGAGGGCCGGTGGCACCATTCCCTTTTCCTTCCCGCTCCTCCTCCTATGCCTTTTCCCATCCCAAAAGCCGGCATCACATTCTATCACTCCTCTAGCGTTCTTGGGCGGTGGTAATCCCTTACCATTAGGTGACCCGTGAGCTCGTTTATCACCAATTACATACAAATCAAGTTTCATAGGCGATGAATCTGGAATAAATATGCCCCAAGGATATAGACTCCATCTGCATCAAAGACTTTAGCCTCAGAGCCAGGAATCCGGGCACCAGTACATCATCAACCCTGTATATAAACTGTCCCACTGCTGGGCACGGGCCTCTTCTCACTATGAGAACGGTAAGGCCACCACGCTGGCAAGTGCGGGTTGGCAGACTTCACATGTCTTTCGAGAACATTATGGAGAACTCTAAGACATGCAGGTTTCCTCACGATGTTTTCCTTCACCGTTTAGCAAGCGATAATTAACAATTTAATACGCACATAACTTCGAAAAGTCATTGGTGCGCGCCGTGGATTCGAACCCGAGATCGTCTGCGTAGCAGTCCGTCGATCTCTCCACTAGGCTATCGCCGCTGTCAAGCAACAGTTAAGCCATATAAATACAGAGAGAATATTAGCGTTTCAACTTGGTTACGACGGTTGCTGACGTCATGCGACGAGCAGATAAACCAGGTCGTTATAAGGCTGGTTTCAGAGTGACGCGCGCGGCACGCGCTGTCGGCCAACGCGTCTCAACAGCGCGTTTGGCGCGCGGACCACTGTGAAACGAGTTCGCGTTTCTCATTGCAATGTATGAAGCTTCGGCAGCGCGGCCGGCGCGCGCGTCTCACACGCGGCGCGTTTGAACTGCGTGACTATAAAACGCTACTACTAATCTAGTGTAATTGTAAGCGCGCGCGTGTGGCCGGCGCCGGTCAAACGCGTGACTCTGAAACCAGCCTAAGACGTAATTAAAATGTTCAAACATAGTATTAATTATCGAGAGAAAACATAAATAAAATATAGTTTTTCATACTGTTACTTTCCTAAAAGACTGTGGATTAACTTAAAAAGCCTACGCTATTAATTAATAAATAATATTCTTATTCCTTCACCCAAGAGGACAAGAGAATAATTTATTGATTAGTTATGTTTTACCAAATATAAACATTTTCCTCAGAATTACTTCAATATAATGAATACCTTATAAGTATTAACTGTTTTCCTTATTACAGTAACTAACTGTATAATATTGCGACCCGGTTATAAGGAAAGTATTTAAAAGAAATTGACATTGTATTTCAATAAACATATTATATTGACACTTGTATTAAAATTATACACTTATTAACAATTCGCATAATTTTATTTTGGTTTAAGTAAAACTAAACTAATTTAAATACGCTGAGGAGTTAGTTCCATATCAAATTTTTTTATTTTTTTTCAAATATTTTTGTGTAGTCTAATTATTTCATCTCATCTTTTTTTTATCTTTTTAAAAGACAACTCCCGCACTAGGACTAAATCCTGTGTCGCGGGGGACTTTACAAACATACAACGAACGGACACAATGAACACCCAGACTCGAAACAACAATTTATGAATCACACAAAGTGTTGTCTCGTGTGGGAATCGAACCCACAACACTGGCGCAGTGTCAAGCGGCGAGGTGGCCGCTTAAACCAATACGCCAACCGCGCAGTAAAAATTATTGAGGTAGTTAAGTAGGTATATAGGCTACGAGATATCGCGCTACGATCTTTCGTAGCTGAGAGAAAAGAAAAAGTAGGTACGCTTCACGTCAATGGCGGCAGCGCGGCGACTGAAAATGACTCATAGCGACTATAGCTTTCGACTTCCAGGCGAGGATTTCCCAAAATACAGTATTATGTAGTGTGTTCGAACGTGTTTTATTTGTAAATAACACAGATTTAACCCTAGAATACTAATCATCGCCTGAGAGGCCGCATTCGGTTGATTTTTTAAGAATATTTTTAAATTACGTCTATGTATTGCGGGGTGCGTTCGCGCCAATACAGTGCACCCCGTGACGCAGTGGCGAGTGGTCACGGGTTCAGCGGGGAATACGCAGGTATCGAGTTATTGAGCTCACGTACGCCTGGGAGGCGATCATTAGTATTAAAGGTAAGTTTTTTACCAATCCCGTTTCTTAGTTTTTTGCAATTATCTTTTTATTTATTTGTTTGATTTAACTTAGAATTTTGTTGTTGGTTATTTTGTTTCATGGATGAATCTCAATGAGAACCAGATAAAAAAATATTTGGAAAATGAAGAATCGGACAATGAAACTGAAGATTACGTTGAGGATTACGATTCAGACGACAGTGTGACTGATCCTTCGTGCCAGCTTGAAGATGATCTTCAATATATTGCTCCGAACAATCTGGATTTACCTCCTCGAACATCTCAAATACAAGCAAGCACAAGCGCCGAGTTAGAAGCCGCTCTACAAACCCAATCTCGATCCAAACTGCTGTAATTTTGATAGAAAAATATAGTCTGATTTTAATTTACTGTCAAGCTAAATATCTTATAATTACAATGGTAATTTTACTATTATGTGATAAAACATTTTAAAAATACTTAACTTAGATACTAAATTAGAGGCTACATGTGACTTTTTTATTTTTTATTATTATTATTCTAAAGACTGTTCAAACAAGGGTTACGTTAGACTTAAGGTTGATTTTAAGACTGAAATTATAATTTTAAAGAAAATGTGCCATTGCATTTAAAGAAACAAGGTCTTTCTTCATTATTTTGTTAAATTTAAAACAATTTTTAATAGAAAATCTTTCTAAAATCTTGTATCATTTATGAAGTAGCCTCCCGAGCGATTATTAGTATTAAGCAGTAAAAAAATAAGATTAATACTCTAGGGTTAAATTCGGAAAATATATATGTTATTTTACAGCATAAGATCTATATTTGTCGGACATTCGAAACACGATTACTGTCATTTTATACGATCGAAAATAATCGCAAATATAGGTCTGTTTAAAAAATTTTCACGTTTCATTTGAGTTGTATTAGGATTAGAAAATTCTTAATTATACCAAAAGAAAAGTCATGTAAAAGCGGATATTTGTCACATTATGAATTTTAATATATACAAAAATATAATAGATACCGAAAATATGTAATTTCCTACTGCCGACGCGCTCTCTCCCGCGTAGTTCAGTCCTTCAGCTTTGAGCGCACGGAAAACCTCGCCTTAATACATCGGAGTAAAAAGGAGACAAAGTAAATATCACGGACATTTTTATTTATTTAGGGTGTTCTATTAAAATGTTTCTTTGACAAAAAGAGGCATGAAGCTGTCGATTTTTTATGCGTCTGTGTTATGTAAAATGTGGTTGCGAAGGCAGAGTTACACTGCAGAGATCAAGCTTTAAGGGCTTGTGCTATGATGAGAGTCTATCAATGCGGTCATGAAAATTTTGCGGACAAACTGTAAATTAAAATCAGCATTGCTGACATATTTCAAATTGTCTTTTTATATATACCACGTACCTCTGCTTGGAGTAACCGATATTTCGGCACTGTTGCAAGCGCCACGCCATGTTCACGGATGTACTGAGGGTATTGCGGGTGGATGAATGTTACGAGCAAGTATAACGGTCTACCCGCTTTCTTACTCGTTTTTTGCGTACAAAACCACTATCACTATTATCGCTATAGCACTGTACCCGATCACGACATACTACACTCACTACGTCAGCTCGCGGTTTGACTTTGTTCTTTTCACGGGTTTTTACATAGACAGCATTGCTGACACTGCGTTGAGTGTTGTGGGCTGGATTCCCAAAGCACTTTTTGTCAGAATTCATGATTCAGGATACAAATGAGGCCATAGCCTTTTAAAAAAGGACACTCCTTGATTGTTAAGCCGAACTTACATATTGGTACTTTAATTCAGTGTTGAGCTACATTGGATTACATAAGTCTAGTAACTTGGGAAAGGCGGCGACATCCTGGCTGCAATTCAAATATATCTGGCTGGGGGCAACGGCACACAATACCGGGCAGACGTCTGGAAGAAACGAAACTTTGAAGGTGGTCGGCGGGTGAGTGAACTTTATATCTAGACGGTATCGACTCATTGGCCAAGTTAGAACGTATGCTTGGGGTTTGATTTTAGTGTCAGACAGTTTTATTTGGTTCATAAGTATTACTCTATAACAGTAAACTAGGTAAGTACATACGGTAAAACGGCTTTCTAACAAAATACCTATTACTATTTTATATAGACTCACGCCTGTATCCTCAAAGTACATTTCGCCATGAACTTTTAGGTCCCATGTACCCATAGGGGGCTAGCACACCAAGAGAATCGAACCCGGGACCTCCGATCAGCAGACGCATACGCTATCCACTGGACCACGGAGGCAGTCAGTTTAGAAATTAAATGATAAACTAAATTAAGGTAGGTATTTCCATTACCAAACCGACTTGTTATAAAGGTAGAATAAGAAACAATCTTAACAAATAAAATCCTTGCGTTACTGACTGACTGACAGACACGCTACAGCCAAAACTATTGGGCGCAGGAAGCTGAAATTTGGCATGTGTGTTCCTTGGGGACCGTAGGGGTGCACTAAGAAGGGATTTCCCGAAATTCCCACGGGATCGGCCAAAATGGGTAATTTAAAAAAAAATTCAGGTGTAGCTGCTGGCGTCCTCTAGTAACTTATAAAATGAAAAATATGTAGGAATATATATATATATATATATCGCACGCTTAATCCAATACTGTCACTATCCAAAATTTTGCCAAAACGACTTTTTAATGTCATCTGTTGGGAAACGTGGACCTATGCGTAATCGCACTGACACTAGTCAAAAAGTAACAAGAATACCCGCAAGATGGCAGTAGTTCGCTTCGTCACTAAACAAAATATTCCTCTCCCCTCAGTGGAACACTGACCTTCAACGAAAAAGTACGTGTCTCCAAGGAAAAAATCAATGATTTTTGAGTGCAAATGTGTCATTTTAGCGATTAAACCGGTTTACTAGTGATATTATTTGGTAAGTAGTGCATTATTTTAATTTAAACAGTGACATTTTGCGTTTAAGTTCATATTTGCACAAAATTTTTATCTTATTTATATCATGGGTTTGACGCCATATTGACATTTTTTGCTTAGTGTCAACTTTGCATTAAAGTTACCACATTATTAATTAAATAATTTGATGTCATAATGACACTTTCAGTTTAGTGTCAGTTTAGCTTTAAAATCATTAGTTATTTGTCATTTTGTTCGCTACAGCATAATCGTCACATTGCTTATTATGTCATTTTTGCTGTCATCATTTTCTTAAAAAAATGTATTAAACTCATTGATAAAATATTTTATTTCATAAAGTGTCATTTTGCTGTCAGGATTATGGCAATAATTAACGCAAAGTGTCATTTTATCGTACTTATGCGATGACTTTATCGACGGTTGGCATTTAAAATTGATTAATTACGTTAGGGATTCCTCTACAGTAATCCCTAACGTAATATTTTGAAACTTTACTCTAGTAACTACGTACTAGAGTAAAGTACAAAATATTATTGAGGACGATTCCATTATATAAACTTTCGGTATTCTTATTACACAAACATTAATTTATGGCTTTCATGTTTTAAGGTGTGCAAAAGAATGCAGAGGCGTGATAAATTACTGAAACTTCACTTGAAAATAGAGAAAATGACTGTAGTGATGAAAAATCAAACTCATATCTACCAGTGTTTCATACTCTTACTCAAGTAGAGCCACTACAGATCTCGTTTGGAAACAATCAGAAGTTACGTAGTTTAAGCAGCAGTAGTTCATCTTCTTCATGCAGCTCTTCCTCTTCGAACAGTTCATCTTCATCTAGCATTGGGACACATATTTCAGATTCAATCCAGTCTAAGGAATTCAATATTAGTGCTCACTATTTTACGCAACCGGGCGAGAATCTACCGACCACAGCTAATTTGCAAAGTTCTGTTCAGGTATCTAAGCAAGATCATTAAGTTCTTGTTCATCCAAATCCAGATCTTCTATAGCATCGTCAAGAGCAATGTGCATAAGAATGCAGAGGCGTGATAAATTACTGAAGCTTGTTCCCCGGATGATGATGACGTTATTGTTTTTTAGAATAAATTTAAAATGCCTAAGTACTGGAGTTAAGTCTAATTATTTTTTTATATTTTATTTATTTATAGACTCACGCCTGTATACCCGAAGGGATAGGCAGAGGCGTAATATTACACACACGTAATAGGGGGTGAGCCTATTGCCGTTACCGGGCACATCACCAGACTTCGTGTTGCTACTGAGAATTCGGAAAAACCCAGTAACAGTTTTGCCCGACCCGGGAATCGAACCCGGGACCTCCGATCAGGAGTCGCATACGCTATCCACTGGACCACAGAGGCAGCCAGCATATTCCAGATTTATTCAAATAAATTTGTGTCTGAACAAAATGTTTCTTTTTATTACCTTGTGACAATAAGTATATATTTCTTATCACTATAAAAGTATACAAAACCATTTTTGGTAATTAAATATAGTTTTAATGATTTTCTTATTTATTTATTTTTATTAAAAAGTAAGTCCGCAGTGTCACTAAGATGAAATAAAATAAAATTATAAAATTCAAAGTGACACTTTAAAATAAATAACGAAAACATATGAATATTCAACATATGAAATATTCACACCACAAAAAACGTTTTTTCGCTCTACTGAAAAATTAAGATTTTTGGATAGTGACAGTATTGGTTTAAGCGTGCGATATATATATATATACGGGAATTAACGCGAATATGCATTAGGTATTTACATACCTTATTTTGCTTGACGTTTCGAGACGGTTGCACGTCCCGTGGTCGCAAGTTGACTGGTGTAGCGAGTCTCCGAGTGCGAGGTAGAAGATTCTATTTCTACCCCCGGGTCGTTGATTTTCGAAGTACCGGCGCAAAACACACTAACCGTATCTGTATTGAACATTCGCCGACTGCGCATTATGCTACTGGTACACCTGCGTTACTTAATATGCGTAACTTAACACGTTAAAAATTCGCATAGGAAATTAGTATTTTAACGCGTTAAAACGTTGGCCACATCTACGTAGCGCCTAAATTAACGCGCTAATTGACGCGTTAAGACGCAGGTGTAGCAGGAGTATGTTGTTAGTCGAATCACTGGATTCCACGCCGATGACAATTTGAAGCCCTCTTCCCATTGAAATTTTTATGTTTTCTGATTTCGATCGCTTCACGCACAACTCTTGGGTAAAAGTGGCGTTCCGTGGAGAGGACTTGGGGACGATGAAATTCAATCCAGTGATTGGTGCCCGATTGAAGTAAATGTTCCGCAATCGCCGATTTGTTCGTTTGACGGTTCTTTACAGCTGCGATGTGCTCCTTTATACGTTCAGCGATAGTCCGCTTCGTTTGCCCTATGTAAGAGCTTCCGCAGCTGCAGTTGATTTTATAGACACCTGAGGTTTGTAGCGGTAGAACATCCTTTGGTGTGCCCACCATGTTGTATACTTTGGCCCCTGGTGTAAATACGGTCGGAATGGAGTAGTTTTTTAACTTGGCTCCTATTTTATCCGTAACACCTCTAATGTAGGGCATTTAGGTCGGTTGTTTATTTACCGCCGGATGTTTTTCTCGATTGGTAGGCCGCGTCATTCGTCGTTGCACCTGGTATCCAATTTGTTAGTCATCATCAGCCCTTTATGCTGTCCCACTGCTAGGCACGGACCTCTTCTCACTATGAAGAGGGTAAGGCTATGGCCTTACCCTTCACGTCCACCACGCTGGCCTAGTGCGAGTTGGTAGACTTCACATGTCTTTCGAGAACATTATGGAGAACTCTCAGACATGCAGGTTTCCTCACGATATTTTCCTTCACCGTTTAGCAAGCGATAATTAACAATTGAATACGCACATAACTCCGAAAAGTCATTGGTGCGTGCCGTGGATCCGAACCCGGACCCTCTGCTTGGCAGTCTGTCGGTCTCTCCACTAGGCTATCGCAGCTTTGTAAGTACTGTAAAATAAAAACTGGAAAACTGGTCCAAGTTCAGTTATTTAATTTTAATTCGTAAAACGAAATTGTTACTATATAAGTTATGAAAGAATATTTAAAACAATTAAAGTCATATTCATTTGATACACGTGTACTCTGTACCTATTGTTTGATACAAATTTCCTTATTGGTACGGATACGAGCGGCCGTTCAATATTTGCACAAGACTGTTTGATCACGTGGTTTCACTTTCATGTTACATTTTAAGGTTCAACTTCAAAAGGAAAAATTTTATCATTATATAGACTCAGTTCTTTTTCATCTGTCTATTTATCTATATGTTTTCCGCCAAGCCTAATTTCCTCAGGAACGCCACTGCCGTCTGAAGTCGGTAATCCAAAGAAAATCTGACTATATTATAAACATACGTTTGTGAGTATAGATGGATGTACGGGTGTTTGTAACACTTTCACGCCAGAACTTTAGAACGGACTTTGATGAATAATGCTATATACATCTGACTGACTGCCTCCGTGGTGGATAGCGTATGCGACTGCTGATCGGAGGTCCCAGGTTCGATTCCCGGGTCGCACAAAAATTGTTATTGGGTTTTTTTGATGTGCCCGGTAACGGCAATAGGCTCGCCCCCTATTACGTGGGAACTAAAAATTTTATGGCGAAATTTGGGTGTAATAATACACCTCTGCCTACCCCTTCCGGGTGAACAGCGTGAGTCTATAAAATATAAATAATAATATAATAATAATAATAATATTCTACCACATACATACATCACCATCTAGTCCCAAACTAAGCAGAGCTTGTACTATGGGTACTAGATAATGGATAAACATACTTATATACTTTTTTTTTCTTTTTTGTAAATACACATATATTAGCCGTGTGGTTGACGGCATAGAATACAAGTGTCACCACCCCCTATCTTCCCGTGGGTGTCGTAAGAGGCGACTAAGGGATAACACGATGCAAATACCATCTTTGCGTAGAGACGGAAAACTCGACATCAAACCCTAAACGACTGCCTCGTTGGTCTCGCGGCATAAATGTGCGCGTGGGATCGGGAGGTCCCGGGTTCGATTCCTGGGTCGGGCAGTGTTATTGGGCTTTTCTGTCACGAAATTCTCAGTAGCAGCACGGAGTCTGGAAATGTGCCCGGTACGGCAATAGGCTCGCCCCTTATTACGTGGGACTAAAGTATATCTGGCGAAAAGTGGGTGTAGAAATACACCTCTGCCTACCCCTTCGGGGATAAAAGGCGTGACGTTATGTATGTATGTATGTACATATATATTATACATAGAAACACCCAGACCAAGACAAACATCCATGTTCATGCACACAAATGTTTGACTTGAGCGGGAATCGAACCCGCGACCTTCGGCATAGCAGTCGCTTACACTCCCGCTGCGCCAACCGGTCGTAAATAGATAAATAAAGTATATAACTTCTATGTCTTAGACTCTAATGGTAGGTTGTTTGAGGGTAGGTACTTGTTTCTTGTAATTCATATCATTGATAGGATATATGGAAGCAGACGATTTAACGAGTTCTCTGACGAAAAGGTCAAAAGTCAAAGAAAGTTCTCCTTTCATCTGATAAACATACCTGTTTTAATTTTATTTGAAAACCATAGTAACACACCTAAATAGCTGCTGAAGGCTGGGCTTGAAACACCTTCATCCATATTCTATTACTTTCTTCAAACTTGAGTAACTAGTAGTAATTACCACGGGTCTACGGCTCTGCTACAACCCCTCTACGATATCCGTAAAAAAGGCGAGTGGTTGCCAAGCTGTCGTAACCCCAACATTTACCATTTTTTTATATTCTAACATTAAAACTAGTCAACAAAAATCTTATCTTATACTAATATAAAAGCTGAAGAGTTTGTTTGTTTGTTTGTTTGGTTGAACGCGCTAATCTCAGGAACTACTGGTCCGATTTTAAAAATTCAGTTAGTGTTAGATAGCCCATTTACCGAGGAAGGCTATAGGCTATATAATATCACGTTACGAGCGACGGGTGCGGAGCAGTAGCCTTAAATAACGCGGGTGTAACCGCGGGCATCTTCTAGTAATAAATAAAATCGGGTCACAAACAAAATTCACGGCAGTTTTAGCCTACTTTGAGCTTTAAGTCTCATCACAAAAATTTTGGGAATAAAATATTAATTTAAAGTTCTTCAGTTTTGTTGAACGCACCGAAAACGAAGAATTTTAAAATAATAGTTTTATCTCTGCCCTATATTTTTTTAAATTGCAGACAGAGCAGAGAGAAGTTTACATAGCATGATTATGATGAATCAAAGAAAGTACTAGTATCAACACATATTAATCTCGGTAATATTTACGATAATATCATATAGTTTATTTCAATTGCAAGTGGCCCAGGGGCTGCGATAAGGATTCTAACTCGGCCGGCGCTCCATAAAATGAGATTAAGAGGACGGCTTGACGTAGCCTGTACCACGGAATTACGAAGCAAAAGAAAGTGACATGTATGATGCGTGTCTTGGGATGGATGTCATCCAGTTTGAAAAATAATCCCTCGGCTCGCTCATAGAGTCAAGGCACACTAGAAACTGGTTTTGTATACGAGTGTCAATGTGCGTGTAAAGTAGCACTAGAAGCGACGATGTCTTGCTAGCGCGAAGTTGTTCGACTGTACATGCCTTTCAGCTGTCTGCGCCTAATAGTTTTGTCTGTAACTTGTCCGTTAGTCAGTCAGTAACACAAGGATTTTTATCTGTACAGATAAATATAAAGTAAATAAATAATAAAATTATGTTATCATTTAATAAATTAAAAAACCCGTTTTCTAGCTAAAGTACTCGTCGGAAAGTGATACTTTTTTCGAGCTAGATACTTTTTTTTTGTAAGACCTCTTGATATTCACGCTATTGTTAACTTAACATTTGCATGTTTTCTGATCAATAAATGGAAACACCGTTTTCGGTCGTACAGTTTCTTCATAACTTCTTGACCCAACCATTCCAATGTGCGCGCATTAATGTCAAGGAGAGCTTTCCTATTATACTAATTCGCGGGCTATTTTTATTTCCTCGCAAAATATTTACTAAAGTCTGGCCTCGAAAACAAAGATATCTCAAGGAAATAGATTTTTCCTTCACCCAAGGTTGAAGGAAAAATCTACGAAGGGCTTGACCCCATTGCGTGGTGGCCAAAATTATGCTTCATTGACAGTGTAAAAAATGTTTGTTAAGTTCTAAAAGTAATGATGTTGTTATGCAAATTAGAAGTGGGCGGGTACTGTGAAAAGCTGTGTGATTAAAAGTATTAAAGACAAGGCTTGTCTTGTACCAGACAGTCATGTTGATATCATCAGCCCTGTATATACTATATACTGTCCCACTGCTGGGTACGGGCCTCTTCTAACTATGAGAAGGGTAATAGTCCACCATACGGACTTCACATGTCTCTCGGGAACATTATGGAGAACTATCGAACTTGTAGATTTCCACACACACACACACACACAAATACACACATTCACATAACTCCGAAAAACCACGGCATGCTGTGGTTCTGAACCCTATACTCTCTGCATGGCAATCTGTTGGTATCTCCACTCGTTGCGGTAAAAATGCTGTTAAGAGAAAGCCATGTTGAATCTTGCATTCATTAAGCGAAGTCGGTAAACCCCCACACGTTAGTCTGCGACGTTGTTGGTTAACATTCATACGGCATGCTGCCGTCAGTGTATAGGGAATCAGTCCTCAGACATAGCAAAGCTCACCGACAAGTTGAGAGTTCTTGATTTGGCGTTTAAAACTAGTCTTTTTTAGTTATCAATACGAGTATTATAGATCGCATTTTGTAAAGCATAATTAGTTCAAATCAATAGTCGATTATTAATTATTTTTAATATCTTTTACATCCGTAATAGCTACTCATCCTGAATAATGGCCGGTTGAAGAATCTAAGCGTTGAATATCGTTATATCTTTCAGTTGCAGAGGTCAGACGGCAGTCTCTGTGGAAAAGCTAATCTATACATCTATACATATAAATAAAATTGGAGTGTCTGTTTGTAATATTAAAATAACCGCTTTTTACTAAATGTATATGGATGTATACATGGTAGGTACATATACCGAAATGTATGTTTTTACGATTTTTGTCTGTCTGTCTGTCTGTTTGTTCTCGCTAATCTCTGGAACAGCTGGACCGATTTTCACTGGCGGATAGCTGATGTCCAAGGAGTAACTTAGGCTATAAATTAACCGAGTACGCGAAGTAGTTCCCTCAGGACGCGGGTGAAACTGCGGAAAACGTAGTATTCGAATAAAAGTGGTCAGATTAGTGAATAGACCCCGGGCTCGAAGGTCGGTCTTAGATAGCAACCGGGACAAAGCTATGATGATGCTAGACATATAAATGTCCTCAATTATATCCGTCGTGGTGACGAGGCACCATCACCAAGCCTGGTCTGGAATATACCTCTATTTGGAGGAACTTCTCACCTCTTTCCTAGCATGAAAAAAGCCAAAAAATTCCAGAAGGTTTGCTAAATTACAATTTGCTGATGGTTATTATTTTATTTTTTATTGTCATTTTTTACCTTGTTGCTACCAAAAGTTTGGTAGCATTGTTTAAAGCATATAAATCTGAAAATTACTCTACTGATAGCTACTACATTTTCTATTAAAATTCTGCTCCATTTAAATTATGAATATTCGACAAATTATTATTGTAATATGTATATTACAATAATAAAACTAGTCTTTTTTAGTTATCAATATTACAGAGTCAAATATTAAATAATTTATTGACGTTCGTGTTTGGGTAATTAATATTAACATTTTTATGAATACTTTAATAATAATAAACTACACAAACATACACGTGTAAAAATACTGCACACGTAAGAAAACGATGACACCGTGTTTTAAGATCGCAATTTTCATAATTTACGTATAAGTTAAGCTATTTTGGGTAAGCGATAATTACTCATTTGAAACGCGCATTGGTGCATAACTTCAAAAAGTCAGTGTGCTTACCATAATATATTATGTTTGAACTCGGTATCCTCCGCTTGTCAGTCTTATTGGTCTTACCACAAAACTAATGCTGCTTCCTGCAACCTATACAATTATTCACACAGAAAAATCCTACTTTTTTTTTGAAAAAGGCAACTCCCACATAAGGACTAAATCCTGTGTCGCGAGGGACTTTACAAACATACAACTAACGGACACAATGAACACCCAGACTCGAAACAACAATTTTTGAATCACACAAAGTGTTGTCTCGTGTGGGGACCGAACCCTCAACACTCGGCGCAATGTCAAGCGGCGAGGCGGCCGCTTAAACCACTACGCCAACCTTGCAGTCTATATTTCTAATTTGTGCCATTATCTTGGAAATTGGGACCGGATTTAAAATTTGGCTAATCAAAAATATTATTTGCCTCATATATGCACTGCAACGTAAAAGTTTTTGAAGATGGATGGGTATATTGGTTTTGTTCCTATTTCAAGCAAAAACGACTGAATGGATTAAACTTTGCAGGAATATAACTAAAGCATTAGAACAGTACATGCACCACATAATAATGCCCCCGCGGGGACGCAGTCGCAGGCAGAAGCTAGTATATCATATGTTTCTTAAATATCTACCTAATTCATCTCCAAAACCATTGATCGAGTGTTCTAGAAATAATACTAATCTAGTTCCCCAAAATGTTTGCTAACTACATGACGTCATCTCAATGGATTTGCGTCCGACGTACGCGAACCGCCATTTTGGGGGAGGAGGACGCAACTACGTCACAGCATCCCCCTCTCTCTCCCACCCTTAGTAGACGCACATTAAAATACTTTGTTGCTAGGTCTTTATATTTTCTCGTGAATTTGGACGAACGTTGTTGCTAGGTCTTTATATTTTCTCGTGAATTTGGACGAACGTTGTTGCTAGGTATTTATATTTTCTCGTGAATTTGGACGAACGTAGGTTGTATGGGTGCTTATTATCGGGATGATGATGTCATTAACATTAGGGTTGCTCGCGTCTTTCAAAAAGTGTTATTTAAAGTTTGAATGTCCAGGACAACGCAGGTTAAAAACAGGAAAAGATAATAGAGTAGCTTAAAGCTTTGATTAATATGTGCATATTAAAAAAAGCTTTAAGTTACTCTTTGTTTTACCCTCACAATCATTCAATTTTATTATGCTACGAATATCACAAGGTAGAATGTCATTAAATCCTATGACTTATTCAATACCTACCTTCGACAAAATTATTTTATTCAGATCAAAGTCCAGAAATATGAGCCATAGAGGACCATATAATTATTTTCCCTTTATTACGTCAAACCTTACACTTAGCTGACTCAGCTGAGCTGTAATAGTATGTCCCCATCCCTATACGTAAATGAGCGTAAACCTATATAAGGACAATAGGTATAGCTGTCGAAATTAATTAAGAATATTGCTATGACGCATTACAATAATGAAACATGACTGCGTATTAACCGAAAAATTACAAACTTCATACCCTTTTTATAAGACTTATAGCCGTATTAAACTTTGCCGTAACATTTTTAAAGCATTTGATATAAATAAGCGTGGGGTGACGCATTATGAATATACATAGACGTCATAACCATTTAGGCAATTAATGAAACTTTTCGCCTTATTAAACTTTCCCTTAATATATTTTAAGCATTTGATATAAATAAGCGTCGTGACGCATTAACAAAACAAAGTGTGACTACCCATTTCGATTCTATGGGTATCGTCAGGGGCCACTAAGGAAAAAACACGTAGGAAATAGTTGAAGGAAAAGTACCAATTATGGAATATGTCCCACTTATGAAATATTGTTATATTTTCAAGTTCAAGTGCCACAAATATTCCAAAATGTTTGGAATTGGATAATATAACATTTATTTTGGATGTACTTAGTCCATAATTTGTACCTTTACTATACTAAAACAAATTTTGGAATATACGTCTTTCACAATAGAAACATATTCCTTAATTTGTACCATTCCTCTACCTCGCGGAAAAGACGGAAAACTGGATTTCAAAACCTAAGCCAACACGTCTGGCCATGGCGTGGTACAGTAGGCCAAATATTCACAATGATATAGTGACGCAAATAAGGAGGCCTATGTCCAGCACTGGACTACAGAAGGCTGATGATGGTAATGATTGTATATTAATACATTTTTTTTAAATTTACCCGTTTGGCCGATCCCGTGGGAATTTCGGGAAATCCCTTCTTAGTGCACCCCTACGGTCCCCAAGGAACATACATGCCAAATTTCAGCTTCCTGCACCCAATAGTTCCGGCTGTAGTGTGACTATCAGTCAGTAAGTAACGCAAGGATTTTATATATTAAGATTATGTTTTTCTGAGGTGGCATTTTAAATAATTTTTGTTAGGGTATGCTTTTGGCAACGATAGCTTAGTGTAGGCCAACGGACTGCTACGCAGAGGGCTTCAAGTTCGAATCTACTTACGTCGCACTCCGATGACTTTTAGAAGTTATGTGCGTATTAAATTGTTAATCTTATCTTGCTAAACAGTAAAGGAAACATCGTAAGGAAACCTGCATGATGAAGGAAGCCAACCTGCACTTGGCCAGCGTCTTGAACTTACTATTCTCATACTGAGAAGAGGCCCGTTTTAATTTTTATTTATACCAAATGACATTTGAGCCGTCGTGTGAGTGTGTGGCCATCTCTAGTGTCGGAGTTTTCAGGCAGCCCGAAGGCCACCGACATGGCCTAGCGATCCTTATCCTTAGACAAGAACCGGGACCGACAGCTTTATGTGCCCTCAGAAGCACGGTAGCGCTCAGATGTAAATGCCACACTTGGTCACCCATCCATGTGGCGACCTGTGCAAGCGTTGCTTAATAGCGTTGAGCCGATTTATTTATACTACTGTTATTAGATGAAGAAGATACATTTTTTCATATTTCAAGTAGACCTACCTAGCCTACTAAATAATTTATAATCTTCTCGCTCACAACCCCTAAGGGTATCCTGCGATATAATTCTCCTGGGAAATAGGGAGGTTTACCACCGTCGGGGTGGCACTTTTATGTTTCATTTCTGTCGTATTTTCTACATCCCTGTGAGGATACTTCAGAGTATATTATGGGATGTAAATGCCACGTTTAATAGGAGTTTATGCATTTTTCATGGGAGTTTTTATTTTTGTACATGTTCGTATAATGTGTTTCTACCATTGGTTACACATAATTATACAAGGTGCTATGTATGGGGTAGAAAGGATAGCTATTTTATCCACTGTACAGTGAAACAGACCTGACCAAAAGAACATATGACCGGGATATTTTCAGATTGCGGATTTTTGTCACATTGGCGCACAATGAGAGAAAAGCATTTTAACCTTGATTAGTTAGTTTGATGTGAATTATCGGTGAAGTAATTCAAAAGTCAAAGTCAAAAGTCAAAAATCATTTATTCATCTAGGTCACAACGTGACGCTTATGAACGTCAAATTTTTAAAGTAAATTAATAATGCTTCTACATTTACATTTACTGCCCATTCGCAAAGCAATAGGTAGAACCACGAGAAAGAACGGGCAATAAAACTCGTGGCCACTCTTTTTAATCGCCAGTGTTATGGTACATATTTTGTTTTTGTAAGGAGCTGCAACTGTTTCACATTGTAATTAATTACTTGTAAATAGTAAATAAGAACATACATATTATATACAAAATATGTAGTTATTAAATTAAGTGCTGTAGTAGTCTTCAAATGTGAATCTTGTGTAACAGGAGCATCCACTTACGCTTTATAATGTAGGCAACTCGCGATCATGTTCAGAACTATGGTGGAAAAGTATGTTACAGAAAGTGACGGTATATGAATACACGAAAATTACAAAAACGTTAGTATCCAGCCCATGATAACGAGTTACCTTCATCTAACACTGTAGCAAATTTTAATAAAATTTGTGGAACAACAATGAAAATGTAAATGTAGTAAGTTGAATGACCTAATAATGCATGAATATTAAATTAATAGAACTAGAGATTTCATATAAAAAAAAAACTGAAAAGTAAGGTATCTATATAAATTAAAAAAATCAAGAGTTGGCTAGTGTAAGTGACCACCTATCCTTATCACTGAAATAATCATTAATGGTATAATAACCTTTCCTAATAAGACAGTCTTTTATTTTACTTTTGAACGTACTAAATGGCAATTCTAAAAGACTAATTGGTATTTTATTGTATATACGAATACCTAGCCCTACAAAAGAATTATTAACTTTATGTAAACGATGATAAGGGGCATATAACTTATGCCTGTTTCGAGTATTTATGTTATGTACATCACTTTTTGTAGTAAATAAACCTATATTTTGCCTAATATACAATATATTAGCAAATAAAAATTGCGAGGCTACTGTAAGAATCCCTATAGACTTAAAGCGTTCCCTAAGAGTATCTTTTGCCCCTAACATGTATATTGCTCGTACCGCTCGTTTCTGTAGAACGAAGATATTCTGAATATCCGCAGCTTTGCCCCATAACAAAATACCGTAGGACATGACACTATGAAAATAGCTAAAATAAACTAGACGAGCTGTGTCAACATCAGTAAGTTGTCTAACTTTTTTGACAGCATACGCAGCAGAACTGAGCTTACCTGCAAGACATGCTATATGTGCACCCCATTGTAACTTATTATCTAGTGTAATGCCTAGAAACACTGTCGAGTCAACTGTGTCAAGTTCCTCCCTATCTAGCCTTATATTAGGTCCCAGTTGTCTAACGTTAGGTAAAGCAAATTTAACGCATTTAGTCTTTTTAGAATTAAGCACTAGGTTGTTTGCTGTAAACCATTGTGTAACCTGTATAAGTGCATTATTTACATCATCAAATTGATTCCTATTCCTATCTACTTTAAAAATAAGTGACGTATCATCTGCAAAAAGTACGACATCACAGATATTTTTTAAATAAAAAGGTTAGTCATTAATATATACAAGGAATAGAAAAGGACCTAAAATAGAGCCTTGTGGAACGCCTAACTGTATAGGTAATTTAGAGGATGTAGTCCCATTTACATCGACGCACTGAAATCTTTGCCGCAGGTACGACTCGACAACACAAAGTGCGGTTTCCTCTACGCCGTAGTGGCGGAGCTTACGCAATAGTGTGTCGTGATGAACGCAATCAAATGCTTTTGAGAGGTCACAGAATACTCCGATAGCATTTTTAGATGACTCCCAAGCATTATAAACGTGTTTTATGAGAGCAACACCCGCATCAGTAGTGGATCTACCTTTAGTAAATCCGTATTGATCTTTATGAAGCAGACTATTTAAATTAAAGTGTCTTAGTAGCTGCTTTAATAAAATCTTTTCAAATATTTTACTAAATGCCGGCAAGATAGAGATGGGCCTGAAGTTATTTACGTCATTTTTACTGCCAGATTTGAATAAAGGTATGATTTTACTTAATTTCATCAAATCCGGAAATACGCCTAAGTCAAAACATTGGTTAAAAATTATAGAGAGGTAAGGCGCAACAGTCTCAACTATAGTACCTAAAATTTTAATTGAAATGCCCCAAAAGTCGCCGGTATTTTTAATATTAATTGAATTATATGCGATCAATATATCTCGCGGGGTAACGTGCTCGAATCTAAACACGCTCTTGCATTCAGGTACACTGCTAAGCAAAAAATTTCCAGCGTCTAAGGATGATGATTGTAAAGAGCTAGTAGTTGTTAAAGGTATGCTCGCAAAGAAACTATTGAACATATGCGCTACTTGAGTTTGATTGGTGACTAATAAATTGTTTTCTTTTAGTTCAAATTGGTTTTCCCGTGGTCGTGCTCTTCCTGTTTCTTTAATTACATTTGTTGAATGCTTAATTTTGCTACTAATAAATTTAGATTTTGCCATAACACAAACTTGTTTAAAATTTGTTGAGTAGTTTTTTAAATAATTTAGAAAAGGTGTGTCAAATCTATGTTGTTTCATACCATATAATTCAAACAATTTGGCTCTACTTCTGTATATACCTATAGTGGCCCACTGGTTAAAAGATCCGGTAGTACCCTTTAATGTGACAGTTTTACTCTTGAAAGTAAGTTGAAACTCATTATTTACTATTCCAAAAAGTGAATTATAAATTGTATTTGGATTTTCTGAGTTCAAAATTGAGGGATTGAGTTTAGCGATAATATTGTTTTTAAAACGTATAAGACGATTGGTAGTTTGAGGCCTACATTCTACTGTATGTGATTTATCATATGTTGTACATGAAAAACTAGCTATCTGTCCACGGTGATCAGAAGGAAGAGAACTAATAACTACTGGGTTTTTAGCAACACAAGAACTAAATATGTTATCCAAACAAGTAGAAGATGTTTCAGAGACTCTAGTAGGTTCACAGAATAAATTACTTAAATTAAATGACTTAAAAAGATTCAGAAATCTAGTACACTGTGAAGAATTCTCTAAAATATTAATATTAAAATCACCACATACTATAATATTCTTATGACTACCTATAATTTTATTAAGAGCATCTTCCAAAACAGTCTCAAATAGATTATAATCACCAGAAGGGGGTCAATATACACAAATTATAATATATAAGTCTAGTTCCACACAGGACAACTCAATAGTGCGCTCAATAGATAAATTTACAATATCCTTACGTTCTTTGCATTTTAATAAATTTGAAGTCATTATGAGAGAACCGCCTCTAATAGCCTGCTTTCTTATATACGAACTCTGCACTGTGTAATATTCATTTATAACAAAAAAAAATTGGAATTTATCATACTTAGGTACTAGGTACTAAAATTACCTACGGCATATGAGGCGTCACGGCTGACGTTGACTACTCGCGCCATAAAATTTCCCCTCATAGAGCCATGAGATGATTAATGTTATTGAAGATCACGCTCATGGGATTTATTAGTAAAGTCGACTTCCGTCGATTCGAGATCAGTTGATTTGTGTGCTGCCAGATTAAGTGATTTATTTGGTTGGCGACTAAGGAAAATCATCATCATCAGCCCTTTATACTGTCCCACTGCTGGGCCTCATCTGACTATGAGAAGGGTAAAGCCTTAGTCCACCACGCTGGACAAGTGCGTGTTGGCAGACTTCTCATGTCTTTGGAGAACATTATGGAGAACTCTCAGACATGCAGGTTTCCTCACGATGTTTTCCTTCACCGATAAGCAAGCGATAATTACCAATTTAATATGCACTTAACTTCGAAAAGTCATTGGTGCGTGCCGTGGATTCGAACCCGAGACCCTCTGCGTAGCAGTCTGTCGGTCTCTCCACTCGGCTATCGCTGCTCGCACTCGGCTATCAACTTATATAATACTAAGGAAAATACTCGAAGCAAATAAGTTGTACCTTTTAGAAGAGACGATTAACTCGACATCAAACTTTATAAAAAAATAGAAGAGATATATTATCATGTCCAGCACCTTCTAATTTACTTGTAACATCGTTGTCCAGCACTGGATTATGGAACGCTGTGTGATGAACTGGTGTCTCTTCAACCCACATGCCTCCTTTTCAAAGTAGTATGTCGGTGACACCAATATTAAAATAATATACTTATAAAAATTATAACGTTCCAGGATAATACGCAGAGGGTAATCTTCTCCAAAACTAAGCAGAGCTTGAACTATGGCAATTAGATGACTGATAAAATACTGATGTATTAGGACTAGATAAATAACACCCAGACATACTAAGAACAAATAATCGTGCATGTATTCTGGCTGAGTAATTGATTCTGTAGCGACTTCTGACGCTACGAATGATGTAGCTAATTACATATACATATAGCAGCAGTCGCCTCCCAGGACTAATTTTGTTAGTTCGTTATCATGTACATACATACATACATACATAGACTCACGCCTGTTTCCCCGAAGGAGTAGGCAGAGGCATATTAAACGCCCACTTTTTGCCAGTGTTTTGATCCCACGTAATAGGTGGCGAGCCTATTGCCGCTTATCGGGATATTTTGTTTGCCAGAGCCTCGTCCGTTGATCGGCAGGTGCACCACTTGCAGTTGAGGTTGGCTTAGGACCCTAAGTTCTAGGTGGGAACCCTACGCACTATCATGTACATAATATGTACTTTACTATAATTATTATATTATGTGGTTGGTACTACATATAAGTATTTATATATATCGCTTATAGTCAATTATATATTTCGTATTTTGGATTATTTCTTTCTTCACACACGCACCATCTTGACATACCCCTACCATTCCATTGCAACGTTTGGTCCATGTAGACTAGCTAATTTGCATAGTTGTTAGTGATCTGTACATAAACTGTCCCACTGCGGGGCATGAGTCTCTTTGTACTATGAGAAGGTTTAGGTCTTATCCAACCACTCTGGCTAAATGCAGGTTGGCAGACTCCGCATGTCTTTCGAGAACATTTTGACGAATATTTAAGCATGCAAATTACCTCAGGATGTTCTTCTACGTCAGCCAGGGATTAAGAGTGAAGAAAAGATATTACATTTTTTTTATTTAAAAGTGAGTTTTATATTTATATTGTTCGTATCAGCATGCATATATTTGGAACATACGAATAACTAATGATATCACGTGAGCAAACAATCAAGTAGTTTGTTATGCTAATTAGTATTTCTTGTTTATATTTTGTTGTATAATGTGATTGAATGATGAATATAATTATTGAACATTTCTTGTATGCTATGACTATAACTTGCCTGTGTTTTATTATAGAATATTAGTGTTATTCACATTTGTTCAATTGTTCTACGATTAAATCTAAGTGTAATGTATCAGTTACAGGCAAAGCTGATCCAGCAGTTCTATCTTTTTGTTTTTGTAAAACATCAATGTCATCTTCATAGCGTTACCCGGTTGTATACAAGACTTTATTAGTCTTTTAGCCCGGGGTCAGCCTTCTATTTTAAGCAAATATGAATAAATTCCGAATTTTTTTTAAGTTACTTTATTTTCAATTACTTTGATGGTGCACGGAAAAATGACAGCAGGATTGCATAATTTTGTACACGAAGAAATCAATGCGCCAGCTATATGCCCATGTTTTAACCACACGAAAGAGCCAAAACACGTGAAACATTTACGATAAGCGTGTCACAAACGGACACATCTACTTTACTGCCCACTAAAAGCTGTTAATATTAATATCTCAAACTGAAGCTTGTCAATGTCAAACGCATATAATCTAAACTGTTCCATTCACGTGAGCGTTCTGTTCCATAAATTGGGGCTAACACGTGAGAGTTATGTGTTTCAGTTTGGTCAAAAGGCTTTAACTTCGATTTTACCAATAACCATAGGATTATTTGATTTTCGGCTCTGTGATGCACTCTGGCTAGAGAGGCATATATCCAGCAGTGGACTATGCCAGGTTGACACCAACGGATCGACTGATAAATAAAAGTCATGCTTATTTTCTCAGGATCTTTATACATACGTTGGCGACAAGACGAGTTAAATCTGCGCTTGTATTAATTATGCCAAGATTTCGCAAACTCCTTCGCGATTTATTAATATCCTTTAGGTTTTTATTCAGATAACATTTCTTATTTCTGCGTTTAACCGTTCCGTTGCATATGTGATATTTGAACACACAGACCCGAAATAATATATAACTTGTGAGACTCAGAGTGATACCTCGAGTGGAAACCAAAACAGCAACATTCAGCCCACTTTAATTTACCTGCTTGTTAGATATACATCAGGCTTTATGAATAAGCTATGGGACCGACCGCCCCTTATCATTTGGACACCATTGATTTCGTGGCATAATAATATTTTTGCCGTGTGGTTGACGGCATAGAATACAAGTGTCACCACCCCCTATCTTCCCGTGGGTGTCGTAAGAGGCGACTAAGGGATAGCACGATGCAAATACCATCTTTGCGTAGAGACGGAAAACTCGACATCAAACCCTATACGACTGCCTCGTTGGCCTCGCGGCATAAATGTGCACGTGGGATCGGGAGGTCCCGGGTCCGATTCCTGGGTCGGGCAGTGTTATTGGGTTTTTCTGTCACGAAATTCTCAGTAGCAGCACGGAGTCTGGAAATGTGCCCGGTACGGCAATAGGCTCGCCCCTTATTACGTGGGACTAAAGTATATCTGGCGAAAAGTGGGTGTAGAAATACACCTCTGCCTACCCCTTCGGGGATAAAATGCGTGACGATATGTATTTATGTATGTAACAATATTATTATTTATTTATTTATTTATCATTTATTTAGTAATCTTAGGAAGGCTTACAGACAAATAATCTTATAAATTACATCAATAAGTGTCTTGATTATTATCGTTACGATCTTGAATATCCAAGTTCCCAAGTTCGATTTCTGGGGTTAGGTGACGTCGATAGGTATGAAGAAAATAAGATCGCAAGCCATTTACCTGACCCTGTCTTATTAAAATAATGAGACTATATTACTATATAGACACGTCACTTCTAGAAATTAATCTTTGATTTGTCACGTCATAAGCTAAAATCAAAACAATGCAAGTGACCTTAACATTTCATGTAGATATCGAAATCAACACGTGTGAAGAGATATGATTAGTCATTCATTTCGAATTGTTAACTAATTTTATTTGCTTACCTAAATTTATTTTTTAGTAAAAATTAATAACTTTTTCACCACAGCAGCTCAAACATGCCACGTTTGCTGCGAGACAACAGTGAACAAAACGCGATTTTGATTCGAGCGTGAGTAAAAGTAGCTTTTTAATTTTTCAATCTTCAGTGTCACGAATTGACATTGTTCAGCCATAAAGAACAATGGCAGAATTTGGTCTGGGTTTGTTGTGGCGACCATAAACTTCATATGAACAAAAAAAAATGTTTTTTTTTCTACGATTTTTAATATTTTCACTTTGTCTCGTTAAAGCTGGAGTATTTTATGATGATAAAAAGCATTCCAATTGATTACGAATACTTTTTTATTTGATTGTTGCCATAGACAATGGTGTGACAGGAATAGACGTGAGTGCTATATCCGTATCGATTATTAAATAAGTAATCGATACGATCGACCTTTATAGAGTTGGTTTGGTTTAAAATGCAGTTATTTAATATTTAATCAACATTATATCAATAAGCTAATATTTTTGAAGCCTAACAACGCGGCAACGTTTAAATCAAATAAAAACGTCACAGCATCGTTTTAAAGTTGTATCGATTTCACATAAAATCGATTTAAAATGTGCAGCTCTGTTTTTGTCTTTGGCCGTGACAGTTAGATGCTACAAAATACTTCCGCGTTTTGATGTCAATCTGACATAATGTCATTTGATAATTCAAACGTACCTACCTACCGCTACCTACATTGTTTAACTTTCATACTATAACTTTCACCTTGTACCTACATTGCTAATTCTTAACTAAAACTTCAAACACCGATATCTTCTTTTTCCACCTTTCCTGAGTGAAAATAGAATCATATAAAGACTCTGTTTCTTACGCCAAATTTTTTGATATATTTTTTATTACTGTTCGCTTCAATTTAATTTCAGACATTTTGATGTATGGAGATCTGCCATTGTCCTTTGAAACATTCGAATTTTACTGTGCTCTGTCTCTTTCACATGCATATAAAAAGTGAGTGAAAAAACAAACCCCTTCGAATTCGAAATTCGATTTTGGAATTCGACCTCAAAGAAAACACCTACGGCAACGCAAAAAAAAAATATTTGTAATAAAGAAATTACTTTTTCACCACAGCAGCTCAAATATGCCGCTTTTGCTGCGAGACAACAGTGAACAAAACGCGATTTTGATTCGAGCGTGAGGCAAAGTAGCTTTTTAATTTTTCAATCTTCAGTGCCACGAAATTACATATTTCAGCCATAAATTTGAAACATTCGAATTTTACTGTGCTCTGTCTCTTTCACACGCATATAAAAAAGCGAGTGAAACAAAACAAACTCCTTCGAAATTTGATTTTGGAATTCGACCCCAAAGTAAACACGTTCGGAAACGCGTTATATCCTAAAATTTAAAGATATACAAATATCTTTATATGTTAAGAAATTATGTTGTTTTTTAAATGTTATTCGTTATATGTTTAATATATTATTGTATTTTAATAAAAAGAAGTCTAATTAATAGCATAAAATTGGTATTTAACCAATACATTTTTATTTGTAATTTCAACAATATTAATACATTTGATACATTTGAAAAATAAACATCAGGGACGCGGTATCCAAACGCGATTTAACAAAATAGCGGGAATAAAGTAAACATTTCATTTCGCTATTAATATAAAATAATCTAAAAAGATGAGTGAAACTAGCGATGATGACGGTACTTTAAAACCAGAAGAGTTAAAACAACAAGTGATTAATGCAGAATTTTGTTTTCAATTTATTCTTGTTAATTTTAATGTCTCCTAAGTAATATGTGTTCTCACTGCTGAGGTGAAAAGTTATGTGTGCTACACGAGAGCAAAGTTTTTTGCATCTCGTGCTGTTGAGTCCCTCACTACGCTCAGGATTCTAACTTTGAATCACTCGCTACGCTCGTGAATCAATCATAGAATCCTTCGCTTGCTCGGGACTCAAAATCAGCACTCGAAACAAAAAACAACTTTGCTCTCTTGTTGCACAAATAACTATTTTTATATGTTATTGTTTACATGTTTAATTTAATATTGGATTTTAATAAAAATAAGTCTAATTAATAGTATAAGATTAGTATTTAACCAATACATTTTTATTTAGAATTACAAGAATGATACATTTGAAAAATAAACATCAGGGACGCGGTATTAAAACGCGATTTAAAAAAGTAGCGGGAATAAAAATTTCGCTGATGCTGATACAGTAGGTATAGCGTAACGTGTTTAATTATATTAATATATAAAATAATCTAAAAAGATGAGTGAAACTAGCGATGATGACTGTACTTTAACACCAGAAGAGTTAAATCAACAGGTGATTATGCAGAATTCAATCTATTCCTGTTCAGTTCTATGTCTCCTAAGTAATATGTGTTCTCACTGCTGTGGTGAAAAGTTATGTGTGCTACACGAGAGCAAAGTTTTTTGTATCTCGTGCTGTTGAGTCCCTCACCACGCTCAGGATTCTAACTTTGATTCACTCGCTATTCGCTTGCTCGGGACTCAAAATCAGCACTCGAAACAAAAAACAACTTTGCTCTCTTGTTGCACAAATAACTATTTATGTCTCGACACGTATGTTGAGTGCCAAACATAAATGAAGTGAATAAAAAATTGGGTTTATTGGCAGTGAATAGCGAAATTTAAGTTTGCAACTGCGTAAAGAAATGTTATTGGCCATCGCGAGTACTGTGGCAGGGCGCAAAAAAACGATTCACAGTACTCTGTAATGTGGCTATGGGGCAAGCTATAAGTAATAATGAGTAAGTACTTCCTTTTTGCACTTTTTAGGCACACCTTAAAAGGTCTTAATTGAATTCAGCCCATGTTTCTATTTGTATAGATTGATCTAAACGCTGACAAGGCAACTACGACCTATCGAAACGCGTAGCTTATAGATAATTTAATTACCTACAAATATATACACTAATGTTAAATAATAATTAAAATAATGATGAAACATTTATCTATAAATAAAATACCTTTAGACCCACTTCCTCGGTAGATGTTTATCAGATTATTTGATAATACGTTGGTATAAAAAGGGTTAAAACGGCGTCAGTTATCTCTGAGTCCATTACCTATCTTAATTGTCCGTCGCAATAACGCCCGCACATGTGGAAAATCACTGAACGCCGCATATCAAAGTACATACTGATTAAAAAGAATTGTTGAAATTGACGAAATGGCGTCGACACCCACCTGCACAAAAAATATACACATATAAAATTCCTATGGGGATTTTCCCATCGATAAAGAGTAAAGAGATTTTTTGGATTAATTTGCTGCTCTTTAAGGTAAACGAAATAATGGTCTACTTAAAGACACCAGGTTGTGTAGGACAAGAGAGAGTGTACACATCTATTATATATTGAAAGGTACACAGTAGACTCACGCCTGTTTCCCAAAGGGGGAGGCAGATACTACGGAACGCCATTTGAAACGATCCTACATATCTCTATTGCTTCATTCACTCCCATCAAATTTCTCATGCATGCTGTGTGGTTGACGGCATAGAATACAAGTGTCACCACCCCTTATCTTCCCGTGGGTGTCGTAAGAGGCGACTAAGGGATAACACGATGCAAATACCATCTTTGCGTAGAGACGGAAAACTCGACATCAAACCCTATACGACTGCCTCGTTGGTCTCGCGGCATAAATGTGCGCGTGGAATCGGGAGGTCCCGGGTTCGATTCCTGGGTAGGGCAATGTTATTGAGTTTTTCTGTCACGAAATTCTCAGTAGCAGCACGAAGTCTGGAAATGTGCCCGGTACGGCAATAGGCTCGCCCCTTATTACGTGGGACTAAAGTATATCTGGCGAAAAGTGGGTGTAGAAATACACCTCTGCCTACCCCTTCGGGGATAAAAGGCGTGACGATATGTATGTATGTATGTAAGCTCTTCGGTTTAGGGTACTTCTAAGGAAAGGTACAAATTAGAAAATACGTTCCTAATATGGAATACCGCCGTTATGTTTCAAAGTCTAAGCGCCACGGATAGTAATATTTTGTTGGATACGGATTCTATTATTGGTAACTTCTGTTCTAAAATAAGATTTCAGAAAATTCGTGGTGCTTATTAGACCAGGACATATACCACAACTACAAAGGCAACCTTAACTCTACGCAATGTGCTTATTCCTTCCTCATTCATTCTGTGATTGAATTTCTTTTCAAGCGACTGTCGACCGAGTGTAAATTAGAAGGAGAAACCTGTAGAAAATTGAGTGGTGGCTATGGAGGTAAGGCATTAAACAATTATTATGTAATTTACAGTCGAACAACTTCACGCTAGACCACCTTAAGGGCGAGAATCGCTTAGCAACATCGGCGCTTCCATTACTACTGTACACACACATTGACATTCGTATACAAAGCCAGATTCTAGTGTGCCTCGACTCTATGAGGGAGCCAAGGGATTTTTTTTCAGACTGGTCCAGCGCCTTGTTTGATTGTAAATAGAGCCTTATTTTATTATCATTGCAGAAAGTGGGTGATTGCTTCCATAGTTACCTAATTTTCAGTCGTCAGTAAGAGTTGATGTAGTATCTTAAGAAGCAGTGATATTTTGTTGGGTTTTCAATTAAGGCTAGAGTTCCTACGTCCAGAAAATTCCTAATTTACCCAGTCAACAACAACAATTTGTTTATCCTACCAAATTTGTAGAAATGTAGATATTCTAGTTATTTACAGTAATTTACGCTTGTAATGAAAACATATTGCAGATCTGTTTTATGTAGGAATAGACAAAGAATAATACCGACGATCAATCAATTGCGTTTTATTCCAGCTCGTTTGGAGGTTACTCCTAATTATGAAGTACGTACAAACATACCAACATAGATTTACATATCTACATCTACATACTAGCTGAGCCAGCGGTTACAACCGCATTGTTATGGTTACTGTTAGGCACCTGTAGGTCATAGCGTGATGTTATAGCCTTCTTAGATAAATAGGCTATCCAACATAACATTTTCTTTTCAAATCGCGTCAATCAGTAGTACCTAAGAATAAGATTAGCGCATTCAACCAAACAAACAAACAAACCCTATAGTTTAATTGTAGACTAGCTGTTTCTCGCGGTTTCACCAGCGTCCTGAGGGAACTACTTCGCGTACCCGGTTAATTTATAGCATGAGTTACTGCTTGGTACATCAGCTGTCCGCCAGTGAAAGACCCGTCAAAATTGGTTCAGCTGTTCCAAGGATTAGCGAGAACAAACAGACAGACAGACAGTCAGAAAGACAGACAGACAAAAATTTTAAAAAGTTACATTTCGTTATAGTGTATACCTACATCCATATGCGTTTAGTAAAAAGCGGTTATTTTAATATTACAGACAGACACTCCAATTTTATTTATATGTCTTGATGTGTAGGGTATGAAGAAATACAATGCACATAATTGTAAAGAAGCCTACACTTTTCGGCAACGGTGCAGCAGGACATCTGTCATACCGTAACAATGGCTGATGTAACCCATGACGAAACATCGGCTCCGGAAAAATAGATAGTATGAAACACATTTATTTTTAATTCATTACGCGATCAAGACCTGTTATATAAATATTAGGATGAATGGTAAGGTGTATTGTAGGTACTTATATTGCATCATCTATTACACACCACCACCAGAAATTATACATCATAAACCATCAAAGCATCAGCACTGAAGGTGTACAAAGTGTATGCGTATTGACCAGTGAGATGTTTCGATTTTTCTGACCTCAGAAGCCAACAACTAACTCAGCAACAGTATCCAATCAATTACTATTTAGGGACCCACGCAGCACCAGAGGAGTCACGTGTGTTGCCGGCCATTAGGTGAAAATATTTCTCTAATAAGTTTTTTTACAATCTGCATTTGCAAAATATTTTAGTAATACAATAAAGACAGTATACTTATTCACCTAATATTATTTCAAACAGTGTGCGATGATATAAAACCCTATTTTCATTAAATGTTACTTAGATAGTAAATCAGAATTAACTGTTAAATCGTCCAAATAAGACTGTATAATGGAGTTACAGTAGGTACGTGTGCTTGTGTGTGTTAGGCACCTGCAAGGGTGATCAGCTGAGCGGCGGCGGCGATCAATACACCGAGTTAATTTTAAAATAAAATGATAACTACAAAAATGCAACTTTACAGGGAAATAAAAACATGTTTTCGTCGATTGCTCCTTAAACACTGGACGTAGACAGATGATTGTAAGCTTTTAAAGAAGGTTATTTTTTGTTTATTCTAAATGTTTTAGTGAAATACGCCTTATTATCAAAATAGAGATATTATTTCGAAAATAAAAGGTTAGTCAAAATTAGCCATCATCTAAGTTATTTAGAGGCGATTATCATTTTATTCTCCGTACAGCCTGACCAGAATCAAATATTGTACTCTTCACTTATCATTTTTCAAATCCATAACAGTCATATTACTAACACGTCTTATACAGAGCGACTGGGTGGTTTTGAACGAGAATAAAATGATAACTGCATTTATCATTATATAGTCGCAAATATTTTTTTCATGAGAACATAATTCTATGACTGTTTGTCATACTAACAAGTGGGAATAAATTTTGATAATACTATAATATTAACACTTTATTCTCGTAATTTAAAACTTGTTTTAAATATTTGAATACTATTGTAATATTTTGTAACTTCGTAAATAACTGTATAAAAATTAGGAAAAAAATTGAGCAGTTGTATAAGCACCCACAGATCCCAAAAATGGCATAACACTAAAACTAAGACAATGGCAGTTATCATTTTATTCTCCGGGGACGGCGAAGTGTATGATGACGAAAATTTTTTTAAACCGTTTAGTGACTTGATTTTTCATGTATTTGTATTCAGTACATTAACCCCTTAAAATATATTGCAAATGCAAATTAGCACCATGTAGAAACAGTAATCTTGTATAAATAACGTACTGACTGCCTGACAGACAATGCACAGCAAAAATTATTGGGCACAAGATACTGTTGTATTAATTGGGGACCGCAGTACACCCTCATCTGTGCCCGACATTGGATCATTAAGGCGGAATTTCCTGAAATTCCCTAAGAATCGGGCAGCAGTTATTTTAAATAAAAGTAAACTGTGTGGCATCCTAAAGTTAGCTATAAATTGCTTTGGACTTGTCGGTTGATCAGACTATTTTGTATCAGGGCTGTCAAGGTGTTAAACCTGATAATCCTGGTGTGTCTTCAAATAGTCCAAGATCCCAGGACCGCCAGACATTACTTATTTTCTCAGAAATGATATGTATAGAATAATGTAGTGTTAGTATGTGTCATGAGTGTACACGTACTTGTTAGCTTGGATCGTGGGCCAATTTGTAGTACGAGCATTGATCTGTATTATGTTATCTCAATGAGGTGCTAAAGTTAGGTAAAAATTGTACTAACTTTTCTTAAATTCTCAGTGCTGATTTTTATGTATGTTTTAGAAAATATTATTAAAAATTTATAAATAATACCTACTGTCGCACCCATTTTGGTAATTTTTACCAGACTCTTTAAAGTTTCCAAAATATCTAGCTATCGGTAGAGACCACTAGATAGACACTCATAGCACATACTAACACTACATTATTCTATACATTTTGTTTCTGAGAAAATAAGTAGAGTCTGGCGGCCCTGAAATCTTACCCTAAAAGGTTTCTACATACACGTGCATCGAACGCGACATAGAAGTAATATAACCACTTCAACTACTAAGCCATTCGGACATAAATCGATTAGTAATTAACAACCAAAACAAACCAGTGTGCAATCAAATATCAAATCTGCAAGTTGCTGATAATATGCCGTTCACAACGGAATCCATATTATTTTATAAGTAAGTCAATAGACTGACATGATAACAAAAACTTGACACCTAGATATTAAAAACACGGTTCTTTTTCTTTATCTAGAGATAAGGATTGATCTAACAGATTGATTACTTATTTTAAGCGTTAGAATTTAAGTCGTAAATAGATAAGAATTAGGTTTGTGTGATGAATATTAATGTTTAGAAAAATCACATGCGTGTTGAATGAAATACCTATTACGTGTCGAATGAAATATTTAGTCAGTGTTTGTACCCAGACTCTGTTCGAGTAGTAAGTAAACTGCTATAAGTAAATGTGTAATACTTAACCCAGCTTGGCAATCAAAGTCAAGATCTCACGGTCGTCGATGTTTCTAATAACCCCGGCTAAATAGAAAACCATTGTAATTGAAGCCAAGTAGAGGAGACTAACTTTCCTGCGTTTGAAGTGTAACATCAACTGTGTCGAAAAAATGTGCAAATAGCAGATGTATACTCAGTGTAATGTATAAAGACTGAATAGCAATAGCCTCATCTAAAAGTATGTGAATATGTACGACCAACATAGTAAACATTATTTGCATATTATTATCATACATCTCTGCTTTCGACAGGAACATATACAAGCGTGAAATTACGTACTGAAATTAACATATCGAGCCAACTGCGCAGTAAGCGATCACGTTAAGTTTTAATTATATTATCAACAAAGCCGCTCCGTGACTAAGTGCGTACGACTTTATTTAAACTGTGGTACTACGCAGATGGTTCTACGTTGTACGGGTCAACGACCTTAGAATACCCAAAGGTAAGAATACCCCAGGCAACTTCAAGAGGCAATTAAGAATTGTCAATCTACCGGAGCCTAAATAAGATTACCAAGTTGCTTCAGGAATTGCTATTTTGGGATTCAGGATTTTTTAAGAGTATTGCTAAACTTAATCTGTCACGTTTTCAAGATTGTTTTCAAATAAAAGTTACAAGATGTTTGAAAATCCAGTCCTAATAAAATTACAGGGACTTTTGTGTATGAGAAAATATGTCCGAGGATAATTATGGATTTCCTACTTATTTTGATAAAACATTAGATCTTATCAAACTTGCGAGTCACTTCGCCAAAATAACCAACATTTTGATCCCAAAATATGTACAATACGAGCAAAGGCAAAACTTGGATTTGAACCCTATGTCCTGTACTAGGAACAACTATCTTTAAGAAAACTTGAACGGATATTCCAGTACTCAAATCCTAGTCAAGATACTCTGTAATTACTACCAATTTAAAAATAATCAAAGGCTTTGACAGAACTTATATCTGCCAAAGGGACGGGATTTTCCAGCACAGATTTTTAAACTAAAAGAGTAAAAGGATTAAAACAATTTTTGTTCCCTGAGTATTTTTCCTTACATTTGACGTCATTAAAATACCCCGACTTTTACACTATGCATCGAAATATGGTTCTACAAGTGATTATTTAAAAAATATGCTATAATTTGGTTTCATACTAAAACATATTTGAATTAAACAAACTTATAACAATACTAGAGGACGCCAGCAGCTGCGCCTGCATTTTTTTAAAATTTACCCGTTTTGGCCGATCCCGTGGCCATTTCGGGAAATCCCTTCTTAGTGCACCCCTACGGTCCCCAAGGAACATACATGCCTAATTTCAGCTTCGTGCGCCCTATAGTTTCGGCTGTAGCGTGTCTGTCAGTCAGTCAGTAACGCAAGGATTTTATATATTCAGATTTAGATTTCTGGTGAACTCCTATAATGTGTTGTATATTAATTACATGCATATCAAAGATATGAAATTATTATGATCTGGATACAAAACAAGGTATTATGCTTATCAAAATGTTGTTTAGGTGGGAACCAAACTCGACCCTACGACTTATTATCAAGAGATCTACTCAACATCATACGAGTACCAACACTTGTATCATAGTCCTATCGTTAACCCTGTAGCATGCTCGCTTTCTAGTCAAACCAAACCATAGATTATACAGATACTAATAACCAAATTTTACAGAATAAAGCTTTCAGACAAAGTACTCGTACTAACATCACAAAATATTGTTTGTAGCATAGATCATCGCGCAATAAATCATGTAGAACAGTCAAATGTTTGTGCATCGAGATAAATATAATGCTGACCGGTGTTACCGTGAAGTAGCACGTCATTCAACCAGCGAGATTTATTTGGAAAATCACGTTTCAAGGAAACGCAAGGTTTAGTCCACAGTGAAAAACTGTTTCTTCAAATTCTTTGCGGTTATAGTACTGGCAGACTGAGTTCTGACTGCATTGATGACGTTGTATACCTTGGCCTTTCAGCATTGTGCAGCTGATTATAGATTCGAGTCCCACAATAGACAACTATTTGGTAATCAATTAATTTGTTTTGAACCAGCTTCAATATGAGCATTATTTAGAGTCCTTTGCTTAAATGTTTGCAAGTCTGCTGCAATACAGCGTTTACTTTCTGAAACTAAAACCAATTGTCATATGTGGATGTTTCACCCAATACTTTCAGTTTTGTCGTAAAAATGTTTTGAACCACACACAATCGATAGTCTTTGGGCGTTCTGCTAGTCGAAAAATCCAAAATAGATTCTACAAGGGGCACTTCACTATTAATGCAGACACACATATCGTACATCTAAACAAGTTTTGCGTGAATAAACTCGCCATCTGGGCAGCATAAAGTTTGTGGCAAATTGTAAGCCAATTCCAACCGAAGTCTTTCCGTGAGTAACCTCGGTTGGCGATCGACCAAATCATATTTGAGGATAACGCTCTCTCGTTTGTACGATTTAACAGTTCTCATGGTAAATGCGACATAAATAAACGTATAACTGGTGACCTGGTGACATTTTGTGATAAAATGTATACTAATAGACGATATAAAAGGTTTTTTACCATGCTTATCCCAGGAACTACTAATTCGGTCAGTACCTTCATGTTTTCTGACACTGGTCTGAATCACAGCACTGCGGTGGTCACATTTCAGTCGCTCTAAGGTTTTGTGGCTCGGCTTTTCTGACTTCTCTGGTTAAATTGGGAAGTAGATCTCAGGCTCTAAGGTTTTGTATCAATCAAAATAATACAGTGATGATGAGTATGCTTAGAAAAACACTAACATTCCTATGAGAAAGGGGCACGACAAGATGTATTCGAGAAGAAGAGCGTAAATTGAATAAATTAATATGGATACTGCAACTTCACGTCGGTTTTCTATCAGATTGAATTGCTTACCCGAATCCTGGCCCATTGATGCATATAGCATTGCAAGGCCTAAGACATAAGCTCCATACAAACAGACAACTCCCGCACTAGGAATAAATCCTGTGTCGCGGGGGACTTTACAAACATACAACTAACGGACACAATGAACACCCAGACTTGAAACAACAATTTATGGATCACACAAAGTGTTGTCTCGTGTGGGAATCGAACCCACAACACTCCGCGCAGCGAGACAATCGCTTAAACCACTACGCCAACCGTGTAGTCTGTATATGTATCTTTAGTAGCCAAATTCATGGATAAATCAAATATTAGGATTGGCCTTCAAACGATAAACGTTACTCTGCAAGCGGCACAGTTACCATCTACATAAACAAAACCGAAAAACTTTCTAACAAATATTGAACCATTTTTCATTCTATGAAACCAACATATACCTATAAATCAAATTAAATGTGAGCAAAACCGCAGAGAACCGATAGTAATATATTACAAGTCGTATAATATTGTATCTTGGGAGGTCGTGTTGCGTAGACAGCTTGATGGCTTGTTCGTAGAACACATTGCAATAATTTAGTTTATACCTGACATCTTGCAGAAGTGTTTTTTATAGATATTTCCCGAAGACGCACTGTCTGAGATGGATTTTACAAACTTCTAAAATATTGTGGGGAGATATAAATAAGTATTTATGATATTTGTTGTTATTCTTTAGTCAAACTGTTCTATTACACAGTAACTGCAGAAGGTTTTCAATTTATTAGTCACCTCAGAATTATCTACATAATTCAATAAACACCTCCACCAGCCCCAGGCGAATCATTGGATAGCAGTAGACATCAACCGTCCCGTCAAAAAATTGAAATTGATGCCCTCTTTAAACCACTAAGATTAAATACATACATACATACATAGACTCACGCCTGTTTCCCGGAGGGGTAGGAAGTGACTACGGAACGCCACTTGCAACGATCCTGACATATCTCTCTTGCTTCATTCACTCCCATCAGATTCCACATGCATGCTCTTCTGTTCTGGGTACTTCTCACCTGTCCTGTTATTAGGACAAAAAAATAAGATTAAAATAACAAGCAATATATATTGCCTAATCATGCTAAATAAATTAGTAATTCCTTAAACAAATTTTAAAGCTATTTGCTGCACCTGCATTATTCCACCTATGTAACTTTACTAAAACGTTACGTAAAGGTCAATGCATGACCAGAGCTTCCGTTACGACCTGTCTGCTGTGGGTGTAAAATGTCAGTGACCATACACTCAGTCCTGCCCGTTGGCACACCTGACAGTTATTTCCCGAGGGTTACTACGCTTCAACATTACCATAATTAATAATGTTAATTACGCAATTATTACTCTGTGACGCTGGCTGCTGTACCTACGTAATATTAACAGCAAAGTATAATATTGAACATCTATCTTGCATTTTTATTTTTTGTAATTGCTGTCTGCCTCCGAGGTCCAGCGGATAGCGTATGCGACTGCTGATCGGAGGTCCCGGTTTCGATTCCCGGGTCGGGCAAAAGTGTTACTGGGTTTTTCCGAATTCTCAGTAGCAGCACGGATTCTGGTAATGTGCCCGGTACTTAACGGCAATAGGCTCGCCCCTTACTACGTGGTACCTAAAAACTCATGGCGAAATGTGGGTGTAATATAACACCTCTGCCTACCCCTTCGGGGATCCAGGCGTGAGTCTATAAATAAATTTAATTGAATTGCTGTATTTCAATTGCAAAAATGCGAACAACTATAAGACGTTGTTAAAATTACTTGTTTAAGGTTGTTACCGTAACCGTCAGCGAAAAATGGTGCGGTGCACCAAATAAAGAATCTTCTTTTGTATAAATATTATGTGATTTGTATTTGAATAGTATGTGTCCTACGTACACGATGCAAATACCATCTTTGCGTAGAGACGGAAAACTCGACATCAAACCCTATACGACTGCCTCGTTGGTCTCGCGGCATAAAAATGCGCGTGGGATCGGGAGGTCCCGGATTCCATTCCTGGGTCGGGCAGTGTTATTGGGTTTTTCTGTCACGAAATTTTCAGTAGCAGCACGGAGTCTGGAAATGTGCCCGGTACGGCAATAGGCTCGCCCCTTATTACGTGGGACTAAAGTATATCTGGCGAAAAGTGGGTGTAGAAATACACCTCTGCCTACCGCTTCGGGGTTATAGGCGTGAGACTATGTATGTACGTATGTGGGTGCGTATAGGACCACATGCACTTAGTACATTTATGCCACTGCCTCACCCAAAGGTGGACCGGTAGATAGGTACTTAGATAGTCTTTGGCATTAAGTAAATCATCATCATCAGCCTGTCATAGTCCACAACGACATTAAGGCACATTCGTGTGTGCATAAAATTTAATAAATAAATTACGAGTTTTTTAGAGGGTTACGAATTATTCCTTTCTCACGTTTGTACCTTTATAAGAGTTAAAGACCTCACGGGTCACATATGCCAGATCACACCTCGTGTCTGTCCCTCGCAGTCGGGTGCGGTCGCGGGAGGAGAGGCGTGTCGGTGTTGCGTTGCCGCGCGCTCTATCTCCCGCGACCAAATGGGGGCGCACCATTGTTGCGTCGCGGTGGGACCGCAGAGGAAGAAGAGATGCGGTGTTGCGTTGCCGTCCTCCTTATCCTCTGCGGCCGCTGGGTGTTTTGGCGGCCGTAGTAGTAGGCCTTAGTAACCTTTATCCGCCGCCAAGGGGGTTTTGTTCGGGGCCCGCCTGACCATCTGGCGGGCCAATACCCGTGAGGGGATTGCGACGAATGCTTCAGACAAAAAAAGATTACACCTCGTAAAGACCTTGCTTTTGTGATACAGAAACGTCGGCAACTTCGACCCTGTTAAGGTCATAGTTCAATACACTTTGCACACCTGCCTGTAGTAAGTGCGTTTTTAATCACAATTATATTGCGTACCTATTATTATTTGCTTTAACCGTCTTTATTATTATTATCATAATAACTTCATAACACCTTTCTATAACTGAAGTTATTGTGATAGAATCAGCTGCATCGTTATCACGTACTTAATATTACAAAGAATTTTAAAATAAATAGACTTTAAGAACATAGTGGTCCTAAAAGTGCAATATTTGAATAGTAAAAAGAAGAGCTTTGAAGAACAAAGGAATAAAAGCGGTTGCTCTTATTGAAGGGTATTTTGTTCTTGCAGAGTAGATGTAACACCCGCCTCACCATTAAGCACTGCACAGACTGTTCTGAGTTCGATCCACACATGGACCAAACATTTTGTGGAATTTCCAAATGTTTGCTTTGAGTCGTTGTGATCTTTATCTTTTTAGTTTATTTGTTTATAAAGTGATAGAAGATTTATTGTGGGAAACTGGCCAAGTACATGTCATGCCACGCACAATGCAGTGTTCCGTAGGTTAAGGTGCAAAACGTCCCATTCGCAAAATGTACCACGGTAAAATAACGTCGTATCCGCAGAATATCCTATTCGCAGCACGTCCCTTTCGCAAAATGTCCCAATTATACTAACTGGTGGTAAACAAATAAAAAAATATATATTTTTACAATCGTTATAAAAATAATAGCTAAACAGCTCTCAGAAATACGGTAGCAATTACGGGTAAATGTTAGGAAATGAGTCGCAAGTGCTTCAATAGTTAGATAATTATCCTGAAACCACCCACGACTTTCCATTTAGACGAACAATAAACTAACATCCCCGTCAACCATAAAAGATTAAGTTTTCTACTAAGCGTCCATCTCGCCCACTATAGTTAAATTAGATTTAATCGAGTTCGTCCTTCGTGAAATGTTGCGCTCTAAAACCGTAGGAAACATAATTAGATTTTAAATACCTACTGTGAATTAAGCTATATTTTGTATACAATGGTTGTAGTCTCATTACAAGGATAATATACAAAAAGGCCACATAGTTGGACCGAGTTGTGCCAAAATGTTCCACCCCCACAATGAACACATTTTGAGTTATTTCAGTTTAAACATTCAGACGAAGTTTTTTTATTTAAATATTCCGGTTTTGTTACATATGAAGGTATCAATATTTGGAATATTGAATATGCTTTCTTATCGTATGTTTTACAATATACAGGCGCTGCTATTTTTTAAGATATTGAGAGAAAGATCGTCTGGATCATTTCAGCAAAAAATAAATTTGTATGACACTGTGACAAAATTAATTTTGGAATAATGATCCAAAAGCACTTCCACAAACATTTTAAGATCCATGCAAGTTTTTCAGACATAGATAAGTACCTAATAAATATCTGCCCTTTGACAAAGGTGAATTTAGTTCATGCAATTGATTTTTAATTCCGTGGTTTTATTAATAATTTTTTTGTTTTAGTAATTACGTTCCAATAAAATCTGTTATTCGGGGAGATGGGCCTCGTTAGTTTTGGTCGGTAACCCGTCTAGGAGAAGGAACACTCCGAAATTAAACCAATATTCAGGGAGCATACCCGAAAACAAACCCCAATCCAAGGTATCAAATTACATACATACACATACATACATATCGTCACGCCTTTTATCCCCGAAGGGGTAGGCAGAGGTGTATTTCTACACCCATTTTTCGCCAGATCTACTTTAGTCCCACGTAATAAGGGGCGAGCCTATTGCCGTACCGGGCACATTTCCAGACTCCGTGCTGCTACTGAGAATTTCGTGACAGAAAAACCCAATAACATTGCCCGACCCAGGAATCGAACCCGGGACCTCCCGATCCCACGCGCACATTTATGCCGCGAGACCAACGAGGCAGTCGTATAGGGTTTGATGTCGAGTTTTCCGTCTGTACGCAAAGATGGTATTTGCATCGTGTTATCCCTTAGTCGCCTCTTACGACACCCACGGGAAGATAGGGGGTGGTGACACTTGTATTCTATGCCGCCAACCACACGGCTTAGTATCAAATTGTTTAAAGGAAAAAAGAGGAAAAAAAGACGAGTTGGATAGAATATGGGGTGAACAGCAGCAGCTCTGAAATCCCTTTATGGAGATTCTAGAGCTGGTGTGAGGACAAATGGGTCGTACACTGATCGGTTTACCATCGCGACAGGTGTTAGACAGGGATGTGTAGCGTCGCCGTGGCTGTTCAACCTCTTCATGGACAGTTGTTTGTAAGATTTGAAACATAGTGACTGTGGATTAAGGATGATTGAGTTACTTGTCAAATGCCTCCTTTATGCTGATGATCAGGTAATACTTGCGTCTGCAGCGGAAGAGATGGTATCAATCATGCAAGGTGTTTTAGGGAGGAAAGGAATGAAAGTGAATGTGAGCAAGACGAAAGTTATGGTTTTTGAAAAGGACGAATGTGTTACGGCTTGTAATGTTATAATCGATCGACAACGAGTGGAGTTTGTTTACTTAGGTACGTTGTTTACAAGATATGGTAAGAATGAAGAAGATATTGAAAGATGAGTTACTGCAGGTAATAGAGCGAATGGAGCTCTGAAGGCATTTATGAACAGCCAAAACGTGTCCATAAAGGCACGTTTGGCTGTGCGTAGAGGGTTGTTAGTGCCTACCCTTATGTATGGTAGTGAATGTTGGGTATGGCAGAAGATACTTGGAAGTAGAATAAATGCTGTAGAAATGAGACCACTGAGAAGTATGTGTGGAGTGTATTTGAAGAATAGAGTAAAGAATTGTGTGATAAGATTGATTGAGAAAGGTATGCTAAGATGGTTTGGACACAGGGAGAGGATGGATGTCGAAAGGCTGACCAAGAAGTTATATAAGGCAAGTGTGAATAGGACTGGAGGAAGGGGAAGACCTAGACGGACGTTCTCTGACCAGATTGGAGACATCCTAAAAAAGGACAGGTTAGAAGTAACTTCAACCGAAGAGCATGCATGAGAAATTTGATGGGAGTGAATGAAGCTAGAGAGATATATCAGGATCGTTACAAATGGCGTTCTGTGGTATCTGCCTACCCCTCCGAGAAACAGACGTGAGTCTGTGTATGTATGTATGGTTCAAACTTCAAGCCTCATAGAAAATAATTTTGATATGTTATTGAAAGCCTACATATTTCAAATTACATAGAACATTTCTGAAGTTATTGCTATTAGCACAAACGTTTCTAGTAGCGTAAACCGCAATTGATTTCAATTTCTAATTTGCAGCAATGATTCAAGCCATTTGGAACAAAACTTTTCTGGTAAATTAATAAAAAACAGTATTGCAACGACGATTCAAGTGTACCTGGATCATTGTGGCAAAACCGATTTGTATTAATTTACCATAAACATTTTGTTCCAAATGACATGAATCATTTCCGCAATTTATTTTTCTAAAGCCGCATAGATGTGGAGTGGTATACTTTCAGTATATCTTTTCCTAGGGAGCAGATAATAAATTGAGTCTTTGCCAGATGCAAATAAGGCTAATTTTCGATTGGTTAGTATAGATAACTCAATTTCGATAAATATGTGGGTTGGATCATTTTGGCACAACTCGGTCCAGTTATACTGTGACAGTTGGTGCAACCCATGCTGAAAGAGCCGAAAGGTAAATAAAAAGAAATTAACATATATTTGAGGGTAGTGACTTCCAGTAACGTCTGTAACAGAACTTAACTAGACCCGGAACCGATGGCTTTACGTGCTTGCCAAAGCACCTGAGAAGCGTGTGATTCTTTCACCATAATTCGTAAGAACTTGTAAATCTTGGCCACCTTTCCTTGGGTTTCTGAATTTCCTTCAGTAAGAAGTCGAGATCCGAGACATGTTCGGTTTATTTTTAAGTCTCATTTATTTACTAGATTCATCTTTAAGTAGACAAGTACCTGTCCTTTCTAGGATGTGCCAACGAATCACGGATGTTTTTAACCTAGATAAAGCCAAAACAATTCGTGAAAGCTTTAATAACAAAACAAAGGTTTCCTCTGAATATATTTTTCAGTTATACTCGAGCATAATGATTGGGCAACAGATTTACAGCTTTTTCAGTACAACAATAATATTTATTTTTGTTTGTAGTTTAGTCTAGCGTAAATTACTCTCAAGGAGAGTTTACAAAGCTTTATAGATTGTAATCAATTTACGGTAGTTCCTGGTTCGTATCTGCGGAGAATTAATAAGGAATACATTGGAAGAGAGCCAAAAGACGTAAAACTGAAAACAATGGAGATATATTGTGCGTGAATCTTTGGAGAAAGGGAATGAAAACGAATATAAGTAAAAGGAAGTGTTTTTAAAAAAGATAGATGTTTATGTTATCGTTGCTACGCCCTGTGGATTTATGTGCGTTTATAGTATCTTTTAGACAGGCCGCGATAGCATAGAGGGAAGACCGACAGACTGCTACGCAGAGGGTCTCGGGTTCGAATCCACGGCACGCACCAATGACTTTTCGAAGTTAAGTGCGTATTAAATTGTTAATTATCGCTTGCTTAATGGTGAAGGAAAATATCGTGAGGAAACCTGCATGTCTGAGAGTTCTCCATAATGTTCTCGAAAGACATGTGAAGTCTACCAACCCGCACTTGGCCAGCGTGGTGAACTATGGCCTTGCCCTTCTCACAGTAAGAAGAGGCCCGTGTCCCGCAGCGGGACAGTATAAAGGGCTGATGATTATGAAGCTCACTATCGATGGACATCACCCATACAGAACACAATTTTCTTCAAAGAATTCCTTAATACAGTCCTATTGAATATACGTCATAATTTTCATTTGGAAAAGTTCCGGCTATTGAACCAATAGATGTTTATCGTCAAATATCGAAACAATTCCACTGCGATCAATGTCTATAGTTGACCGGTCATAGACTAAAATATGCGCATAAATATATATGCATGCCGACAACCAATGACACAAATTATTCTAATACTAATACAGTAATTTATTATGCGTGACTTACCTACATGCGTATAATATGCGCTCGGCACTGGTGAACCAAGTTTATAAGGTGCGTCGGTGATCTTCGATCGCGTAGTAAAAGTGAATAACGTATACTTTCTATACGTCAGTTTGTATTTACTTTGTGCAAGGTGATGTGAAAATTCCTTGGGAATTACGGGTAATCCTTTCGTAGTACACCTTTGGTCCCCGACAAACATCTACATGCCAAACAGCCACACTAACGGAAGGATTTTATATACACAGATATTTAAATAATTTCTTATAATTGTATTTATATTGACCGAATATATCCCAAAATTGTTCATTGATAAATACAATTAAATGACCTACTTAAAACATCCAAGGGCATATTTAGGCTGCCTTCACACTAGCGTTTGTCCAGCGTAGGCGTTCGATGAAGTATACGCAGCGCAGACGACAAAGCGGCGCGTGCGTCGCGTTGTCGTAACGTTTCCTCTGCAGTTAATTAAACGCTGCGCTAGCGCGGCGCAGACGTTACACAATATCGTTGTCGTTTCGGCTTACGCGGCACATACGTCGCACACACGCGGCGCTAGCGCAGCGTACTGATTGTTCCAGTAGAGAAGCGGCGACAACGCGACGCACGCGCCGCGTTGTCGCGGCGTCTGCGCTGCGCATACGTTCATCGAACGCCTACGCTGGACAAACGCTAGTGTGAAGGCAGCCTTAACCCCGCGACCTGCCAACGTGGCGTCCAAAAAGTCATACACAGCAATGAACTTACAGAATGCTTTCCGATAGAAGTATACATATGTAGGTAAGGCAATGCGAGCGTCTTATAAAGTTGGCACTACTGTACTACGTAGTGTATTGTTGTTCGAACGTCGCATATTAGAATACCGAATAGACACCTATTTTGATAATCTAGAAATGATCTTTGTTTATTTAAATGTGGTTTTTTTTGCATACATTTATCCAAATGTGTCTTGTTTATTAGAATGTTACTGTTGGTTGCATAATTTTATTTCTTTTTTATAGATTAAAATATCAAAGTGAGTCAATGTTATCTACACTTATACTCGTAATATTATAAAGAGGAAAAAATTTTATTTTTGTTTGTTTCTTTGTTTGTAATGGAGAAACTCAAAAACTACTGGACCGATTTTAAAAGTTATTTCACCATTAGAAAGCCACATTATCTGCGAGTAACATAGGCTATATTTTATTTTAGAAAAAATAGGGGTACTTAATGTTAAAGACCAGGACAGTTTAAGTTCATATACTAGGATAATATACGTCATGTTTTTCATTTGGAAAACTTTCGGCTATTGAACCAATAGATGTTTATCGTCAAATATCGAAACAATTCCACTGCGATCATTGTCAATAGTTGACCGGTCGTAGACAAAAATATGCGCATAAATATGTATGCCGACGTCTAAAGACACTAATTATTCTAATACTAATATACTAATTTATTATGCGTGACTTACATGCGTATAATATGCGCACGGCACTGGTGAACCATGTTTATAAGGTGCGTCGGTGATCTTCGATCGCGTAGTAAAGACGAACATACATACCAAACAGCCACACTAACGCAGGGATTTTATATATTTAACCAGACGTCGCCAGCGGCTTCGCCCGCGTCAATTATACATGTAAACCTTCCTCTTGAATCATTCTATCTATTAAAAAAAACGCATTAAAATCCCTTGCAAAGTTTTTAAGATTTAAGCATCAAGGACAGACAGACAGAAGACAGACTTTGTTTTATACTATGTAGTGATTAATTGCTTAAAATTGTATTTATATTGACCGAATATATCCCAAAAATGTTTGTTGATATATGTCATTAAATGACCTACTTAGAACAGTCAAGGGCATATTCCATCCCGCGACCCGCAAACGTGGCGTCCATAAACTCATACACAGCTATTTACTGACAGAATGCTCTCTGATAGAAGTATAGGTAGGGCAATGCGAGCCTATTATAAACATGGCACTACTATACTACATAATTTATTGTTGTTCGAACGTCGCATATTAAAATACCGAATAGACAGGTATTTCGATAATCTAGAGATGATCTTTGTTTATTTAAATGTGATTATTTTTTTGCATTCATTTATGCAAATGTGTCTTGTTTATTAGAATGTTACTGTTGGTTGCATAATTTTATTTCCTTTTTAAAGATTAAAATATCAAAGTGAGTTGTTTAGTATATCAGATCAATGTTATATAATTATATAATGATTATGGAGAGAAAAACAAATTAGTACATCGTGGGTTTCGGGATCAAAGGCACCCAACGGACCACTGTATTTTCGGAGTTAAATGCTGAGTCGCCAATTGTTAATTATCGCTTGCTAAACAGCGTTGGTCTCTCAGTAATTAAGGAGAACTCTCAAATATTTAATTTTATCCTCCAATTTTCAGATACACACATCGTGAGAAAATTTACGAAACGAAAACGAAACTAACATATCTGAGAATTCTCTATCTTGACGGCGTGGTGCACTTTGGCCTAATCCTTCTCATAGTGAGTAGAAATCCGTGGCCACCAATGCATATATCACCTATACATGCATGCATTGAGAAGCTTACTCTTGTATTCTTTAGTGTACAGTGGAACAACTACCCGCTAGACCACCGTAAGGGCGAAAATCGCTCAGCAAGACATCGTCGCTTCCAGTGTTAGATTACACACACATTGACACTACAAAACCAGTTTCTAGTGTGCCTAGACTATATGACTGAGCCAAAGGATTCTTTTTCAAACTGATCCACCGCCGACTTGTTTGATTGTACACAATGCACCCGTAATTCATTGACTAGCTTTCAGGATCCACATAATTTAATCTAAGGTTCTAAGTAGTAAAAAGTGCGCCTAATGCTGTATTCCGGTTATATGTTTAGACTTCGTATAACCTATTGAAACATCACATTAGCAAAATCCAATGTTATGATTCAATAATCGACAGAAATACCCAATAACAAGACGTAAATATAATATTATGTCGTCAACAAGAGGACAAAGATCTCGACGACGGAGATGACCTCCATAATGTAAGTAAACGATGACGAATCCAAGTAAAGATCTGCGTAGAACCGGATTACGTATTAACGGTGTCGATGAATGATCTCCAAAATAACGTCATTTTATACGGCTGTTTGAGCTTCTAAAAATATTGTTTGTGTCTTAACGACGGAATATCGCTATCCCTTTGAATTGTAGAGGTCAGACGACAGTCGCTTTGTAGCAAAGCAGATATACTGTCATATCTGGTTGGACCAGTAAGCGGACCCCAACAATGATAACTGCCTCGTTGGTGTCGCGGCATAAATGTGCGCGTGGGATTGGGAGGTCTCGGGTTAGATTCCCGGTCGGGCAAAGTGTTATTGGGTTTTTCCGTTAGGAAATTCTCAGTAGCAGCACGGAGTCTGGTAATGTGTCCGGTACGGCAATAGGCTCGCCCTCTATTACGTGGGACCTAAAAATTCATGGCGAAATGTGGGTGTTGTAATCTTACACCTCTGCCTACCCCTTCGGGATACAGGCGTGAGTCTATAAAAAAAAGCAACCGGGATAGCGCTAGGGCGATAATGATGACACGCCTTGGGAGCATTAAAATCGATCAAGAGGATAACAAGCTACAACAAATATAATTTTGGAATTGCCATCACAGAATGACAGGACTCAAGAACAAAATTATATCAACTACAAAAATATGACTCGACTTTTAGTCATTTATCTATAAAGCCTACCTAAGCCTACTTCGTTTAGACATTTTTCTTACAGCTTCAATCTAAATGTCACTATTTGGAACAGTTTACACTCGAGTACTACTTGTAAATTAATGGTGCAAAGGATAAAAACATTGCTAGCAAATCACCTATTTCTCCAGAGAAACGTGTTAACATCTCTTCAAAGCAACATCTCTTCAAAGCATCCTCCTGGGACTGTGAAAAGCTAATAATCGCTTTTGAAAATCGTAGAGGTTGTGGCTAAATGGTGAACTCAATAGCACTTTGCTTGGCAAGGCATGAACACAAAACCTCAAAGATAGATCCAACAAGGCGTACATACAGAAAAAAACAGGTATATATACATTTCATATTAGTATTATCGTTATACAACCAATAACATACAGCAATTCGAATGGTTCTAGCCGTAGGTATATTACATGAGTCAGACTTATTCTCTAATATATTGGCTCGGGTAGCCAAGCATGTGTGGCAACGTGACTGCCTCGCATGGTGACGAAAGACGATAATCTGGAAGGCGTGTCCAGCCAAAACTAATAAAATTATAATCTTTGCTATTAAAACAAACATACGTAACGCCTCTATTGATATTGAGTTATTTTGAACGTCGATTTATGTATGACGGAGTGTGTTGGCGTTTTCTGTTAGCGATAGAAAATTTTCCAATAGACTCGTGCGCAGGAATAGAAGAAGAGTAAGTACCTAATTCGTCTTTTAAAATTTGTCTGTATTAATAAAACTCTTGCGAAACTGACAGACAACGCACAGCCAAAACTTTGGGTGAAAGAAGCTGTTTGGCATGTATGCTCCTTAGGGGGCGCACATATATACATACATACATAGACTCACGCCTGTTTCCCGGAGGGATAGGCAGAGACTACGGAACGCCATTTGCAACGATCCTGACATATATCTCTTGCTTCATTCACTCCCATCAAATTCCTCATGCATGCTCTTCTGTTCAGGGTACTTCTAAACTGTCCTGTTTTCAGGATGTTTTTTAGAGGGCGTATGGGTGCATTAATAAAACAGTTAAAATAAAATAAATTGTGTAGCTGGGGGCAGCCCATTTAGAAATGGCTGAACTTGTGTAATTTTGTACATCGCATATTTAATTTTGTTATTTACCTTAAGTCTAACGGTATATGTGATGAAATAAATCTCGCAGTCAAGATATAACAGCAACTATATAAACACTAGAACGTTTATGTCAACATCCGCCAAGATACCGTCCCAATGAAACCCGCGATTTATTCTTGAATTAAAATTAAAATTCCTTTATTAATTTGGGTCAAAATGTGACGCTTATGAACGTCAAAACAATAAATTTGTAAAATAATTACTTAAAGATTCTAGGTACATTTACGGCCACGTTCGCAAAGCCAGGGCATAGAACCATGAGAAAGAACGGAAAATAAAACTCACGGTCACTCTTTTTCATTGCCAGGTTTTGCATAATACATATAATTTACATTTTGTAAGGTGCTGCAACTGTTACACCTTCTAAATCACTTGTATATATTTACTGTACATAATAATACTCAAGCATAATACTTTATTTTAATTTTAATGTTCATTTCTTGAAAGGGAAAACCTTCAACCCAAAAACCGGCTTCGCTATTCAGATGCCTTAATCACCTTTGTTTGATTATTTTTTATATACTAATCATTATCCAAATTTATGTAACGGACGCACCGCCATGTGCATTTTGAACAACAATTAAATTATTGTTCACACGGGACTCCACGATGGTTTGGTTTTTTGCGCACAAATATATTTTTGTCTCAAAGTGAGACGGAGGACGATTATTTCACATGCTCTGCTTAATGAACTTAAAAATACATACATAAACAGGATCTGGATATATGTAATTTTGCACATACAATGAAACATAATAACCAGTATACGCTGAACTATCTGCGTTCGAGATCTCTTTGCAGTGCTGTGTTAGATTATACTGGGCCTTGTAGTAGTAGAGTTCGGATAAGCATTCATTGATCGACAACTGTACTTATAGGATAATAAATGTTTAAGTAGGAATACAGCTTGTATGTCTTGTCAATCAAGTATAAGTTCCCACATTCATATAGGTTGATTAATTAAACATCCTGTCTTTCTTAGGCCATTTATGCCGTCGCATGTTTGAGGCCGTGTGAAAATTTGCACCTCGAAAATAGGTGGTCTTCAAATAGGTGTGGTGTTTTTTAGATTTCACTAGCTATAGGTATCAGTACCTACCTGTGTTGTTCTACGATAAGGCTAGAGTTAACAAGATACTTAAGCCTTTTAAACTTAGGTCATTGATTAAGAATGAAGTAAGCTGAATGGTAAACGGTAAAAAGCAGAAATAAAGTAGTTAATACGGGCAGCCATATCCAAATCTTAATTTATAAAATCCTTGCGTTACTTACTGACTGACAGACACGCTACAGCCGAAACTATTGGGCGCAGGAAGCTGAAATTTGGGATGTATGTTTCTTGGGGACCGTAGGGGTGCACTGAGAAGGGATTTCCTGAAATTCCTACAGGATCGGCCAAAACGGGTAAATTTAAAAAAATGCAGGCGTAGCTTGTGGCGTCCTCTAGTTGAATTATAAACAATGTGTTATTTATACAACTGTTATACAAGGCCAGGCTATACCATTCAGTCCAGTGTCACAAGGCCGTCAAGGCCAGTCTAGATCGGACGTGAATGAACTACCAGGTGACCTGTTATGGCTTGTTGTGCCCTGTTATAGAACGTTCCCATAAGACATTACAGCTATTATTATGGGCGCCTTGTGGCGTAGATGTACCCGTTATATGCATACAGGTTGTAAAACTTTTTGCGTTTTAGTTATTTTATTAATGAAGCTTAACTGTGTCGCCAGTAAGGTGCGTTTTTTCCCACGCGATAAGTCACCGACAGAAGATGTGCATAGAAGAAAATTTCAATTGCACACTGAAAACCGATCAATTGAACACCGATTTCATTAGATCTTACTAATTGCAAACATTTTCGTAAACTATGACTTACTGTTGGTACAACCGATGGTCGTTTGGGCAGAAAGGTTCTGCAGTGGCGGCCACGCACCGGACTTCGCAGAAGGGTCTGATTAGTGATCCTACTCGTATTGGGATCATGGGAAGGGATGGATGCGGGTACACAAGTTCGGAAGTAGGACGTCTTTCGAAGTGTGCTAGAAATGTGACGTATGAAACGGTTTCGTATTCGAGTATCGATCGTATCGAGCTCTACACAGCCCTGATTACTTATAATAGGGAATATACATATTATTACTGAAAGATGTCGGTTGTAGAGCTCTCTATCATACTTAATATATATCTTTACAGGCAGTTGATTCTTTATATTTTTATAGATTTTTTTTTATAGACTCACGCCTTTATCCCCGAAGGGGTAAGCAGAGGTTTAATATTACACTCAGATAAAAAAGGCAAAAATCGGAATCCTTATAGATTCGCCATGTCTGTCTGTCGGTCCGTATGTCACAGCCGTTTCATTCCGAAATGATTGTAGGTAACTACACCTTTGAAAATTGATAGGTGCACGTATTCCGTGAACGGCTTCCCGATTTTTATACAAACATAAAAAATACTGTCTCCGTGGTCCAGTAGATAGCGTATGCGTCTGTTGATCGGAGGTCCTGGGTTTGATTCCCGGGTCGGACAAAAAGTGTTACTGAGCTTTTCTGAATTCTGGTGATGTGCCCGGTAAAGGCAATAGGCTCGCCACCTATTACGTGGGACCCAAAAATTCTTAGCGAAATTTGGGTGTAGTATTACACCTCTGCCTACCCTTTCGATGATACAGGTGTGATTCTATACAAAAAATAAAAAAATGCATAAAAAAGGAATGAAAATTAAGGGGGCTATCCCTACATGGAACTGACGTCAAAATATTTTTTCCATCAGCCATACATGCGCGGTATCTATAGATATATCTTTTTAATGATTTAGAGATTCCTAAAACCATAATTTGAGAAACTATCGGTCAATCATCTATACTTATCTATACTTCTATACTTCTATACTTATAAATAAAATTGAAGTGTCTGTCTGTGATTTCAAAATAACTATGTTTTTCAAGTGCATATAGTAAGTTACACGATTCTAAGTCCAAAACAACCCTTTTTAACATTTTTGTCTGTCTGTCTGTCCGTCTGTCTGTCTGTCTGTCTGTCTTTCTGTTTGTCCGGGGTAAGCTCTGGAACGGCTGAACCGATTCAAATGAGACTTTCACTGCAAGGTATAGGACTTTATAGCGCTACATATAGGCTACAATTTGACCTGGTAGTTGGCGCTGTTGTCACGATAACAAGTCTTTACTTCTTCTGCTCATCTATACATCTATACATATAAATAAAATTGAAGTGTCTGTCTGTGATTTCAAAATAACTATGTTTTTTCAAGTGCATATAGTAAGTTACACGATTCTAAGTCCAAAACAACCCTTTTTAACATTTTTGTCTGTCTGTCTGTCTGTCTTTCTGTTTGTTTGGGGTAATCTCTGGAATGGCTGAACCGATTCAAATGAGACTTTAACTGGAAGATACAGGATTTTATTGCGCTACATATAGGCTACAATTTGACTCGGTAGGTAGCGCTGTTGTTATGACACAAATTGTTGTATAATTATATATAAAAGCAAAGGGTCAGTCATATTGAAATCTGGAATACCGCCGGCTGTATAAAGATGAGATTTGGCAGAGAACTTTCTAAAACGTTACTTTTTTCCGCGTGCGAAGCCGCGGGTTAAAATATAGACGCTTCCAAAGTGGTAAATCTTTTGAATCCGGTATGCGCCTGGCGTGGACAACAGCGATATGATTAAATTACTAATATCATCATCATCATTATCGGCCTTTAACAGTCCACTGCTGGACTAGGCCTCTCCTTTGAAAGGAGGAATTGGCCTACTATACCACGCTGGCCAAACGGGTTGGTATAGGGTTTGCATCAAGTTTTCCTTCTCTTACAGTGCTGTTCTCTGCATAATATGCTCCCTTTGTCGGCTCTTACGACACCCATGGGATGATATGGGGTGGTGACATTCCGTATTCTTAATCCGTCACCACACGGACAATTACAATTACTAATATGGGTATTAAAAAATAGGGGTCGGTGTCAAAAGGCTGAAAATCAAAAGTTGTATGTATGTTTTAGTGCCACATCATATAAAAAATAAAAATGAGAAATAATGCCGAGAAATAAAAAAAATTTTTTGAGCTGGCCACCCTCATGACTTAGGGATTTCAAAAATAGATTACGACCGATTCTCAGGCCTACCGAATTATTATTATATTATATTATTTTAACTAACACAGTGACACGAGAATTTTATATATATAGATTAAGAGCTAAATATTGTGAGCTAAAACTTATGACAGTTTTTCTTATCTTCAGAAAAGGCATCTACAAGTCTAGACCAAGGAAACCATACGAAGATATTACGCAGCTGATGAAATGTGTGTGAGATGCCTCTGTCTTCTTATTTACAATAATTATATTAGTATAGATCACTACCTATCTTAATATATATAAATCTCCTGTCACGATGTTTGTTCGCGATGGATTCCTAAACTACTTAACCGATTTTAAATTAAATTGGCACACCGTGAGCAGTCTGGTCCAACTTGAGAGATAGGATAGCTTAGATCTTTAATTTTAGTCGCAATTTTATTTGATTGCAAATTATTTGTCTATAATTAATTGACAGTCACAATTATCTGTTAACTCCAAAAGATTCTAACAGATGTCGATAATCTTATATTAATAATTTCGTCAAGGAGTACATTTCGATGTACTCCTTACCTGAATAATAAAACATTAAAAAATAAAGATTTCGAGTCGACAACATATATCCGCAAAATTCGGATTGTCGAGTATTTTGTTAAATTCTAATGGTTCTGACAGACAAATCACAGTCGCCATATTGGCTCTATGATATTGGCTCAAGTTTGCTTTGTACTAAGTAGTTTGTATGTGTAAATACTTTTTACAGTTATATAGTATCCGCCTAATAAAGGAGATTTGTGTTACCCCGAATATCTATCTATACTATCTATCTATACTAATATAATAAAGCGGAAGAGTTTGTTTGTTTGTTTGTTTGTTTGAACGCGCTAATCTCAGGAACTACCGGTCGGATCTGAAAAATTCTTTTTGTTTACGATAGCCCAGTTATTCCGGAAGGCTATAGGCTATATAACATAACGCTTCGACCCTTTGGGGCCGGGCAAAAGGCTAAAAAGGCTAAAACATAATGTCGGCTTATCTCAGGAACTAGCAGTCGGATTTTTAAAATTGTTATTGCCTATGATAGCCCAATTATTCCGAAAGGCTATAGGCTATATAAAATTACGCCACAACTTTTAGGGGCCGGACAAAAATAATAAAATGGTCAAACGAGAAGGGGGAGGGTTGGGTCAAAGGCAAAAAAAGGCTAAACGAATAGGATACAATCTATATGGGTATCGTTTTCGAGATTTTCGGGACGCTGATTAATAATATGAAATTTATTTAGTGATCCAAGATGGCGGACGGGAAATCAAAGATGGCGGATGAGAAAATTTTAAATATCAATATGGGTATCGCCTTCGATATTTTAAGGGGTGGAGAATCGAAATACAACATCTATTTCGTGATCAAAGATGGCGGATGGGAAAATTTAAAAAAATCAGTATTGGTATCGTCTCCGATGTTTAAAGGGATGGGAAATCCAAATACAACATCTATTTCGTGATTCAAGATGGCGGATGGGAAATCAAAAATGGCGGATGGGAAAATTTTTAAAAATCAATATGGGTATCGTCTCTGATGATTTAAGGGATGGTGAATCCAAATACAACATCTATTTCGTGATCAAAGATGGTGGATAGAAAATCAAAGATGGCGGATGGGATTTTTTTTTAAAGTCGATATAGGTATCGTCGTCGATATTTAAAGGGATGGGGAATCCAAATCCGACATCTATTTCGTGATCAAAGATGGCGGATGGGAAAATTTAAAAAATCAGTATTGGTTCGTCTCCGATGTTTAAAGGGATGGGGAATCCAAATACAACATCTATTTCGTGATTCAAGATGGCGGATGGGAAATCAAAGATGGCGGATGGGAAAAATTTTAAAAATCAATATGGGTATCGTCTCTGATGATTTAAGGGATGGTGAATCCAAATACAACATCTATTTCGTGATCAAAGATGGCGGATAGGAAATCAAAGATGGCGGATGAGATTTTTTTTTAAAGTCGATATGGGTATCGTCGCCGATATTTAAAGGGATGGTGAATCCAAATACAACATCTATTTCGTGATCAAAGATGGCGAATAGGAAATCAAAGATGGCTGATGGGATTTTTTTTTAAAGTCGATATGGGTATCGTCTCCGATGTTTTAAGGGATGGCGAATCTAAATACAACATCTATTTCGTGATCAAAGATGGCGGATATGAAATTAAAGATGGCGGACGGGATATTTTTAAAGTCGATATGGGTATCGCTTCCGATATTTTAAGGAATGGGGAATTAAAAAACACCATCTATTTCGTGATCAAAGATGGCGGATGGGATATTTTTTTAAAAATCAATATAGGTATCGTCTCCGATGTTTGAAGGGATGGGGAATCCAAATACAACATCTACTTCGTGATTCAAGATGGCGGATGGGAAATCAAAGATGGCTGATGGGAAAAATTTAAAAAATCAATATTGGTATCGTCTCTGATGATTTCAGGGATGGTGAATCCAAATACAACATCTATTTCGTGATCAAAGATGGCGGATAGGAAATCAAAGATGGTGGACGGGATTTTTTTTAAGTCGATATGGGTATCGTCTCCGATATTTTAAGGAATTGGGAATTCAATATTACATAAAAATCTATGTTTGTTTTTGCATCATTGTGCTTAATCTCTTATCATTCCAGGGTCTATAACCCTGGAATGATAAGAGATTAAGCGCTAAGTCAATGGTTATTTTGGAAAAGGGGCTTGGAAAAAAGGGAATTAAATAAAAACTCTTAAAAAGGCGATACGGAGTTCGCTGGGTCAGCTAGTGAGTATATAAAAAATTAGTTCAAGAGTGTTCAAGCTGTGTGTTGTGGCATATTCTGGCGGAGGAACATCCAGCGAACTAAAAGAGGCTGATGAAAGGAGAGACCTGATGAGATGTGTACATATTGCAATACAAGAATAACAAATTACGTAGACGACTACACCTCTCATACACATGGCGGACGCCCTCATAATCACGGTTTGACTGCACGGTTTGCGTAGTGGCTTAAGCGGCCGCCTCGCCGCTCGACACTGCGCCGAGTGTTGTGGGTTCGATTCCCACACGAGACAACACTTTGTGTTATCCATAAATTGATGTTTCGGGTCTGGGTGTTCATTGTGTCCGTTGGTTGTATGTTTGTAAAGTCCTTCGCGACACAGGATTTATTCCTAGTGGGGAGTAGACCTTTTATAAAAAAAAAACCAATAAAGTCAAAGAGTCTATCACAAACGAGTCTATTTCCATCCAATCTGCATAAACTGATGCAGTTGATAAGACGATGAGATATGGAATATTTCCTCTGACGATGTGCGTCGCGACATTACGTCACATGATAACTGATTGTTATGTAAGTGTGGTTTTTTGTATAACGTAACAAAGACGACATGTGAAGGTGATAGACTATTTGATTTTAAAGATGAAATTTCACTGCGTTAACTGCCCCTCTCTCTATCTAAATCCACGTCATAAATCGAAATAAAAATCATTTATTCATTTAGGCCACAAAGTGACGCCTATGAACGTCAAAAATGTAAGTTATTTGCTAGATGATTCTACATTTACTGCCACATTCGCAATGCAATAGGTAGAACCACGAGAAATAAAACTCATGGCCTCGGACCATGGATCTTTTTAATCCTCTGGACCTCTTTTAAATCCTAAGGACTGTCAAACTGCTAGACACGGGCCTATATTCACTATCAGAAAATCACCATCATCATCACCAGTCCTGTATACGAACCTTAAAACTGCTGGACACAGACCTCTTCGCATTATAAGAAGGGTAAGGCCATAGTCCACCACGCTGGCCAAGTGCGCGTTGGCAGACTTCACAAGTCATTTGAGAACATTATGGAGATCTCTCAAAACGTTCATCGTTTAGGAAACGGTGGTGAACAATTTTTTATTGTATTATTATTTATTTTATTTTTTTTACTTTAAAAAAGACAACTCCCGCACTAGGAATAAATCCTGTGTCGCGGGGGACTTTACAAACATACAACCAACGGACACAATTTAATAGACACATGCATATACTTAATTTTTTAAAGAAGTGGTGTCCGCCGTGGGTATGAACTTGCGACTCTCTTCATAGCAAGCTGTTAGTTGCTACGCTTCGCTACTACTGGTATTATTATACTTACTTACTTACTCCAATGGTTCATCGACCCAAATATGTGCCTTGGCCTCCAATGCGAGAGAACGCCACTTCGCCCGATCTTTGGCCAATTTTCGCCAATCACCAGCTTGAAGCGCCCTCAGATAATGCTCTACTCTGCCTCCGTGGTCCAGTGGACAACGTATGCGACTGCTGATCAGAGTTCCCGGGATTTGAGAGTCCCGGGAGGGTTCGATTCCCGCGTCCGGCAAAAATGTTACTGGGCTTTTCAGAATACTCAGTAGCAGCCCGGAGTCTGGTCATGTGCCTGGTAACGGCAATAGGCTCGCCCCCTAATACGTGGGCCCTTAAATAATCAAGGCGAAATGTGTGTGTAATATTTACACCTCTGCCTACCACTTCGTGGATACAGACATGAGACTATAAATAAAATAAAATAAAATAAATAGATAGTGCTCTACGACGTCTTTCCAGCGGTATCTGGAGCGACCAACAGGACGACGCCCTGTTGGTTGACCCACATACGCTTTCTTGACACCACGTTCCTCTTCCATTCTCTCGACGTAGCCGAGCCATCGGAGTCTGTGAGCCTATATATCTCCAACGACGTAAAGGGCGGCGACCAGTGCCGCGATTTCAGCATTTTTGCGAATCCGCCTGGTAATATTATGCTGGAGGAAAAATGAGAAGTTTTTTTTTATAAATCTGGCAATCAGCCTGCCTAAGTTATTTTCCGATTTTCGTTGAACCTTAGTAATATATTTTCTGTGGATTAACCCAATTAAACAAGATAACAACCTCCAACAAAGCTATGTCGGCAGTAGCCATCAATTCAATAGAATAAAATCATTATAGAATATATTTTGTAAACAAATTTCACATTTAACATCAATAAAAGTATAACAGTTATATAATACGTTTTAACTGGCACTACCATACTAGTTTAACAGTTAACCTCGACACTAAATGTAACCGATTCGACTTCGGGTCAACAGTTTAGCAATCCTTATTATTTGTTCCGTGTTTTAGTATATTATATAGTTGTGTTACATTTTCAATGTTTGGTCTCTCTGTCGAGACATAACAATTGGCTAACACATAATCCTGCCACGGTTTAAAATGTAAGTTTTGTTATATAAAAGCATAAAAGATGTAATCCTATAAAGATTCAGACAGTTAAAAAACCGTACCAATATAAAAAGTATTACTTTCAACCGTTAACATTTTACGGGGGAAATAAGGTAAACTGTACCTATGCAAAAAATTAAAAAAAGGAAAAGTAGGGATGTCATGCCTACTTTCCATCGTTAACCTACCCCACGTGGGATCTCCACCTTTTCGTGGTGGGGGGACTCAGTAACCGTGGGTTTCAGGTACACCCACGGTGAAGCTAAGCGGGATCCCGAGGGGGATGCTCCACGAGGGCTTGGGTGAGGCCTGCGTAGGATGCGTCCCAAGGTGCGGGTGTGGGGGACAGTTCTGTCTGTCCCTCAGTCCCTCTGTCCCGGGTGCGGTCGCGGGAGGAGAGGCGTGTCGGTGTGGCGTTATCGTGCGCCCTATCTCCCGCGACCAAATGGGGGCGCACCATCGTTGCGTCCCGGTGGGCCGCAGAGGAAGAGGAGATGCGGCCGCTGGGTGTTTTGGCAGCAGAGCCCAACACCTTCATCCACCGCCAAAGGGGTTTTATTCGGGGCCCGCCTGACCATCTGGCGGGCCAATACCCGTCGGGGCGTTGCGAGGAATGCTTCGGGGATACCCGACCCTCCAACACATGGGTACATGAGGAACACGGGTTGGTTTTTAGTCAGTAAAAGTCCGACAGTCCCCTTCGGCCTTCCCCCAGGGCGGAGGGACTCCATGAGGATTATCCAAACGGACACCAAAAAAAAAGGGGGTAGAAATGACAATATAATTTGTACGAATGCTATGGGATGGCGGACACATACATGCAAATATTTTTCTTATAATTAGTGAATAAGTCGCTAAAATTTTCTAACAATAAATTTACTCTAAGCACAGCGGGGAATTTTTAACATCCCTCATTTAACGTCACAATACTGGACTTCGAACTACAAACCTTACATCATTACAGTATGATTGAAAAGTACCTACAAAACTGTTATTGTTTTCAACAAAAGTGTCATAAACACTTAATTATTATTGTTATTCGATTGTTTTATTTGCGAGCGTAGAATAACCCTAGTCTTGGTGTAATGTATGTACGTAATAATAAAGCAAAATGTGATTTATTTGCAATAACAATAACATATTGGAATAACGATCATTGTACTTATTTGCATTGTTTTTACTAGATACAGATTTTTTGCTTGGGTAGGTGTATTTCTTCACCATTGGTGGAGTTAGACTTGAAATTCTTGAAAGTGAGAATAAATATATTTTTGTAATTCTTGAAAATTCCAGAATTAATGAATGATTTTTTACGGAATACTGTAATTGTCAAAAATACTAATTCTCGCAAAATTTGACTACGCGAATAGCGTGGTGGTTTAAAATGCTATCTTACTGTTTAGCACTGTACCGAGTATTGTGGGTTCAAGTCCTAGGCGAGTTTCTTTGTGTCCGTTGATAAAAGTTTCCCAAAGTCCCACGCCATAGAGGATTTATACATACCTAGTGTGGGAGTTATTGGAGTTAAAAAAACGCAAAGATTATAAGACGTTGAATTTTTGCAACTACTTAGGGTCAGATGTTCAACAATGAAACAGTGGTACACAATAAAACATTGCAATATTTCTAAAATGCTACGTTGCTAGATCGTGCATTATATCGCGTAAGGACTCTCTCGAGAATACCCCGCCGCACCCCACTTCGCTTCGGCGCCACCTAGGAGAAGACGTGTTTGTGGAGCATTTTTTATTTTTTTTACAAAAATGTTAATATTTTGGTCATTCTTTTAAGATTTTTCATTCAAATATGGTTGATAAATTCATATTTTTCATGATTACCTAGCATTAAAAATATATCAGAGACTAAGTGGAACAGATCATATGTTAAAAGTGTTACAATTTAGTGATATTTTTTTTGAGGGTATTAATATAAACCCTATGTAGTCAACAATGAAACAGTTGCACAATGGACACAATGAAACAGTGTTTCATTGTTTAATTGTATACTATATACCAAACAAAATCTAGTTTCCTAGCAAATTAATAATTTTTGAGGCTAGAAATTAATCTTATCATTTGATGTTTATTTCTCATTTAAGATTGCGCGTACTAAATCTCAAAAGGAAGAAAGGCGATCATTTAGGAGAAAATATGCTTCGAGCTATTCTATTGCACAGAATCATCTTAATTTAAAGTGATCTCTGCCAATTATTATAGCTATGATTGTGATTTTATAATTTTATAAGATGAAATTGTTTAACTAGGTAGTTTAATTAACGAGTGCCATAAATATAGCAAAAGTAATTATTACTTTAAGTAACATTTATTGTAAGGCGTTATCTTAACTACATAGTTATAGGTAACCTAAAGAGTCTGATTAAAGTATCTACAATTATTAATAAAACCTTTTTTTATTGAACTCGAGCATTTTTTATTATTCACCTACTCCATACATTTTAAAAATATGAGTCAAACACTTAAATTATTGTCTCATTGTTGAATTTGTAGTGTTTCATTGTTATCCCCAGAACGGACACAATGAAACATTTCCAATATGTTTGCTTTTATTTTTTTGCTGGTTGATTACTCATTAATTAAAAAAACATAAATGACATCCGATACCTACCCAATAAAGTTGCCTACGTACCTTCAAAAAATTAAACGTGTATCTGCAAAAACTAAAGCTGTACGAGATATTGAATTCTTAGTGTTTCATTGTTAAACACACTATTAATTATTATGTTTCATTGTTGAATTTGAGGTGTTTCATTGTGTACACTACTGTGGACACAATGAAACATTTCCAATTTATTTGAATTCATTTTTTTGCTGATTGATTACTCATCAATTTAAAAAACCATAAATGGCATTCTATACCCAATAAAATTGCCTACATACCTGTAAAAAAACAGACTTCTATCTGTAAAAACAAAAGTTTTATGAGACTTTATTTTTTTTGTGTTTCATTGTTGAACACCTGACCCTACTCAAATTCTCTGATTTTCCAATTAGCATCAAATACCTATTAAGTGGAATTTAATGGACAAACGATCCAATAAATTATTGTTTTACATACTCATACATTATCTTAATTCTTTTGTAAGCCTCACTAACTCACAACTAGATAAAACGCACACAATGATTAATTGTTTATCTACTGATAATCTCTGTGTATACACAGTCAGGGCTAATATTTGTAATCAATTTAATTGCGCATCATAATTAATGTAGGTGTGGCCGTCGATAGAATTTAAACAACCAAAGCGGCCAGGATGCCAAATACCTCGTTAATAATCGCTTTAAAAACTCGGCTGCCGTAGCCAGAAAAAAATATCAATCCTTATGTTTCTCTTGTTTCCATATTTTTATTCTCCGTCTGGATTAAGAATACAAAGTGTGAAGATTCCATTTCATTAGGTAAAGTCGAACAACTTCCCGCTAGACCACCATAAGGGCGAGAATCGCTCAGCAAGACATCGTCGCTTCCAGTGCTACTTTACATTTACATTGACACTCGTATACAAAACCAGTTTCTAGTGTGCCTCGACTCTATGAGCGAGCCAAGGGATTTTTTTTCATACTGGTCCAGCGCCGACTTGTTTGATTGTACGTGGACGTCGTAAGAGGCGACTAAGAAAAATACACAACTCAAATAGTAACTTGCAGAAAAGACGGGAAACTCGAGTTCGAATCCTATGCCAACCCTTCTGGCGAGCGTGGTTTAGTAGTAGTCGGTTAAATTAAAATAATTATAACTACTTAAAACTACAATTAAATTAAATTAAGATCATCATATCAGCCGAAAGACGTCCACTGCTGGACATAAGCCTCCCCCAAGGCTCTCCATATAGACCGATCCTGAGCTACCCGCATTCGTCCGCTGCCCGCGACCCCAACAAAATCATCAGTCCACCTTGCGGGAGGCCTACCTTTGCTACAACGTCCTGTGTGTGGCCGCCACTCCAGAACCTTTCTGCTCCAACGGCTATCGGTTCCTCTGGCTATGTGCCCTTCCCACTGCCACTTCAGCCTGACTATTCGGATAAATTAAGGTATTAAAATATGATACAAATAAGAAAGATTTTAGGGCTTCATGAAATTCCCCCACATCGCCGTCTATTTGTAACGTGCGCAGAAGACTGGCAGCATTGCCACCCTGTATAGCAATGCAATTTTTTGTGCTAGATACGTACCAGCCTTCTAGTCACGCGAGGCGTCGACCAGTCTCTTTGCAAACTCTCTATAAAGAGATCTAGCACCTGGACTCCATGACCTGAGTCGGTTAAAACCTCCTATTAACTCACAAACTGATGTGCATGACTGCACGGTTAGCGTAGTGGTTTAAGCGGCCGCCTCGCCGCTTAAAACTGCGCTGAGTGTGGTGGGTTCGATTCCCACACGAGACAACACTTTGTGTGATCCATAAATTGTTGTTTCGAGTCTGGTTCATTGTGTCCGTTGGTTGTATGTTTGTAAAGTCCCCCGCGACACAGGATTTATTCCTAGTGCGGGAGTTGTATTTTTAAACAAGACAAGAAACAAGCTATTGATCGACAATTTAGTAGGGGCCTAGATTTAACAGTAAACGCTAAAAAGGCTGTGATAATGATTAATTTCGTGCGTCTATAAAAAATAGATAAAACCAAATTAAGTAAACGAGTTACTTAGCTATCAGCATTATTGATGTATCCACATGTGTCTCTTTCACAACGTATTCACATCATTGTGTAATACACAGCTCTCGATATTAGTCATTTTAATTTATTCTTATCTGGGCCCATAAAACACCGTAACAAGAACGTTATTGAAATTAAGACTTTAGTATAAAGTCGATGTTTACTGAAAGTTGAAACATCTGAATATACAGTGCCATCGGTATTCGCGGCTTTAGGCGTATTAATGCCTGGACACACTTTGAATATAGAATCAGTTCATTAGTGCCGGTGATTGTTCCGGTACCTCTCATGGCCATTTAAACCTTTGGGTTATACCGGACCAATCTAGAGAGATGCGCACCCCACTTGCGTGGGCGCTTCCAGATGCGCTTTTTCTTGATACACAACTTTTTGGCAGACCCCACTACCTTACCCAGTCAGACACTCCATTCTAAGGAAGTGCAACAACACGCATGGTACTTTGTCGCGCCTAAGCTGCTACTTTTCATTTCGTTCTAACTCTACCTGCAACCGGTACCACTCTAGCGCGTTGTTCTGGTGCTATAGGAATACAATTACCCATCCCTTATTATCCTTATTAACAGTTGCTTGCTATTGCAGTTGCACTCACGTGAAATACATCCTATTCTTTATATATATTATTTATATAGGTATATTATCTCGGGTAAATTTGGAAAACGGTTACTTCCAAACGAAACCAAGTTTCAAAATTTGAGCCATACTAGAAGCAGCTGGAAAGCCAACGCCAGTGGTACGGACATGTGATGCGCCGCAAGGAAGACTACCCGGTTAAGATCGCATTAAAATTTGACACACGCAAATAACGCCGCCTCCAAAAGCTAGCTAATTGGTGGCGAAGCCGTAACCAATTTTGCAATTTGATCCCAACAGATATAAAGCGGGTTAAATATAATGACCACCATAAAATGCTATGATACCCTTAGTTCTTTACCCAAAAATATATACCTACTTAACACCAGAAAAATAAAGTCTAAAATTACAATAGCACTAGCTATTTTAATCACGACTGCACTTCAAATTGTATTCGAACACCAAATGTAGTAAATGATCACCAAATAAATAGGTTATGTTAGGTTGTCTTGTGACCCTTAATTAAAGTAGGTGGTGTAACCAAATCCAATTTATGTGTTGGTATTTCACACAACTAAGAAAAAAGCTTTGCTTCTTTATAATTGTACATTAAAATGCTGGTTTAATTTTGGTGATCATTTACTACTTTTGGGTTAACAATGATTTATTTGGAGTCATTTTGCTTAAATAGCATAGCGAAATGTTAAAACGTTGGTTATAATTTTACATAAAAATGCGGGTTTAATTTTGGTGATCATTTACTATTTTTGTCTGTTATATGTTACTGTATCTGGTGGTAAGTTAAACATAAGCCGATATAAAGGACAGAGCAAACGTATTCAGAGGGCCGACCCCAAATGATATAGAAGAGGCACGGAGAAAAAAGTTGAAAAGAAAAGTAACCTTCCTAACCCAACCAGGACAGCGCTAAAATTATGATGCTATTGAAATAAAGAGGCTAAAGACAAAACAAATTGCGCCAATATTGATTCTAACGCTGTTTGCATATGGTTATAGGTGGTTCTTCATTCTGACACTTTTGTTTGTTAGTTAAGCACACTGTCGCCTATTTGCAAGTCATCCTAACGAATCAATTATAATGAAAGTAATGTTTTCCTAAAATAAATATAGATAACTTCCAATCATGTGGCTTTTAAAATGATAAAAAAATGTTTATTGTCTTCGAGAAAACATTGTCATAGCTATTCTGTTGGGTCATGATGAATGTGTAAGTTTATTAATTATAGTTAAAACCTGCGCTTGTAATGAATCCTGTGGCACGAGGCGACTTTACCAGGGCACGAAGAACATATATTTGCCTTGTTTGGGAATTGAACCCACGACATATGGCGCCGACGCTGTCCCAAAGAGCGAGGTGACCGGTAAAATTTTTAATTGGACCAAGTCCTCCGCAAAAGCATGGAGTCCTCCCATGCCAAATACCTTTTTTTTTAGATGACCCCTCACCTCACCAAGATGAAATCCCTCGCTCACCAACCAAATAAGCTTTTTCTAAGAAGAGAAAAGATAAGAGAGAAAAAGCGAATAAAAGTTGATCATAATATCGAGTATTTTCCAAATATTTAAGAACTGTCTCGGATGTAACTCTGTATAAGTTCGACTCAAAATAGCTTATCTACTAAGGCTAAATCCATTTATATTTGCCATGATTTGGTGCCAAACCATTACAAGACACATTTAAAAAAAGTTGATATGTAAAGAGTGGTAATTCCACTAACTAGAAAACAAGGTATTCAAGTAACCTCACATACTTCACGGATCAGGTGAAAGCCATTTTTTTATAGTAATAGGCGGCAAACTAACAGATGGATTGCCTGATGGTAAGCAATTACCGCCGCCCATGGACACTAGCGACACCACAGGAGTCACAAGTGCATTGCCGCCCTTTGAGGTTGGGAAAAGGGATAGGATGAGGGAGAAGGAATAGGGAATAGGGCCTCCGGCACTCACACTAACCAAACGAAACGCAACAGTTTACCTAGGTACTGTTACTTTACGTCGATTTTCTGTGAGAGGGTAGTACTTCCCCGGTCGATCATTCATGCTGAAATCAGCAAGGCTCTACTACCTGTAAAAATGCGTGTAGTACACGTGTTTCATCAGTGTGGTCACCTGACTGACTGACCTTAGCTTAATACATACTTGCTGCGTATACACACTGGTACAATTCATCTACTTATGCTAAAAATAGGAAACTATCTCGGCCTAAAGATATATATCATTAATATGGTAGAAATTAGAACCTTGCCAAAACCTAGCTAATAATGAACCCGGTTACCAGCTGAGGAGAAGCTTGAATCCAGCGAGAACAATCCGAAGAACTAATTTTATCTGTCCTTATTCACAGTAGGCAATAACTCGTGTCTTGATGTTATGAAATATAATGTAATGACAAAAAGCAAGCAATGGCTCTTGAGTTTGTTTCGGCCTTTCTTCTCAAGAAGTCATTTAGCTAGAAAAAGCCGGCATCATCTAGAATATTGTTTTGACTTGTATAAGTATTATAAACAACTTAAACGCAGAAATAAATATGTCTTTATGTCTTTCCAATCACGTTGGTGGCAACAAATCAAAGGATGAGTTACTAACTTGTTCGCCACTGAGACTAATCATCAACATGAAAGACGCTTGCGCGACAAGTAAGCAGAAAACGGTATCTCGCATTCAGTTAATAAGGCACCAAGGCATACCTATATATAATATATGTCATTAGCACAAGGTACATGTTTGATAAGAAAAATATGTCAATCGTGCAATCGCATAAGTCTACTGATAAATACATAAATAACGGATATGTCTCCGATAAATATTCGCCAGCCATAGCCATTATGTTTGCCATCTGACGAATCGAATGTCATTAGCCCCTTCACCAGCCTTATTTATGACTAGATGATGCCCGCGGTTATACTCGCGTTATTTAAGGCTCCTGCTTTGCTCCCGTGGCTCATAGCGTGATGTTATATAGCCTTCCTCGATAAATGACCTATCTAACACTGAAAGATTTTTCAAATCGGACTTACTTGTACCGGACAAAAAACTTTTCAGCTTTATATATTGGTATTAGATGTATCCCTCCGCTAGGCGCAGGCCTTTACTCATTATCAGAAGATTTAGGGCATAGTCCACCACGCTGGTCAAGTACCAGTTAGAAGACTTCACATGTCCCTTTAGAACATTATTTGGAACTGTCAGACATGCCGAGAGCATCCTCAGGACGAGTGATGTTTAACTTCTCAGTTCACCTATATCTAAAATTTTAGCATAACTAAATTGTTTAGAAATACATTTACATTAGCGTGACCCCGCAATTAAAGGAGATTGAGAACACCGAGCTGATTTTCGGAGTTTATTCAGAACTTCTTTCGAGATCACATATTCCATACACAACATGCCAAACTGATAAACAAGTTTAGAATACTAATGAAGACAAGAGATTAGATGGACGGAATTGACGTGAATGCAGATATTTCTAACTACAACGACGAAATCCGAAATCAGAATTTTATTTGTAAAACATAAGCAATACAGATGGTCTTAGAACTAAGTGTGCGCTATGTTTTGTCATCAGAACATATGTGACGTCGCTGTGATGTCGAGACGACACCGCCTCCCGGCTGCCTGCATGTTCCGCCCCCACCGCACCGCGAGCTCCTATAAATATTGAAGCGCTGGCTGCATTCGGCCCTCTTGCGGCGGCTACAGACGAGTTAAGTCACCAACATCTCCTGGACAACCGGCAGCAGGATTCTCCACATCAACCCACCCCTCGCCGAACCACGCGACCCTGTGTAAACTTTTCTTAATATCATATAAATAGTAATTTTTTTCATTAAGGTAACGCTTGCTAAATGATGTCTAAAATTAATTGGCAATTAAATCAATTTTTATTGTAACATTTAACAACGTTTCTCATTTAGACACGCCCTAGTAGGGATATCGTAACAGCACACACCAGAAAGGTCCTTTTTACGTTACACATACAAATATTATTAATGGTTCAAATATTACAATAAATTATTAATTTCGACGATTAAGGAATGCATTATACATTGGATTATATATTAATTAGCAATAGAGCAAAAAGTCAATTGAATAGTTTAAGCATCGTTAATTTTAGACAATATGATAATTATTACCATAGTTAAGGCGCTGTCCTAAGCGACTGTTTTGGTAAATGAGGGGGTGAAGCAGGGGAGGTGAAGGGAGCTTAGCTCCGTCTACTGCGGGGCGCCCCCCTTCATTCTCGTCGCGTGCGGCCGTATTCTGGCGACATCCGTATTCCAATATTTCAAAATCGCAAGCAAAACGTTTTAGCATATTGAACTGAGATACTAATATTAAAATTTATATTACATACATCAATCTGTTTGTACAATATAGGCATAGCGCAATTTTTGTTCTCAGTGCAGCCATGAGCAAAACTGATTTACATTAGACGTTATAGGTATTAATAGTTGACGAAAGTAGGTAAATACCTACGTGCCGTAAGATGATAAAAATAATTAAGCCAGTTCCATGTATGGAGAGGCCATTATTATGTTTTTTTTGTTTTTGTATAAAAATAGTGAAGCAGTTCATAGAATACCTACATCTAATTCCATTTCTGCCAGTTTTCAAATCTGTTTTGCAATAAAGTGGCTGTGACATACGGGTGGACAAACAGACAGACATTGCGAATCTATAAGGGTTACGTTTTTACAATTTTTGGCTACGGTACCCTAAAAAACACAATACTGTTCTACTAAGCGCAAAAGCCGTATCTCAACTAAAGCGAGTTACGAGATAATTGAAGTTTAGTAAAAGTTGATTTCTTTTATTTATTTATGGATGTTTATTGTTATTATAGGTATAATTATTATGGTAAAGGTTTCGAAATACGTCGCCGTTTTTAGGGGTTGTGAGTGATTGGAGAGGGAGGAGGGGAGGTCTTGAAACCCCCCTCACCATTTTCACTTGCCGGAAATACTTGGTTTCCTCTAAAAAAAAAACTCCAAAGATCGGTGTGTATGGCCCTGCCAACTTCCACATTCATCACACTAGTTTAATAAACTAAGGTTGACGGAGCCCTGCAAAGGGCTCCTATTTTCGGATTAAAGGTCAAAAGAGAACCTAACAAAACCTATTTAGTTACTTACTAGAGGACGCCAGCAGCTACGCCTGCATTGTTTTTAAATTTACCCGTTTTGGCCGATCCCGTGAGAATTTCGGGAAATCCCTTCTTAGTGCCCCTTACGGTCTCCAAGGGACATACATGCCAAATTTCAGCTTCCTGCGCCCAATAGTTTCGGCTGTAGCGTGTCTGTCAGTCAGTCAGTAACGCAAGGATTTTATATATTAAGATTACAGTCGCACCTAACCCTAGGCACTTGAAAGCAATGACGCACAAATTTGACATTAGCTGTCAATATGATCATTCCAAGATGGCAGTTTTGCGTTTCGTTTCACGTTTTCACATAAAACCTAAAAATGACATTTGTAAAACTGTACTAAAGTATAAAAACTATGTTCCGTTTTGCATAATTGCCGAAGTATTTATGAAATTTTGGAAATTGTTTAAAAATATTTAGACGCAAACTCCGGCAGCCAAAATTACATTTAGTGGATTAAAACGAACTACCTTAAGCCCCCTACACTACCAATACCCTCAAATTCAGGCAACTCGTTTCGAAACCCAACCCATTATTATTTTTTAAAATAAATGAAACATCAAAAATATATGTGGATATACCTTATTCATGAGATACTGCTATGTCGCTTAGAAAATTATAGAATTAGAATTTGAGTTACTGCTTTTTCGTTAGCTCTCGTCATACATGTTTTTATGGAAAAATATAAAAAAATTCTTTCGCTTCAAATATGTGTTGTTTCAAAGAAAATAAATATTAAAAGATATTTATTTATATTCATTTATAATTTATTAACGAAATACAGAGTTTACAGCTCATCAAAAGTTAGCTGTCAGCTACAACCCGGCAGGTTTTCTTTATTCTCATCGAATGTTAAAGGCAGTGTGTGAGGTGATAAGGCTTCAATACTTATTATTTGCTGTTGTTTACGAGGCACAGTTTCATTTACTTTCCTTTTACGGCTTGGTATTGTAGAAATGTCAAGCACTGATGAAACATTTTCCTCTCCGTGATCTCGCAATGCCATCCCTTGAGCTTGACGAGAATCAACCATTTCAGGCAACTTCCAATTCATATAAAACGCCACAAGCTTCTCCCAGAAAACATCATCTCTTTCTATAATTTCTATTTTTAGTGGTATAATTTCGCCACTCCACACAGCAAAAAAAAATTATGTTTGCGTGTAACGTGGCGTTGCCCCTGAATTTGGTAATAACAATTACAATATTTGTTTAGACTAGTCAGTTCACTTTTTTATCATGTTTCCATATTTGTCTTTTATTTGCTCTTATACTATTCTCCAGGCCATTCTTATAGGCAACTTTAGAACATTAAATTTCCACAATCGTGTTTGGACCTATTAATCCATCTGGCGTGGCACCAATAATCGAATAATCCACAAGGCTCGATTGTTACATTTTCTTGCTTCGCCAGTTGTTGCAAAGCCAGTTGTTCATTTTAGATTCCATGCGCAACTGATTTTACATTGCAAATATTTTATTTGTACAAAATATTTTTTACTAAGTTGGCTTTACTGCTGTTATCTCTTCTTTTTACCACTATACAAAAATTTCAATCTGTCAACATATTCTTACGCAATTCGAACCAGTCACTGCTATCCCTCTTGTAATTTTTGCTTATCACTACGGAATTTGAGTCAAATTTGTTAAAAAAATTGTTTGGCATTTCTTGGCTGGCTCTTGAATAGATCGTGTTAGGAATGACTGAAGTCAAATGTGTGTAAGACGTTGCAGAACTGTTATCTTTAACTTCACTGTAATTACAATAATGATAATTAGTTACGTACTTTATTATTAAAAAAATACTATATCTTGTGTTATAGCAAACAGAGAAGTTACCTTCTTACTTATAAATGATTGATTTTAGAAATTAAAAAGATATTAGATGTACTGAGACGTACCTAATAGTTTATGAATAATCAAAGTTTTACCCGATGTACCTAAAAAGGTTTATGTTCAAAACACAATAATACAACATTCGTTACCGCTTGTGTGCGGATTGCGGAGCGCCATATTAGCGCTGTCATCATTATTGTTCGCCGTGGCGGCATCTTAGCGCTCCAGGCGCTCTGACAAGCTAATGAATTTGAAATATAGGTACATAAAATGATTCGATTTTATGTTATTACTCTTTCAAAAATTTAAAACTGTGGCAGCTATGTATTGTGAGAATAATTTATATAATTATATTATGCATAATCGATAATATATAAGTAACATAGTTAGTCATAAAAGACTCTTATGAAAATAATTTGTGTAAAAATTTTACATATTTCATAATCACTTGGCCCTGGATGAATTTCTATTTTATTACGACGCTTTCTTGTACAAATCCTTCGTAGAACTTCATTTCTCTAATTATCCATATTTTATTCTTCTAATTATATATTTATAAGCACAGAAACAATAACACATTAAACGCAACCAGAGTATAAACTTAGGTCCTAATTATATGTGCCCATAGTTATGAAAAGCCTATTTGATTCAAAGTATTCAGTCTATAACATAAAACATGAAATTACGAACTCAAATCGGCGTATTATAATAACAAACAGGTTTACGTAAAATTTCGTGCAGCGGAGACGCAAGCGACATGACCTATCTCTCACAAGGCTCATAGCCGAATGATGAGGTCTGGGTGGGGCGTAAACTAGCAACTGACACTCAGTACACCGCTTATGCTAATAAGGTTTAAATTGCTGAAGCGTTTGATATTGATGGGATCTACCGAGCGTCAAAATCATAGACGTTTGGCAGATTTTATTTAATTTTACAAAATATACACGTATAATATGAAAATAAATAGGGTAATTCTTTAGTTCATTAGATTTCCTACATTATTATCAAAAAAAATATGACAGCTTACGATCAAAATATTGCAAACAGTGAGACGAAAGATTATTTTCTGCCTCGATTTTGTGATTTTTTTTACCGTGATTCTATTTTACCTACATGAAAAATTCTTTCAAAAGTCTTTTGTTCAGACTTTTGACTTTAAGCTCTAATTTTTGCTAGTTTGTAATATGTACCGTTATGGCTAGATGCGTGACGAAAAATTAGGTGTTTCACGGCTTCTGAGGTATAACAGCGCCTTAATTAGTAATCATGTAAAACTATTACGCTTTCAATTGAACGGACTGTTAGAATGGCAAAGATTTTCCATACAAGAGTACTCAAGAGTTGAGTCTCTACATATTATAAAATAAAATAGTGGGAGTGTAAGCGACTGCTACGGCGAAGGTCGCAGGTTCGATTCCCACTCAAGTCAAACATTTGTGTGCATGAACATGGATGTTTCTCTAGGTCTGGGTGTTCCTATGTATAATATCAATATGTACCTACAAATATGTATTTACAAAAAAAAAGTATAATTATATCTCGTATGTATGTACAAGCTTTCCATTATCTAGTACTCATAGTAGGTACAAGCTCTGCTTAGTTTGGGACTAGATGGTGATGTGTGAATGTGGTAGAATATTTAAAAAAAAAATAAAAAAAATCCTCCGCCCCATCCGTATGGTCTGCCTGCTCTATCGCAATAAACTCAAGAGCTACAGAAAGGGTTGCCATGCGGTTTTCACCAAAAGATAAAGTGAGTGATTCATGAAAAAGTTTAAAGTGTAAAACTTGTAACGATTTTATACAAATAATATGTTATACTAATTGTCCCTATGTCCACTTTTTGATAAAAACGGATGGTTGTCGTCCGTGTTTTCAAGTCAGGCTCCAACTGTAAACTTCCGCCAGACCCTCGTGATCTGGCACATACTAAGCTGGACGCACACTTTTGCAGTCCAAGTCTCGTGGCCAGGCCTTGGATGCAGCAGCGTGATTTTGACTGGCGTCTGACGAACCTCTCCATCGCCTTGTCACGACTCAAAAAGCAGCAAAGAGTCTATTCATGAAAGAGAGCCTTTTGGATGGAACTTGGTAACAATAACGTTCACGACCGGTTGGCGCAGCGGGAGTGTAAGCGACTGCTACGCCGAAGGTCGCGGGTTCGATTCCCGCTCAACTCAAACATTTGTGTGCATGACCATGGGTGTTTGTCTTGGTCTGGGTGTTTATATGTAGGTATCTCATCATCAGCCTTTAATAGTCCACTGCTGGACTAGGCCTCTCCTTTGAAAGGAGGAATTGGTCTACTATACCACGCTGGCCAAGTGTTTTGGTATAGGGTTTGTATCAAGTTTTCCTTCTCTTACAGTGCTGTTCTCTGCATAATATGCTCCCTCTGTCGGCTCTTACGACACCCATGGGATGATATGGGGTGGTGACAATTCGTATTCTTAATTCGTCACCACACGGACATATGTAGGTATAATATGTATGTACCTATTTACAAAAAAAAGTATATATGTATGTTTATCCATTATCTAGTACCCATAGTACAAGCTTCTGCTTAGTTTGGGACTAGATGGTGTTGTGTGAGTGTGGTAGAATATATTATTAATAAATTAAATGTGAGTAAAATATAACAGTTTTTTTTTCAGTTGTTCAGATAATATATTATTATGTAATATTAATCCTCACTATAAAGGTCGTAGCATATGTATCAACTCGGAAAGGGATCGGCACCGTATCAACTGGAGCCGTTCAGTATTATTTGTATGGAACTCCCTACTGCAACGCACACTAATCGGATTCGTAACGTAATCGCCTCGCTTCGGGACAAGCTCACGAACGCGATACGGTGCGTGGTCGACTTGCAGTTCCCGCGCTTACGGTTCTCCGTACCCTAGCTTACGGCTCTACGTAGCCCAGCTTACGACTCTCTGTAGCCTAGCTTACATCTCTTCGGCCAGGCCCCTCCCGCGGTCTGCGTTCGGATTCAAAATGATAGAAGTAGTGCCGCCTAGCCGTCAACCAGCGGTCGGCAAGCCGTAAGCACGGCGTCGCCTAACTGTAGCCGAGTCGACGTGCCGGAGCTTCCGATCCGCTTACGTTACGTGGTTACGTCAGGTTGACGCCTGTTTGACGGCGAGGCGAAAGGCGATACGGTGACGATCCTTTTCCGAGTTGATATGTGTACTACGACCCTAAGTAGGTCAACACCACATGCCATCAATTTCAATCAGAAAAATACTGAATCCATCTTATAAGAAATCGTATTTCAGACTAGAGGACGCTCGCAGCTGCGCTTGCTATTTTTTTTTAATTTAACTGTTTCTGCCCGATCCCGTGGGAATTTCGGGAAATCCCTTCTTATTGCACCCCTACGGTCCCCAAGGAACATACATGCCAACTGTCATCTTCCTTCGCCCAATAGTTTCGGCTGTAGCGTGTCTGTCAGTCAGTAAGTAACGCAACGATTTTATATTTACAGATTATTTACGTCGAATCTACTCCTATTTCAATCGAGTACCTAACAAAATGTATTGTTTGTGCTACATGTATATTCATTTTAATCGACTATAACAATTAGTTACGTTCACTAAAGTGACGTTACTCCGGCCACATTACACCGAAGCCATAAACTTTATCGTCCAATAAACCTGATAGAAACCCAATTCCACACACCAAACTACATGCGTAAACAATAAGATGTTTGACGTATTATTACGTCATTGTCGTAAAAATCGTACATCCGTAATATAATTGTGTTCGTGGGTGTTATCAGCATGTTATCAACGACGCGATCTGTCAATTTGATAATCTGGTTATGACGTATGTGGAGATGGAACTACCATGTAGGTAATTTATTTTGATTTTATTTTATTTGGTTTACCAGCAATTATTTTCACTGGATACAATTCTAGAATTAAATATTATAATAATAATATAATATAATATTCTACCACATTCACACAACACCATCTAGTCCCAAACTAAGCAGAAGCTTGTACTATGGGTACTAGATAATGGATAAACATACATATATACTTTCTTTTTGTAAATACATACATATTATACATAGAAACACCCAGACCAAGACAAACATCCATGTTCATGCACACAAATGTTTGACTTGTGCGGGAATCGAACCCGCGACCTTCGGCGTTGCAGTCGCTTACACTCCCGCGGCGCCAACCGGTCGAAATTAAATACATAATAAAATATATTTAGGTGGTTATGTCTTTTAAACTTGTTTTATAGTATGACTAACGGTGAAGGGAAACATCGTGAGGAAACCTGCATGTCTGAGAGTTCTCCATAATGTTCTCGAAAGACATATGAAGTCTGCCAACGCGCACTTGGCTAGCGTGGTGGACTATGGCCTTAGCTTACTCTTCTCATAGTGAGAATAGGCCCGTGCCCAGCAGTGGGACAAATTATATACAGGGCCGATGATGATGATACAGATTCGTGGCATCACTTACATGTTTGTCTTACCATACCTTCCAAGACACAGGGTAAGTACAAGAAAATTTAATGCATACATGCACAACTCAGAAAGCATAAGTCAGTGGCAAAGGATGCAGTCTATTAAGGCGCTGTCCTAAGCGACTGTTTTGGTAAATGAGGGGGTGAAGCAGGGGAGGTGAAGGGAGCTTAGCTCCGTCTACTGCGGGGCGCCCCCCTTCATTCTCGTCGCGTGCGGCCGTATTCTGGCGACATCCGTATTCCAATATTTCAAAATCGCAAGCAAAACGTTTTAGCATATTGAATTGGGATACTGATATTAAAATTTATATTACATACATCAATCTGTTTGTACAATATAGGCATAGCGCAATTTTTGTTCTCAGTGCAGCCATGAGCAAAACTGGCTTAAATTAGACGTTATAGGTATTAAATGTTGACGAAAGTAGGTGCCGTACGATGTACCTACGTGCCGTAAGATGATAAAAATAATTAAGTCAGTTCCATGTATGGAGAGGCCATTATTATGTTTGTTTTGTTTTTGTATAAAAATAGTGAAGCAGTTCATAGAATACCTACATCTAATTCCATTCCTGCCAGTTTTCAAATCTGTTTTGCAATAAATTGGCTGTGACATACGGGCGGACAGACAGACAGACATTGCGAATCTATAAGGGTTCCGTTTTTACAATTTTTGGCTACGGTACCCTAAAAAACACAATACTGCTCTACTAAGCGCAAAAACCGTATCTCAACTAAAGCAAGTTACGAGATAGTTGAAGTTTAGTAAAAGTTGATTTCTTTTATTTATTTATGGATATTTATTGTTATTATAGGTATAATTATTATGGCAAAGGTTTCGAAATACGTCGCCGTTTTTAGGGGTTGTGAGTGATTGAAGAGAGAGGAGGGGAGGTCTTGAAACCCCCCCTCACCATTTTCACTTGCCGGAAATACTTGGTTTCCTCTGAAAAAAAAATCTCCAAACATCGGTGTGTATGGCACTGCCAACTTCCACATTCATCACACTAGTTTAATAAAATAAGGTTGTCGGAGCCCTGCGAAGGGCTCCTATTTTCGGATTAAGGGTCAAAAGAGAACCTAACATAACCTATTTATTTACTTATTACAGTCGCACCTAACCCAAGGCACTCGAAAGCAATGACGCACAAATTTGACATTAGCTATCAATATGATCATACCAAGATGGCAGTTTTGCGTTTCGTTTCACGTTTTTCACATAAAACCTAAAAATTACATTTGTAAAACTGTACTAAAGTATAAAAACTATGTTCCGTTTTGCATAATTGCCGAAGTATTTATGAAATTTTGGAAATTGTTTAAAAATATTTAGACGCAAACTCCGGCAGCCAAAATTACATTTAGTGGATTAAAACGAACTACCTTAAGCCCCCTACACTACCAATACCCTCAAATTCAGGCAACTCGTTTCGAAACCCAACCCATTATTATTTTTTAAAATAAATGAAACATCAAAAATATATGTGGATATACCTTATTCATGAGATACTGCTATGTCGCTTAGAAAATTATAGAATTAGAATTTGAGTTACTGCTTTTTCGTTAGCTCTCGTCATACATGTTTTTATGGAAAAATATAAAAAAATTCTTTCGCTTCAAATATGTGTTGTTTCAAAGAAAATAAATATTAAAAGATATTTATTTATATTCATTTATAATTTATTAACGAAATACAGAGTTTACAGCTCATCAAAAGTTAGCTGTCAGCTACAACCCGGCAGGTTTTCTTTATTCTCATCGAATGTTAAAGGCAGTGTGTGAGGCGATAAGACTTATTATTTGTTGTTGTTCACGAGGCACAGTTTCATTTAGTTTCCTGTTACGGCTTGGTATTGTAGAAATTTCAAGCAATGATGAAACATTTTCCTCTCCGTGATCTCGCAATGCCATCACTTGAGCTTGACGAGAATCAACAATTTCAGGCAACTGCCAATTCATATAAAACGCCACAAGCTTCTCCCAGAAAACATTATCTCTTTCTATAATTTCTATTTTAGTGGTATACTTTCGCCACTCCACACAGCAAATAAACACTTTTGTCTGCGTGTAACGTGGCGTTGCCCCTGAATTTGGTAATAACAATTACAATATTTGTTTAGACTAGTCAGTTCACATTTTTATCATGTTTCCATATTTGTATTTTATTTGCTCTTATACTATTCTCCAGGCCATTCCTATAGGCAACTTTAGAACATTAAATTTCCACAATCGTGTTTCGACCTATTAATCCATCTGGCGTGGCACGAATAATCGAATAATCCACACGGCTCGATTGTTACATTTTCTTGCTTCGCCAGTTGTTGCAAAGCCAGTTGTTCATTTTAGATTCCATGCGCAACTGATTTTACATTGCAAATATTTTATTTGTACAAAATATTTTTTACTAAGTTGGCTTTACTGCTGTTATCTCTTCTTTTTACCACTATACAAAAATTTCAATCTGTCAACATATTTTTACGCAATTCGAACCAGTCACTGCTATCGCTCTTGTAATTTTTGCTTATCACTACGGAATTTGAGTCAAATTTGTTAAAAAAATTGTTTGGCATTTCTTGGCTAGCTCTTGAACAGATCGTGTTAGGAATGACTGAAGTCAAATGTGTGTAAGACGTTGCAGAACTGTTATCTTTAACTTCACTGTAATTACAATAATGATAATTAGTTACGTACTTTATTATTAAAAAAATACTATATCTTGTGTTATAGCAAACAGAGAAGTTACCTTCTTACTTATAAATTATTGATTTTAGAAATTAAAAATATATTAGATGTACTGAGACATACCTAATAGTTTATGAATAATCAAAGTTTTACCCGATGTACCTAAAAAGGTTTATGTTCAAAACACAATAATACAACATTCGTTACCGCTTGTGTGCGGATTGCGGAACGCCATATTAGCGCTGTCATCATTATTGTTCGCCGTGGCGGCATCTTAGCGCTCCAGGCGCTCTGACAAGCTAATGAATTTGAAATAAAGGTACATAAAATGATTCGATTTCATGTTATTACTCTTTCAAAAATTGAAAACTGTGGCAGCTATGTATTGTGAGAATAATTTATATAATTATATTATGCATAATCGATAATATATAAGTAACATAGTTAGTCATAAAAGACTCTTATGAAAATAATTTGTGTAAAAATGTTACATATTTCATAATCACTTGGCCATGGATGAATTTCTATTTTATTACGACGCTTTCTTGTACAAATCCTTCGTAGAACTTCATTTCTCTAATTGTCCATATTTTATTCTTCTAATTATATATTTATAGGCACAGAATCAATAACACATTAAACGCAACAAGAGTATAAACTTAGGTCCTAATTATATGTGCCCATAGTTACATGAAAAGCCTATTTGATTCAAAGTATTCAGTCTATAACATAAAACATGAAATTACGAACTCAAATCGGCGTTTTATAATAACAAACAGGTTTACGTAAAATTTCGTGCAGCGGAGACGCAAGCGACATGACCTATCTCTCACAGGGCTCATAGCCGAATGATGAGGTCTCGGCGGGGTGTAAACTAGCAACTGACACTCCGTACACCGCTTATGCTAATAAGGTTTAAATTGCTGAAGCGTTTGATATTGATGGGATCTACCGAGCGTCAAAATCATAGACGTTTGGCAGATTTTATTTAATTTTACAAAATATACACGTATAATATGAAAATAAATAGGGTAATTCTTTAGTTCATTAGATTTCCTACAATATTATCAAAAAAAAAATGACAGCTTACGATCAAAATATTGCAAACAGTGAGACGAAAGATTATTTTCTGCCTCGATTTTGTGATTTTTTTCCGTGATTCTATTTTACGTACATGAAAAATTCTTTCAAAAGTCTTTTGTTCAGACTTTTGACTTTTAGCTCTTATTTTTGCTAGTTTGTAATATGTACCGTTATGGCTAGATGCGCAACGAAAAATTAGGTGTTTCACGGCTTCTGAGGTATAACAGCGCCTTAACTAGGCTATCGCTGCTACTCACGTAAGGGTTACATTTTGCTCTACAATTGAATAAAAACCTAGTATTTGGCTGTTTGACTAGTTCTTAATAAATGCTTTTAGTTATGACTAGTCCTGTATTATTTATTACTGGTCAACAACAAATAATTACCTTAACAAAATAATATAATCTTTGTATTTATGTCTCGTAACCACTGATTTACATAGGCTTTAGTGAATTAAAAATTAAGGAAAGGCTAAAGTATTGCCTGCCTCCGTGGTCCAGTGGTGGTTAGCGTATGCGACTGCTGATCGGAGGTCTCGGGGTCGATTCCCGGGTCGGGCAAAAGTGTTACTGGGTTTTTCCGAATACTCAGTAGCAGCCCGGAGTCTGGTGATGTGCCCGGTAACGGCAATAGGCTCGGCCCCTATTACGTGGGACCTAAAAATCCATGGCGAAATGTGGGTGTTATATTTACACCTCTGCCTACCCCTTCAGGGATGCAGGCGTGAGACTATAAATAAAAATAAATAAATAAAGTATTGTCATCATACCTACTTAAAATCTATATACATATTTACAGCTATTTGCTGATTTGCACATACGCTATCAAAACTCAACCATGCGTGGCTCCTCACATGCTTTAGTGACATCACTACTACTACGAAACACACTACTTGTGGAACATAATTGATAGATGACGTCATTGATAACGCCTACGGTGGTACTCATTTACGCTCTAACTACTAATATGATTAGAAATATCGTTTTAACTGGTGGTTTTTATTTTTATTTGTTAAGATATTGCGGCAATCTTAATATTATTATATAAAATCCTTGCGTTACTGACTGGCTGACAGACACGCTACAGCCGAAACTATTGGAAGCTGAAATTTGGCAAGTATGTTCCTTGGGGACCGTACGGGTGCACTAAGAAGGGATTTCCCGAAATTCTCACGGGATCGGCCAAAACGGGTAAATAAAAAAGAAATGCAGGCGTAGCTGCTGGCGTCCTCAAGTTTTATATATAACGTGATATGAATTTATTGATTTTCAAGCCGTTCCTCGATCTCATCACATCTAGGTATCTGTTTGGCCTCTATAAGTCTCCTACCTTAGTCTTGAATATTACAGTTGAGTCCAGGTTGCGCCAGCTCGTATTTTGCAGTTCTTTTTGTATCTTTATTTTTTTTATCCCGAGGTGTCCGTCAAGTACCTAAGGATTTGTGCCAACCCATCGTAACTATTTAAATTATATTACGACAGAAAATTCAAGATATTCAAATAAATACAACGTGTCACTGCAGAAAAAAAGAAAACTAAGGTATAGCCAGATAGCTAGCTTTTTCATTTCTTTTTTGTCTTTACAATTAACGAGTTGTAAAATCGGTAAACAGACAAAACTGAGATTACCAAGATCTACTTCTCTTTCCAAAAATCCATTTTAACTCTTATAAAATTTGTAGGACACATAAGTTATTATTAAACAATGCAACACTTCAACATTTAGCACGTTACGCGTTCAGAGCGCCATAAAACTTACAAAATGAAAGCACTTAGGTTACTCGGTCAGTGTTGACGTAAATACATAGAGGTTAGCGTACATCTGCAGCAAAATATCGCAAGTATATCGCGGGTATTTCGCTTTCTAAATAACCCATTACATCCAATTCTATTTTGTGGGGATAATTTAAGGGGACTACAAGAGCTGAACGCGAGTTTTATAATGCTTTAAAGTACCTATATGATTCAATGCAGTTTACACAATCATAAAAATATATGATATTCTTCAGGATATAATCTAGTTAAGTAGTGTGTTGAAAATATAATACAACTAACTTTAATCGATAGAAAAAAATCGCAGAGATACCTCTAAAAAAATATTTTAACAAAAAAAAACATATTAAAATACATACAATCATTCTGATTTTTTGACAAATTATTCAACAAGCAACATACTAATGAAATACTGATTTATTTTTTTAATCCGATCAATACATTTTCTGTAATAAATTTATTTTATGGTTTGTAAATAGTTCTGAACGTCCCGTCGTCGTCGCTTCTCTTTCTTATGTATACAATCCGACAGTGACAACAACAGCTCAACTCAGCAGCGGTTGTAAGCACCTTAATCGAAATGTGCAAAGTTCCTTGTCTAAGTAGATTGACGTCCTGAAAAAAGTAGGCCTGGGGTGGGCTCGATGCGGCAGGCAGAAAACCGCTTGTTGTGGTGCATGTTAGGATAAGCCTATTTCTAGCAGTGGACTGCAGTAAGATTTGATTTTGACTGAATGAATTGAACAATTTCATTTATTATGTTGCTACTAAAAACGAATGCGTTTTTGTAATATGGCCTTGTTTGTAAAAAAGTTACATATTTGAAGGGAGCAAATAATAATTGTAGACATTCATTTCTAATGCTACACTTCGCGATAAATCGCGTCGTTGTTTGCACAAGCCTTACCTGTCAATATATCAAAGTGTTCGCTTTACAGTGTAACAAAAAATCACTTCATTTTGCGTTTCACTTATACTGTGAAAGCTTACACTGTAATGAGTTTAGATATCATCAAAATTTCATGGTGTCTATAAAATATAGAAGTACTGTAATAAATTAAGATTATAAACATTTTTGTGAGAGGCGGACTCTGATTGATGTAAAAATGTTTGAAGATAATTTAGTGATTTCAAGAGCTACTCCATTGTAAACTGCCAAGTTCGATTTTATATTATAATTTCAGCTATATTTTTATTAGAGGCAAGGCATATCATCATTATATAGCCGAATACTTATCATCATATAACCATTCGCAGACCTCTGCTGGATATAAGCCTTTCCAAATTTGTGAGTCAGGAGGAGTGATTTTGCCTTCTATACCACACTAGACCGTACCATGAAAAACAAACAAGATTAGCCCTGAAGAAGACATATGAAGGGTGCCAAAAACATATTTTAAGGCAAGTTATAGAAATGAGACGCGACTCACGACTTCCTGTTGTCCAGCTAATAGATTAACAATTCATTTAAAAGAGCATAAATTTGCTACATTTTATCCTAATAGTTGACACCCGGGATCCACTTACTAGTCTACCGGATTGGACTGTATGTTAGCTTGTCTACATAGCATCTGCTTGTCTGACCTCCGCATCCCAAAGGGATAGCGATATTTCAAGATTCTTCAAAGATTTTCATTTCAGACTGCACCAAAGGCTTAACGTGCTCTTGAAGGCACGGGTCAAGCGATAATGAACAATTCAATACGCAAACAACTCCGAAAGGCAGTGGATTCGAACCCGATACCCTCTGCATGGCAGTCTTTTGGTATGTCCACTGTCTAGTGAAGATACCAATAGACTGCCATGCAGAGGGTGTAGTAGTAGTAGTTCTCTGTAAGAGCAGCGATAGTCTTATCGCTGCTCTCACAGAGAACTACTAAAAAACATTATAACTTCCCACTTCCTCTAAAGATTTCATTCATACCGGGAACTTCACCTCTATATTTACGAACTATGCTGTATCAATGTGATAACATTTGATACGTATTTCATAACTTTAACACAAAACCTTGTGAATGGTCGCCGCAATGCCGTGTGTTATCTAGACAAGCTATCAATCACGAGATTAACTTCGCTCACGATAATTTACTAGCTATTCACATGGTTTTACGCACATCACCATCTAGTCCCAAACTAAGCTGAGCTTGTGTTACGGGTACTAGATAATGGATAAACATACATTATATACTTTTTTTAAATACATACATATTATACATATAAACACCCAGACCAAGACAAACATCCATTTTCATGCACACAAATGTTTGACTTCAGCCGCGGGAATCAAACCCGCGACCATAGGCGTAGCAGTCGCTTACACTCCCGCTACGCCAACCGGTCGTCATATAATATAAGTGATAAAATTAATATATTTAGGTACTGACCGTGGAACACCTTTGTCATAAAAATATGCGAGAATAATTCACGTTCATGGTTATGTTCCGTTTTTATGCGATGGGCACACCAGTGGCATTAACAATAATAGGTAAGTATATTTACATCAAACCCTCGCTAAAATAAAGAATATAATTCCTACTTTCTTTTACAGAGGGCTTACTACACTATTAAATAATTTTTAAATGATAAGACACCATGGGGATAGATTTAGGCTTGTTTAACCCACGATTATTTTCTTTTCTGACCATTTAATATAATTGTTATATAAATTTGTTAAATTCTCGTTTTGATAAGTGACATGTTAAGTGGAGGTGCCTCGTGAACACATGATTTTGCAGGATTTGGATATTTTTATGATTTGTTGAATGTAGTTTAACATTAATTATCCCTGATCATATAATTGTTCACTTGTCACCTTCACAAAATTCTTTAACCTATTGGTTGCTGATACATCTATACTACTGAGCTATAGTGTTTTATTATTGTAGTATTCGCATGTTTTGCTTAATTTCTTTTTCTTTCATTTATTTCCAATCAGTAACGCCAAGTGTTTTGGTTGTGTCAGCAATCATGGTACCACAAATTGTAAAATTAAGATTCTGTGTTTAAAAGAGTAGCGTGAGTTTCTTCCAGGCTCTTCTCATAGCCCTACCATCCCGAACCCGGTTGTAAAAAAAAAAGAATTGACCTTCATAAGCGTTGCTTTTGTAACCTATATGAATAAACAAAAAAAAATGCTCTTAGTTTGCGCTGAAATTATATAAGGAATCAACTCATCTACAACACCAAAACAAACCATTGTTTACACTAAGAAACAAATACGTAATACATACATGTACCTTACGAACAAAAGCCAGCGTAAGCTGTTAATGGCCAATTTGCCCGCATAGTTACGTAAACAAAGCGCACAAACCACGTAATTTATATGTAATCTGATGTACGTGTTACATTCAATCGCTGATAGACTAATAGTTTGAACTGAAGTGACCGATATCGAGTTTATACGGCGCCTTCCCGGTTCTAATAAATACCACTGAAGGGCATTCTATATGTATAAAATTCTTGCATTATTGAGGCGAGAAGCTGAAAATTAGCATGTATGTTTATTGTGGTCTGGTACGGGTGCACTAAGATACAAAAAGAAATCCGTGTATTAAACTGTTGTATTAAAGTGTGTAGTGGTCAAAATTGAAATTGAAGTTAAACTAATGCAGTACCTCTATGCTAAAGTATTAGATACGTGTCGCGAAAATGTGGGTGCTAGTGTGGAAAGTAATAATTTAGGTAATTAAGTATATGGTTCTGTATTATGAGCTAAACATCTTTGAAATTGAAGGATATTAGTAGGTATGTATAATAGTTGTCTAATTGCAATTGTAGAAGCTCTACCTAGTTTGGGAGCAGATGGTAGCGGTACACTACGGCTTTATTTTTTATGGTAATAGGCGGCAAACGAGCAGATGGATGGCCTGAGTGTAAGCAATTACCGCCGCCCATGGACACAAGCAACACCACAGGAGTCACAAGTGCTTTGCTGCCCCTTGGGGTTGGGAAAAGGGATAGGATGAAGAGTGGGATGAGGGAGAAGGAATAGGGCATAGGGCCTCCGGCACTCTCACTCACCGAACGAAACGCAACACTTTACGTTGATTTTTGATTTGAGAGGGTAGTACTTTCTCGGTCGAGCCGGCCCATTCATGCTGAAATCAGCAACGCTCTACTACCTTGTCTATAAGTATCAAAATTTTTAATAATTGTCTCAGAGGCTATATGATTATACTTAGGCACATAGGTCTATCCGTAGTGCTTTCACGGCTAGCTTATTTTGGGAATGTAGTTTGATGCGAGCCTGGACCTAATGGGACAGAGCAGAAGTACGTTTGCCCTTCAAAGAGTTTTTATACCAATTGACGATCTTTATGACGTTAAGTAAAAACCAATATTAAAAATCACTTATGCGAAACCAATAAAAAATCGATCATCCATAGCTGTTCATACGCATTAATGACGCTATAAGTATGACGACTTAAGCTGATACTTAGTGATCTATTACTTTTACGAGTGACGTCGTTAATACCCATATTTTTATCGATAATTATAGAGATACAGGTTTTAAACCATAAATATAAAACGAACAAGAGTTTGTGGGCACTGGGTTTGGCGTTATACAATCTCATGGCCGTTCCCAATATTTATATTTGTCTATCGATGGATTTGACTACTATACATCTCTAGTAGTCACGGCAGCGATAGCCTAGTGGAGATACCAACGGACTGCCACGCAGAGACCATCGGGATTGAATCCACGGCACGCACCAATGACTTTTCGAAGTTAAATGCGTATTAAATTGTTAATTATCGCTTGCCCGTGCCTCGGAGAGCGCGTTAAACCGTCGATCCTGGCTGTCATGCAGATCTTTGACAGTCGTTACGGGGAGTCAGTACCCTCAAATAAACTGATACTGGTCTAAACTATGGAATATCGCTATCCCTTTAGGTTGCGGATGTCAGATGGCAGTCGCTCTGTGGAAATTTCTGTCATATCTGGTTAGACCAGTAAGCGGACCTCGGGCTCTAAGGCGTGTAAGTCTTGGATGCAACTGGGACAACGCTAGGGTGATGATAATGATATCTCTAGTAGTCAAATCCATTCAAACCATTTGACATAAGGTCCATACAAAATCTGTAAAAGAGCTAAATCTGTTTACAGCTCTAGTAACCAAATCGATCAAAAGAGAAAATATCGGGTAGGCCGTTCGTCAGTTATTTTAGCTTGCAGCGGTATGCGGTAGCTAGTTGAGATTCTATAAACTTTAAGCCTCTAAAAGCATGTTTTATTCTGAAGGCAAATAACTTTTTAGTGTTGCCTTTGATAAAATCTGCCTCCACCAGGTTCAAAACTGCAATCAAACCAATACAATCCTGAATCCGTCGCGGGTGGTATACCACTGCTAGAACTAGACAGAAAAGCAAAATATGCCAAAAATAATTGGTACCGATAGCCATGTTTCTTGTGGCTAAGGGATAGCAGTGCACCGTACGATAGCTGGTTACTCATTGTGACACCTAACAACAAGATTCATTTAACGGTGAAACCACAGGTCATACCTCTTTCACCTAGTAATAAGCTTAGAATAAGGACGTCGACGTTTACTAAGCAATTCAGTGAAGAAGCTTGTAACGTCCAATATTTACTTAACACATGTATGATCTATGGTAAGATATTTATGTACTCCAATATTCATGGCAATTACATAATACACACATCCGTCCTATTTCAAATTCATATACGAATTATTCATCAAAATAGTACGCACTTACATTTGATATGGCCTGACGCAAGTATGAAAACTGCTTTAGTCAAAGAAGGAAAATTTTCACACAATTCTAACCCTTAACTTTGAAGAAATACAGAATAATATTGTATCCCAATCATGTGATCGTATGTTTATTTACTGATGGTAATTCAAACTTGATTAGTATTCAAGCGGTAACGCAAAATAATGAAAGTGTGAACTCCTTCATGTACAAAAGAGATCGATCCGCCGTTTAGCATGTACGTCAAAACATAAATTAAATCAGTACCACATCAGTAACGACTTTTTGTATTGTGAATTTGAAGTGTTATCGCCTCACGCAGATGACGTTGGTTTGACGTAAATAAACGGGCAGGTGACCACGTATATACGGCTGGACGTCAGAATTTGCCAGTAATGACCTACCGTACCTATCGTTAAGTCAAACAAGTTCCAGTATAAATATTTCTCTGTATCTGCAGATACAAATCATAGGCAAGTTGGTACATTAAAATTTTATTGTAATCATCATCATCTTTATTAGGCCGCTATTTGTAGTTTGCTGCTGGATATTGAGCTCTCAAAATCGTATAATAATCGTAAAATCCCCTGCATCACAAGATATATTCCTAGTTCGGGCGCGGCGCGTATAAACGAGCACGTTTGTAAAAAATAAGTAAATCACTTCAGGAGAAGACGACTTAAAACTGACGCCCACTCTTCAGCAAAGTATAGACCCATAGGTTAAATGTTGGAGATCTATTAAAATAGTTTTAGTCGCATCGCTTCCTGTTCTGCTCTCTACTAGTCTCTACCATACTATACATGATGTGACTAAGTATTATTGTATTTCTATATTATCATACGCTAATCACATAGAGCTTAGCAGTGGGTATGACCCAGCCCAGGACGCTAAAGACAGGTCATACTAACTAATAATAATAATAATATTCTACCACATTCACACAACACCATCTAGTCCCAAACTAAGCAGAGCTTGTACTATGGGTACTAGACAATGGATAAACATACATATATACTTTTTTTTTGTAATACATACATATTATACATAGAAACACCCAGACCAAGACAAACATCCATGTTCACGCACACAAATGTTTGACTTGAGCGGGAATCGAACCCGCGACCTTCGGCGTGGCAGTCGCTTACACTCCCGCTGCGCCAACCGGTCGTCGAAACCGAAACTGAAACTGAAACCAAACATTGAAAAAATCTGAATATCCTTCGACAAGCGCGTACAATATATACCTGGTAGTTATTTACAAGTTTTCCAAATCACATCCAATATAATGAATATAAAATGACGATGCCGGTCAGGTAAGCCACTGTACAGTTGTTTCTTGATTTATTTTGAGACCGTCGCTAATTTTATTTAGCTGGAAACACCAGTGGAAACTGTTATTCTTTCGTTTTACGTCAATGTGTTACTTGTCGACTTTTCTTGGCGTATTTTTACCACGTGCTATTTTTTGTTGTAAACACCTTTTTTACGTCCCAAGAACCGAACCCACGTCCTGACGTAGGTTTGGTTCCTGGTTCGTTTTACCCGTAGCTTATTTCTGCGGCTGACCAAGACAAATTTATCAATACATATATAATTGCGTTACTGACTGACTTACGGACAAAGTATAGCCGAAAATACTGGGCGCAAGAAGCTCAAAATTGGCATGTATGTCATTTGGGTTTGTACAGGTGCATTTAGAAGCGATTTCCTGAAATTCCCAAGTAATTGGAAGAAACGGTTACATTACAGAAAACATGCGAATGTAACTGCGAGCATCCTCCAGATTTAGAACTTGTAGATATGAAAATAGATGTACAAATTACTAATGTTTTGAATTGGTAATTTGTTTTTTGTTATGCCCGAAGTTATTAACCTCATTTGCGTACGTAAAACAACAATTAATAATCTAAATAACTAAATAGTACTGTATTTATTTGGTGGCCTTAACTAACTGGACATTTCTTTGGTCTATTTTCGTTAATATCCTTGATTGCTCTTACAAGCCCATTATATTTTATACTTACTTCACATCATCAGCCTTTAACAGTCCACTGCTGGACTAGGCCTTTCCGTTGAATGGAGGAATTGGCCTACTATACCACACTGGCCAAACGGGTTGGTATAGGGTTTGTATCAAGTTTTCCTTCTCTTACAGTGTTGTTCTCTGCATAATATGCTCCCTCTGTCGGCTCTTACGACACCCATGAGATGATATGGGGTGGTGACATTCCGTATTCTTAATCCGTCACCACACGGACCACTTACTTCAGTCGTGAGATATTTCATAGAGAAATTAAATCATATAAAATCATCCCAAAAATGTTTGTCGTCTTTACAGTAAAATATGATTTTACCTTTTAGCCGTGTGAAACGCCTTAGCCTTTAAAAATCTTTCAACGAAGCACAAAAGACCTTTTTTTAGAAATATTTCAGTTTTATGTAAACTCATCTAGCAAATTACTTTTCTTTCAATAGACATCATTGTCCAAACATGACATCTTTGAGCTAAATAAAACGTGACACGAATATAAAAATTCACATTTTCATTTTAATGGAAAATTTAATAAAATCTGTTACACTTTCTCGCGGCGCTTTAAATAAATCTGACCTTTGGTTAAACGTGGGTACAATTTTAATGTACAGTACCTACTTAGCTGTGTAAACGATGTGTAGACGTTGTTATTGTTTTCTTTGTAAAGCAACATTATAGTGACTACTAGTTTAGTTTTAAATATAGTTTGATTGAAACAAAAACTATTTATATGGTGTTTTAGCTGTGGTCGTAGGCTTTTCTGATGCTAGGAAAGTGATCATTGTCTCTGTCCTAGCGTTATCCCATCGAGTCTCGCATCCAAGACTTTTGCTTAAGAGCTCAGGGTGTCGGATGATATATATATATATATATATATACTAGCTGACCCAGCGAACTTCGTATCGCCTTTTTAAGAGTTTTTACTTAATTCCCTTTTTCCAAGCCCCTTTTCCAAAGTTACCATTGACTTAGCGCTTAAGTCCTGTCACGATGTTTGTTCGCGATGGATTCCTAAACTACTTAACCGATTTTAAATTAAATTGGCACACCGTGAGCAGTCTGGTCCAACTTGAGAGATAGGATAGCTTAGATCTTTAATTATAGTCGCAATTTTATTTTATTGCAAATTATTTGTCTATAATTAATTGACAGTCACAATTATCTGTTAACTCCAAAAGCTTAGACAAATGATTGGTATCGCTTCGCTAGAGCGAGACCAATCATTAGTTTATGTCCAAAAGATTCTCACAGATGTCGATAATCTTATATTAATAATTTCATCAAGGAGGACATCGAAACCTTACCTGAATAATAAAACATAAAAAATAAAGATTTCGAGTCGACAACATATATCCGCAATATTTAGATTGTCGCGTATTTTGTTAAATTCTAATGGTTCTGACAGATAAATCACAGTCGCCATATAGGCCACTCTAGCGAAACGTCACAGATACCGGATAAAATTTTGAGTACTGCTTAGTACTAAGTAGTTTGTATGTGTACTTTTTGCAGTTATATTTCTTAAACAGTTAAAACGACAATTATTATTATGGAAGTAACCGCCCAATAAAGGAGATTTGTGTTACCCCGAACATAGATGATATACTATAACTAGGGAACCCCGAATTTACGTGAGCGAAGCCGCGGGAAAAAGCTAGCACATGTATAATATTTGACGTACCAGTTGCTGTTTATGAAGTGGAAAACATTTTTCACAGCATAGTTACACAAATAATACTTAATAGTCCTCATCGCAGTTACTAAGTTACTAAAGTAACTTCTAAAAAATATGTTACAAATATGAACAAGTTGCCGACGTATATCCACGGCATTTCAAATACTCTTAGACAACGATTTACAAAGTGTCATAACACCTCAGACGTGTATGTTCAGGTGTCGCATTAGAGGCCAGGTTTCCCGCTAACATTCTATTGAACAAACATGATTACTTGCCATTGTTGTCGGCTAAATACTGTCTCGGCTGCCGTGACCTTCGGGGAGGCTTTATTGTAATTTAAGTTTACTTTATTTATACCTTACCGTCTTCATTTCATAAGGCTTCTATCAAATACACGCGTAAAATAGACACGTTGCCTACGCGTTGGCAACGCATTAAATATTGATACTTACCTACCACAATTTTATTTAGAATCAGAATCCTCAGACTAGGAAGCTTATTATGACTTCATACTTTAACTACATCATGTCCGACCTTGATTAGGTCGAATTTTGGGACACTGATTAAATGATACTAAATTATATAATGGTCTTAATCGCGTCAAAGAAGGTATAAACACCTGATTCCGGCGTCTCAACCTTCTTGCAACGGCCGTGGTCGCACCACAGCCGTTTGTATGCATACATACATACACGTAATAGGTGGCGAGCCTATTGCCGCTTATCGGGATATTTTGTTTGCCAGAGCCTCGTCCGTTGATCGGCAGGTGCACCACTTGCAGGTGAGGTTGGCTTGGGAACCTAAGTTCTTGGTGGGAACCCTATTTATATGATGAAATCAAATTGCGAAAGTTTAATATAATTACTGATTTCGATTTCTGCAACGATCAGTTATAATTAATAGAACCAAAACAATCAATGTCTAACTAATCAGATTTTCCTCCATCACATTTTCAGTAAAGGCTAAGAGGCGTTGTAAAAATATATGCGACACTTTGTTGCTTGGTGCCACTATGTGTCAATGAGGATAGAGCCTTAGAGCCCGTCAATCACGCTTGTTTTGTAATTACTTGTAGCACAATAATAAAGGAAGATGTTTACAAAAAAATGTCAAAACAACCATTATCTGCTAATGATGATGTACAATCTAGTGATGTTAACAAAAACATTAATTACATTTAAATGACAAATTTGTCCTTGTTGTGATGTGTTGATCTTAAACTTGCTGACAACAAACTGCTGGTGTCTTGTTGATCGAAGTGTCTGTATGACTAGGTAGCACGTGCGACAATGTCAATATGGGCAACAATGAAACTTTAATTAAACTATATGTAGTTTCTTGGTGTTTCTATATTCTGAATGAGAAATACAATTTCAACGTCATTCAACATTACAGATGTTTTATAATTTATTCTTATTTAAGTTGAGTTGTGGCGATGGTATTCTAACTAACGATTATATTTTGTGTAGGCAACACTCATATTGGTTTTATGTCATGTGGGCGTTTTTCCAATTTCTAGAAAAAAAGTGTACTGCAATTCTGGTGATGCTGATTGATGAACACCAGCAGATCATCAACTTTATACTTACCCATGTTCGCAAACTTACTAACTTACATTTTCTCCGTGCCTTGAAGGACACTTTCAGTGGTCAGTCCCAGCTGCTATGGAAATCTCTGATAGCCGTTACAGCGATTCAGTGAATATCCTCAAATCATCCAACGCTGTCTGAAACTTTCAATAAATCTAACCTTATGGATTGCATAGGACAGGCGGAAGTCGCTCTATAGACAAGTTGCTCTATAATATTATGCCGAGTCTACTCAGACTGGCAAACTGGCTTCAAAGCAAATCTTAGACACTGAAATGACGGTGATGATGATCAAAATTTCATACATTTGGTTAACTTCACGATCGTAATATTAAAAATATTAAAATGTTTGATGCTTGGTTAATATCATATCTATGCCTTTGAAACATCATCGTATCTATATATATATTGATATGGACAATATTAATATGGTCCAAAGATATTATAACACGTAACACACGTTGACTGTGAAATGCAATAATTACGTCTGTTTAGCCAGTGCGGGGTGAATGTAATGACAGTTATTTCCAACACGGCCTATATCGTGCTCGTGTTAAGCCCACTTATGATTAGAAAGGTCAGGTACAGTGGCGGTCAACCTCGATTATCTATTAGACGTAGAGAATACACATGAGACGTCTCTTGATCGGGACTTTGCCCATTTTCCCGCAGCGCTGCGTGTTATGTGTCAAATTATCCCGGACAAAATTAATGATCTTCAAATTATTATAGCACGTTCGTGTACGCTTTATATTATAATATAATATATATTTGTACGTCGGGGCCTATTTGATATCCGATGCCTGTTGGATGTCACTAATGTCCTTCACTATAGTGGACACTTTAAAATTATATGTAGCTGCCGCTCAGCTGCAGAGGTTGTGCTGAAACTAGGGTGCAAAGAAGTCAAACGATTCCAAGCTACAACATAATTTTCATAAGCCTTGTATTCATATACCTTCCGACTGCTGGATTCCAACCCAAAGACATCTATTTAGCAGTCTGTCGATTTTCCCTACTAGGCTATTGCTGCTTACAAAAATAAATTCAAGAAAGTAAAATGTATGATAAATAGAGAGAACCTACCTTTACAAATCCCACTAACCATACAATCGTTTCATAAAATATGTGATCATGACCCCATAGTACAACCTCTTCGATCTACAACTGTATCAATATCATTCATGACGTATTGTTTTTATGGTACAAATACATACATATACGGCCTTACGTCGCATACAGCGGTCAATGTCTACTTACTAATCGTGGAATAACAGCAAAACAAATGAGTTCCAAGCAGCATAGAAGTTATAGTTCCCATTAAACTTTAAGCTCTGTTGAATGGAGTACTGAAGCCGAGAAAAAGGGAAAGAACGCTAAGCTATAAGAAACGATGGATGAAAAGTCTGAGCTAGTCGAATATAATGGCACTGATACCCTTCAGAATTCACTTGTAACCGAACAACGAGCATTCGCCGTTTTGAATCTTGTCGAACTGAAAAACGAACGGGGCCAAACATTGCTACGAACATTTTTACGATGTTTCTAGCGAACGCTCCAATCAGCAAAATGTTTGAAGCAAATTTACTGCCTATTCACTAGAATGCTCGCCAGAACACTCACAATAATGCACGCTGAAACAGTCTCGTTTATTTTTCTAATGTAACATTCGCAAGAATGCTCATTATTACATTACATAAAATGCTTAATTGTTGATACACTTGAGCAGTCACATACAAAAATGAACCATTTCGTTTAAAAGAACCTGGCATTTCATTTATAGCATGACCACCAGAATGCATATACGAGGGTCAAACTGAAAGTTCTTAGAAAATCAAAAACTGATTACATTAGCCAGTTATTAGTTTTATTATATATTTTCAAAATATTGTCCATTGACGTCAATACACCGCTGCATGCGATGGAACCACTGGGAAAAGCACTTTGCCCACTCGTCCTTAGGGGTCTCTTCAATGGCATCGCGATACGCAGCCACCGCTTCTTCAGCATTCATAAACCGCTTTCCTTTAAGTTTTTCTTTAATTTTTGGAAATAAATAAAAATCACAAGCCGCGAGGTCGGGGCTATACGGCGGGTGACCCAGTAATTCAACGTTTGATGTCGCCAAATAGTCGATCGTTCGCTTGGCGGTGTGCGACGAGGCGTTGTCGTGGTGAAGGAGGATCCTACTGCGAGGTCGTTTCTCTCGAACTTTTTCCAAGACAAGTGGCAAACAATTGGTAGTGTACCATTCTGCAGAAATTGTTTTTTGATCCTCTAACACAATTGTTGCGAAATGACCTATCCTTCCAAAGAACGAGGCCACCATTTTTTTTCCCGCACTTCGATCTCTCTTCACTTTAGTTGGCAACTCCTCGAAAGGAAACACCCACTGAGCAGATTGTCTTTTGGTTTCAGGATCATAACAGTAAATCCAGCTTTCGTCACCTGTTAGTATGTCGAACACAGCATTTGAGTCACCTCCGTTAAATCTTTCAATCATTTTACGGCACCAATCCACACGATGGAGTTTTTGAGCCTTAGTCAAATTATGAGGTATCCACCGGGCGCAAAGCTTCCTGACCGCTAAATGTTCGTGGAGGATTTTGTGCACTTGACTCATACCGATGCCTAAGCTTGTCCAAATCTGCTGATAGGTCACTCTTTTGTCAGTCTCTATCATACGCCGCACAACACAGATGTTATTTTCAGTCGTCGCCGTAGAAGGCCGTCCCTCACGTACATCATCAGTGAGATTAGTGCGACCACGTTTAAACTCATTAAACCAGTTGTAAACAGTCGCACGAGATGGGGCTTCATCGTGAAAGGCCAATCGTAGTCTATCATAACTTTCTTGTTTACTTAAATGACATCGAAAGTCATAAATAATCATTGCACGAAAATTTTCTCGTGTTAAATTCATGTTGACGTGACACAGACAATTTTCAATTTGCCGCCAAATCGTAAAACAAATGACAAATGAATGAAATATATACTCAGTAATATTGGCAAAGAGTTCTATTTTCAAATTTTAGAATATTTTTTTTATTATATTGTTTATAAGTGGCCAGTTCTAAGAACTTTCAGTTTGACCCTCGTAAAAGTACACTTTTCGCAATCGCGCGAATGTGTGTTTATTTGTTTGTCAGTCGATGTTAAGGTGTGTTTTTGTGTGTGGAGATACCTAGGAGCACATGAGTAAATAAACATGTGCTTGGGAGGCTGGAGAGCGACATGAGCTACTTTTTACGGTGACACAGACGAATGTCTAGTTTGAATATAAAGATAAATAAAATAGAAAGCATCCCGTGACCATAATTATGCCATGGAAACCCGTAGCATAATAAACATTACTTTATGTACAAGTGCCAAAACCATACAAATAAAATAACGCAAAAGTGCAGAAAATAAAAGTGCATAGCGCTTTATATTTTTTAACCCTCCCAGATTCGCCACGTCTATCTGTCTGTCCCTCCGTATGTCACAGCCATTTTATTCCGAAATTATTGAGACTAAATATTTAGAGAATTAATAAAACCTATACCATATAGTATATATAGTTATGCAGATAAAACGCAAATAATAGTATAGGTATGGCATATTATACTATTATTTGCGTTTTATCGTTTTATGCTGCTAATAATTTATTTGTTGAATAGAACATGAACATACAGAATAATTTAGCGGGTCTTAATCGCGTTAACTTATTTAAGGTAATACCTATTTGATTCCGACGTTTTAGAACATGAACGTCAGAATACCATAGTTACATGTTAATATTTTTTATACAAAGCAAGTACGTCACTGCCCCCTACCGCGTAAGCGTGGCAAGGCATCACGCCACTGTTATCAGTGTAGCGGTCACGCGATTACCACGCCTTATCAATACCCACACGAACACACAAACAGTGTTGCTACATAATTAATTATTATACTATAGAATAATGTTATTTATGTATATGTTAGCAGTTTGTCGCCAATCGACTTACCACTCAGGATGCCGAAGACGGGACGAAGCAAAGATGTTGTAGTAGAAAAGCGGACCACGGGCGCCGGAGTGAGGCCTTGGATCGTGATCGAGAAATCGCTAGGATGATAATGATGATGATGACTAGCTAGCTAGGACGATGATTAGGTTATCCATATTATTGTACTAACTTCAAATAAAGTGATGAAAATTACTTTGAAGATCTGACATCTTCAACTTCACTCCATATTTTAATTTCTCGGGTGGAATAATATTATAAAGTGGAAAGATTTGTATTTTTGTTTGTTTGTTTGTAATGGATAAACTCAAAAACTACTAGACCGATTTTAAAAATGCCTTCACCATTAGAAAGCTACATTATCTGCGAGTAACATAGGCTATATTTTATTTTCGTAAAAGTAGGGATCCGTAAAATATTTGGCTTTTTCGGGTACGCGAAGTAGTTCCATCAGGACGCGGGTGAAACCGCGGGAAACGGCTAGTAAGTATTAAAAATCATTCCTTAGTAGATGCCTACCTGTCCTTTCATGTAAATTTCTAAAGGAAAGCTGCTCTTGTTAGGTACTGAAAGTTTGTCGTGTTCAACAAACTGATCAAATTTTATAACATAGGTACATACCTATTAGTATCGTTGAAGGAAACTCGAGAATTCAACCAATGGTAATGTGGCATGTACCTAACAGCTAAGATAACGTTACCTACTTATATGTGAAGACTAAAAGTAAAAAATAATGGGTTGTATTTAACTGTTACTCAATTTATTTCTGATTTTTACCAATAAAATATAACTTTGTTCCACCGAAAATACTAATTGCACCACTTAATATACCCACAAGATATTTCATAACAAACACCTGTTTATTGACCTTTGCAAATCTCTAATAATAAAAATAAACCTTTCAATTACAGAAGAATATCATATTTTTGTTTTACTTTTAACAACCAAATAATTTAATAAGGTAAGTTGAAGGAGCTCCTAATTTTGGGTGCAGGGTCACAAGAAAACCTAACATATAACCTATTAAGTTTTCTGAGTGGATAAGTTTCCCGAGCGGACGAAACTTTGCATAACAAATGATATTTTTAGATAGATCGTCATATTTGGTGTGCAAATAGTATTTTAGTGTGCAAGTCAGTATTTTAGTGAAATAATAAAGTTTTTTAGCGTAACACACTTCAGTGTGTTACTTAAGATCTTGGTGAACTGTTAAAAATATTCCCAAAAATAATTATTTATATTATATCACTGACCTAAAAATTATTATAGTTCTGTTTCTTTATAGAGACTTTCAATTCCTATTTCAGCCATTTCAATAATATTACTATTACTACTTTTGCCGAAACACTACTCAGTTCAGCCACCCCTAGTTAGGCTGCGGTTCCACTGAGGCGGAGCGGAGCAGAGCGGAGACGAGCTGTGCCGCGATTCACCAATCACATGGCTTGAAATCCACATCTCTTCTATTTCAAGCCATGTGATTGGTGAATCGCGGCACAGTTCGTCTCCGCTCTGCTCCGCTCCGCCTCAGTGGAACCGCAGCCTTGTTTGTTGACCGACACCGCGCCGGTTTCAGTGGGTAGTCCCCTAACATCTGTAGAGTAAGTAAGTAACAAACACTCAGTCTGACTGCCTCATGCCAGAAGCTGACTTTGGATTTTCAGCGTGAAAACCAAATAAAATTAGTTCGGCCCTGTATAAATAATACTAGAATCATCATCATCATCATCATCATCGGCCCTGTATATAAACTGCCCCTCTGCTGGACTGGCCTTTTCTCACTATTCTACAATTATCAAGATAATAATCTTACAATATAAAGAACTCTTTGCCTGAGTCCATTTCTACTTTCTAGTCAAGCGGGCTGACTTGGCGGTCGTTTGACTGCGTGGAGGGCCGGATGGTTTAAGTGACTCGCCACCTTATTTTTCTTTTCTATGTGGAAAATCCCTTTAGATCTCCGGTCCTTGGGGAAATGAGAGCCGAAATATGTGGTGTCACCACTAAAGGCCGCCCTGACTGCCGACCAAAGCTCTACGGGAGGTAGACTGGGTACAGGAGCTGTTCAATCATAAGCGACTCACCACCTAACACTGCGACGACAGTTGTGGATTTGATCCCTACACAAGACAGCAAATTGTGTGACCCACTGATTGTTTTTTTGAGTCTAGACGTTCTTTGTGTCGGTTGCTTGAACCTTTTGCAAGTCCCCCGCGATACAGAACTTATCACTAATAAAGTATCTTTAAAAAAAAATGATAATGAGCTCACACCAAGCTTCTTTGAGAGTATTTAAAATTATAACGCCATGTAGTGTCACACGGGTCGCACTATTTACCTCTTGTGGAACAAATAGGCGCTTGATTCATAATTAAACATAAAACATACAACTCATTTTATCCTACCAAACATGGGTATTGAGAACAAATGTTACACCGCAAAACGGGCAGATATCGTGGTAAAAACATAATGTTGTTTATGACTAATATACCTAGATATTGGACACAATACCCAGCAAAAATAAATATTAACCGCATAAAAGGTCCCGATGTGGCATATACATACTTGTGGTTAAAAGGCACATGACATTTGCATGGTAGTTCTTAAGAATATTCATCATTAACTCATTCACTGCAGTGGACTGCAACATTGTCTTATTTATTTGTTAAATGTCTTTATCATATTTGTTGTACCTGTTCATTATCCCTCAATAAATAAAATAAAACTCAAGTTCAAGTGGTCTGGTATCCAGTGCCTTAGATACCAGAGTGCACTGAAATACAAAATTTTGGCAAATTATTAAGACTGTATTTTACTGAAAACATATCTCATGAGTCAGTGACGAACAAATCTAATATATAAAATTCTCGTGTCACAGTTTTCGTTCCCATATTTTGATGAAATTTTTTGTGCTTATCCGGTATCTATGAGAATCGGCCAACATCTATTGTTCAAAAAAAAATAAAAAAAATTTTGCAAAACAACGTTTGCCGGGTCAGCTAGTCTAATATACAACATGTAACAAGTTTAATGCACATCTTGAAAGTACTTTGTTCAGAATCAGCTACTGAATCCATTTCTGACATTTTTAATATCATTTTTTTTTAATCCTAAAATAATTAAAATTACGTAAATTATAGTCACTCATTTGCTTTGAAAAGGCGAAATATACGAAAATAAACCTTAAGTCAACGTAGAACGGCTTCTTTTTAAATGCATTTGTTTAGTGGTTCCACGTACAGGAACGCACACATTAATACAACATAACAGCCGGTACAAGACAATAACACACAATTGACCACCAAAATATCTATCATCTTTCTTTCGCTTACGTATTAACAGCGGGAAAGAGCGAGACGTAATGTGTCTCACTTGTCACCGTCGCGTCGGTCGCCCGCGCTGGTAGGTACAGCGCCAGCCGGGCCGGGCGGCCATTGTTGCGCTTAGATAAATAAAATTAGTCATCTACCTGGATTCTCTGTGAGTGTAGTGAAAAAAAACGTTTAACAAGTTTACTTGTTTATTAACAAAATGTGTATTATCAACATGATGGTGCCCCCCGCGCGTTTTACGTAGAACGTTCGAGATCATCGTGAAGTCGAATACAAGGAGCGCTGGATCGATCGCGGCGGCCCTGTCCAGTAGCCTCCTAGGTCGCCTGACTTGACGCCCCTGGACTTTTGCTTTATGGGGACATACCTATTAAACCACTAGTTGATTGTGTCGAGACAACAAGTGCCGGGGAGTTAAAATAAGATATCAGCTGCTTTTGAAACAGTGAAAAGACACATTGTGTGTGTGAACTAAAGGAATATTTAAGCCGGGTGGTGGACACCTGATGTCAGCATTTTAAAAAGAGGACGCCGAACAAGTGACAATAAGCCTGTGAGTCATTTGGTTATTCTTTTATTGTAAAAAAATTATGATTCACAACTTTAAACACGCCGTTCTTCTTTAATTCTCTCATTGATACCCTTTTACTTTAATTTCTGATGTATCAATAATGCTAACTAGGTATGATTATTATGATTAAATTAAGATAGTCACAATAGCCACTAACGATGTTAAAAAATGATAGACCGTATCGTATTTCGCTGTCGTTTGTTTACCACAGCAAACGTTTCGTGTGATTGTGTGCGTGCGCAGGTTTGTAGTGACCACGCATTTTACTTATAATGAAGTTAATACTTTCGATCAAAAACAATGTTTAGGCTAATAAAAAAAATATTTCAATGCATGCATTATAATAATAACAAGGTTTTCTAATTGGGGTGTCTGAGGATGTGCGTTATTTCCATTACACGTTGTATAAAATTCTCGTGTCACAGTTTTCGTTCCCATACTCCTGCGAAACGGCTTGACCGATTTTGATGAAATTTTTTGTGCTTATCCGGTATCTATGAGAATCGGCCAACATCTATTTTTCAAAAAAAAAAAATGTTTGCAAAACAACGTTTGCCGGGTCAGCTAGTATGGTATATAAATAAATGTTATTTCAAATAGCTGTTTCCCAGTACCTTTGCACGCGGCTTAAAAAAACGACATTAAAAACTGAATATAAACGAAACATACATACACACATTGGCATTTGCTATATTTGCAGGTAAGTAGGGATTTATTAATTTGCTATTTTTAGATAATGCTGTTGTCGCAAAGTCAGTCATGAGACATACAAATAAATAACACAATCGGTATAATATTTTCTTTCTTGTGAATCATACAATTTGTCCCCGTTGTGGTACAAACACCTTTCTTTTTAGGGTTCCGTACCTAAAAGGTAAAAAACGGAACCCTATTACTAAGCCTCCGCTGTCTGTCTGTCTGTCCGTCTGTCTGTCACCAGGCTGTATCTCATAAACCGTGATAGCTAGAAAGCTGAAATTTTCGTAATTATGTATTTCGGTTGCCGCTATAACAACAAATACAAAAAATTAAAAAAAATAAAATATTAAGGGGGGGTCCCATACAAAAAATCGGGCAAGTGCGAGTCTGACTCGCGCACCGAGGGTTCCGTACGCATTTTACCTTATTTGAGGTTGGTGCTAATTACGCTAGTCTTCTAAATCTGAGGGTCTAGTACCAGTTTACACTCAATCGTCACGGTGGACGATAGCCTAGACGACGGGAACAATTTCCATACATTTTCTAAATGCGCCCCCTAGCGGTCTCTATCGATCGCTTCTCTCCATTAGGGGCGCTTTAACAAGTACGAAAATTAACCTTAATTTTCAACTTTCTTAAATTTTCAGAATTTTTCCTTTATTTGTGCTGTAGGACCCTGCTTTTGGCCAAATTTCGTGATTCTAGTTCAACGGGAACTACCATATAGGTTTTCGACCCAAAACCTATAGGGTACTTACGGTTGACCTAGAATTGTCAATTTTTGTCAAAACCAAGGTCTTACAGCACAAGTAAAGGAAAAATTCCGAAAATAAAAAAAAGTTGAAAATTAAGGTTAATTTTGGTGCTTACAAGTTTTCGCAAAAATCTAATTTTGACCATATCTTTTTATCGGGTCGACCCAGGACCCTGATTTTTACACACCTAATAGGAACCATAGACCTCAGTATCTGGTATAAATTTCAATTTGCTAGGTCCACCCGTTCCTGAGAAAATCGGTGGTGACACACGGACAGACAGACAGACAGACAGACAGACAGACAGACAGACAGACGGACAAGAAAGTGATCTTATAAGGGTTCCTTTTTTACCTTGTGAGGTACGGAACCCTAAAAACGTGTTTTTATTCGTATTTTTTGCTCAAAATTACTAACTGTAACAGGTAGACGCTTTAAATTTTCACAGAATATGTAGTTGTATATTACCTTTCAAAATAAATAGTTAAATTTTAAAAAAGTAAATAATAAAGGGGGGCTCCCATACAACAAACGTAATTTTTAAGCAATTTGTTACTCGATCTTAATAAACAGGTAGAAACTTATAAAGTATTTAAGTATACATACAACGAACGTGATTTTCTTTTATAGATGATGGCACGGAACCCTTCGTGCGCGAGTCCGACTCGCACTGGCCCCATTTTTAGTTTCTTTTGGGGTCGGGTTGGAAAATCCTATTGGAGTCCCTCCGCCCTAGGGGAAGGGAGAAGGGGACTGTCAGACTCTTGCTGACTAAAAACCAACCCGTGTTCCTCATGCACCCGTGCGTCGGAGGGTCGGGTATCACCGAAGCATTCCTCGCTACCCCCCGACGGGTATTGGCCCGCCAGATGGTCAGGCGGGCCCCGAACAAAACCCCCTTGGCGGCGGATGGTGTTGGGCTCCGCCGCCAAAACACCCAGCGGCCGTAGAGGATAGGGAGGACGGCAACGCAGCACCGCATCTCCTCTTCCTATGCGGCCCCACCGCGACGCAACGATGGTGCGCCCCCATTTGGTCGCGGGATATAGCGCGCGCGGCAACGCAACACCGACACGCCTCTCCTCCAGCGACCGCGAACTGTCACCCGTACCCGCACCTTTGGACGCATCCTGCGCAGGCCCCTCCAAGCCCACGCGGAGCGTCCACTCCCGGGATCTCTCTTAGCTTCACCGCGGGTGTCCAAGCCACGGTTACTGAGCCCCCCCACCACGACAAGCTGGAGATCCCACGGGGGTCTCGTGGGGTGGTATAAACATCTACAAAATAGTATCAAGTTGACGAAGTAGCAAGATTGGTATGCATTTATAAGTTATAGAAATCCATCTCACGATTTTCTTTTTGGTGTAAGTTAATTCAAATCTGTTAAAGCTGCCCGAAGGTCGCTGACGGCCTCCGGCCTAAAAAAAACGTGATCTGAGACAGGAACCGAGACGACGTGGAGACGGCTTAGCTTCTCATGATGAAGCGGTAGTACTAGGCTGTTTTGATTGATTTTATACACCTCTACAGAAAGAATATTAAAGTTTTTGTATCTGGTTCCCATAGTACATGCCCTACCTAGCTGAGGGTTAAGTTAACCTTGAATAGGTTGCCCCATTATTATTGCCCTATTGTAATATTTATTATGACATGACGTCACATTGCACGCCGCCTCTTACGTCACAAGCATGAATAATTAATTCCAGTGTCCACCGGATGTCGTTTCACACAGAAAATAAACATTTATATGCACGATAAGGACGATAAAGTCTATAGATGTTATCATTTGAATAACAGAGATAGTGGGGTTATTTCTGTAGCCTTATCTTTGCTTGGCCTGTTTCACATTTTATTTTAGATACTACTTACCTAGAATAATAGACAAGTATTTTATAAGTATTGAAAGAGACAGAAAATAGAATCATGCTGCTATTGTCGCAACCGTAAGTATCATATCATAGTAAAAACATATACATATGTGTGATTGTAAATTTGCCATAAATAAATCTCAAAATGCATATTATAAATTTTAATTTTAAAATAAAGCTACCAATTAAATAATCAAACTCGAGAGCTTATTATTGAAAGCATAATTTATTTAGCGTAAAGCTAACTAACCGATAAAAAATACTGTTGAATATCAGCATCGTTTACTTAGTGACAGGGCTAGTAAAAAGTTACGTCACAAAAAAGATATTATAATCGTTTAACATCGCTGTATTTTTCTTTCGTATATATGCAGTCAAAAGCTGCAAATGGGGTTAATTATAATCAACAAACCTTTTGGTTAAAGAACTAAGGGTATCAAACCACCATAAAATGCTTTGATACCCTTAGTTCTTTAACCAAAAATACATATATACTTAACACCAGAAAAATAAAGTCTAAAATTACAATAGTGCTAGCTATTTTAGTCACGACTGCACTTCAAATTGTATTCGAACACCAAATGTAATAAATGATCACCAAATAAGTAAATAAGCAGCGATAGCCCAGTGGAAAGACCGACGGACTGCTACGCAGACGTCTCGGGTTTTAATCCACGGCGCGCACCAATGACTTTTCGAAGTTATGTGCGTATCAAATTGTTATTTATCGCTGGCTAAACGGTGAAGGCAAACATCGTGAGGAAACTTGCATGTCTGAGAGTTCTCCATAATGTTCTCGAAAGACACGTGAAGTCTGCCAAACCGCTTTATATTAAGGGCCGATGATGAAATATATATATATATATATATATATATATATATATATAGGTTATGTTAGGTTCTCTTGTGAGCCTTAATTCAAAAATAGGAGCCCTGCGAAGCAGGTCTCCGTCAACTTAGTTTATTAAAGTAGGTGGTGTAACCAAATACAATTTAGTTTTAGTTGTATTTCATACAACTAACAAAAAAACTTTGGTTATAATTTTACATTAAAATGCTGATTTAATTTTGGTGATTACTACTTTTGGGTTAAGAATGATTTATTTGGAGTCATTTTGCTTAAAAAGGATGGCGAAATGTTAAAACTTTGATTATAATTTTACATTAAAATGCGGGTTTCATTTTGGTGATCATTTACTATTTTTGTCTGATATATGTTACTATATCTGGTGGTAAGTTAAGCATAAGCCGCTGCAAATGGCACATAATTTTATTCCATTTGCATAAATCAAAAAATGTATGACGCCAGAATTAATTGATACTTCTAATAAGTAACATTTTACAAGTGCAAACTTACAATCGTCGTCTTCCTAGTATTATAACAGTTACAGCCCGAGGTTCGCTTACTAGTCTAACAAGATTGCCGTGTGGTTGACGGCATAGAATACAAGTGTCACCACCCCCTATCTTCCCGTGGGTGTCGTAAGAGGCGACTAAGGGATAACACGATGCAAATACCATCTTTGCGTAGAGACGGAAAACTCGACATCAAACCCTATACGACTGCCTCAGTGGTCTCGCGGCATAAAATAATGTGCGCGTGGGATCGGGAGGTCCCGGGTTCGATTCCTGGGTCGGGCAGTGTTATTGGGTTTTTCTGTCCCGAAATTCTCAGTAGCAGCACGGAGTCTGGAAATGTGCCCGGTACGTTAATAGGCTCGCCCCTTATTACGTGGGACTAAAGTATATCTGGCGAAAAGTGGGTGTAGAAATACACCTCTGCCTACCCCTTCGGGGATAAAAGGCGTGACGATATGTATGTATGTATGTATGTAGTCTAGATCAATGATACATGTATGTCTGGCCCTAAGACTAAAACTAAATCACTACAACTAACAAATAGATAATAATACAATGGTATCATGTTGAACACACTCTCCAGCGTGGTATTCGACGTGATAGCTGCGTTAACGAGTACACAGACCATGCAGTCGTATTGTACTACTGCATGTTTCAACTTCACAACAAGCGAATCAAAGTGCAATTATCCATCGATCCTCGATAACCAGTTTTAACTAAGCAACTTAGTAGTAAGAAGGCTCGGCCACTTTCAATTTTATTAACAATTTAAACAAATTAATAGTAAAGGTCTCAGATACTACCTTGAGGTATGCCGAATACAAGATAATGTCAAATATATTGTCTTTAGTTTTGAAAAAGTGGTATCTTAGCTGAGGCGTTAAATACAATTTAATTACCAATTTAATCCATTTTACTTAATCATCAATAAACTCAAAATCTCTCTAATGAATAAATAAATAAAAATTTCATGTCTCATGAAATCAAACGCTGCGCTGCCGTCACGTCGCAGGAAGAAGCTGCTTAGATGAATTCATACTAAACAAATTGCTTAAATTAATGTGTCACAGAAACAATTTGCTCTTAGAACACAGCATCATCTCATGATTCACTGTAGTAGACAGACCTACATATTAGCACTTAATTCTGCATGTTACTTGACAATCTTATAAGTAAACATTGTCTAATACACACGTGTCGTCTGACACTCTCCATGTGTCCTGTCGCGATTATCATGCGTGGCCGATATTCGAACATGAACCCGACCAATCGAGCTTATTAAGTTCGACGTTGTGTATCATTTACATAACTATATTGCTAATTAATAATTATCTTAGTAATTTACCTTACATAAGATAAAATTAGGAATATAGTATATTGTATAGTTGGAATGGGATTTAAGATCGCAGAATGTTACGTTTCAAAGGCTAGTATTGTGTTCTTGTTAAATTATAAAACTGTCTATTAAAAAAAATATGTTTCTTTATTGTCTAACAAACCTAGTTAAGTGAAGAATTTAATTTTAAAATTTGGATGGTCATATATGTATTGTATTTGTTAGCAACCTTAACTGCTACGCTGCAGGTCTAGGATTCCATTGCCACTTTTGCCAAATATTTGTATGATGAGCATGTTTATTAAAATTTGTTAAGAATTTTAATATTCTATCTTAGATTTTTACATAATCGATATTGTTATGAAATTAAAGTGTAACAAAAACAACTAAAGATGTTTGCCGACTTTTTAAGTAGGTTGGTACTGTAACAACCGTTTAGCCACGCACAGAAAATGGATTAAAATCCTAATCATACCTACTCTTACTTACGGCTTTATAAAATAGGAACAATAATATAAAGATTAAGTGATTTCTTTCACACGTTCATTTATATTACTCTCCCTGCGTGCCTCTTCACCTCTGTATCATTGTGCAGTTGGACAAAGGCTTGAGAATTATAAACCATGAGATATTGTCCATAATACTCGGTATGATGCTTCGCAGTAATGTCATTTTTCATCTTCAAATATGACAGCACCATTGTGTAATGAAAGATGTTGTGTTTCCAAGCCGTCCGAGGAAATCTTTGGATGAATAAGAAGGAATTTATTATTATGCTGTAGGGATACAATTCGACTGCTATTTTATACTGTTCGGGATTGTTATATTATTATTATCGTTAATTTTATTTAGGTACTTATATTATGTTTCCTCTGTTATTTCTTTAATAAGTAAAAGTATTGTGTATTATATTATTTAAGAAAGTGTCAGAAAAGAATCTGTTCTCTCTTTCCGTTTTAGTTTTTTTATCACCTGAAGGCCTCCTACTATGCCATATGATTCTTGCTCTGAAGGACCGACAGCTTTACGTTCACACCTAAGCACTGATGTATTTGCCAACTTGACACTAGCAATCCAAAAAATTGTTATCTAAACTAACATTTTATTTGGCAGATTTAGTTCGTACCAAAAATATCTTACTTTCGATTAAAGAGATCATAATTGTAACAGATGGCCATTTAAAGAAAATATAAAACTGATATTTTTAAAAAATCGCAGTCAAAAATGGCCGGTTGCACTCAAGCACACATGCATTGTCGTTTTCAACTTCAGTTTTTTTGTATAGTGGTTGTTCAAACCCTACCTGTTGAAGGGAGATCCGTAAAATCTCCCTTCAATAAATCGATCAACCGCTGAATTCAATATCGGATCTATCCATTTTTTGAGATTTTAAATTCATTTTTTGTATCGCGGTTGTTCAAACCCTACCGGTTGAAGGGAGATCCGTAAAATCTCCCTTCAATAAATCGATCAACCGCTGAATTCAATATCCGATCTATCCATCTTTTGAGATTTTAAATTCATTTTTTGTATCGCGGTTGTTCAAACCCTACCTGTTGAAGGGAGATCCGTAAAATCTCCCTTCAATAAATTGATCAACCGCTGAATTCAATATCCGATCTATCCATCTTTTGAGATTTTAAATTCATTTTTGTCATAGGCTCCAGACACAATATTTCAAGCACGTATCTCGAGTCTCTAACTACGGAATTGAATATTCGAAATATGGATAGATCTGTAGATTTGAGATTCGTTTTTGACATTTTTGACATAAGCTCCAAAGAGTCTCCATACAAAATATGTCAAACACGAATCTAAAATCTACAGATCTATCTATAGGTCGAATATTAAAAATGGCCGTAAATCTATGGATAGATCGAATATTGAAACCGGCCTTAAGCAAAATTTAGTTTAACTCTGTCAGTTCAGTTTAATTTGTAGATTTCGATGACTTCAATTCTTGTATTTAGATTTAATATCGTAAATATTCGGAGCTGCGGTAACAATAAACATGTTTTATTTATTTAATCAAACTCCGAGTAAAGTCTATTTACAATATTGTTTCAACTTCTCAGAAATCCATTCAATTGTGTAATATTATTTACATTTCTGTATAATAGTTCGTAGTATACTATTCTGTGTTTACTGACTGTTTAATTCGACGCAATAATATTCTACCACATAAACGCAACACCACCTAGTCCCAAACTAAGCAGTGCATTGTATTATGGGTATCTACTATTAGGCAATGGACAAACATACATAGAGTATACCTATCCATTTTTTGTTTTGATAAATATTATACATCCTGAAAGAAGAAACACCCAGACCAAGAGTATCTTCTATATATCGCACACCTAGCGGTATAATGACACATCTACTTTTTTCTTATTTTACAGAAATGAGGGTCAAAGATTTTACAAATGTTTGAAACGAAGTTATGACTTCATTTTACGTTATATAATGAATTTTATGGTTTTAGCAACTAGTATAGACCTTAATAGATACTTAGGGATAAAAAAATACACTTCAGGTTTCCAGGAGTTGCTTCATAACAGTCAAAAAAGAAGAAGAGCCATGCAATTGTGCCGTTATACTTTTAAAAACTTCCAAAAATATCATATATGCCCCCAAAGCCATTATTAAAGAGGATTTGAAAACCAAGAAATAAAGACATTTGCTTAATAGAAAACAACAGTTTTTATTTGAAATCAACATGCCTACATAGGCTGCACTAAAAGTATCGGGAATGGAATATTTCCACTGTTCCTGTCATATTAAAATATTTTTTAATTGAAAACTCCTTGGTTTTAAAAATCGAATACCATTTATTTATTTAAAAAAAGATTCTCGGTCTTGTCACAAGGTTTTGTCAAACTTGTTTAGTCGTTGAGAAAATGGAATTGATTCGAGAAAATTCAAGAGCGATGATTTATTATGACTTTCGAATTGGTTTAACACAAAAACAGTGTGTTGATCGGATGATTTCTGCATTTGGTGATGAAGCCCCATCCAAAACCACAATTTATCGTTGGTTTGCTGAATTCCACGTGGACGTGTCAAGCTGAGTGATGATCTCCGTCAAGGTCGTCCAAAAACTGCAGTCACCCAAGAAAACGTTGATGCTGCGCGTAAGCTGATTGAGGAAGATCGACATGTGACATACCGCGAAATTCAGGCAACTTTAGACATTGGCATGAGTCAAATAAAAATAATCTTGCATGAACAATTAGGTGCATAGGGTTCCCACCAAGAACTTAGGGTCCCAAGCCAACCTCACCTGCAAGTTGTGCACCTGCCGATCAACGGACGAGGATCTGGCAAGTAAAATATCCCGATAAGCGGCAATAGGCTCGCCACCTATTACGTGGGATCAAAACACTGGCGAAAAGTGGGCGTTTAATATGCCTCTGCCTACCCCTTCGGGGAAACAGGCGTGACTCCGTTTTCCCGATGGATACCGCATTCGCTCTGTGAAGAGCAAAAAGCGGCTCGCGTTACTTGGTGCGTCGGAACTCTCGAAAGATTCCACACAGGATCCTCAAATGCTGTATACAACATCGTATCAGGTGACGAATCCTGGATATACGCGTACGAACCCGAAACAGAACCCAAAACCAGTCACGAGTTTGGGTGTTCGAAAATGAGTTAAAGCCAACAAAAATTTTTCGTTCACGGAGTGTTGCAAAAAAATGGTGGCCACGTTTGTCTCCAAAACCGGCCATGTTATGACTATTCCTCTTGAGGGACAAAGAACGGTTAATGCAGAATGGTATGCTAGCATTTGTTTGCCACAGGTCGTTTCTGAACTCCGTAAAGAGAACTGCAACCACCGCATCATCCTCCATCACGACAATGCGAGTTCTCACACCGCGCACAGAACAAAACAGTTTTTAGAGCAAGAAAACATAGAATTATTAGACCATCCGCCGTACAGCCCCGACCTAAGCTCTAGTGATTTCTATACTTTCCCTAAAATAAAGAATAAATTGCGTGGACAGAGATTTTCATCACCTGAAGAAGCTGTGGACGCCTACAAAACAGCCATTTTGGAGACGCCAACTTCCGAATGGAATGGTTGCTTCAATAATTGGTTCCATCGTATGGAAAAATGTGTCAAATTTCGCGGAGAATACTTCGAAAAGCAATAAATACATTTTTAAATAGTAATGTTGTGTCACTTCCTTGATTCCCGAAATTTTCAGATTTTTTTAATATTCGTATTTGTAATTTTATTCAAATAAATTAATATACTTACTTACATAAAAAGTTTAACTAAAATATTATAATAACCTATATTTGGCTCGTGAAACGTTAAGAAATAGTCATCATCAAACTATAATAAATAAAATAAAGAATAATCACGAATCTTCTCTTAATTTTATTGTAAACGTAGGTAATAATCATATTTTTTTTATCATCACATTATTTTGAGATAGTTACTCTCCGTTCTAAAAACAAAAGCACTTAAAAGTTTTGCAGTTTAAGTTTAGATAAAGGTACGATAGTGAAATCCAGATCCAAATCAAGGTTTACCTTACTGCTCCGAAATTTTAAGGAAGTTTACTTTACCTTTAAGTATCTTTATTAATAAACTAAGCAGTAAACAAAACTAAAAGCATTGCAAGCTTTGTCTCTCTGTAGTTAGCTGTGAGTTAGATTTGCGCATAGAATAAATAGCGATGTCACATTCCTTTGTCTAATGTGCCATTCTACCAAATGTGTTTTGAAATTTTTTTTAATGTCTACTAACTTACTACGTTAATAAAATGTCACATTTGCCACTTACGCCAAGACAGATTTAGAAGCGATTGCACCTCGCCCGGCACAACTGACAAATAAGCCGTTGTTATGCGCGGAAGCGGGGGGAACGTACTAAGTACTACATTGACACTTAACGCCCTTTCTCAACAAATAGGAAAACTAACACCGTGCCGTTTTACCACTTTATAAATTATACACTTTTTAACACTTAGGCCATAAAAACTCAATTTCGCTTTTTTGTAAAATGTGCCATTATACTGCTAGGTGAGCGATATACGAAACAGCTATGTTCACGCACACGATATTTGACTTTAGCGGGAATCGAACCCGCAAAGTTCGGCGTGACAGTCGATTATACTCTCGCCACGCCATTAGGTCCTCAAGCTCTCTCATCGTTCTAGAATATCAATCAGTGAGTTTTCATTGTCGGTTTATTTCCACAGGTGTGTTCAGCGTTCGCTTTACGATGTTGCTTTACGCAAACACATTGTTTATTCATATTAACAACATGTTTATGTACGTATTGCGTCTTTCTGTTTAATAATACAGCTGAGCTTCAACAGGACTATGACTCTGGTATTGTTTTGTTCTTAAAATAAAATTGCGACTGTAAAATATATGTATATTCAGTAGCGGCAAGTAACGCCAGCTTGCGTTTTTAATACATATCATTTATGACATCAAGAGTGGTGAAATCTATGTAGGAACTTATTTCATCAAAATCATTAAAGAAAATGGTTATATGCATTTATTAAAAGAGTAATGACTGGAGGCGCGTGAAGTTTGTAAGGATAGAAAAGCAATTGGCGTTCTGTAGTCTCTGCCTACCCCGACGGAAAAAGGGAATGAGTATAGGTATATTATTATGTGTGTGTTACTGGGTTTTTTCCGAATACTCAGTAGCAGCCCGCAGTCTGGGGATGTGCCCAGTAACGGCAATAGGCTCGCCCCCTGTTACGTGGGACCTAAAAATTCATGGCGAAATGTGGGTGTAATATTTACACCTCTGCCTACCCCTTCGGGGATACAGGCGTGAGACTATAAAAAAATGAAAAAAAAAATATGTGTGTATGTGTGATTAAAGAAGAAAAAGCTGAAAACGTGTTTAAAAAAAATGGCTGTAAGACATTAACATTGTCCCAATAGCACAATTGTCGTCAGTTGAGGTCATCTTACCACTAGATACCTACACGGCTTACAACTTCAGTGAAGGACAAAACTAGGTATTTGTGAAAAGCATTGTTTTATAACTAATCGTTATTGAGGCTCTAACTGCCAATAGTAAATTATCTATTAGTCTATTATGCCATTTGTAAATTATCCGCCGCGTATTAAAAATTCTGACTTAAATATTCCAAACATTTTTCATAGAGTTCAGTGCTAGCTTCCCTGTTAATTTGTTAACGTCTTATCCAGCATGACATTGATGCGGAGGCATTCTACGACGCCTAAACCTTGTAAATATTTTCACTTTCTAAATTTGTTTTTATGGCTTTTGTATTAGATTAGATTAAGCTTCACTTATAGGCTACTTATAAATTATGTTACTATAAAATAATTAATTTAATATATATTAAAATAAACATTATTTAAATAAAAAAAAATAATCCCCAATACATTGTGTTTGCAAACATTATATTAATGTACTAGTCGACGCCAGCGGCTTCACATGCACATATTTTCGAATTTCCCGTTTTACCCGGATCCCGTGGGAATTTCGGGAAATCCCGTCTTAGTGCACCCCTACGGTGCCCAAGGAACATACATAAAAAAATTCATCTTCTTACGATCAGTAGTTTCGGCTGTAGCGTGTCTGTCAGTCAGTCAGTAACGCAATAATTTTATATATTAAGATTATTGCTACATAGAATGAGTTCCTGGTCTTGTTAATCGTATACCTAATTTGTGATGCTGTGAATACCAGGTGTTATGCTAAATTACGGGAATAAATTTGTTATTCGAGATTTATTTCTTATCTCAGACAATTAACTACAAAGCTTATTTAGCTCTTATCCATATATATAAAATTCTTGCGTTAGTGACTAAGAGACAGACAACGTACAGCCAAAACTATTAGGTGCAAGAAGCTGAAATTTAGCATGTATGTTCTTTGAGGACCGTAATAAGAAGGGATTTGCCGAAATTTCCACATGATCGAGGAGAAACGATTAAATCAAAAAAAAAGGGCGTAACTGCTGGCATCCTCTAGTTTCTTTTAAAATAATAATTCATATTCAAGTAATTATTGCATTAAAGGCATCACCTTCTTTATAAAAAAATAGAGAAGTCTACGGAGATCGACCATTCTCCTCACGGACCAAAATATTACACGTGATGAAATTAGGTAGGATCCTTGTCCTGGGATTACAACCAAGACGTCGGTCTTTACTTGTCCGCCGAAGAATTGCTGAAAACTCTATCATTGTACAACCGAGCTATACGCGTTAGTGGACTGTTGTAACTGATATTTAGGGTGCACGTGGGTATCTCAAATACACGCGGATGGCGCATAACACGCTGGTTAATTTTAAAATGGAATTTGTTTATAAGTGGAGCGTCTAAAGACCCATTGATAATTTTATGTAACATCAATAAGTCCGAAATATCACGCCTGTCCTTTAAGCTTTTCATTTTAAAATGAAGTAACCTATTGTTGTAAGCAGGAATGGAATTCCGAACTCTGTTTCTAATAGTTAAATGTCTAACAAACGTGCTTGAATAGATTCAATAGATAGATCAATGTTATGGTAAGTGACTTTATGCGAAACAAAGCTTCAGGCACGTGACTAATATAGCAAATAAGAGTAGGACAAACAAATATTACGTCATATAATATTATGACTGTTAACTATTATGGCAAATGATATTAAGGCAAATAAAATTCGGGCAAAGAGCGGTATACATGTTTACTTAGTGGCTAGTAAAAAGTTACGTCACAAAAAAAATATTATAATCGTTTAACATCGCTGTATTTTTCTTTCGTGTATATGCAGTCAAAAGCTGCAAATGTCACATAATTTTATTCGATTTGCATAAATCAAAAATGTATGAGGCCAGAATTAATTGATATCTACTTCTATTAAGTAACATTTTACAAGTGCAAACGTACAATCGTCATCGTCCTAGTATTATTCCAGTTACAGTCCGAGGTTCACTTACTAGTCTAACAGGATTTGACTAAATTTGTTAGGCAGTTTCGGTATTTTATTTATCCTAATCATTTTATAGCACTTTAGTTTTGATCAATGATACATGTATGTCTGACCCTTAGACTAAAACTACATCACTACAGCTAACAAAGAGATAATAATACAATAGTATCATGTTGAACACGCTCTCCAGCGTGGTATTCAAGGTGATAGCTGCGATTACATGTACACAAACCATGCAGTAGTATATTGTACATCAAGTGAATCAAAGTGCAATAAAATTATCTATCGATCATCGATAAATAGTTTCAACTAAGCATCTTATTATAGGTCTCGGCGATCTATAGTTAAAAATTTTAACAACTTAATATTACGGGTCTCAGGCACTGTCTTGAGGTGTGCCAATAGTAAAATTATGTCAGTTATATTGTTTTCAGCTTTGCAAATATCTTAGAAAAATATATTTAATATTATTTAATTAGACAATAATTATTCTAAAACTTGACCCTTCAATAAACGAAATCTCTCTTAATTATTAGTCAAAATGTCATGTTTCATAAAGTCAAACGCTTACAACACATCGAAGGTTAAAGGTTTAAATTCATACTAAACAAATGCTTAAATGAATGTGTCACTGAGACAATTTACTCTTAGAACACAGAATCACCTCATGATGCCATTAAACAGACTAACACGTTAGCGCATAATTCTGCGTGCTACTTGACAAATTAATAAGTAAACATTGTGTAATACACACGCGTCGTTTAACACTCTCCATGTGTCCTGTCGCGATTATCATGCGTGGCCGATATTCGAACATGAACCCAAGCAATCGAGCTAATTAAGTTCGACGTTGTGTTGATACACAACTACTAAGATAATTAGCAATATAGTTATGTAAATGATTTTACATAACTATATTGCTAATTATCTTAGTAGTTTACCTAACATAAGATAATTAGGAATATAGTATATGTATAGTCGGAATGGGATTTAAGATCGCAGAATGTTACGCGTTTTATAGGCTGATTTTGTGATCTTGTTAAATTATAAAACTGTCTATTAAAATAAATATGTTTATTTATTGTCTAACAAACCTAGTTAAGTGAAGAATTTAATTTTAAAATTTGGATGGTCATATTTGTATTGTATTTGTTAGCAACCTTAACTGCTACGCTGCAGGTCTAGGATTCCATTGCCACTTTTGCCAAATATTTCTATGATGAGCATGTTTATTAAAATTTGTTAAGAATATTAATATTCTATCTTAGTTTTTCCATAATCGATATTGTTATGAAATTAAAGTGTAACAAAAACAACTAAAGATGTTTGCCGACTTTTTTAAGTAGGTTGGTACTGTAACAACCGTTTAGCCACGCACAGTAAATGGATTAAAATCTTAATCATACCTACTGTTACTTACGGCTTTATAAAATAGGAACAATAATATAAAGATTAAGTGATTTCTTTCACACGTTCATTTATATTACTCTCCCTGCGTGCCTCTTCACCTCTGTATCATTGTGCAGTTGGACAAAGGCTTGAGAATTATAAACCATGAGATATTGTCCATAATACTCCGTATGATTCTTCGTAGTAGTGTCATTTTTCATCTTCAAATATGACAGCACCATTGTGTAATGAAAGATGTTGTGTTTCCAAGCCGTCCGAGGAAATCTTTGGATGAATAAGAAGGAATTTATTATTATGCTGTAGGGATACAATTCCACTGCTTATTTTATACTGTTCGGGATTGTTATATTATTATTATCGTTAATATTATTTAGGTACTTATATTATGTTTCCTCTGTTATTTCTTTAATAAGTAAAAGTATCGTGTATTATATTATTTCAGAAATTGTCAGAAAAGAATCTGTTCTCTCTTTCCGTTTTAGTTTTTTTATCACCTGAAGGCCTCCTACTATGCCATATAATTCTTGTTCTGAAGGACCGACAGCTTTACGTTCACACCTAAGCACTGATGTATTTGCCAACTGGACACTAGCAATCCAAAACATTGTTATCTAAAGCAACATTTTATTTGGCAGATTTAGTTCGTACCAAAAATATCTTACTTTCGATTAAAGAGATAAAAATTGTAATAGATGGCCATTTCAAGAAAATATAAAACAGATATAAAAAATCGCATTCAAAAATGGCCGGTTGCACTCAAGCACACATGCATCGTCGTTTTCAACTTCAGTTTTTTTGTATCGCGGTTGTACAAACCCTACCTGTTGAAGGGAGATCCGTAAAATCTCCCTTCAATAAATCGATCAACCGCTGAATTCAATATCCGATCTATCCATCTTTTGAGATTTTAAATTCATTTTTGGCATAAGCTCCAGACACAATATGTCAAACACGTATCTCGAGTCTCTAAATGGATAGATCGAATATTGAAACCGGCTAGCGGCTGTAAGCCAAATTTAGTTTAACTCTGTCAGTTCAGTTTAATTTGTAGATTTCGATGACTTCGATTCTTGTATTTAGATTTAATATCGTAAATATTCGGAGCTGCGGTAACAATAAACATGTTTTATTTATTTAATCAAACTCCGAGTAAAGTCTATTTACAATACTGTTTCAACTTCTCAGAAATCCATTCAATTGTGTAATATTATTTACATTTTTGTCTAATAGTTCGTAGTATACTATCCTGTGTTTTCTGACTGTTTAATTCGACGCAATAATATTCTACCACATAAACGCAACACCACCTAATCCCAAACTAAGCAGTGCATTGTATTATGGGTATCTACTATTAGGCAATGGATAAACATACATAGAGTACATTCTTTTCTTGTTTTGATAAATATTATACATCTTGAAAGAAGAAACACCTAGACCAAGAGTATCTTCTATATATACGGAACAGCTATGTTCACGCACACGATATTTGACTTTAGCGGGAATCGAACCCGCAAAGTTCGGCGTGACAGTCGAATACTCCCGCCACGCCATTAGGTCATCAATCTTTCGCGTCGTTCTAGAATATCAATCAGTGAGTTTTCATTGTCGGTTTATTTCCACAGGTGTGTTCAGCGTTCGCTTTACGATGTTGCTTTACGCAAACACATTGTTTATTCATATTAACAACATGTTTATGTACGTATTGCGTCTTTCTGTTTAATAATACAGCTGAGCTTCAACAGGACTATGACTTTGGTATTGTTTTGTTCTTAAAATAAAGTTACGACTGTAAAATATATGTATATTCAGTAGCGGCAAGAATCGCCAGCTTGCGTTTTTAATACATATCATTTATGACATCATATATCGTTTTTAAGACATTAAGAATGGTGTAATCTATGTAGGAACTTATATCATCTCTAAATCATTAAAGAAAATGGTTACATGCATTTATTAAAAGAGTAATGAGTGTAGAGGAAGCGCGTGAAGTTTGTAAGGATAGAAGCAAGTGGCGTTCTGTTGTCTCTGCCTACCCCGACGGTAAAAGGGAATGAGTATATATTATTATGTGTGTATTATGTGTGATTAAAGAAGAAAGAGCTGAAAACGTGTTTTAAAAAAAATGGCTCAACGACATTAACATTGTCCCAATAGCATAATTGTCGTTAGTTGAGTTCACCTTACCACTAGATATTTGTATTGTATGTATTCTATCCCTATTATGTATGTAGGTATATTATTTTACATTAGTTACATCTTAATAGTAAAATGCACCTACCACTTTCATCTCTTCACCACCTTAAGGTTGACAGGTAGAGAATGTCATATGGCATTATGTCCACCGATGTACACTTTGTTTGTGCATAAATGATTAAATAAATAAATAGATACCTACAAGGCTTACACCTTCAGTCAAGGACAAAACTAGGTACCTATTTGTGAAAAGCATTGTTTTAATACCAATCGTTATTGAGGCTCTAACTGCCAATAGTATAATCATTTGTAAATTATCCGCCGCGTATTAATAATTCTGACTTAAATATTCCAAACATTTTTCATAGAGTTAAGTGCTAGCTTCCCTGACAATTTGTTAACGCCTTATCCAGCACCCAATACATTGTGTCTGCGAACATTATATTAATGTATTATTGCTACATAGAATGAGTTCCTGGACTGGTTAATCGTATACGTAATTTGTGATGCTGTGAATACCAGGTGTTATGCTAAATCACGGGAATAAATTTGTTATTCGCGATTTATTCCTTATCTCAGACGATTAACTACAATAGTACATTGTTCACCGAGGGAGGAAAGGAACCGATTACTAGCGAGGGAGCAGTTTGTGACCCGAAGGCGCAGCCTAGGGCCACAATACTCCCGAGGTAGGAATGGGACTTTCACCCGAGTGCTACACAGTACTTTATACTTCACCTGTGAGGAACATGTAAAGACTTGTGTTATAGAAAGTATTTAATAATATGAAATAATAATTGGTCTTAAGTTTGGTTGTATTTTTGCTTCGATTTATCCGGTAGTAGGTTTAAAACAGCTGTTTCCGCAGATGCTTTTAAGTAAGGCGGCGTCATTTCAACATCACTTTCACTGCTAGAAGTCGACAATTTACTTTATTTTTAAAATAAAATCAAAACACAAGACACCATGTAAGACACAATTCAGCTTAGAATTTGACCGATATTTCGCGCTTCTTTTGTTTTTTTTTTATTATTCACAAAAGGATGTAAGTGCACGGAGATTCCATATTTAAATTATATGAAAACTCCTTGGGCAGGCGCGCGCCATAGATAAGGTAACACATGAGAAATGAAAATTCATACAACTTTCTCTCCCGCTAAAACACGTTAGAAATGGATTTTCATACCTTATTTCCTCCCGCTTATTCAGGTCAAGGAAAAGACCGAAAAGACTAACGTTCTCTTTTCATTTTCAGGGAATATTGACTACTGTTCCGATCAGGTGTAGTATAAAGGTAATTTAGCTCTTATCAGTATATATAAATTTTTTGCGTTAGTGACTGAGAGACAGACAACGTACTATTAGCTGCAAGAAGCTGTTTGACGTGCATGTTCTTTGAGGACCGTAATAAGAAGGAATTTTCCGAAATTTGCACAGAATCGAGCAGGAACGATCAAATTTTAAAAAAATGTTCGGGCGTAACTGCTGGCATCCTCTAGTTTCTTATAAAATAATAATTCATATTCAAGTAATTATTGCATTAAAGGCATCACGTTAACTTTATAAAAAAAATAAAAGCCTACAGAGATCGATCAGTCTCCACATGGACCAAAATATTACCAGTGATGAAATTAGGTACGATCCCTGTCCTGGGATTATAACCAAGATGTCGGTCTTTACTTGTCCGCCGAAGAACGGTAGTGCTCTCATGTGAATTCCAGGACAGGCGGTCACCCATCCAACTTGTGACCTGTGTAAACGTTGTTTGCCTTCCTCGATCTAATACTAACGGCAATTCAAGTCACTCTATGAACGCTACGATGTATTAGGTATGTTCTTTATCTGCCCTTGAGATAGGATCCACCGGATAACGGAGGAAACCCACCCATCTGACCTAAGGTCATGTTTACAACAAGTCTATTGTTTGTAGTCAATTAGAAATAGAATCATTATTTACTTATTGTGTGCACGATAACCCGATAATATTATCAGCCGGCTGTTATGCAAAGGGCAATTTAATATTTTTTAACCCTGGTAGAAGATTATAGTTATGCTTATGAAACACATCATAAAAACAAAGTCAAAATTTAAATTCATCAACGACACAAAGTGACGCTTATGAATGTCAAAATTTAAGTTAGTTAGTTAATTATTGTACATTTACATAACTATCATCATCAGCCTTTGCTTGTCCACCATTCTTCAAGTCAGGTCGCAGGGCATTCATTATTAAAGGCGTATTGAAAATGGCACAACACCTATTACCCAGACAGAGTTGGGTAAACTCGGCTAGGAATGTAAGGTACCTATGTAAATCCTGAATTAAAATAAATGTCACTGATTCAGGCACTCCTCATATTGATAAATTGCGGAATATAGGTTTGTATACATATACAGCATAAAAAATGTGTACCGATCTATTATTTATTTTAATAATTGGTAAGAGTACATTGACTTTAAAAATTGGGCAGGTGCGAGTCGGACTCGCGCACGAAGGGTTCCGTACCATCATCTATAAAAGAAAATCACGTTTGTTGTATGTATACTTTAATATTTTTTGAGTTTCTACCTGTTTATTAAGATCGTGTAACAAATTGCTTAAAAATTAGGTTTGTTGTATGGCAGCCCCTCTTTATTATTTACTTTTTCTAAATTTAATTATTTATTTTTAAAGGTAATATACAACTACATATTCTGTGAAAATTGTAAGCGTCTACTTGATACCGTTAGTAATTTTGAGCGAAAATACGAAAAAAACACATTTATTGTATGGGAGCCCCACTTAATATTATTTTATTTTATTTTTAGTTTTAGCGGCAATTTTTATTTGTTGTTATAGCGGCAACCGAAATACATAATTTCTGAAAATTTAAGCTTTCTGGCTTTCACGGTTTATAAGATACAGCCTGGTGACAGACAGACAGACAGACAGCGGAGGCTTAGTAATAGGGTCCCGTTTTTTACCTTTTAGGTACGGAGCCCTAAAAATTGAGTAAGTAGTTACTATTTTAAAAAATAATTATGGTACCTATATTATATATTATAGGGAACCTATATTTGTATAACTTTGCCTACTCTTCAGGAAGGAATAGGTCTAAACTGCTGTGAGTCGATGTAAGTAACATTGTTTAAATTACTATGAGTAAGTATGACTTATTGAAGATATTATAGTAATTCTCATACATACTCACCACTCAACATAATATAAATAGTTTTGTTATCAACCATAAATAACATTGTTTATATAGCTCGCTTGTTTATTTAACAAACCAAAGGATTACGACATGTGCACTTGTATGTAAATCATTAAAGCAACTTGTTGAGCTGTGATAACAATTATGACTAAACTATTTGCATTATTAAAGACTTCGTAATAATAAAAAATATGTGATTCATTAGTTCATTCATTTATGTTTTTAAATATTTGCATGGTGGGATTAATAGAGAGTATGAGCAGGTTCTGTGATTCACTGCTTGTATGCATGACATACCTACCTAGGTAATTATGAGGGGAAAATAATTACAAAGTGGTAGGCAACGGATTGCCTCATGGTCTGGTTATATAGATACGTTACCTACGTAGTAATCAATCCGTAGAAACGGTACACTAACGCACACATCGATAACTCCATATTTTATTTTAATTTCGGTTGACAAGATGTGTCAGTTTCACTATGACGCCGGCTCACGACGTCACACACACATACATATGTCAGACTTGCCAACTGGCTTATGTTTAGCGTCCTGCTTTTGGTACGCCTATAACGTATCTACTTCTAATTTACTTGAAACATCGTTGGGTTTATATCATCTCTTAGCATTGCTAATTTTAGTCCTTGCTTTGGTAGAAGTGTTTTTTAATAGTGAAATAATTCGCAAGCAGGTCTTGGATTTTCCGAGACTTAGAGGCTGTTTTTCCAGTAATAAAAGCATAGCCATTTTTTTATATATAATTTCGTTACAAACTATAACTCTTGCCAATACTTATCTGAAGTAAAGAAACTTCAATGTCGGTTTATACTCAGACCGTATGTCGTTTTAGCAAGAGCAGCTCAGTTGTAAATGTCATAAATGTGCTCATTGTGCATCCTAACCCTGACGAATTTGGACACATTGGTTTCTGAGCCTACTCATACATTTACTACTCACCAATTATGATATTGTAAAAAACTCGTTAGGTACCTATACCTAACGATTTTTTTACAATATCATAATTGACATACATACATAATAGACTCACGCCTGTTTCCCCGAAGGGGTAGGCAGAGGCATATTAAACGCCCCCTTTTTGCCAGTGTTTTGATCCCACGTAATAGGTGGCGAGCGTATTGCCGCTTATTGGGACATTTTGTTTGCCAGAGCATCATCATAATTGATGATGATGAAATATATGGCAGTATACATAATACCTATATATCCTGAATATAATATGAATACTGGTACTGTCCCACTACTGGGCATGGGCCACTTCTTTTAAGCCCATAGTCTACCAAGCCAAGTCTAGCGGGTAGGCAGACTTCACATGTCTCTCAACATGCCAGAATTATACTCCAGCCGAACGTAAAATAAAATTCTGAAATGATTACCTAAAATGCTGTTACGAAAGCGACGAGTTATGATGAAATGAATTCATTATAACTGTGTTTGTGTTATACGCAGCGTCAGTGGCACATTGACCTATTTTTTACGATATCAATAAACGGGAATGTTTTTCATACTCGGATCAAGGAAAACGTAATATTGAGAATGGCATCAAAACAAACTTATGAGGAATAAACAAGCGCAAAAACTTGAATAACAAGGTATATCAGGAACGATATAGCCACTGGTAAACAAGGAAAGGTCAGATCAAATGTTGTCAACGGATATTTAACTATCCAAAATAACCGATAACAACCTCTAAACAGCGGTTGAAAACCAATCGCATACCCGACTGCACTCTAAAGGTGGTGTTTTTTTGTTTAATTTACTGAATAAAATAGATTTTCTATATCCATTAGGTGCCTAACTTTGAGAAAAACTGATCCCGTTTATGAGAATATGGTTTGATTGCAAAGCATTGTAAATGGTTGGCAAACGCACATAACAGTCTTCAACTTATCTTGGTACAAAAATCCAAATTTGTTTCCTGTATTTGTAATTGTTAGTTTAAGAGCGGACCAGTATCTTTGAACAGGCAACAGGAGTAATTGAATACGATTTTTCATCCATTTCAAGATGCTATTTCTGTTTTAACAATGGAAAAGATAGGTTTATTGTTTGATATCAGCAAGGTCATTAACCATAGCAAGAATAAAGTTACTTAAAATAGTACCTACCCAATCAAGTAGACTTAAAAGATTAGGACTTCTCTGCGTTGCGTCGCGTCCTCTAAATTATATTATTGCTAGTCACATTCAAACTTAAAACGGTTGTAATGTCCAACACCTTACACAGACAAAAGATTTAGAAGTAGTGATTCATTCATTTATTTGTTTCGTATTTCCATGAAATTGCACTGCACATTGTATTGTGTGTGGTGATGAATCAGGTTCTTCTTAAAAGTAATATTACACAATAAAGCAGTATATGGCTGAGCTAATTACCTATGTAAGTATTTGTGGGTTACCAACAAATACATAGCAATTCAGGAAAGCATTTTATTGCAGCTACGTTCAACAGAGTGCTCATCATTCTTTGAAATGTCAGGATACAGGGCCGATCCAGAGGATGGGCTCATGGACTCCTGTTCCTCACAAGAGCATATAATTATTTTCTTCCAATGACGTAGGTACAATAGACCGACGATCTGGTAAAGATCGCGGGAAACGGTTGGATGCGGGCAGCTCAAGTTCGGTCTGTGTGGAAAACCTTGGGGGAGGCCTATGTCCAGCAGTGGACGTCTCTAGGCTGACATGGGACATACAACTTTTTCGTGTTCGCCTTTTACCTTTCTTCACCATGTCAAATACTCCTCAAAATAAAGTCCCGATCCATTACAGGCAGGGTACGCTATATCTTGGGCCATGCTATGTCTTGCTTGACCAAATACGCTCGTTGGTTTGCAAAATGAGATTGTACAATAACAGCGGGCGTAGTGCTCGAAGATTGGTTCCTGAAAGTGTGACACGCTAGAACCATGGTTTCTCTTTACCGTGCTAGAACAGCCCCTTGGTCTTACAAGTAGGTACATATTTATTCAATTCATCTATATCTAAGTATACAATAAATAAAATTGGAGTGTCTCTTTGTAATATTAAAATAACCGCTTTTGACTAAATGCATATTGATGCATACACGGTACATATACCGAAATGACATTTTTTTACAATTTTTGTCTGTCTGTCTGTCTGTCTGTTTGTTCTCGCTAACTGTCTGTCTGTTTGTTCTCGCTAACGGCTGGACCGATTTTGACTGGACTTTCACCGGCGGATAGCTGATGTACCAATAAGTAACTTAGGCTATAAATTAACCGGACACGCGAAGTAGTTCCCTCAGGACGCGGGTGAAACCGCGGGAAACAGCTAGTCAATCATATAAATTATAGCAGCTATAGTCTACGTTGCAGAACATGAGAAACTTTAGCTTGTGATTTGATTTGTTTCAATGGATAAACGTTGTTTCTTGTTCTATTTAGTAAATATCCTTGCATAATAAACATGTCAATTGTTTGCCGCCACAGAATCTGAATTAAATGTTTTTTACATATTGTTTACTTACAATGTAGCTATTGAATATTGTATGGTTTAGCGATGCCATGACCACTAGTTTTGAAGGCAAACAATACTATTGACGTCAATACTGGCAAGAAACACAAACATTTCCAATCAGTTTCCATTAAATCCTGTTCAAAACATCAATGACCTGATTTTCACGTTCGAAATAAAATTTAAATTTGTGTTTGTTTTTTTTTCAGTAAGATTATCTTTAAGTCACGTAAGCCACCAAAAATTAGACAAGAACAGAAGTTTGTAGAAAGAAGACACAATTTTATATCTTGCTTTAACAAAGTGCATCGTGGTAGTCATCGTTCTCCTAGGCTTATCCCATTTGCAACCCGGGGTCGGCTTACTAGTCTAATCGTATATATATACATACATAGTCTCACGCCTATATGCCCGAAGAGGTAGGCAGAGGTATATTGCTACACCCACTTTTCGCCAGATTTTTTTTAGTCCCACGTAATAGCGGGCGAGCCTATTGCCGTACCGGGCACATTACCAGACTCCGTGCTGCTACTGAGAATTTCCTAACAGAAAAACCCAATAACACTTTGCCCGACCCGGAAATCGAACCCGAGACCTCCCAATCCCACGCGCACATTTATGCCGCGAGACCAACGAGGCAGTCTTTATGCCGCGAGACCAACGAGGTAGTCTTATCGTCTTTGACTGAATATAAACTTTTCCATAGAGCGACTGCCTCTTTGACCTCTGCAACGCAAAGCGATAGCGATATTTTATCCTTAAGACTAGTACCAGCGTAATCAGTGGTTCTGACTTCTTATAGGAACCTATCGACTGCAAAAAATCTTCATGACAGCCAGGACCCACAGCTTAACGTGCCCGCAGATGCACGAGGCAAACGATAATTAAAATATATTCACATAACTCCGGAAAGTCCATAGTGCGCGCCGTAGATTCAAAGCTGATACCCACTGTATAGCAGTCTTCTGGTCTCCACTAGGCTAAGGCTGTTAAAGGTTATGTATTTACATAAATCTTGACTAGGTACTCTGTTTCAGCAGAGCCTTAATTAAAACTAAGTCCTACTAATTCCTTAAGATTTTCTAGCAAAGTTACAACTGGTTGGGACAGAACATTTTACTAAGGCTGTTATTGCCTCTAATCATAAGAGGCAATAAAAGCCTAACAGTATTATAAATTTAAAAATAATGCTATTAGACTCTAATAATATCTAACAACATTCCTGTCCATCCTAAGGTTGCCTGGAAGAAATCGCCCTTGGCGATAAGGCCGCCGATTGTACATAAATTGTAGATTTAAGTTACTTTAGAAATGTACTTTATTTTGGTGTACAATAAAGAATATTATCTATCTATATATCTACTTTCAACAGCATTATCAAAATTACAATACTGACGACAATGGGACCTGCGGGCATTACTGCCTTTCACAAGAATTTATTTGCAAAATATGTTTGGAACACGCTTATCAAAGCAATATGTTTTAATATTCCATAAAAACATCATAAAAACAATGTTTTATCACATGGCATAACATGGGTGATAAAGCGGTTTTGTAACTGCATATTGTTATGTTGTAGTTAGGTACACCATCTGTGGGTAGGCACCTATACAGTTTATGATTCAGGTGTATCGTAATTCTTTTGAAGATCATAAATTTCTCAGTAGCAGCACGGAGTCTGGAAATGTGGCCGGTACGGCAATAGGCTCGCCCCTTATTACGTGGGACTAAAGTATATCTGGCGAAAAGTGGGTGTAGAAATACACCTCTGCCTACCTCTTCGGGGTTATAGGCGTGGGAATGTCATGAGTAGGCATTGTTACCCAGCAATGATCGAGGTAATACTCATTTCAGCACCTGCCTTATACCTAAAGTTTCAGTTCCTCGAGTAGTACTCGGTAGAAGTTAAGCTTAATTAGCTGGTGAGAATAGATTATTACAAAATGATCCTTGTAAGCATCTAGAGCTATCTGTTTGTCTCTCCACAGAGCTATCGCTGCCTATTCAAAATTAGCTTAAGCTTACGTTTAAATTCATCTGACCATGTTCTGTCCTCAAGTAAACCGAGGACCAGCTGATATACCAAAAGTTGGTATCATCATCATCAACCCTGTATATACCTACCTATACTGTCCAACTGCTGAGTACGGGCCTCTTCTTTTTATGAGAAGGGTAAGGGCATAGTCCACAACGATGGCCAAGTGCGTGTTGGCAGACTTCACGTCTTTCGAGCACATTCTGGAGATCTCTCAGACATGCAGGTTTCCTCACGATGTTTTCCTTCACCGCTAAGCAAGCGATAATTAACAATTTAATACGCACTTCGAAAAGTCATTGGTGCGTGCCGTGGATTCGAACCCGAGACCCTCTGCGTAGCAGGCTGTCGGTCTCTCCCATAGATATATCTACTTATTTATTTTTCTATGGTCTCTCCACTGGGCGATCGCTGCTTGCCAAAGTAGGTTGTATATCTAAAGATTTCTTAAGGCGAAATGGGTCTCATAAAACACATTCTCATACATTTCGACTGCTCGCAAAATCAATTTTTGGCCCATAAACTACATCTTATTTTAATTTTTTTTCGTTATATTAAGATATTCCTTAGTGAATTATGAGGGTCAAAAGTCAAAACACGATTGAGACAATTTGGCTCGATACAAAAAATTCGCAAAGTTCTCCTAAAATTAGCATTTTTATACTTGTCCATGAAGAGAAAAACCAGTTTTATTCGATTGTAACTAGCCCAATTTTAATACAATTTCGTCTACATGTTCACCATTAAATACATTAGTGCTTTATGGTTTCTAGTCCGAGACACAGCCCGAGATTACCTACAAGTAGGTAGGCTGAAATGGAATAAGACCAAGTAGAGCGTTTTGGCCATGTTATCAGTCGCAATTCCAGCAAGAATTTTGATTTCTGGTCCAAGTTTGAGCTACTGTTAGGCAAAAAACTTACTTGTCTCTAGGTACCTATGTAGAGACAAACAAACCAAACATTCATAAAATATTGTCCCAGTCTGAAGGAAAGGAAAACGATACCCGTAGCGCCATCTTTTGGCAACATGAAGTACCAGTTCCTTCGAGTTTTCCTACAGAGAAAATATTTCAGTACCGAAATGCAAAACCCAACAGCAGCATTTTCCGTTTGTGTATTACTTTTTCTAAATTATTATAAATATGCGCACTTGCTAAACTGTTCTTTTCAATCATTAGGTACCTATATGAGGCATATTCATCGTACCTATTTAGTTAAGTACCAGTCCATTTTCATTAATAAGAGATAGAGATAATATTTTACTAAGGCATGTATGTATGACAATAAGGTGACATCTGTGAACACAATACAGAATCATTACATGTGTTAAAAAGGTGCAAGCACAAGGGTAACTTGCGTAGGCACGTAAAACGAGGTAGCTAACAGAGGGTCTAGTCCGAGTTTGCACTCGATCGTCACGATCGACGATAGCTAGTCGACGGGAACAATTTCCATACATTTTCTAAATGCGCCCCCTAGCGGTCTCTATCGATCGCAACACTCCGTTAGGTGGCGCTTTTGGAAAATGTATGGAAATTGTTCCCGGCGACAATTCTATCGTCGATCGTGACGATCGAGTGCAAACTCGGACTAGACCCTCAGAGGATTGGTTTTTTTATGTTTTTTTTTTATTCTATGGAATTGACATAAGCTTACGACGCATCCGATACATTGATTATCGTATTCTATTCTATTCGTCTAGCGTTTATGCCATTTGACTAGGTCATCCGAGGCCCTAGCCATGGCAATCGCTACCTACCTACTTAAGTTCGCTACTGATTTCTAATTTCGCTAACGCTTGGTTGCAATGGCAACATAAGGAATTCGTACTTCGTTGACCATGTGATATTTCGAAAGCCTATGTATTATAAGCTTAAAGTAAGATTTGAAGTTCCATACATTTTTGCACTTAGCGATTAGCAGTACGAGTAGGTATAGTTAGTCGACTGCCATTTGGCTAAGGGGGCAGATCAGATTGTTTTACGTTGACATCATTTAATTAATTAAAGTACCTATTTTGTTTGTAATAGGTACTTACCCATTGTAAATGTATATTTATTTATTTATTTATAGTCTCACGCCTGTATCCCCGAAGGGGTAGGCAGAGGAGTAAATATTACACGCACTTTTCGCCATGAAATTATAATAAATGTTTATTGAGTATTTCATGCGTATTATCGCCCGCGCGCGGAGCTCATCCGCATGCAGGCTGCCCGCATCCTATCATTTCATACATGTTTTTCCTATCATGCGGGCATCACGTGCGCGAAACGCGGATTGATTGCGGACGCGCAGCCTGCGTGCGTGCTATCCGGATGCAGACGGCGTTCTTCTGTCTTCAGTGTTGCTTTTACGCGGGTTGTACGCATGGTCATACGTACGCATGGTCATACGTACGCATGGTCATACGTACGCATATAGTCGCAATTGAAGAAATAAAAATTGATATGGAGAAAATCACTGGCGACACGCACGGCACTGCAGTGGCAAACTAAATCTTTGTCCTGCGTGTGGCCAGGAACGTGATATCAGGATATCACCCGCATGCGGACTAGATTCGCGCACGGACGAAAACACGCATAATAGACACTGCAGCGGCAAACGAAATATTTGTCCTGCGTGTGGCCAGCAGCTTATTATCACCCGCATGCGGATCAAATCCGCGCGCGGACGATAATACCCATGACAGAAAAAATGCCCTTAGGTTCCCTCAAGAATCGTAGTTAATTAATTTTGGAAATTAGCCCCACTAACACTAGTCGAGCTGATTTCCAAAATTAATTAACTGGACTGGAATGGACACATTTGCAGCATGCAGCAAGGTTGTGTCATGCAGCCACCAACTGGTTATCTGGCGGTCGGCGGCGACGAGGACGTCCCAAACGGAGATGGCGGGATGATCTGGATGCTTGAGGGCAACAAAATTATTACCTATACTTGAGGGTGACTAGCCAGAGATTGCAAAGAACAAAGATTTATGGTAGGTACCTAATCCAGGTCAGAGACCTTTGCCCTTTGGATACTATAGACAAACAAAAAATATTTTTTTGGACTTTATGTGTCAACAATTGTTTAGCAGTGGCAAAGCTCTTTCCGCTGCGCTTCGCTATAAGGGCACCGGTTACATTATTTTATTGTTAAGTAGACAAGAGCTCGTAAATTACACCCGTCTGTATGCTGCTAAATTACACAGTAAACTGGCCACTATTCCTATCTATTTAGCGACAACGTTAGGATTATGAGGGAAAGGCTTTGTAGCCTACCCTGGGATTGAATCTGGTCAGACATGGCGCAATGTTAGAAGGTTCCTGTACCCTGTCATCTATCCGTAGAGCGTCTTTAATCGGCTGTCGGGGTGGCTTTTAGTGACACCTCATAATCCGGCTCGAATTTCCCGGAAATGCCAAGTGGACTTTCCATCGCATTACAAAAAAATTGGATTGCTAATGAGGGAAGGTTTTTACTGTTTTTTTATAAATAAAAGTCCCACGTGTATAAATTCGTATAATAAATGCACTATCAAGTCTATGACACTGCGCGTCAGGTACATGGATGGGTGTGCGCCCGCGGCCCGCGCGGCGGACGCTACTCTATATCAACGGCGCATGCTGTATGCAGATGATTTGGCGCGCTGTATCTTCTTCAATAAGATCTGGAAGGAGACAGATAATAAAACCTTATTGAATGACGTTATTATTAATTTGATTGAAGTGACAAAAATGTTTATGCAGGCATGTGATAGAGCCTATTCGGCTCGGATGCGATTTTGTAACACCAAGATAACCTAACCTGTAATGTTAATCAGTGGGATACAGGCAATGACGAAAAAATATTCGATATCGATATCTAGGGCCCTGAAATTCCCAACGACTCATCGTCCAAGCGTTATCCCAGTTTCAACCCGGGATCCACTTAGTCTAACGGGATTTAGCTGATTAATTTCGCTGATTAATTAGCTTTTTCACAGAGCGACTGCCTGTCTGACATCCGCAACCTGAAGGGATAGCGATATTCTATGGTTTAGACTAGTGTCAGTTTATTCAGAGGTACTGATGCCCTATAACGTCTGTCAAAGATCTTCATGACAGCCAGGACCAACGGCTTAACGTGCTCTCCAAGGCACGGTGCAAGCGATAATTTACAATTTAATATGCACATAACTCCGAAAAGTCTGTGGTGCGCGCCGTGGATTCGAACCCGATACCTACTGCATGGCAGTCTGTTGGTATCTCCACTAGGCTATCGCTGCCAAATTCCCAGCGACTCAGGGAGTAATAAAATCTTTAAATATCGTGAGCGGTCTGTACAGCAGAGGCAGGCCCAAGGAACCTCTATCATCGGCTCTAAATGAAATCGCGGGCAGCAAAAATGAATGTGGGTGCCTGAAAATCAGCCTATGTTGAGATCCCTGGAGGGGCCTATGGCCAGCAGTCGACGTCTTCGGTTGATGATGATCAAAATGCCATAGCACCATATAAAATTATTTAAATGCCTATTATTCTAAAGATATCGCTAGCATCCAAAAATCGCATGCTGATTATAACTCTCTGCATTCTACACTATAACCAAAAACCTTCCTCACCATGTTATCATGATCGATCTGCCGCTGCTGATTTCTCCTGCACACAGCAGCGGCAGGAACCGGTTTCCTGGCAGCCTGCTCTCTCGGTGGTATGGAAGACTTTCTCGTATTCCGTGCAGTCAGGATCTTGTCAAGCAGGATGTGGTTGTGCCTCTCAATCTCACGGAGACGCTCGTTTGTGAAAGACATGTTGATTCTACGGGTCGGAGGGACGGACACTGAACTGAAATATCAAACGAAATAATTTAATATTCTGAAGTCTTTCTATCCTAAGAGCAATAGACTGCAGTGTATTATTTTATGCATGTTTTGCTATTTATATTAAATTTTAAAGTTCGACACAGAAAGTATACAGGGCGTAAAAAGACCCTTAACGAAAACTGAAATTCCATATTGTACCAATCACTACAACATTTTTACTTCGGCACCATTCCTGGGAAATCACTGGTTCTGGAGATATTGAGGCTCAAAGTCACGCTATAGGATTTTTCTAATTAGGTACAAAATCGAAGGATTTACCCCGCCAATATGTTTGATAGATGTCCTATGACTCCATGGATTGACTCCATGGATGTATTAGGTAAATGCAGTTTAAAAAATGTCTACTTAAAAAAAGCCAGTTATAATTTTTGCTTAGTATGACTTGGTATGATGTCCAAAACGAATAGGCTTCGGCTTGGTGATGGGTCTTGTTACATCCTGTATGTACTAAAGTATTTTTTGGACTTGTCCCAACCAGCTCTTTCAACAGGTAAGGATAGGTGGGATATGTTTTCTGCTTTGCGCTACCACGAGGATATTGGTGATGGGTATAGGAATGAAAGGAATATCATATCCATTTAGCAATAAAATCTTGAACAATTGCTGTATAAACGTAGTAAACTTGGGAATAGTTCAAGTACCTAGTATAACCACGACTGGCCTAAAGGGTGATTGACACGACACAACATACGCGAAATTATCTTTCTCTTTTGAAACTATATGTAGGTAGCTAGTTCCAGTCTAAACATAGAAGCTTTCGTATATCCTCCTGAGACCCAGGACCCCAAAAGTTATAGGATCTTCGTATTTTTTGGAATTGTGCTTAATATTGGTACAGAGACTACAGGAAAAATATTTAAAAAAATACCCCCCCTCCACAAACTACAGAATAGGGGGTATCACAGGTGATACTATGGGATCATTGTGGTACTAAAAGGCATTAAAATTATTGAATGGTTTTTAATCAGACTTTTAACTTAACTTAAATATTAATGAACGAACCATAAAAATTAATCATATTTGGTATGAAACTCAAAGAAACAATTCCGGTTTACATCGAAACATAAAAAAATTGTTACAAGTAGAACATTTTACGAATGTTAATTGGCTGCATTTATCGAGTCTACATTTAGATGGATTGTTTTGAGTGCCCTTCACGCACATTGGTAAGTGTTGAGCTTCTTTTAGTCTTTTACCTTCATGGGGAAGAGGCTGCACAAGTCGGCGCTTTCGGTTTGAAGGTAGTAGAAGGTGGCTACAACACTACACGACCGCCCAGATCAATTTTATCTGGCATTGTATACAATGCTGACTCCACACTGGTTCCTTTTCCTTGATAAAGATATAAATCTAACGGAAGCCCATTAGGATTAGCTTGTATAAATACTTTTATACCTTCAGGATTCGGCTTTCCCTTGACAACCTGTTTTAGTTTGCATTTTCCCGTAAATAGGATAATTTGCTCGTCAATGGTCACATTTTGACATCGTTTATTTTCTCGACAACCATTTCCTACCGCACATAGAATAGGGCGAATTTTCCAAAACCTGTCAACTTCTTTCATTTCTGGAGTGACTAACTTATCATCAACAACTTTAATTTAGATCTCCATTGAAAAAATCGGTTGCGAGTTATAGCATTGGCTACCAATGTCACTCTGGTTTCGGCAGCCCAGAACATACAGATTCGAGGGAGCTCTAAAATGCCCATAGCCATAGAAACCCCTATGAATGTTCTTATTTCTTCAGCATCTGTATTAAGAGACCTTCCTGTTCTATGGACACTATTAATATTGGTGCAGTTTGCCATATTACAAAAAAGCTTGGATCGATATACCTGGAGAAATATTCAGGAGTAGGTTTCAGAATGACTGGATCAACGAGTGGTGGATCTTCATAAAGGTCTCTAGAAGAATTATCAAAATTGTTAGTATGATCCCATCGCAAAGAACGGTTTCTTGATATTTTCGCAGCATTAGCACGTGCAACCGAAGAAAGCGGCTCATCGTCAGAAGAATCCCAATCACTTTCGTCTAAAGACCGAGGTATTACTTCCTCAGAGATATGTTCTTGCTTTAAATTTAGTTCTTCCTCATCTTCTTCATCTATATCTTCACACTCTGATTCATCTAAGTTGATTAAATTCTCCAAAATTTCACCATCCCGCAACCCTGCAAAAGATACCATTTTTAGATGCGAGTGCCCAAAGTATCACCTATGATACCGAAAGAAATGCGACAAAATAAGATATTTAACTGCATTAGTTATATAGTATAACTTCATAAATACTTAGTATAATAATGATTCTAAATAGTTACAACAAAATACACACGCAAAAACAATAGAAAATAATATTTACCTCTGATCGAATTCACCATTTTGGTTTTTACGCGCACCTTCAATTTTAAATAATAATAAGCAAAACCCAGAGCTACAAAAACGATCCATAGCCACCTAGCAGCATAGCTTAATAACTCTTTTAAGTATGTCTGATAGTAATTCAAACAAATCGCGATATACGGCGTTGTTAAAAATATATTTTCCGTAGTATCATAGGTGATACCGAGGGCCTCAGGAGGATATAGGTACCTATTTATGTTTTATGACAATTCCATAAATCCGTAAAAAATAAACAATTTTAGGAATCATTCGTGACAAAGTATTGAATTTTATTAGGGCTATAAACTGATAATAGTGATAATCATTAGGTACACAGAAAATTATATCTTATCTTTGTAACAGGAAGTGATATTCTTTATCTGTATGTTTCAACATCCTACCTACTTACTGCAGCAGGTATAAATGACTAAACTTCCGAAACGCCAATGCGGTAACGGTTATTCAAATTAAACAACTAGGTAAACAATGAGAAATATTTGCTCTGTGATTCATTTCTCATGATTGCTAGAAGAATAATTAGGTACATACCTAACACAAAGATTTATTATTTAGAAGGAAGGTCATTTTGCATTCAGCCGTGGACGTCTTTTGACGGGTATGATGATGGCAAGTAGGTAAAGAAACTACTAAGTTTAAACTCCCAAGCTAATTTACGTAAGCTCCTTCAGTTAGTTGCGTTGATTGGATGTTCTGAGGGATTGGGTTTTGGCACGTCTTACTTAGTAGTTGCTAATGTTACCATAGTTGCTTTTATGGAATTAAGTACTAAATTCTGTGAGTGACATGCCACTCAAAAGACCCTTTGGACAACACTAGGGTACAAATTAAAAAGTAAGCAAATAACCAGTATTCAGCTTCGCGTCACACACTATGGATGTGGCGTTTGATAGTCTTTTAGTTCCCTTGGTCGACTAGCATAGTAAGCGCCAAGCGGCACTAGTAGGGAGCATGTTACAAGAGACGGAAGATGTGGAGGAGATATTGAAAGGAGAGTGACTGCGGGGAACTGTGTGAATGGAGCGCTGCATGCCTTTATCACAGATAATATAATACTATTCTAGTACCTTTATGAACGGCCAGACTGTAGGTACCGAAAGAGGCTCGAAAGGTCCGAAGCACCCGGAACCGGCGAGCATGTATGAAAAGAGTAATGAATGTAGGGAAAGCGCGTGAGGTTTGCAAGGATAGAAGCAATTGGCGTTCCGTTGTCTCTGCCTTCCCCGACGGAAAAAAAGGCGTGAGCACTTATATGTAAGTATATGTATGTAAATCCTTTGCATTAAGTAAAGTGACAGTTCTCAACAGAGCTCTCGTTACGCGCCGGCTAGTGTACCAGGGTATTAATTAATCTATAAGGGTAAAAGTACCAATCAAGTTACAACTTACCCTAAACTGGTCGATCTCCCAGAAACAGACGCCGGCGGCTTATTACTAGGCATGGAAAACTGGCTTTTGGATAACTTTACAGACGACTTCGTGCTTATATCTTCACCCAATTCACTCATGGCTATCTTGGACTCAGTCTCAACGGATTCCGCATCCTCTTCCTCACTCTTATCTTCCTCAAATTCGTCAGAATAACCATCTTCCTCCGCGTAATTCTCCGATTTCTCATCTTCAGATTCGTATACGCAAGTCTCGACGCAAATGTTGGGAGGTCTTTTCGCCGGCCCCACTATGCAGCCCATCTCCGAAAGCGTCTTAGCGAGCTCATCGACCTCGTTATTATTTTCCTCCTGGTATTGTTTGGATTTCATGTTTTTAGAGTCTCCGGAAGAATACTCGCTGTCGATATAATTCACGTCTACATTGTCTCGGCGAGACATACTGCGGAAGCGTGCGTATACTGTGGTCTGCTGCTAGAAGAAAATAATTAACTAGTTGCTACTGGTGCTCTATTACTAAATACAGGAAGAATACGTGTGCCAGCGAATCTGCCAGTTGTCATTACAAAGATAACCTTCATGGGTTATTCCGAAGGTTTGCAGTCGTAAATAAAGCTGTAAATATTTACATAATGTCTTCACGGTGATGCGTTGCGAGCGTAAAAAGCTACTGGCCGGTTTGATGGCTCGTCTATCATCGAGACTGCCGGACGCCTAAATGGCTTCCGCAGTTTATTAATATTTACGTTACACCGTTACCACGTCAGCATATTTGATGTTTCACACGTGTCGTTGGCACTTATTCGCCTGCTATCGACGTATTGATCTGTAGGAGCTTTAAAACGATAGGTACCATGGCGTTGCTGGAACGGCCATGAAGTTGATGTGACTTTATATAAAACACGTAAATACATACTGAATCAATGGACTGAAGCGTGGTCAAATTTAGTTAAGTAGGTATAATCCTAATGATCTGTTTGTTTTTCAATTTGAATGATATTTTAAACTTCCAAACAACGAAGTACGAGTGCAGTAAGAAGTATCTATACCTGGTTGTTAGAATTGCGTAAATGCAAAATCAGCTGACATGTTTATTTTTAGTTTCGTTATAGGTAGGTAGGTAGGTACTTACTTTTGAAGTAACGTTGAACAGGTATGTTTTATCTAAATAACATGCAAATTATATAAAGATACATTAGGTACTCATACATCACTGCAAGATTCTTACCACGTGCTATTTGGCGGAAATGTAACAGGCGCCTACAAAAATACTTGTAGCAAAAATATTAGTCTAACTTTGCTCGACGAATTATTGGGGTTTTGTAAAATATTTAAATATTGTATGAAGAAAACAACTGTCAAAGAAGCACAAATAAGATAAATCACAAATGCAAACAAAGCTTCGAAAAGATCAACAATAGTATGTGTCAAATAAATTTGTTTATCGAATCTTACAAGTGCCTTTTCAGGAACCATATACGGCCAGTACTGTCCAAGATTTCAATGTGTGTTATGTGTATATTCCAAATATATTCTATTATTTATCATAGGATTGCAATGTTATAGTTAAATATAAAGTTTTTGAAAAATCAATACTGCACTTAGCGACAGCTAAACAAAAGTCGCGCGGTTACTGAGTTTGCGTTTCGTTTCCATGAGAATTCACACAGATCTGTGACTTTTCTCAAAGAGAATTCATAATATCGGTCCATTTCACGCAGTAAATGTCTAAAACCGGAAAAATAATAACTGTACTTTTAGTGAACAAAACTGGTTCATCAACAAAGAACTATTTATCCACCTATTTTAGGCACCACATCAACAAGAAAAATTATAGATTACAAACAATAATATCAAATGGTAATTATTATTGACGAGAATACCATCGATTATTTATCGGTTGATTTTGACATTTCATTGGGATGAAAATGAACTAATCACTCAATGAACTCAGTCATTCGTTCACATAAAAAGTACCTTTGGTTGGATGTGAGATTTGTGTGTTCAAGATCATGTTCAAGTTAATGATTTTTTGATAAAAATAAAATAAATATAAAACTTCTGTGTTATTTAGTTAGATTTTAACAAGTTAATCATACAAAATGGTGACTATTATAAAGAACCAATTGTTAAAACATCTATCAAGGTACGTTCTCACTGAAATAATTGAATATGTCTCAGGTTTCTTTAGATTTAAGGTCTGATATTCTAATTCAATTAATTCTCTGTGATTTAATAAACTGAGCATTAAATTAAGCTTTTCCTGTACATATCTACTCAGTACTCGTGATCATGATTAGCACGATTAGTAATTGGCAAACGTGTCTTGCTTTGTTTGATACGTTTATTTGTAGAGTTGTTATTTTATTTACCTACGAAACTATTGCATGTATTTCGAAACAATTTTTGACATAGATTCAGCTGATAGTTATAAACGTTCTAGAGTCAATAATTTGCATATAGTAATCGTTAATTATTATTCTATTCGTGATTCCTGCTCAACTTTTATGGTAGGCCAAACAATAACAGCTGAGAATAATCATAATTATAATTTAAAATTAGAACACACGCGACTATGACGCGTGTTTCTTCTTTATCACTTGTACTAATTCGCAAACTGCTTGTTTGATACTTAACAAATGTATTGGTTCCAAGGAAAATATATGGCCTTGTAAGACTGAACACTTGATAATACTCTCTGAAGTCTAATTATAATCTACAGAGTTGTATGTTAGTCATACCATGCAATAAAACAGATAAGATGATTAGTTAGAAGCTTTCCTCGGGTACACAATAGCTACATGTATACCTAGCTGTTTGTGTTGTATATTTTGTATTGTGTGTTTTATTTGGTGTGTCAAAAAATGATTTTCTTACTTACATGCATTAATGTTGGTTCAATATTGTAATAGTTTTACTCAAATCATCACCTACAGGCTTATCTTAGTTTTTATAAACCATGTCTGGAAATAACAGCCAAGTGGCTTAGCAAAAAAGAAAGATATCATGAAAAACATTGCTGCTAAGATTCAGTAATGATTAGTCATCATCATCATCATCATCCTAGGCGTTATCCCGGTTGCATCCAAGACTTACACGCCTTGGAGCCCAAGGTCCACTTACTGGTCTAACCAGATATGACAGAATATCAAATTCAGTAATAATTAGTCTAATAATAATATTTGCAACATAATTGTATTCTGTGTAAGATATCCTAGAGAATAAATAAAAAAATTTACTTGTAATCATAACCTGGTATTGTGTTGCTCTATTGGTTTAGATTATATTGTTGTCAAATATGCAGTGTTACTTGCGTTGACTTTCCTGATTGATAATTCAATGCCCTGCCCTTGAGACTTGTATCTTTAAAAATACAATCTAGTCTGTTTACTTTTTTATTTACCATACTACAATACTGTAAACAAAATATTTTATACTCATTCTGTTTGGCTACATATATTACTATCCGAGCCTGTGGTTACACCTGTGTTATGTACAGCATCCACTCTGCACCTATAGCCTTCCTGGATAAATGGGCTATCCAACATAAAAATCATTATTCAATTCGGAGCAGTAATTCTGTAGATTAGCACATTCAACCAAACAAACCAACTGTTCAGTTTTTTTTTTAACTTTATTTGAATTGGAGTTTTTATCCATGTGGATACGCCAACCCCATCATACCTTGTACAAAAACAACATTAGGACTTACAACTAAAATATTATAAATACATGAAATTAAATATAGTTCATGAGCTGACACAATCTTTTTGCCAGGCTTGTTTTTGGTTGTGCTAAAATTGTTTGCACTAACCCTACCTCTAATAAATTCAACTGGAACTCTTTTATTAAAATTACCCTCTTGTTCCAGTTCCTAACACTTTCCATCAGCAAATGCTGCACATATTTGCTGTTCAGCTTTGTAATATTAGTATAGATTATTTTAGGGCCCTATAGAATAAACCTATTGGAATATGTTTCAAAAGCTGTTTGATGATGTTTACTAATAGTTTAGTCTACAGGTTGCTATTGCATAATTAAATGAATATAAGGATAACATTCCTATTTAGCCCAATGTTTTGGCATATGTCACATCAGCTATGGTGACAATAGGACTTATGTCCTGTTATAATTTTGTTTTGGTAGGTAACCAAGAAATATCAATTCATAGAAATACCAGCTTCATTTTTAGTAGAAGCTGACATTTTGATTATTTATAGCGGGTTCCAATGAAATTTAAATTATACATATAGAGTCTTGTTAATTATACTGCTAGGAAAATACATATATTTGTACAGTTAATAATTGTAATCTTGCTGCACAAATTGGCAGTTCCTTGAGTCCCTTAAATATCAATACATTCAAGAAGAATAGACATTATGTCAGCCTCGAGATGTCCACTGCAGTTCATAGGCTCCTCCAAAATTCTCCATACAGACCAGACTTGAGCCTGGATCCAACTGCTTCCCACAACTTAAGAAGACATTAATATTAATAAAAATTTGCAAGGATCGTAATAATTTTAGCATATGAACCAACAATACTATAAGTATACTTAACTCCAATATTACACACCACATATTTTAATTCTGCACTTAATTCAAAATATGTAAAAACATATGTACCTACTTGAGTAGTTACATATTTTGAAAAGGTTAATATTGCATTAAATTTAAACTTTGCTGTAATAATGTTCATCAGCAGTTCTATGCCAGCATTCTCAGAGTCAGTCTGGGTGGAGAGCCGTGGGGGAGCCCTATGTTCAGTTTTGGACGTCCTTAGGCTGACATGATGATGAATGCCCATCTACCTTGAGAAAACTAGATTACTTAACTATTAAAGCATCACTACATATAATACAAGATATAAAACAAAGTCTGTCTTCTGTATGTCTGTCCCTATGTATGCTTAAATCTTAAAAACAATGCAACGGATTTTAATGCGTTTTTTTAATAGATAGATGATTCAATCATCATTAGCCTTTAAAAGTCCACTGCTGGACTAGGCCTCTCCTTTGAAAGGAGGAATTGGCCTACAAAACCACGCTGGCCAAACGGGTTGTTATAGGGTTTGTATCAAGTTTTCCTTCTCTTACAGTGCTGTTCTCTGCATAATAGGCTCCCGCTGTCGGCTCTTACGACACCCCTAGGATGATATGGGGTGGTGAACTGATGACATTTCTTCATTCTTAATCCGTCACCACACGGACATGATTGATGATTCAATAGCAAAGTTTATATGTATAATTGACGCGGGCGAAGCTGCTGGCGACGTCTAGTATAGAACAATTTATAATACCATTCCCAACTTTCATCAACTACAGAGCATAAATAACCATCCATAATTACTCCCACCAGGTTCACAAAGAATCTGTCACCAGAGCAGATCTCCCTCTCAGCGTTGAGAGGGTCTGGTGAGCTACAAGATCTGACACTAGACGAGGAACTACTGACGGACCTGCTAGAGCTGCCTGGCTGGGTGAGACTGACATCAGCTAAGTGCAACAGAGCCTCGTTCAGGATACAATGGACCAAGCTCAAGACTGTACCTATAGTCTTGGTAAGTACCGTAATTTAAGTTTTGCTTACGTATAGAATACGTGTTTGCAGTGGACTTACTTTTTTATCAATTACATTGCACATTTCTTCTTCTATCTTTGAAAATCTGCATCTGAAAAATACCTAAGTTACATTGTAGCCGATATGTAACCCTTTCTTTTCTTCTCTGTGGAAATGCATTTACGCACGTATGTGGGACTCGACGGCTGGTGTGCAAGGCTGTAATACCCACTAAAACACAGCGCATACTTCAACGCCATTTTGGGGGCGCCAGGGGATCGCGTTAGCATTCTACTCTGACACTCCGGCGGATAGCCCGAAGGCCACAACCTTCTTGGCGGTGGATGAAGGCTCCGCTGCCAAAACACCCAGCGGCTGCAGAGGATAGGGAGGACGGCAACCTGACAAGCCGATATGTAACCGTACAAATTCTTCGATGGTTCAGTGAAGTAACCATGGCCAAATGGAAAAGGATAACATTAAAAAAATGGGTTTATTATAATTTGGTATATTTTGAATAACTGTAAGGACTTAAAAATCCAGCTATTTAAAAATTACAGACAGACAATTCAATGTTATTTATTCATACAGATGTAAGACATACTTTTACATCTTAATCTTAATATATAAAATCCTTGCGTTACTGACTGACTGACAGACAAGCTACAGCCGAAACTACTCACCGCAAGAAGCTGAAATTTTGCATATATGTTCCCTGGGGACCGTAGGGGTGCACTAAGGCCCCCCCCCCGTGGGATCTCCACCTTGTCGTGGTGGAGGGGCTCAGTAACCGTGGATTGGTCACCCACGGTGAAGCTAAGAGGGATCCAGGAGAGGACGCTCCGCGTGGGCTAGGAGGGGCCTGCGCAGGGTGCGTCCAACGGTGCGGGTGCGGGGGACCGTTCTGTGTCCCTCGCAGTCGGGTGCGGTCGCGGAAGGAGAGGCGTTTCGGTGTTGCGTTGCCGCGCGCCCTATCTCCCGCGACCAAATGGGGGCGCACCATTCGATGCGTCGCGGTGGGGCCGCAGAGGAAGAGGATATGCGGTGTTACGTTGCCGTCCTCCCTATCCTCTGCGGCCGCTGGGTGTTTTGGCGGCGGAGCCCAACACCTTAATCCGCCGCCACGGGGGTTTTGTTCGGGGCCCGCCTAACCATCTGGCGGGCCAATGCCCATCGGAGGGTGGCGACGAATGCTTCGGCGATGCCCTACCCTCCGACACACGGGTACATGAGAAAGTCGAGGTGGTTTTTAGTGGAAACACCACATACTCCGGCTCTCTTTTCCCCCAAGAGTCGGAGATCCGAAGAGATTTTCCACCTCGTAAAACGAAAATCTGCCGTGTGGTTGACGGCATAGAATACAAGTGTCACCACCCCCTATCTTCCCGTGGGTGTCGTAAGAGGCGACTAAGGGATAACACGATGCAAATACCATTTTTGCGTAGAGACGGAAAACTCGACATCAAACCCTATACGACTGCCTCGTTGGTCTCGCGGCATAAATGTGCGCGTGGGATCGGTCCCGGGTCCCGGGTTCGATTCCTGGGTCGGGCAGTGTTATTGGGTTTTTCTGTCACGAAATTCTCAGTAGCAGCACGGAGTCTGGAAATGTGCCCGGTACGGCAATAGGCTCGCCCCTTATTACGTGGGACTAAAGTATATATGGCGAAAAGTGGGTGTAGAAATACACCTCTGCCTACCCCTTCGGGGATAAAAGGCGTGACGATATGTATGTATGTATGTAAAACAAAAAAAAGAAAAAAGGTGTGCACTAAGGCGGGATTAAAAATAAAAAAAAATTGCAGACGTAGCTGCTGGCGTCCCCCAGTTCCTGATACTTTTTGGCTGCAGTGGCCATGGAATTACCAATTATTGGTCATTCTATTAGTCATCTGTGATCAAGTCATCTGTATAAAAATAAAGGTGTACAAACTGCAACAGTTTCATAGTTTGGGTATACTTGGCTCATAAAAGTATGTGTATAAATTATAAACCTATGTAATATGCCAGTCTTTGCATGGAAGGTAAACAAAACTAAAAAAAAATGTCCATATAACACTTCTATGAATCAGCTGTCCTCTATGAGGAAAACTTCTAAATGTAAACAATATCATAATAGGTTTTAACAAGAATTGTCTGGGGTGTATGAATGACACTGCTTTATGTGTCAACAATATTAATAACAATCATTGCATCTCCTTGTTCTTCAATGGCTATTTATGTCGCAAATACGACTTTAGCGCTTTCAACTGCCACCATGAGCCAGAGCGTAACCAGCGTCGAAAAAGAGTGGCGGGCAAAAGATTTACTAACCTTTTTTTCCGAATTCTCAGTAGTGGTAGCGGAAACGGCCATAGGCTCGCCCCTTGCTGCGAAATGTGGGTGTAATATTACACCACTGCCCAAAGTAGTGAGTAAAAAATACAACCTTTATGTCAATTCAAGTGAAAAAAGTATTCACCTATCTAGTAACTTAAAGCCTGCAAAACTATTCGAATATTACAATTTGTTAAGCAACCAAGAACGCTTGGGTGGCAAAGCTATGCGAAAGATTTTTTTTAGATTAACATAATAAAAAAACATCTCTTTATACAAACACGATAAAAAATATTCAATCGCCCTTTAGTCGCTAGTATTTACCTATGTAGCATTCGGCGATTATACCATCCATAAGCATGTAACAGACAAAGCAAATACACGATAATGCTTTATCTTAAGCGTACACTTAACGTCATAATTATATTGTGGTCTTTTAACAATAAGTAGTATTCATTGAATGTCTGGAAAGTCTATGGTGTTGCGTCATAACAACAAATAAAATATTATTGCAGGTTCTAGGCTCGATTCTGGACGGTTTGGGCTGTGCCTTGATACGTTTGTCAGGTGTCATCTTCCCATTTGGTTAATTAACTCCTTGTCGGGGTTTTCATAATATGTACTAAATTAAGGCCTCTAACATAGCTAAACCTTTCTTGTATTGGACAAAAACCGTGACTGACGGCTTTACGTGCTCTCCGAGGCACGGTAGCGCTTTAATTTAAATGCCACACAAACAGTCACCCGTCCAAGAATCTGTTTCGAACTTCGAACGACAAGTCAAGCTCAAACTCTGAGTGCTACTAACTGTTCCTCGCGGTTTCATCTGTACTTTTTCATAACTATAAATCCAGTATATTCGTTATTATGGGAATAACGAATATACTTACATGAACTACCAGTTTCAAGTGTGAGAATCGTCTATACAAAATACATTCAGGTAAAGTCATCTGTTTATGCATGTTTCCCACAAGCTTATGCATTGTGATATAATTATACTACATAACGTTATATTAATCTATATTATCTATATTATTAAATACAAGTATCTCGCATAGATACGATACTATGAAAATATATCGCCGCCGTGTACGATGCTCCAATGAAACGAATCGCAAGCATTATTAAACGCTATAGTAGCTTTTACCAGCATTTTATTGCTAGCTTCAAACATTTTAGCAGTGGTTTTATTCTTTGTTTATGATACGTTTCTGAGTCTGAAGAATGTTTTGTTTCATCATCATCATCATGTCGGCCTAGAGACGTCCACTGCTGGACGCCTATGTTTTGTTTACTCAAAAATAAATGTTTACACAGTCTTAATTTATTCACTCACCGACTTGTTATCACCGCGACCTTTATCGGAGCAAGTTTCACCCGACATTATTTATTAGATAATGAGTATTATGACTAATTTACTATGTTACATTTTATTTTAAATTAGCTCGTTGAAATGTGCCCTGGAATGGAATTTAGTGCAATATTTAAAAAAAAAATCCATGCATTTTTCTTTAGTAATGACTAGATGCCCGCATCCTACGCACGTTTTTTATTTATTTAGGTACCTATTTCTGCCCAGTCTTATGGGAACTTCGGGAAATCCCTTCTCAGTGCACCTCTACGGTCCCCTAGGAACATACATGCCGAATTTCAGCTTCCGTGCCTAATAGTTTTGCACAAGGAGTTATATTAACGCAATATTTTTATGTATAGAGGTAAAAAAAGCCACTGTGTTTTAGTAAGAAGGCGCTTTGAGAGTTGCATACAGTTTTCCACCAACCCTAAGCTCAAATATCAGTAGGTATTGAGGGAAAAGTCCGCCATGTCCAACCCGAGTCAGTAAAATAGACATGATCTATGAATAGAAAGGTTAAAGGTGATGACCTGTGCTATTTATTATAATACTATGTTTTAGCAAATAGGCATCGCTTGTGCTAATTATCCGAACGTGTCTAGTCGAATAGTAGATAGTATATTGCCATACCATTGCTACTGTTATTGCCACCCTGTGACCAGGACACCCTTGTGACGAATCAATCTATTAGGTTATGGGTAAGACAAGATCCTGCAAGGATGCCGGATTCAATATCTGATCAATCCATGGATTTGGTGCTTCTTCTTCTTCCTGTGCCTCTTCAATCGCGAAGGTTAGTCGTCAGTTTCTTGAATTCCGCTTGAAGTCAGCAGGAACAGCTGTTCGACGGAGGCAATGCCGGTCCACTCCCGGATGTTCCGCAGCCACGATTTCTTCCTTCGCCCAGCGCGTCTCTTTCCCTCCACTTTGTCCATCATTATCAACTGCAGCAGCACGTGTCCGAGATACTGTATCTTGCGCCTTTTGATAGATGGCGATGGCGATCGCGCTGAAGCACGGTTTCAGTTCTGACCTTCTGTGTCCAACTTATGCTCAACATGCGACGCTAGCACCACATCTCAAATGCCTGTAGACGTCTTGTAGTGTCCTCTTTCAAGGTCCACGTTTCGCAGCCATACATGACGATAGACCAAATGTAACAGAGGAGTAGCCTGACTCGGAGCTTTATGTTAAGTTGACGACAGCTCAGAACCTTCCTCATATTGTTAAATGAGGCTCGTGCAATTTCTATCCGGGTCTTGATTTCTTGATCAGAGTCCCATGCTTCATTTACCCAAGCCCCCAGATACTTATACTGTCGTACCCGCTCTAGCTGTTTCCCAGCTACTACTATGTTAGGACTCAAATCCGGGTTTCTTGAGATCACCGTGACCTTCGTCTTGCTTATGTTGATTGATAAACCGGCTTTCTCACTGTTATCGTTAACTTTATTCACAATTGTTTGCAAATCGGTCTCCGATGCGGCAATAAGAACAGTGCTGTCTGCATAAGGCAGGTTGTTACCGACCTTGCCTTTGATCTTTATTCCAACTTCCACGTTTTCAAGAGCTTTCGACATAACCGCCTCCGAGTAGACATTAAAAAGCAGCGGAGAAATGATACAGCCTTGCCGGACTCCACGACAAATCTCAACTTGGTCGGTTTCTTCATTTTCAACCCTTATTGTAGCCACCTGCTTTTCATACAAGTTGCGAATGATCCTGACGTCCTTACCTTATTTGGTGCTTAGATATGCTTAACACTGTGAAGGACAGTAAACGCCTATAGGCGTGATAACAATAAAACTTCAATTGTGTCTCGTTTACTGTCCGTGAAAGTGTTAATTGACATAAGCTCCATACAAAATATGTCAAATATGTTTCTCTAATTTCCAAATCCATTAATAGCAGCCGTATGGCTAGAAAGAAAATTGCATAATTATCTGAATATAATATCGATATTATTAGAAAGAAATACATATTTCTACAAGGCGGTCAGGCCTCGTTTACCTATTTGTCAAATACGTTCATTTCTACAACATTACATTGCAAATATGCAGATAGATAACAAAATAGATCATCGCTTTGTTTGCCTTTAAGTGCAGTACTTGTTCTTCAGACAATTTAAAACGTCACTCTTACGTCCTAGTTAGCCGTATCTTTATTAATGTATTAAGAGTATTTTGCACGACATATTCTGACTTTATTCTCAAACTAGATTAAATAAGGACATTTTTTTAATTTAGACAGGTATGGCTCAATAATCATGGTGGTAATTTTGGCTGACTAGGTTCGTTAAACACAACGTTGTAATTTTGACCCTACTTGTGTGTGTGCAAGTGTAGTCGCTCCGAGTTTTCCGAGTCTGGGTGTTATACTAGGCTGCTGTTTCGATGTTTGGAAATATATGATCCGGAGATGTCTCATGATTACCAAAGAAGAGCATTGATTGCGGACCTCACATTTCCTAGCTGACTTGTAACCGTACAGTTTTGGCGTACAAAGCCAGATCTGCCGATTAACTCACGATTTGAGACTAGTTGTAGTTTGAAAGCTGTTCCGTACTACCAAGAAGTCCTTAATTTCCTTTTTGATAGTCACATAATCTGAAGGCACTCTTATGGGTGCTATACACGTCACGATATATCGTTAAGATTGGACGGTACAGTTTAAACTGCAACGATAAATCGACACGTGTGTATGAGAAATACTGTACAGTTTTCTTATATTCATCAGATTTTTTATCGTTGCAGTTTGAACTGTACAGACCAATCGTAGCTATTTATCGTAAGGTGTATGGCAGCCATTAGGTTTGTATTGTCATCGGAATATCAATGACTAGCAAGCTAGTATAAAACTCGAGTACAATTTTGAATGTTATCACGTCCATTGGATTTCATTGATGCGTTACATATGTTTATCAAGAAACCTATTGTTGCTCAACTGTGATAAGGATATTTTACGAGTGCCAACGGCCGATATCAGTCGATCTGCGACAGTAAATGACTGTTAATGACCCTTATTAATAATCTATAGTTTGTGAGGGTTTGTGGTAGCCATATTATTATGTGGAGCTGTTGGCGTAAGCACAATAAAATTAGGTAGTAAACTAAAAATGTTTACGTCAGCAATGGAAAAAATACCATATTGAATAGTAAAACCACGTAATATTTGATTTTATAATAATCTACTTACAAAAATTTTAATATTAAGTATTGTCAATTAGACAAAGATGGCCATAGCACGGTGTGACGTCATGTTTTCCTATTTGCGGCTCCCACATATAAAATAATGTTATGCGAGAAAATGGCGGAGCATGCAATTGTGTATTTTGTCGCCTTTTCATAGATAGCTAAAATGTTGGTCTATTTTACGGAATATGGGCTCGTAAACCCGTAGCAGTGACTTGGTTCTCTTATGTGTATCCTGTGGTTGCTTAGTTAAGTTCAGTGAAATAGTCCCGATTAAATTGTTTTAGCATTTAGGCTTTTTTAATGAAGTATTAGTACAAATCAGATAAGACCAACACCGAGAAAGTAGGACCGTAGATACTGATGTGCCGTACCTGATATGCCGTACTTTAGAAAGCTCAAGCAAAATAGTCTTACCAGGCATATCAACGCAAATCACGGTAACTCAATTTTCACCACAGACTTCTGCAGCATATACCATTTAAAAATGGGCTTTGCAAAACTCCATCTCGAAGAGTATATGTATAAATAACTAGCTCGCAAGTTGTCGACACATAAACCTTTATTGTATTGAAACGGAAAACTCATTTCCAGGAAACAATCACTCCCCATTTGCTTTATTTGTCACATTTTAAATTACATGAAGTGTGGTTGTATTCTCCAGAGAGAAATGTTGGTATTGTGCGCTGTTAATTAATTAACATGAAAACTGTCGTGTCAATTTAAAATATCGTTATATTTTATAGACAGTCTGCCGTAGACACACTAGGGTGTTAGCAGCCCATTGCCCTAGCGCAATCAGTGAATTAAATCTAAGAATTTTATTTATTACTCGCTATTTCCCGCGGTTTCACCCGCGTCCTGAGGGAACTACTTCGCGTACCCTGTTAATTTATAGCCTAAGTTACCCCTTGGTACATCAGCTATCCGCCAGTGAAAGTAAACAGACTGACAGACCAACAGACAGACAGACAGACCAACAGACAGACAAAAATTGCAAAACATGTCATTTCGGTATACCTATGTACCGTGTATACATCCATATGCATTAAGTAAAAAGCGGTTATTTTAACATTACAAACAGACACTCCAATTCTATTTATGTGTACCTATAGATTTGGTTTCATGTAACAATTTGAGCGTGCCCTTTTGTGTGCTAAATAAATACGTTCTTTTTTCTTCTTCGTCTTTCCTAAATATATTTTTGAAAAATAATCCTCTGTCACTAAACAAACCTTCATTCAATGGGCACAAAGTACAATCAGACGCAAAACAACAATTAGGTACTGTATTACACAAGGGATGTCTGGTCACCAAACAACACTTTGTTTGATCCCCACACCAGACTCTGGGGTGGGCATCAGATCCAGAACATGCAGCGCTATTCTAAACGGAAGGTGGCTGCTAAACCACATGTGCAGAATAATTTGTAAAAGGGCACCCAGAATATTTTTTTCTAAGTGTCCGTAGCGCCACGTGTTTGATAAGATACAATATTACGAGTATGACGTAATTACGATGACAGATTTACTGCGTTTGCTTGTAGTGCCATCTGCGCCGAGGTATACATAATGTTTACCATTCCTTGATAGTGTGGGAATACTACCATTGAACATCCTAGAATTATTTAGGAACCTGTTGCCCGAAAGTCTACCGGCAGGTAGGCATTAGTTTATTTATACTTTGTGTATTTTTCTTAACTACCGGGATAACCACAAACTAGGGATTGATCAGTTACGTATTGTTCCGTGCCATGTAGAGCACGTTGATGCCGGTCTGTCGTTTACGCCTTACGGCTTTTCATACAAACTTTCAAATCATTATTTTTCGAAATGAATGAACCGATTTTAATGAAACTTCATACACATAAGCAGGATACATAGGTCAAAAAGGTAGTTGAAAATATTTGCGAAAAAAAGTGTTACAGCTAACCGCTTGGCCACGGGGACCGGCGACGCGACCTGCGACAAGCGATTTCGATGTACATGGCGCGTTTACTGTGAGGCGACATCGGTCGCCGCGGCGTAGTTAAGCGCGCCATGTACATCGAAATCGCTTGTCGCAGGTCGCGTCGCCGGTCCCCGTGGCCGGGCCGTAAATCAGGCCGATTTTAAATTTTCCATAGAAACATATATTTCCAATTATCTTTTTTTAAATAAGATATTTCGAAAATATTTTCAAAATATGACACTGTTCTACACGTAACCGTTCAGGGTATTCTATATTTTGATTTCTTAAGAAGAACATACATTGTTAAACATTCATACTAATAAACGTGTCTTTACCGCTGTTACTACGATATTTAAAGTGTAAATTAAATACCTTTGTTTTCTCTGAACTTTTCGACCGGCTTACCATTTCGTATGTGGATTATAATTGTGTTTACACTAGAGGATTCCCGCAGCTACGCCTGCACTTATTTTAAAATAACCGTTTTCTTCCGATCCCGTGGGGTTTCGGAAAACCCCTTCTTAGTCAGCTCCTATGCTCCCAAGAAACATACCTACATGCAAATTCCAGCTTCTCACGCCCAATTCTGTTTTCTTCCGATCCCGTGGGGTTTCGGAAAACCCCTTCTTAGTCAGCTCCTATGCTCCCAAGAAACATACCTACATGCAAATTCCAGCTTCTTACGCCCAATTCTGTTTTCTTCCGATCCCGTGGGGTTTCGGAAAACCCCTTCTTAGTCAGCTCCTATTCTCCCAAGAAACATACCTACATGCAAATTCCAGCTTCTTACGCCCAATTCTTTCGGCTGAGCGTTGTTTGTTATTCAGTAACGCAAGCATTGAATACATACATTACATATATATTATTTCATATACAGACAGATATAATCCTTTTATGTGGAACGATAACGAAGCTATTCGTTCGCCGACTACCAAATTAGTTGAAACGATAACAGGGAGCGTAACAAAATGTATATTATTTTAAAAGGATCGTTAGTATATTATTACTTTTCCCCTTCTGTATGTTACCCGAATACGGTTATCAGCGTATTCGTGCTTTTATTTTTATAACGATTTCAATTTCAGTGGACTGGCATTTTCGATTTCATAATTTCAGTTTTGGTAATTTTACTCTTCTTTGAGCCTTACAAAGCTAGATTTCTGAGTCTTCTAAATAATGACGATTCGGAAAGCCTACTGTCTCGGTTACCGCCAAGACCTTTGTTCCTTTGGTTATTCGGGAATACTATATTTTCCATGGTATCCCCCCGTCTTCATCATCCCCCATTCTGACACTATTCTTCCACTTGTGTGCATTTCCAGACATTTCCATTACCAGACGATAATGAACAGGCATAACCTCGTAAATCTCTATACTTATTGGGACTGTCATCACTTTTTAAAGACCATTTTCTAACTTCTAAATATCAAATGCGACGAAAACAAAGCAAAATATCTTTTAAAGTCAATAAAAAGTCCTTATCAATTTTTACCGTTATTTTTATAAATAAAATAAGAAAAAAGAACGTGAATTGACAATATCGCAAGCGTCTCGCGTCCGTTTCATTGCTGGGTACACAATGACAATACACAATGGCTGTCTTACGATAACTAAAATAAAAGTCGTTTTTCTTAGGTATCATTCGATGTCAGTTTCGTTATACGTCCTTTTACATAGATACGGAGGAACAAGACTAGTAAGTGGGTCGTACCTATCTCAATTTCTTGAGAAATTCGTGACAAGGGTACCATAAATGTCAACAAACTTAGTATTAGGGTTACTACTTGGATTAGAAACTGCTGAGCTCCTAAATATGGTATCTGACTTATTTACTTTTATATCATAACTAGATGAGCCTGCGGTTACACCCGCGATATTTAAGGCTACTGCTTCGCTCCCGTGGCTCAAAGCGTGATATTATATCGCCTATAGCCTTCCTCGATAAATGGGTTATCTAACACTGAAATAATTTTTAAAATCGGTCCAGTATTTCTTGAGTTTAGCGCGTTCAATCAAACAAACAAACAAACTCTTCATCTTTATATATTAGTACTAGCTGACCCAGCGAACTCCGTATCGCCTTTTTAAGAGTTTTTATTTAATTCCCTTTTTTTCCAAGCCCGTTTTCCAAAGTTACAATTGACTTAGCGTTTAATCTCTTATCATTCCAGGGTCTATAAATGATGCAAAAACAAACATAGATTTTTAAATAATATTGAATTCCCCATTCCTTAAAATATCGGAGACGATACCCAGGTCGACTTAAAAAAAATCCCGTCCGCCATCTTTGATTTCCTATCCGCCATCTTTGATCACGAAATAGATGTTGTATTGGATTCACCATCCCTTAAATCATCAGAGACGATACCCATATTGATTTTTAAAATTTTTCCCATCCGCCATCTTTGATTGCCCATCCGCCATCTTTGATCACGTAATAGATGTTGTATTTCGATTCTCCACCCCTTAAAATGTCGAAAGCGATACCCATATTGATATTTAAAATTTTCTCATCCACCATCTTTGATTTCCCGTCCGCCATCTTGGATCACTAAATAAATTTCATATTATTAATCAGCGTCCCGATAATCTCGAAAACGATACCCATATAGACTGTATCCTATTAGTTTAGCCTTTTTTTGCCTTTGACCCAACCCTCCCCCTTCTCGTTTGACCATTTTATTATTTTTGTCTGGCCCCTAAAAGTTTTGGCGTAATTTTATATAGCCTATAGCCTTTCGGAATAATTGGGCTATCATAGGCAATAACAATTTTTAAAATCCGACTGCTAGTTCCTGACATTAGCCGACATTATGTTTTAGCCTTTTTAGCCTTTTGCCCGGCCCCAAAGGGTCGAAGCGTTATGTTATATAGCCTATAGCCTGCCGGAATAACTGGGCTATCGTATACAAAAAGAATTTTTCAGATCCGACCGGTAGTTCCTGAGATTAGCGCGTTCAAACAAACAAACAAACTCTTCCGCTTTATTATATCAGTATAGATTAGCACTGGCAAGTGACGTTATTAGCTAGTACCATGCTAATCTGTGGCTGCCTTTTACAAATAATCATACGAGAAATTGATATAACTTGCGATTTTTACTAAGTTCATGACCTCGGCAGTCTCGGAACTTCTTAAATCGTATATATATTTCTAGTCGCTGAATTTTATATTGGGTTACATTACAATATCAGATCGAGAAAATAATTGAGTAATGCCTATCAGAATATTTTCATAGTAGACAAATATACGTTTCGTGATCGCACATCTTTGGCATTCTGGCATTCCAGGAGAATAATATAATACAACACATGACAGCAACTTACCTGATCGATCCGAATCGACTCATAACTTACCTATTGCGTATATAAAGTAGCTCTGCCGATACTTTCAATATAATATACTAGAATCTCAATTGGCAAATATCATACAGAAATGAGAAATCTTTAAAATTCTTTTCTTTCTTTTCTTATTATTTTTTTTTACAAGACAACTCCCGCCTTAGGACTAAATCCTGTGTCGCGGGGGACTTTACAAACATACAACTAACGGACACAATGAACACCCAGACTCGAAACAACAATTTGTGAAATACACAAAGTGTTGCCTCGTGTGGGGATCGAACCCACAACACTCGGCGCAGTGTCAAGCGGCGAGGCGGCCGCTTAAACCACTACGCTAACCGTGCAAAATAAAAAAATCCCACGTGCTGCAATGACAGTATCCTTTGAAGAGTCATATTTTATTTTTGTTGAATCACGACACAAAAGAACAGTCCATTAACGTTTGTTTTTTAATTAAAAAGGTACAACAAACGCTTTGTTAACAAGGATAAGTCCGTCTGTGTGCCGGCTTTTCTTTTAATCGCCTTTGTTCCACCAGATCTCCATTTGTACCTCGTATTTAGCACTAAGGTTGTCTGTCTAATGGAGCGGAGAGGTGCGAACGAAACAAGTTAAAAGTTACGTTAGTGCAACAACAGCAAATTCTATGAACAAAGAATGTTTGTAGAATTTGCTCATCATTATGATCATCATCATCATCAGCCGCCGTAGTCCACTGCTGGTTTTAGGCCTCTCCAATGGCACTCCACTGAGCCTGTATCAAACAGGCAGGACTAAGATGTCAAAGATTGGGTTAACAAAATCTCTAACTGGACCAGGTGCCTGTTGACAAGTGTGTTGTGTCGGTTCACCCGCCATTTGTGAATTAGTTCCATTCTGCTATTTCGCTTCATTCCATTCTGCTATTGAGTGGTAAAGCCATGTTAACTATTATAGAACGCTAGACTAGTTCTATCGCCCAATACTCATGTTTTTGTAGCTATATATACCTAAATAAGTTACGGCTAAGCGTTGAAGTTCCCAACTTCTTTCTTCCGCCTCTCCTAATTCCTAATGAGTACCTTTCCTACGAAAAGCAGTAGATTTGTAATTGAATTGGTATTTCTAAAATCAGTAGACTATCGGTCGGTTTTAATATTCGATCTATATTTGGAGATTTGAAATACATATTTGACATAGAGCTTATGTCAATAATGTATCCCAAATTCAGCGGTGTATAAACAGGATACTTACTGTACTAACAAGGCACACGGCGTAACACAGCTCCGCTATACTTGTTTCGCTCATCTCACTAGTTCTGCTTCAACGAAGATTCAACCCAAATCAGTGTATGATGTTTGAAGTTCTTTATCATTTACAGAGAGCATAAGTAACGTGTTGAAGTCTGTTTGTTACGTTTACAAACAAATATGGTTACGTAAACGCATTGTTGATTGGCATATTAATTGGGACCATTCGCATGTAAATATGAAAGCTTTGATTTTATTTTATAGGACTTGTAACGATGACGAGCATCATGTTTGCTTATTTTGCCCTGTGGGATAGTTATGTGTTATCGGAAATTTAAATCAGATTATATATTTCTTTTATAGACTCACTCCTTTATCCCCGATGGGGTAGGCAGAGGTGTAAATATTACACCCACATTTCGCCATGAATTTTTAGATACCACGTAATAGGGGGCGAGCCTATTGCCGTTACCGGGCACATCACCAGACTCCGTGCTGCTACTGAAAATTCGGAAAAGCCCAGTAGCACTTTTACCCAGGAATCGAACCAGGGACCTTCGACCAGCAGTCGCATACCTACGCAATCCACTGGACCACAGAGGCAGTCCTATTAGTAGTAATATTGGCACATAGTATTGATTATTTTATACTAGAGGTATTTGGTAAATCCCTTCTTAGTGCACTCCTACGGTCCCCAAGGAACATACATGCCAAATTTCAGACTCTTGCGCCCAATCGTTTTGGCTATACGTTGTCTGTAAGTCAGTCAGTAACGCAAGGTATGTATACACATTCCTATTTTCTGTAATAATGCAAACAAACAATACGAAGACTAATAGCTTATTTAAAAGCCGGTGCACTGGACGTCAGACGCCGTAGTCCCCGACTAGACTCAGATAACAACATTCATTTTTCCCTCGCAATAATAAGTTTTAGATTCGTTGTGGTTTACTTCGCAGCTCTTATTTAAATTGTAAATACCGGGCTTTTATTTATTTAAAAACTTTACATACGCGGCGTATACCGGCGGACTTAATGCCCTTTGATTATATAATGTCTAATGCCATGGGCATTATCTCCCAGTATACCTTTGAATGGTGCAGAGAAAAAAGGAAGTAGGCGCTATATAAATATAATGAAAATAACCTTGAGTTTGAACTTACATAAATATATAGATTATATATCTGTGGTGCCTGGGAGAAACCTGTTAAGTCCAAATACGTAATTTTTCAGTATAAGACTTTTAAGGTTCAAGTTTATAAATCAGTATAATAAATTAGAAAAAGCCAACCACTGCTGCAGTAACTATTTATTAATCAGGTATTTTTTACTATATTAACTAAAACTAAAAACACAGCCGTTTAATTTTTAATGGCACTTATCATTTTTTAACCAAATTAACATTAACTAATTAAATCGAAAATAATGGAGTTAACATATTGAAATCAAAAGTTAGTAGAACATAAGTGTTATAATTTATTCTTAATTTTCGTCACTGTCGCTTAAAGAGTCAGGATTCGTGTTTGAGTTTCAAATTTTTATAAAAAATATGATAAACACGATCTATAAAAGGTAGCAAACTTATAATATCATGGTACTTTTTTGAGCATATAGGTAAAGGACTCGAATATGCCTTGGTATGCTCAAAGTAGCAACCGATGATACCCGTCCCCTTTTTACAAATGAGTAATAGGTATCTAAAAGGTTCACTTGAGTCTAAAGACTCTTTGAACGCCACATCATTAGAGTCTTTAGACCACAATATCCAAAAAATATTGTTCCAAATAAGAGGTTTTTCATCGGTACCAATGTTTCTTTTCATAAACATTGTTTTGAAAAGTTGAGAAAATAATAAAACCTTTTCTTCGTCATTTGGACTGTGTACCTATCTGCGACAAGTTATTTGCATAATATTTGCCCAATCTTGTGGAACAGAAATTGAAACTCTATGCTGTCGCATTCCAAATGTGTATGTCCGGGCACTAAAAATGTGTGATGGATATAATTTAAACTGGTTTTTTGATTGACAGATAATGCAATCATTAATGGTAAAATATTATTTCTGTTTTGTCCTGGGCAGGTATCTGAGTAGAAGATTATCTGCTCTACAGTATCTGGTAGCGCCGTAATAATTCGAAACAAACATGATGCAATCTCATCCGCACCTCTTTGTGCGATACTTTCGTACCAAACAAAACAGTGCGTTCGTTTTTCTGTGATGTTACGAACAGTTAAATTAGAAGTACATATCTTCCTTTTATAAAATGATATTTCAGGTTTCATTTTTGTAGATCGAATGCAGTAACAACAATTTTTCCTTCACTTTCTTACTCAATTCCTTGTCCTCTCTTTTCGAAGTATAATGTGCTTCAGCTTTACATTGATGAACAGTCTTCTTCTCTTCTGAATTGTGTTTTTCATTAGCATCCTCACAAGTTTAAATTTGAAGCGTAAGCGAATCGCAAGTTTTGCAAGTATCGTTTGAAGGTTTTTTGAATTTCAAATTGAGCGTTTTAAAAATGCTACGAAACAACGTAACGCTTACTGGCGGTAATCCTTCTTCTCCATTGTTTTTCTCATATTCATCTTTGTACAATTTGTAGAATATCTTCATGTTCACATCCTGATGAAGGTATTTTTTATTTGTATGGCGTCTGGACTTTCATAAGCTTGAAATTATTTGATGGAGTTTTTGACATATTGGATGTCATGGTCAGAACGTTTATTACCGGGATCCCCTAAACCTCTTTGATCAGCTTTTACAATAACAGATGCCGATAAGCTGTTCTTTTTCTTATTTACGATTTCGTCTATAAAACCTCTGCCTTTCATGAAGCATTTAATGCAAATATTACCTTCATCATCATCAGCCTTTAACAGTCCACTGCTGGACTAGGCCTCTCTATTTTGAAAGAAGGAATTGGCTACTATACCACGCTGGCAAAACGGGTTGGTTCTCTGCATAATATGCTCCCTCTGTCGGCTCTTACGACACCCATGGTATGATATGGGGTGGTGACAGTCCGTATTCTTAATCCGTCACCACACGGACGTTACTACACGTACGGATATTGCCTCCAGTTCAATCTATATTGTAAAAAACTGTTACCTCTCTGTTTTTCATAAATGAATTTCTTCTTGTACGCTCTTTTGGTTTAATTTTAATCAATCCACTTTGTGCTTTTATAGACGGTAATTTCCTGTAGTCAATGTAAAGCTGGCTCAAAATTATAAGTGGTACAAACATGACAAGTGGGACTTTTATTAGAAAATCGTAAAAATATTTTTAAATATTTCATATAGAGCTGATATGTGGGAGTTATCAGAAATAAGATATATTTTTTTTATTTTTTGCGTTTGGTAATATCATGACTAGATTAGTTATCGAATTTGTACCAAACCATTTATAAAAAATCATGAATAGTCACGTTTTTACCGCTACGATTCTCCCACTCCTAAGATAGTTACAGTTATCAGGAATAGACCGAAATGAAATATGAATTTTTTTAATAACATTGTAGTACCAAACTAAAAAATTACGAATTTCAAATAATACATATTACTACATACTAGTAGTTTATAAATAGATATTCTGATTACTTCTTATTTCATAAATTAATTTTGAATGCTTATTGTCAATTAACTTCGTACAAGGGCGGATCCTGTGGGGAGAGCTTCCGGAAAATCATCAAATTTTTCCAAAGTTCAACATAGCATCGCCTCTGGATTCGTCATTGTATCGTTGCATACATTATACTTTAACCTATATTCCTTACTAGAGGACGCCAGCAGCTACGCTTGCACATTTTTTTAAACTTATCTGCTTTGACCGATTCCATGGGTATTTCGGAAAATCCCTTCTTAGTGCACCTCTACGGTCCCCAAGTAACATACATGAAAAATTTCAGCTTCCTGCGCCCAATAGTTTTGGCTGTAGCTTGTCTGTCAGTCAGTCAGTAACGCAAGGATTTTATATATTAAGATTAGTATGAGATAACTGACACCTTCATGCAAGTAGTTCAGTTAAAAGTCAGTCATCATCATCATCATCTTCCTATCATTATCCCGGTTTCACCCAAGACTTAGTTTCACCCAAGATTTATGGTTTTGGAGCCCGCGTTCCACCTACTGGTCCGAACAGATTTGTCAGAATTTTTGGATTTCTTCTTGCTACATCGATGTCTTTTTAAATAGCCTATCGTCACTTCTTTACGTACAATGACCTGACTGGCGAGTAATTGCTTCAAACACGCACCTGTATTGAAACGCATATACTCCAACATTATGGAAGTTAATTCATTCATTACGATGTTATTGAGTAAGAAATATCGATACTGTTTTATATCAGTAGGTCACTAGAACTAGGTGAGCAAATGATTGTACGATTTGTAGTATGAAAATTGCATTTAGGTATGCATTCTCACACTATAAATTATTTTACTGTACAGGGTGTCACAAGACCCATCACCAAGCCCAAGTCTACTGGTTGTGGACATCATGCCAAGTCATACTAACCAAAAGTAATACCTGGGAAACGATTTTTTTTTAAGATTTCACATTTTTTAAACCGCAATTAAAAACACGCGCGTGCAATGCTCGAAATACCTACTTATCCATGGGGTCATAGGGCATCTAAAGAACATATTGGCGGGGTAAATGCATCGATTTTATACCTAATTAGAAAAATTCCTTACTAACTTTGAACCTCAAAATCTCCTGAACCAGTAATTTCCCAGGTATGGTGCCGTAGTAAAAAATGTTCGTAGTGATTGGTACAACATGGGATTTCAGTTTTTTTTAGCGGTCTTTTTATACCCTGTATACCTACCGTAACAGCCACAACTTCGGTCGAAGGCTGAAAACAAGAAGCTCTATCTTCTTGTTGTGTATTGTGGATTCGATTTCCAAGTAAAACTAATATCTGTGTGGAAAGCACGATATGTTCTGTATTTTAGGATATGTAAGTAGGTACATTTTATCTGTTATCTACTTTACGTTACTTTAGATCAGATGGCAGTGTGTGAACGGTCCCTGGATTTCATAATTTTTGTCTTTTATTAAGTAATGTTCAAGCTAAATGTGTGGGCAAAAAATTACCTAAGAACATTTCTACATGCCATCAAACCTAGTACATACCCGAAGAGGTAGGCAGAGGTGTATTTCTACACCCACTTTTCGCCAGATATACTTTAGTCCCACGTAATATGGGGCGAGCCTATTGCCGTACCGGGCAAATTTCCAGACTCCGTGCTGCTACTGAGAATTTCGTGACAGAAAAACCCATTAACACTGCCCGACCCAGGAATGGAACCCGCCGGGACCTCCCGATCCCACGCGCACATTTATGCCGCGAGACCAACGAGGCAGTCGTATAGGGTTTGATGTCGAGTTTTCCGTCTCTACGCTTAGTGTGACCTATAAATATCCAAAGATAATTTCTACGTTCCTTAAAACCTTTCGTTTAAAATATCAAGTTTCTAATTACCACGAGTTTCACTTTGTGGATACCTTGATACGTCTCAAATAGCCACTTTGCTAAATGCTCCCCAGTGTACGGCATAGCTATCGAACAGTAGGTGAAGCTGTATTAACGGTTCTATTTATCCGTCCCTAATGCAAATTGTACCAGTATTCAAATAAGATTATCATGTGAAAACTAAAGTAAAATGCGTTGGCAAACAAACAAAAATTAAACAAATAGTTGTTTCTGGTTCAAAAACTCGTTTTTAGATAATAAAAATTAGTTAGTTTTTTGATGTACAGTCTCAACTTTTTTACAATTTTCCAATTACTGCAAGCGAAAAATAAAAGTTTTTAGAAACTCAATTGCATTGGAACACACAAATTTAAAAAACTCTTTTATAATCAGTCTGAACTACGTACAAAGTTAAATTAAATACAGTGGATATTCATTATTCGTTTAGAAAGTAATGGCTGCTATTTGCTAAATCGAAAAGCCGTGTTCAGTTCGTGCGTCAGTTAAGGTTTCGCGCCTCTTAATATTTGATGTGAGAGCTAACTGTGGGATAAGTGGCGTGTACAGACGGCTTTTAGTGGACTTTTGAAGGTGTCTAAGAGGCAAGCAATATTTTCAAATGGTTTTAATTCTGATACAGTGAAGATAGGAGAATAATTAGCAACTCAAATAATCGGTATCACTAGGATAAACTGTTTGTTCCATTAAGACTTTTGAAGCTGGATTAGGCCGGTAAGGGCGCGAAAACAAATGCTGTCAAAATTACCAGTTTTCTCTCAAATGGCGACATGAATAAAAACACTAGGACGAAACCATTGAAACATATTTTTCTTTGGAAGATGCCGAAAACACTGCTGCAAGTCGTCTTCGCAATACGTAAGAGATTAATAAGTAAGAAAAGGAAAGCTTGATACAAACCCTATACCAACCCATTTGGCCAGCGTGGTATAGTAGGCCAATTCCTCGTTTCAAAGGAGAGGCCGAGTCTAGCAGTGGACTGTTAAAGGCTGATGATGATGTAGCTGTTCTGCCGCGCAATTTATGAAGCAGTCAAGAACATGTGAAAGATTTTGAGAAAAACTGATTTTGTTGTTACTATTAGGTACGCAAATATAAGTAAGAAAAACCCTTCTAATATATGTAGATAGACAAAACGGGTTTTTGATACTTGTAGATCGTAACGCATCTCAAAGATCTAAATAAAATGTACGGCGGTGTTGAATTATGACTCTGGCTTAAGATTTCGCGGACTTTGTACATTATGGGGAGCTGTGGCACATTACTTGAACGTGGACTTGTTCATAATGTGCTTATGAATAAACTTGTCCGCAGATTATAGCGCCCATCGGTTGTACGCTAAAACTGAAATTACATGAATAATAAGTAACTAAATGTGTTTTATATAAAATCTTATACTGCTACATGTATTTAATTTGTGTATATTTAACTAGCCCTTTCCCGCGGTTTCACCCACGTCCTGAGGGGGCTACTTCGCGTACCCGAAAAGCCCAAATATCTTACGTACCCCTATTTTTTCTAAAATAAATTATAGCCTATGTTACTCGCAGATGATGTAGCTTTCTAATGGTGAAAAAAAAATCGGTTAAAATCGGTCCAGTAGTTTTTGAGTTTATCCATTACAAACAAACAAAAATACAAATTTTTCCTCTTTATAATATTAGTGTAGATACGGGTAGAGAAACCTTTATACGTAATATTTATACCACAATATTTTTCTAACTTACGCTGCTACAAAAAATATTATTTGCCAAATCTCGGAGGTCCCTAGACATCATTAAATTAGGTTAGTATCGGTGACAGACCGGCTACCGAGTGACTTCGGTTTTTTATGCTTATAAGGTGTCAATTTGTGAAATATGCAGTAAGTTGCTATTCCTTTGTATATTTTACACTAAAGGCACATTTTTTATATAGAGAACCATAACATCAGGAATATATATGGCGTTGAGGTTGGATTACTGGACTTAGCTTTTAACACTACGCCAGATGATGTGGATGCTAATCCCATTTGGACCTAGATATACTCTTTACAATCCCGGAATAGTTGTTTCGTGTCTGGGTGAAAATTGAGTCCGGAAATTATTTTTACCTACCTCTCCATTCCGCACTTGGAATAAATCCTGTGTCTCAGGGTACCCTACGAACATACAACCAATGGACACAATTATTTATTTGTATATGTGTTAAGCCCTCTGCGACACAGGTTTACAAATGCTTTGCTATAAAATAAGTACAATTCGCGATCGTGTACATAGCATCGTCAAATGAACAGTACATATCTTCTGAACTATATGTTAATTAGTTATTAGCGACCCATAACACGTTACTTTGACTTGTATTCCGATGCGAGCATGTATTGCGTGTATACAGTATGTTAATTTAGTGCCGGAAGCGTGTTCGATATTACATGTGAGATGTGGATACATATTTCATACAGTGATTTTGATAAGGCCATAGTGTTGTTTACTGCTTGATCCTACGCGTTGCTTTCGCCGTGTAGGTATCAGATTTTGCGATAACTAAGTATGTGTAATACTGAAGCTATAATACTGCCAGTGCCCTAACTTAGACTGTGCCAGTGGTGCCCAGGTACATTGTGCAAACTGACCCAATTATGACCTATTCTATTTTGAGTAATTGTGGCTCGCACCGGGCGCATAAAAGCCTAGTTACTTTTAGCAAATCCAATTAGTTATTTAGGATGACAGAATTTTGTTCTATTTTTTTCAGATATATGTATTTTTACTTTTGGTTGTATACGACGTCATGATACATTCTATTTTCACGCCAGTTTATCGCAAATACTGAAATTCCGAAGTTTTGTTAGGTTTACAATAGGTAGATATCTCACGAAATATGATAAAGTTTTCAAAGTACAGGCAAACCTTCGCTAGCCGGTCTGGATGGTATGCATTTGACGTCAAAGCAAAAACTAACAAGTGACGTCAAGGCTTGCGAAAACTAAAATGTGCTGCCGCCACATTCTCAGCGATTCTGAAAACTCTCGAATTGTTTAAAAAATATAATATCTTAGATGTAAACAGCTTCAGTATCTCTCAATATGTTTTGACTTACTACGGAATTCAATATTCGAAATATAGATAGATCTGTAGATTTTAGTTTCGTTTTAGACAGTTTTTGACATAAACTCCGTACAAAATATTATGTCAAACACGAATCTAAAATCTACAGATCTATCTATAGTTCGAATATTGAAAATGGCAGTTAGAGAGTAAAGGAGATTAAATGCCGCCGATTTTAAGTGTTTTTCAATAATAAAACATTTAATTTAAAACTAATTTTGAATAATTATGTTACAAAGGTTCTTAGTTTTATTACGTGGGATCAAAACACTGGCGAAAAGTGGGCGTTTAATATGCCTCTGCCTACCCCTTCGGGGTAACAGGCGTGAGTCTATATATGTATGTATGTATGGTTCTTCGTTTCACTCTAGGGTACAGGTACTTACTTATAAGACTTGTTTGCCATGTCGGAAGCCTTCTGCCGATACGACACCAGAGTTGTGGCCAACCATACATTTACTCGAAAATATGAAGACGTTAAGATTACTCACATGCAAAGATCATTTGAACTCAATAACAAACTAATAAGTTGATAGAAGTTAGGTAGTCTCTGCCTACCCCTCCGGGAAACAGGCGTGAGTCTATGTATGTAAGTTGCTATCGCAAATTATTGTGTCATCTAACTTGTAACAATTTGCGCGGCTTAAAACTTTGTAAATTGTATTATTAGTATTCCTTCCTTTTGTAATCAGCCTTAACAATTGTTCGTCGGAGGTAAACCGGTCCTCCCCCGGACGTCTTGCAGACGTTATTTCCTTCTTCGCCCTATTCTTACCTGTGGCAGCGAAGATTTAAAACCAAGTTCGTGTACATTGGACATACTGTAAAGCAATTCGTATAAACTTTATTTAACAGCTAAAATAATTGTGTTTTAATTATCTAAAAAGGTGCTTGTTGGGAAACCTTGATTAACCCTACGAGGGAAGTACTTTATTCTTTAAAAAATAATAACAACAAAACACACGTAGACCATGTTCCATTTTGTTTTAACAATGGAGAAAACGTAACAAAAAAAATTTCTTTCTTTCTGAAAATTATTTTGAGAAGTTAAAACGTGGCAAAATGTTTTCGTTTTCAACAACGGGTGCTCGGTGCATTTAGCGTGAAGCCAAAATATTCTACCGTTTTACAGCACAATGACTTTTAGCACATCGACTTCTATTTTATTTAGCGATACATTCGGTGTCTGTTTATCGTCAGACTATTTTTGTTTTTCAAGCTTGATACAATGGAAACATCCAAAGAAAGACGTATTTTTATACGCTTTTTTAACTGACTTCATGATTAAACTTCGAATGATATACGGACCTCAGAGCTATAAAAGTTTGGTATTTGCACTGCTCGTTGGAAACTAGCAGTGTTTGCAGCGAGGCAACTGAGTAATCAGTTCAGCTGGCTAATCTGTTCAACCTTAATTAAGTTAACCCAGTTTCCTTGAATACTTATTTGAACGGCATAGATAAACAGTTCAGTTTTAAATATTTTTATATTATAGAGCAATTATAGAGTGAAAATGTTGCCGTAAAAGCAAAGCGGCTTATCAGGGACTAGATGATGCCCGCGGTTACACCCGCGTTATTTAAGGCTTCTGATCAGCTCCCGTGATTCATAGCTTGATGTTATATAGCCTGTAGCCTTCCTCGATAAATGATCTATCTAACACTGAAAGAATTTTCAAATCGAACTGGTAGATCCTGAGATTAGCGCGTTCAACCAAACAAACAAACTCTTCAGCTTTATATTATATTAGTATTAGATATAGGCTGTCTCACAGAATCTCATAGTAAACTGCTTTTCTAACCTAAAAACATCTCTTGGCAACGAGCAAACGCAGCTTCTAGTTATAAAAAACTTACCTACTATTTTATTTATACGTAACAAGTTTGATTCAGATAGGTTCAATGAATTTTTAAATATTGGACTTTCTTTGTACCTCTGGCAAGCCATGAGGAATAAACGCTCTTAAAGATTCTATGAAACATTAATCTGTAACCTTTGAAATTTCTATTTATGTATAAGTATCGCGAAATCTCCCATCAAAATAATGTTCTTGAATTTTACAATTATGTTTGTGTTCATAATTTATACCGTAGTTGATAGCACTTGAGCAAATATTTATCATACTGTGGTCGAAATTATCGCGAGACATCGAGTGTGGCGAGTGTTGAGAGCCTTTGTATTTGACCAGAATCCAGATTCATCATCATCGTCCTAGCGTTATCCCGGTTGCATCCAAGACTTACACGCCTTGGAGCCCGGGGTTCGCTAACTGGTCTATCCAGATATGACAGAATATCAACTTTTACTCAGAACGACTGCCGTCTGACCTCTGCTACCCAAAGGGATAGCGATATTCCATGGGTTACACCAGTATCAGTTCATTTGAGGGTACTGATTCCTCGTAACGACTGTCAAAGATCTTCATGACAGCCGAGACCGACGGTTTAACGTGCTCTCCGAGGCACGGGGCAAGCGGTAATTAACAATTCGCACATAACTTCGAAAAGTCATTGGTGAGCGCCGTGCATTCGAATCCGATGCCCTCTGCATGGCAGTCCGTTGGTATCTCCACTAGGCTATCGTTGTCTTTTATACCGCTAAATTCAATATCCGATCTATACATGGATTTGAAGATTTGAGATACCTGTTTCATGTTTGACATTTGTGTATGGAGCTTATGTCAAATATGTACTTATCTCAAATCCATGGATGGACTGTCTCCGTGGTCCAGTGGATAACTGTACTTTGAAAATATGCGACTGCTGATTGGAGGTCCCGGGTTCGTTTCCCGGGTCGGGCAAAAGGGTTACTGTGTTTTTCCGAATTCTCAGTAGCAGCACGGAGTCTGGTGATGTGCCCAGTAACGGCAATAGCCTCGCCCCCTATTACACGGACCTAAAAATTCATTGCGAAATGTGGGTGTAACCTTACACCTCTGCGTACCCCTTCGGGAATACAGACGTGAGTCTATAAAAAAAATCTATGGATTGATCGAATATTGAAACCGTCCGTTAATAGTCGTGGATGCTGTTCAAAATCTTTTCGAATCTTTTATTGAAATCCATCGTTTCAATTTTGTCCTACGAAATATTTATACAATTCCTTCGTGCTAGTTGTCTTACAAACATAACCCAAAAGATATAGTCCTCATTACTGGTGCAAATGAGATCCTTTGGTAGACAGGGTTAATGGCTTTTTATACATTACTTATGTACATAAGTACAATGAGCTGTGGTTTATGTAAGTCGCTGGACGTCGGGTAACAAGGACGAGCTACTTATTAACGGTGTCTCTGTTAATTACATCGTGAAGGTCAGCTGTAAAGGTTAGAAGTTAGAGGTCTTTTTGTTGGATGAGATCGTGCGATCAGAGCAGAGGTTGCTTCCAATTATGAAAAAATAAACTGATTGTTTCTTTTTTCATAACACGTGGATGTTATTCTAGAATTATAAGCAACGACACCCCAACCTACTAGACGCCGCACGTAAGGCGAACACTTTTGGACAACCAGACAACACAGTAGACTTATACGTCTTATATAAGACCAATTTGGACCAATCCCAACACTAGATATGAATTATGACGTTCCGCAAATTTGAACCGGCCAATTAGAATGCATTTTTGTCGCCCCCCCTTGCCCCGCATACCTCACCGCTTTGACAGAACTGTTTGTTTGTAGAAATGAAAACATTAGGTGTCTAGTAGGCTGTGTTGTCGTTGATTATAAGATTGGGTCGTATGTTTCTTTGGCATAATTATTGTTGCCATCATATTTGAACTCTTGAAGGGATCGAATAGTGCTTTATGCGGTCGCGACATCCGTGTTTGAGCACCACTACACCGTTCTTTCATTCCTGATACGAGCCTGTTTAACGATGCTATCTAATTTTATGGTTGGTGCCGCGCTAAAACCGTGACTTCAATAAATGCAATGGACGAAGTTGGATTGCTGTCGAAGTGTAGAATAATCTTACGTTTTCGCTAACTTATCAATCAATCTACCATAGATCACGTTATTTGTGTGCAATTTATAGCAGACTAGAGGACGCCAGCAGCTGCCTGCAATTTTTTTATATTTACCCGTTTTGGCCGATCCCGTGGGAATTTCAGGAAATCCCTTCTTAGTGCACCCCTGCGCTCCCCGAGGAACATACATGCCAAAATTCAGCTTCCTGCGCCCAGTAGTTTCGGCTGTAGCGTGTCTGTCAGTCAGTCAGTAACGCAAGGATTTTATATATTAAGATTTTCAACCCGTTCTGGTTGATTTGTGAAGATGAATGTGTTACTCTTTCAGACAAAGACAACTGAATGGATTTAAGGAAGTTTGCAATAATATAGCTCTATATATCAAAATAATACAAAGGCTACCTGTTAACACGATAGTCAGCACCCACTTGGGTGAGGCTGCGGATGAAATCTATTGCAATATAAAATGCACAGATCTACTAAAGTGATCACGTGTATAGAACGGGGAGCAAAACCCAACCACAAAAAACAGTACCTATACGTGTGCAACTCTTAAACAAGGTTCCATGGTCACAATATTCCGAATTTATTGGCAGAACGTGCCAAGCCGCCGGCCGCCATGTACGTTAATGATACAATACGTACTTAGTGGAACAGCTTCAGCAAAAAGGCTTTGTTGCATGATACTCACTGACCACGTATTTTCACACGTGCTGTATTGAGAACGTGCCCTAATTTTGAATTGCATTGAGGTTGTAATATTGATTTTTAAATCGTTGAGTGAGATAGGTACTTACTTCATATTTCAGTCAAACGAAACTGTAATACATTCTCTGACCGATTCATAACTTAATAATACAAATTATCACTATTCCATTTCATTCCGTGGACGTCGTAAGATACGTAACATAACATCACGCCTTTTATCCCCGAAAGGGTAGGCAGAGGTGTATTACATACCCGCACTTCGCCTGTTATGTTTAGGTCCCAATGTAATAGGGGGCGAGCCTATTGCCATCTACCGGGCACATTGTTAAGCGAGCGATAATTAAAATTTTTAATAATTTATCTTGGTCGTAAGATACGACCAAGGAAAATACACGTAGCAAATAGTATCTTCTTAACTCCAAATTAGGATAGGCCTTAGTCCAGTACTTAATTATCGCTTGCTGATCGGTGAAGGAAAACATCGTGAGGAAACCTGCATGTCTGAGAGTTCTCCATAATGTTCTCGAAAGACATGTGAAGTCTGCCAACCCGCACTTGGCCAGCGTGGTGGACTATGCTATGGCCTTACCCTTCTCACAGTGAGAAGAGGCCCGTGGCCAGCAGTGGGACAGTATAAAGGGCTGATGATGATGATGTCCTGTAGTGCTGTCCGAAAGGCTGTATGATGATGATGAGGCATTCTAGGTGGGAGATATATCAATTATCAGCGTAGCCCGTCGATTTATTGTCGTGTTCTGCAGAATCTCTCAAGAAGACGCTATATATTTAAGGGCTTATGAATTTACGCTTATTCCGCGCGCAACTCAGCGGTTCTTTTCCAAAGTACTTAAAAAAAAAGGTGCTCGATTTGGTTGTTTTTATGTTTGATACCTTAATAATGCATCATTTAAAAAATAATTTCAAAAGTTACTTCCCATTTGCTCCGTTCCCGTTTGAAGAATGAAAGTTGAAGTCGGTTTTATGTTAAAACTACAGGATGCTGGCAGCTACTCCCGCAATTTAACAATTTGTGCCCGTTCCTGTGGGAATTTCGGGAAATCCCTTCTTAGTGCACCTAAGAACTAGGGTCACCAAAGAATATACATAGATGCAAAATTTCCGTTTCTTGCGCCCAATAGTTTTGGCCGAGCATTGTGTTTCTGTCAGTGAGTAACGCAAGAATTTGATATTCTTCTATTCTAAACGTCATGCCTGTCCCCCATTGGGGTAGGCAGAGACTATGGAACTCCAAATGCTCCGGTTCAAACATATCTCTTTCGCTTCTTCGACATTCATTAACCTCGGCATGGCTGCTCATCGGTTATGGGTACTTATGATTTGGCCCTTCCGCAGTACGTCACCAATTTGGTCGGCGTAAGTCCGTCTTGGGCGTCCTCTACCGTCATCTCCATTCATTCTTACTCGATACACTTCTTTCGTAGGTAAATCTCCTTACATCCATCCGTTCCAAATGTCCAAACCACTGCAACATACCTTTCTCTTAACATATATCCTGATTATCTAATATATAAAATTCTCGTGTCACGGCTTGACCGATTTTGATGAAATTTTTTGTGCTTATCCGGTATCTATGAGAATCGGACAACATCTATTTTCAAAAAAAAAAAAAATATTTGCAAAACAACGTTTGCCGGGTCAGCTAGTAATTGATAATTATAAAAGAAAAACTCAAGCAAAAAAAAAGCCGGGTCGATATCGGTTTCCTAGGGGTCGACATGGATGGGTTCGACCACTTTGGGAATCCCTGGCCTAGAGCCTAGTGGCTTGCATTCTGGCTACTTACTAGGATACACGGTGGCCGCACTGAGAGGCGGTTTGCGTGGTGGGTCGCTAGGTGCCTTGGTCATTTGCTTGTCGGTACGTTGACGAGATGTAATTATCAAAAATAGCATTAAGCCCACTTAAATATACCACTTCACGGCCTTATCCATCATTTTGGGCTCATGACATAAGCCACGGTCAGGTAATGGGGAGTCTAAAAAGTTCTGCATAAACAATACGACATTGTTGCGACTGTATTTTCGAGTTCAGTAGCTGAATTTCACAGAAGTTCTCTTTTAGAAACTGATGCAGTTAATATTTCATCCATTTTTTATTCTATAACTGCCTCGCGCCTAGTGATAAAAAAGCAACAAGTTTGTTTACTAGCTAGTCGCTTAGCGTCTATCTAAATGACGCTAAGCGACTAGCTAGGCGCCAAACGTGCAGTGCGGCCGGTCCCGAACATTTTCGAACGTTCGTTTTACTAAGCTAGTCGTTTGGTGACTAGCTTAGGCTCTAGGCGATAAGCAAGCCGCCTGCCTGTTCGGACGTAGGTAGGCTTAGTTAGATATCTAAAGATTTTTATCAGAAATTATAATTATTTAATTTCATGGCAAAAATCGTAATGCGCAGGTGCTGATAATAAGATATTTAGTTTTCTCCACAAATATGTTTTAGTCGACGCAAATTTTGTGACCCTTTTGACAAATGTTTACGTAGGTATAGCCTTTTTATATGAATAAATCGTAGTGTTAACATTGTAAACATATTTCACGGATCGTGATTTGGCAGCCTGTTTGGTCACCAATTTGTACCCGGGTTGGACCCAAAGTCTTACGGTTCACTAACTTTACATAAAGTCAAGTTAGCTAACTTGGAAAGGTCATCCTGTTGGAAGTTTCTTTGGATACGAATTAATTTAATTCCTTGAAAGGCCCTGAACATACCTACGCAATTCCTCTGGTAATTTGGTTATAAATACATATATTATCATATTTAAACGGCAAAAGCTGGAAGATTGCTGAATTAACATGGCTCGCATCTTTTACTTTTCGAAAGACACGTAAAACAGTGTCAAATCTGTTTAGACTAGACAGCAACCTCGGGCTGCAAGGCAAAAGTCATGTTCCTAAGGACGCGCTATCTAATTAAGCCGCATATAATGATCATTGGCAGCGATAGCCTAGTGGAGATACCAACAGACTGCCATGCAGAGGATATCGGGTTTGAATCCACAGCGCGCGCACATGACTTTTCGGAGTGTAGTGTAGTATGCGTGTTAAATTGTTAATGATCACTTGTGCATATGTTTCCCACCAAGAACTTAGGGTCCCAACCTCACCTGCAAGTGGTGCACCTGCCGATCAACGGACGAGGCTCTAGTAATCAAAATATCCCCAAAAGCGGCAATAGGCTCGCCACCTATTACGTGGGATCGAAACACTGGCGAAAAGTGGGCGTTTAATATGCCTCTGCCTACCCCTTTGTGGAAACAGGCGTGAGTCTATGAATGTATGTATGTATGTATGATCACTTGTCCCGTGCCTCTGAGAGCACGAGCCGTCGGTCCCGGTTGTCATGAAGATCTTTGACAATCGTTATAGGTCGTCAGTACCTCTAAAATAAACTGACACTAGTCTAAACCATGGAATATTGCTATCCCTTCGGGTTGCGGAGGTCAGACAGGCAGTCGCTCCGTGGAAAAGCTAATATTCAGCCAAATCCGGTTAGACTAGTAAGCGGTCCCCAGGCTGAAACTGGGATAACGCTAGGAGGATGATGATGATAATGATCATATGCGGCTTAGTTAGATATTAATTTCTCATGAAGAGCATCACAAGGCGATCTGTTGCATACTCTTTCATAATTTTCTTTCGACGACATATTTAGTAATACAAAGTAGTGTTCTATATTACAATTTCTCAGTTGAGCGAATGCTACGAAACTTTTCGGTTAATTTGATGTTTTTGTATCCAGTGTTTTGCTGTTTGCTTAATCTTTCGATTTGCCACGATCATTGCCACTTAGGCAAATCGTGTAGCAACTGCCATCATGCAACTAAAATACAAAGATTACGTAATGAAGACAGCCGTAACGTATTTCGTCGGTCGCCTACTGAATATCTCTAAATCCAACTTCAATTAATAAGATAGGTAAGGGCAACTATATAAATAAATTCAATCTGTACATATTGGTAAGTAATATTTACTTCGCTGACTTCTCCTCGACTCCTGCCTGAGAAATAATCGCAGAGCAACCTTCAAAAGCTAGGAACACGAAATCTGGTGACTAGGTTCTTTTCCCGACGCAGTCACTTTTCTTCTTCCTCTGTCTGCCCTGTTCCCATGTCACTTGGGGTCGGCGCAGAATGTCTTTCTCTTCCATTCTCACCTATCAGATGTCATCTGACCATTCACTCCCTTTTCATTAATATCATCGTTAACTTATTCGTAATTCATTAAAATAGGAGCAGAAAGGCAAGTCGACGCTAAAAAGCGAATGCTTTTCTCTTGACTCTACTTTAGAGGTATAAAACCAACTTAATTGTATAGTTACTGAAGTTTACACGCTCCACGTGCTTTATACAAAATACTACACCCAATATCTTAAGAAAACTCAGGTACCTTGAACTGATGTTATAAAAAGTTATAACTTCAATAAAAGAAAGGAATTCCTACGACTTTTCAAATGTTAACAATATACATGGAAGGTAATAAGAGAATGTTTATTCAGCATAATTTCCTTAACGGACAACAATAGCTAAACAGTTAGTAAGAATTGATGGAGTGTGTTAAAGTTGAAGTAACTGGGAAACTGGTCAATGCCGAATGTTGGCTTATAAAAATGCTTCGTTGAATCTGAGGTGAAGTTTACGATAGATTTACTATCTGTAGGATACCATGTTTATTTACTGAGTCGTGCATATTGGATTTTCCATAAGGTAAATCCTACCTGGCGTATGAGCACAGCTTGAAATTAAAATATACTAAAGTGGGTAGTGTAATTTATAATTGATTAAAAGGTAAAATGTAACCTGAATCTCTCTAGACTCCAAATATGTAAAGGTCACAGCGCCAAACCTTGAGAATTTTCTTAGAAACAAGCTTTTATCACATTTATTACGCTGGCTATGTCTTCTTTGGGAGAAAATTTCTTGCAAGACTGCTTAACAAGAATCGTGGCATACCGTGTCCCGGCCCCGGCACGGTGTAACGAGAATCATCCTTTATATGCCCTGAAGTCTTTGTAAATAATTATCTTAAATAATTTCGAAATTCAGGCGTGTTAAATACAGAATTGTGTAAAAAACGCGATAGATAACAAGTATTTAAAATGAATACGGAAGATCCAAGCTTTCGAAGAGACCACTAAGGTAAACTTTTATCTAAAAAATACAGTGGACGAAAGTTTGAAACCATTTAAAATGAAAACAAAACATCCAAAGTTTAGCCTACGGCCTTTCTTACGGGATCAACAAGGCAAACTTTCATTAAAATACAGTGAACAGACAACAACTTGTGAAACTGACACAACATTACGTCCAATCAACCAAATTCTAAAGAAAAACTAGTGAAACATGAAGTGTTTCAACACTAGCCGAATCTTCGAATGAATAATGCATCGTCGGTCGACTGGCCACAGTAACCTTGATCTTAGCACCGACGATAATGTTTGTGTATCCTGTTGCTAGCATTACCGGAGTTTTTGTTTACTGAGAAAATTCGTACCAAAATGTCCAGTGTACACTGACCTAGCTTTGTATTGGATGGCGGGACTAAGAGGTGTCAACTTGTGGATAGAGATGTAGCTATATCGTATTATTGTATTAAGTTTTTTTTCCGAGATTTATGTACCTATGCGTGTTGTAGTTACCATTAGCGTCTATGTTGTTTACAAGGCATTTATGAATGTAGCTTCTTTGACGAAGAAGTTTAACATTTCACTAGCGATCTTGCGGTTAGCTCTGATTCTAAACTGTTGTTAAAATTTTCTTTATGTACTTTTAGGTCTGGTGACAAAATATAGCATAATCTGTGGCTGTTGTTCTATTTTATACTTAATGTTTTCTTTACTATTCACGAATTCACGTAGGAAGTGCTTGTGATTTGTATGATAGCGCGAAGCGCTGCTCATTACACAGAATTTCTATACAGCCTCTTTAACATAATCTTACGCGAGAATGATTTTTTCTCTACTGCTGCCACTACCAGTGGCGTAGCGTGGGTTTTTCCTGCCCGGGGCCGTTCGGTGATTCGCCGCCCCCTGTACTTCCTGCCCGGGGCCGTTCGGTAATTCGCCGCCCCCTGTACTTCCTGCCCGGGGCCGTTCGGTAATTCGCCGCCCCCTGTACTTCCTGCCCGGGGCCGTTCGGTGATTCGCCGCCCCCTGTACTTCCTGCCCGGGGCCGTTCGGTAATTCGCCGCCCCCTGTACTTTTAGCCCACTATGTCCGCATGTAATATTTATCAGAGAGAGAGATGTAATATTTTTCGAGTATTGAATCCTGTCAATCAATCAAGCCGTTTGAGATGTACCTGCCTAACACCCCAAACGGCTTGATTGATTGACTAGATTCAATTGACTCGTCTTAATTGTGTGTGATTTGAGTGTCACCCCTTTTTTTGGATGGGTGGCACCCCAAAAAGGGTGGCACCCGGGGCGGACCGCCCCCGCCGCCTCCCCCCCCTTCCTACGCCACTGGATTCGAGTGTAGGTACTTTTCCAGTTGTCTAATAAAAATATTGTTTGTTATTGTTCTCTATTACAATATAGGTACCTATATGCATTATAATGATAATGCATAATTATACCTATATTGTGAACCTCTATTTAAATTACTATGCCGGTAATCGCACAGCGAATACAGTAGGTACCTACCAGTGACAGTCTGTGTCAGCACCATAATTTAGCATAATGTCTAAGTAAATAGGAACATTGAGAGCATTGTCTCGCGTCCTCACTACGTTAGAGTAAAAGGAAAGTTTGGTCGCAAGTTTTGCTAGTTATAAAACTATATTTGCCTCTAGAGACTTGATGGGTGAATCCTACCTACGTCGCTCTTTAAAGGTTAGGTGTGTTTATATGGGAGGTAGGGTACTCTTATTTGATGTTTGAGTGGATGTGATTGTTCTGTGATTATGTTATTTATCTGTATAATAGGCGAAAGTACTAACGGCTGGTCCCAATTTTTGACATGTATTGTATAGCCTCCAACGCCTACATGTATAGATGAAATATGTATACATTTTTCATTCTGTGCAAGATTCGTGCTGTTGGCTGTCGATGCCAATGTGTATGTTGTGGAGACCTACAATAAAGTCGGACAACTATTTGTGACTGAAATTCGCAATAGGTACTTTTGGTAATATTCAATTACCTAATACTGCAACGAATTTGTAACAAACAGTTATCTGTTCTACAAAATTAGTCTGCGTTGTTCAATTTGTCTGTCTGAGGTGAATATTGCAAGTTTCGAATGCACAAACTTATGTTTCAATTTAAGACAAAGTCGGTAATCATGATGCGATCTTCGTATACTAATAAGTGGTTATGTAACGAGTCTCGATTGCGTAATTAAACGTGTGTACTGTGTAGTACCTTTCCTGTGTTCCGAAGTTTCAGCTTGGGTTGGAGTTGGTTTACCTCATGGGTTACATCAGCCTGATCACTAGATGACTGATATTATCCGGTGCTGGTTTCGGCGCCTACCAATGAACTCCACAAATATTTATACAGGGTGTTACATATCCATCCGTCCGATCAATGAAGGGGTTGTAGAGTAGCGTAAAATGATGAGATATTTGTCATTATTTCACGGAAATTCAACATAAAATTTTCCCATGTAAATTTAATTAATTTTAAATAATATCATATCAGATTACCCATGGCAACACTAAAGACTCATAAATCGTATTAGCTAGGTATCTACCTAAAGTTCATAAAAATTTGACGGCAAAAGCGGCGCCTTTGAGTGCACAGGCCAACCGACCGCCTCCTTTGACAAAAGCCGCCGCCGCGCGTCATCGTCCTTTACACGTGCCAAGTATTATTTTAGGTATAAACAGATTTTATGCACTTGATGCAACAGCTGATCTTTTGCTTCGACGGTTTAGGCAAAACTCCGTAAAACAAAGTACAGTATTAAGGTTTTCTGTTTGTTTCGTGCGAGTGCGTGGCCAACTCTGGTGTCACTGTTTTCAAACTGCTCGAATACCTACGACATGGCCTAACGATTCTTGGATGCGGCTTTACGGGCCGTCGGAAGCCCGGAAGCGCTTTCATGTAATGTCACACGCGGTCACCCATCTAAGAGAAAATCGTCGCGCTATGACTACGGTACTTACATTAATAACTACCTACTTTTTAATTGGTTTAATCTTACGTAACTAGGTACCTACCTTAATTGATAAAAATATCAACTTGCTGTAAGTTGCGACGGTCATTCTCCACATGTCCGCCGCCCACGTCCAGACACTTACGGCACCTTTGCACCATATCCGAACGCACACTTCTTAACACTCCTGGGTTTAAACTTCGGAAAGCAGAAACGATACGCGCACGCATTTCTTCTTCAGTGTCACACGGTTTTTGGTACACTATTTGTTTAACGTGTCCCCACAAGTAAAAGTCTAAAGGCGTTAGGTCCGGTGATCTTGGTGGCCACGAGATAGGCCCGCTTCGTCCAATCCACTTGCCAGGGAACTGTGCGTCAAGATACTCACGCACAGCTCGTAAAAAATGAGGTGGGGCACCGTCGTGCTGGAACCACAAGCTGCGGTGGAAGCTTAACGGCAACGAATCTAACTCGTCACTTAGAACTTCCCTCAAAAATCTTAAATAATTGGTACCGTTCATGGTTTCATTTAAAAAATGCGGACCAATAATACGGTCGCCGAGGATTCCCGCCCACACATTGATGCGCCAACGATGTTGAAAATGGCTTTCTTTCATCGCGTGTGGATTTTCAACAGCCCAGACGTGTTCATTGTGACAGTTGAAAACACCCGTCCGCACAAATGAACATTCGTCGGTAAATAACACGCGCTCCAAGAACGTAGCATCCTCTTCTACTTTGCCAAGTAGCCAGTTGCAGTATTGTCTTCTGTGGGCATAGTCCGACGGCATAAGTGAGTGAACACGTTGGTAGTGAAAAGGATGCTGTCCGTCTTCTTTTAATATCCTCCACACTCGCGCGTTACTGGTGCCCAGTTCACGTGCCGCACTCCTGGTACTCTGCGTGGGATCCTCAGCGAATAATTGTAAGACCTGTTCCACTACACCGTCGCTACTTTGTGGTCTGCCACCATGATTGCGATTCGAATTATCGCGAGCACTGCCCGTGTTGTACACCCGGTGGTGAAGCCGTTGAAACGCGCGCTCCGACGGCACGGGTAGACCCCGTGGTCTGGCATACCGCTCCTCGTACTCTCTACGAGCACCTGCATAATTGCATTCACTCCTACCTAAGCACATCAACATGTTAAAGTATTCAGGGTTTGAATATGACATACCTAACGAATCTACTATTTCACGCGGAAGTCTAAACAAAAGGAAAGCTAGCGAAAGACTGAGTGTTCAAGTAGGCAAATAGTTAATTCGTAAATCAAATAGGTAAATAATTAGAGATGTAACAAATGGTATTCACTGGAGTACTGTTTCTATCGATATTTTATGTTATTGTTTACCTGATAGAATATCGGTAGCTAAACCCCTAAAACGTCAGCTTTGTGTAAATTTATGTTTTTATTTGCTGTTAATAAATAAAAACATTCCATGGTTTAGACTAGAATCAGTTTTTTTAAGGGTACTGACTCCGCGTGACGACTGTCAAAGATCTTCATGACTGTTGCTCCGACGGTTTAACGTGCTCTCCGAGACACAGGGATATTAACTATTTATTACGCACGTAACTTGGAAAAGTCTTATTATCTTATTATGTATTTGATGCGCGCCGTGGATTCGAACCCGATACCCTCTGCACGGCAATCCGTTGGTATCATCACTAGGCTATCATTGGCCTAGTAGCCTAGCAGGCTATCATTCTAGTTTTAACATGTCATGTTAAAATTAAATAAATCGATATTATCTCTTGATCGTAAACATCACTAGAGCGGTCCCTTTGTGTACGGCGGCTCGCTTGACGGTAAAATTGCACTATTTTAAAAAGGCGGCATGCCCTTTGACACGGTAAGCGGCGAAAGCCGACAATTTTTAATAAATTTAAAGGCCTATCCACACGACACAATTTTACGTCCAACTTGACTAAATCACTTGATTAAATCGTGACGTGTAGACGCCAGTCGTCCAACTCAAGTTCATCGGGAGTGCGGACCACCAGATTTTAACCAATTGGGTGGACGGAATGAAATTCAGTCATTTGATTGTGTCGTGTAGACGGGCAAAGCCAATTCCATTGAAAATTTGATCAGTGGTAAAATTGTGCCGTGTGGATGGGCCTTAAGAATCATAAAGGATTCCGCTATTGAGGGGAGTGTTGTTAGTTTACAGAATTTTCGCCAATTTCGGGGTAATGTTTCTCGTTAGCACTCAGCTAAGGAAATTTATTCTGATGTTTTATGATGACCTAGATTTTTTTTATTATTTTTCCTGGTATGCCTGATAAGTCAGTAATATGACCTTTCGAGATCAGACGGGGGTTTATGAAACACACTGTATTACTAGAAAATGTTAGAACTTCGATACACAAATAATTTGTACATTAGCATAGTCTGAGCAAATTTAGATCCTTAGTTTATACTGTTTATAGTGAAGTGTAGCGTTATGTCGACTCAAACGTTGCTCTTTCATCTATTGTATTACTAAGTATAACTTCTTATTGCAAAACGTACTCGTGCAATACTTGAGGAAAAGTTCGCCTATAATACTTATAGGTATAATATTATGTGTGCTTCTTAGTCACCTGGCTTCGGGAAAACCTGATCAATAAATGAATTGAAAGTCAGTGACATTTATATTATGAATTGTTGCTTTTAAGGAATGCCTTTATTCTGTTCACATACCTACATACATAAAAACTCACGCCTTTTTCCCGGCAGGGTAGGCAGAGACAATAGAACGCCACGTGCTTCTATCCTTACAAACCTTACGCGCTGTTCACGCTAGTAAGAGATAATTTGGAAACAAGCTGTAGAAAAGGATAACAATGAGTCATTGGTATTTTACTACATCCTAATGGGGTATTCCTAAAAGCGCAACTGTTTTTGAGCGCAACTAAAAAAGCGCAACTACTTTATTCCACAAAGCGCAACTAAATATCAAGGTGCAATAGTGCTATTAATAACAAACGGAAAATATCGATAGTTGATAAGACAGGACATTTTAGTATACTTTATGACATTAGATGGATATAAAATAATACAATGCAGTGGGGAGCAGGGTGCGGTGCGGGGAGCAGTGACCACAGGGTAGAGCTGTTGCTGTGTGCCTGAGTTTTTCCTATACCATGTAGTGCCTTATTTCTCATTCATGACCCTAAAACCAGGTTTTTTATTAGGCTACTAACTTCTGTTCATTTATGTTACCTGGTACTTTTCGAAAACATTTTACTGATTGATAACTTTGTTACCAGATTCTATAAACACTTCTAACCTCTGTTCATTTCTGTTATCCTGGTGCTTTTGAAAACGATCACCATAATATAATAAATAAAAAATGTGCAAGATGATTTAAAAATCCTATCGATAGTAAATAGTCCTTTATGATAATAATCTATTATATTTCAACCTAATGGAAGGAAAGAGGAACCCACCACGCACCCTCGAATTGACCACCCCAACTATTGCAATAGAAAAAGGTTGACAATATCGAACTCCACTAAAAGGATAAGGGATATAGGGTAGGTATGGGTTCCAGGAAGATACCTGACTTGCAGTATCCCGCTGTATGCGCCGACTATTCTTCGACACGTGTTTCGCCTCTGCACGAGGCATCCTCAGGAACGATGGGCAACGACTGAGCGCTTTGGCGCTCAGTCGTTGCCGAAGGCGAAACACGTGTCGAAGAATAGTCTAATATACATATATTAAGAATATTTTGAGGGAGAGTTAAATATTACCCGATGTTTTATATTGATTCGGTCTAAATTGCTTTGTTGATATTTTGGACTAGCTGAACCCGCGGTTACACCTGCGTTTTTTTAGTGCTACTGCACCGCACCCTTGGCTCATAACGTGATATTATGTAGACCAAACAGTAGTTCCTGAGAAAAGTGCGTTCAACCAAACAAACTATTATAGACCTAAAAAATATAATTATCTTTTTTTATTTTTTCACGCCTGTATCCCCGAAGGGGTATGCAGAGGTGTAATATTACACCCACATTTCGCCAGGAAGTTTTAGGTCCCACGTAATAAGGGGCGAGCCTATTGCCGTACCGGGCACATTACCAGACTCCGTGCTGCTACTGAGAATTTCTTAACGGAAAAACCCATTAACACTTTGCCCGACCCGGGAATCGAACCCGAGACCTCCCAATCCCACGCGCACATTTATGCCGCGAGACCAATGAGGCAATGTAATTATTTATTTAGACATTACACAAAGCTACTGCTAATTGAGTTTTGATAGTACGTATGTTTATCAGTTGCCTTGTTGTCTTTTGACATAATACACGATAAGCCACATTAGGGTATCCTAATAGGAATATTAAGGAGTAAATGCTAATAGTAAAAGTACTTGAAATACTATATTAACTGGTAGTCCTAAACAACAAATTTTCGACTAAGTAGTATTCGAAATCTAGACTTAATATGATGTCATTAAAACTAAAATGTGTTGTACCACTAACTAACAGTAGAGGGAATGAAACTGTCAACATTTGATATTGAACTCTTATCAAAGTTAGTTTAAGCAATCGATATAAAAGTAAATTCACTTTACTGAAATTCCATCCTTCATCATTCTATCTCTATCCCATTCCGCAAATACTGATATGATTCTTTATTGTCTTAGTATTTTATAGAAAAGTCGCTTCGAATTTCCGAAATCCCAGACGTCGCGACCCAATTTCGTTCCATCAAACTTCTCGGAGCAGATTATGTACCACTATTGTAGCCCCCTAACCCACAGAGTACCTTTGTACTATAGGAGGATAGAGACGTCACTCAAGCTATTAGCGCTACCTGGCGGTCGTTTCAAGTTTTTTTTTAACTATAGTACTTTATTAGATATTAATAGATAAATTTATTTTATTATGGTTCAATAAAATATACATCCCTAAGTGAAAACCATGGTTATCGCTTATGAATGTACATGCTACTGAACCATTTAATTTTCACCAGGTGTGTAACTGCGTACTGTACAATTATATAAAATAAAACATTGATTTAATAGCACCGTTTATTTTCCAAACGTTTTTTACAATATTCATAACATTTTTGTTGTATATTTTGATCATAGTTAATTCTGGACCCAGTCAAAACTTTATAGATGACTTTACACCAAGTAAACATAAATAAGTTGGTGCATATTTCTTCAAAATTTTTGAGATTTTTTGATTCAAGATGCGTGAGTTTCTAAATTTTTTAATACAGTCCTTTCGCGTGACTCCACTCATCCAGCGCAGCATATTCATCTCATTGACACGCAGGCTGTGCGATACAATCGCTGGTAGCTATAGTTCGGCTAAAAACCTGTGTTGCACATTTTACTTTCATGTTTGATATTTTCTTTGGATTCACATGATATATTACTTTTGGCATTAAGCAAAGTCCTTGATATGCAGGATTTTCACTTTACAGAAGCATAATATGTTTCCTTTTGCTAAATTTTCTAACCCATCATTAATTACTTTAAAATTTGTTTTTATTATTTTCTCAAATTAAGGCGCTGTCCTAAGCGACTGTTTTGGTAAATGAGGGGATGAAGCAGGGGAGGTGAAGGGAGCTTAGCTCCGTCTACTGCGGGGCGCCCCCCTTCATTCTCGTCGCCTGCGGCCGTATTCTGGCGATATCCGTATTCCAATATTTCAAAATCGCAAGCAAAACGTTTTAGCATATTGAATTGAGATACTGATATTAAAATTTATATTACATACGTCAATCTGTTTGTACAATATAGGCATAGCGCTATTTTTGTTCTCAGTGCATCCATGAGCAAAACTGGTTTACATTAGACGTTATAGGTATTAATAGTTGACGAAAGTAGGTAAAAACCTACGTGCCGTAAGATGATAAAAATAGTTAAGTCAGTTCCATGCATGGAGAGTCCATTATTATTTTTGTTTTTGTATAAAAATAGTGAAGCAGTTCATAGAATACCTACATCTAATTCCATTCCTGCCAGTTTTCTGTTTCGCAATAAATTGGCTGTGACATACGGGCGGACAGACAGACAGACATGGCAAATCTATAAGGGTTCCATTTTTTAAATTTTTGACTACGGTACCACCAAAAACCACAATACTGCCCTACTAAGCGCAAAAGCCGTATCTCAACTAACGCGAGTTACGAGATAATTGAAGTTTAGTAAAAGTTGATTTATTTTATTAATTTATGGATGTTTATTGTTATTATAGGTATAATTATTATGGTAAAAGTTTCGAAATACGTCGCCGTTTTGAGGGATTGTGAGTGATTGGGGGGGAGGAGGGTAGGTCTCGAAACCCCCCGTCACCATTTTCACTTGCCGGAAATACTTGGTTTCCTCTGAAAAAAAAAATATCTCCAAACATCGGTGTGTATGGCACTGCCAACTTCCACATTCATCACACTAGTTTAATAAACTAAGGTTGACGGAGCCCTGCGAAGGGCTCTTATTTTCGGATTAAGGGTCAAAAGAAAACCTAACATAACCTATTTAGTTACTTATTACAGTCGCACCTAACCCTAGGCACTCGAAAGCAATGACGCACAAATTTGACATTAGCTGTCAATATGATCATTCCAAGATGGCGGTTTTGCGTTTCGTTTCAGGTTTTTCACATAAAATCTAAAAATTACATTTGTAAAACTGTACTAAAGTATAAAAACTACGTTCCGTTTTAAATAATTGCCGAAGTATTTATGAAATTTTGGAAATTGTTTAAAGATATTTAGACGCAACTCCGGCAGCCAAAATTACTTTTAGGGGATTAAAACGAACTCCCTTAAGCCCCCTACACTACCAATACCCTCAAATTCAGGCGACTCGTTTCGAAACCTAACCCATTATTATTTTTCAAAATAGATGAAATATCAAAAATATATGTGGATATACCTTATTCATGAGATACTGCTATGTCGCACTATGGTTCGTCTAGAACAAGCTAGCTAGACAAAATTATTTTATTTGATTTTTATGTCTAGATGCGGTTAATAAGCAAAGATATAAGGTTTTTGGTACTTTTTTCAAGGCAGTTTATCATTTGAGCTGGTATCATGAAAAAAAAAACATTTATCGGGCATATGTGTATAATATATTTTTTGAACATTTTATAAAGTGATTTATCCCTCGACGTCGCTATAAAATCTAATAACAGATGCATAAAATATCTAAGAACTAAATCTATTACTCATTATCATCACTATCATCAGATGAATCATCCATTGAATAGTCATGATCGTGAGGGGCAGAACTATGAAAAGTAGAAATCATATTAACATTTTGTTCCTTACAGCTAGGTGGGACAATTAAATCTAATACTTCAGTTGGAAGCGTACCTATTTTCTTCCGAGGAACTTCTCGTAAACCGTTTATTACAGGGTCAGATGTTATCAATAACATATTAAGTAAATCTCTATTCGTAGCCTCCCGTGATCGCTTTCGTGTGTTGTGCTCACGAAATCTTCTGCAGTCCTTATTCCGAGCTTCCTGTGCTTCCTCGGAAAGCTGGCCTATAGGTAGAAGGGACGATCTAATTACTTCGCCACTGTGCAAAAGTATTTTGTGGACAGTAGCGGGCATGTAATACCATGAATAGAGATTTACATAAAGTTGTCTAGTTTCTTGAGCTAAGTTAACGAATTTTTCAATATTTATATCATATCCCGATGATAAAGTGCGAAGTAGTATGCCAAATTTTTGTATTAGTGAAACATCTAACCCTGTAATATCGGCACTAGCCTCGGGATTTCCAAAAAATCTTCGCGCGGTGTTCCCGTCATTAGTGTTACCGAACCCTGGTTTTGGTTTGTCTACAATCAAGCCCATTTCGCTTTTAAATCGTTTTTTAATGTCATCTGAACGTTGTTTTACACTAGCTTTGTCTTCGGCTGTTCTTAACTGCCATTTTTTTATATTTAGTCGATAGCTAATGTGAAGCAAGCATTCAAAGCACCTTATCCAAGCGTGCAACGTAGACAAACCAAAACCAAGATTATCTTTGTCCGCAGCAAACTCTTTTGACAGATCATTCATCATTGTTGGAGTTGCCCCACAAATAAAACATTTTTGTGAGGAAGAAGTTTCGGTCAGAGCATTGCAAACTTTTCCGTCAATCATTGTTAAAAGCATAACATGTGTGACAGATACTTCGGTCTCCATCACCTTGCAGGTTGTCGGCAATAAAGCGTTTATCTCTTCTAAAACCTTATTGGTTTCCGAAATCGTAAAATCTTTCGTTTCCTTAGAAAAGATAAACTTTATTGGCCGACAATACATTGTAGAACAGGGCCGAGGATTCTGCCACACAATATTACCACTTTCATCTTTCAATTGAAGAGGAACGAAAGAAAATACAAATAAAAACTCGTCACTATCGTCACAATTAGTGAATTTTTGTTTGTACATACTATGACCGGAACTTCCATCACAACCCCATTTACTGATTAATGTGAATGACGTGCAAGGTAACAGACTATGAACAACTTCTTGTTGTGCTGAAACTAAACGTTCGGCAGTCTTATCAAGAATTGCCTGAACTTTGATTTCAGCATGCGTTTCATTGACTGTAATTTGTTCACCTGACGGGTAGCAGGCTATTTTAGCCTTTCTAACACTGTACATTGACGGAAACACCTTATGTCCAGCTTTAATACTCCACTTCCGAGTCTGCTTATAGCTATGGCTACTTGATTTACTATCAACGTAGTACGCTAAAGCTTCCTCACTTGTTAAACTCCTGGGGGCACTTTCTTCACTCGTGGTCTTGGTTATTGAAGGATCACTAGTCACAACTTTAATTTGACGTGCTACACTTCTCTGACCCGAGATTCGAGCTGACACTTCAGCGGCGTAAATTAATTCACTAGCACTTCTGGACTGTAATAGATCGTCTACACGTCGTCTCTTCGTTTTGAGATTAGAATGTTCAAAATCTTTAGTAGGTCTTCCGGGTCCCGGTTCTCCAGATGTAGTTGGCAGAGATAAATAAACGGACACATCGAAAGATATGTCAAGACCCTCCAGCCACGTCGAATACTTTTGTAGGAATCGCTCTCGATTTCTTCCACAGCTGCTCCACTTTTCAGCAAATTTCGTTGAATATCTTGAGATTAGTACTTTAATATCTCGCAGAGACTGCTCCGTAACACCATCAAAATTATATCTCAAAGATATAAACCGAAAGAGCTCCTCATTCCGCGTTTCCTTCGGGTGTTTCAGCCATTCTTCGAAAAAATCCATTCTTGAGACGGTAAAAACTGTTGAAAGAAAAAAATAAATAAAAATTAGTTGTGCAAATATATCGCAATGAATTTTTTTACGTATAACTACTAGACACTTATGAGAATCGTATATGATAGGTTCTACGGTGGGGACAAGTGGGGACATGTTATTATTTGACCGATGAATTTGAAAAAATGAGTAAAAAAGTGGGTGAAAATTCAAACATTTCATTTTATAAGACTAAAGAATGAAGTTCCCATGTTGAAAATGAAATAAAATATAACTACTTACCCTTACGTATACAATCCATCACAAAAACACTTTCACAAATTTCTTTTAGTGACATAAACAATGCTATCAAATATGATGTAAAAATGCAAATGAATGCCCTTTAAATAGTCAACATCTTATAAACATACCTTAATGACGCTCTTAATGAGGGTAGTATTGATAATTAATAGGTGTAATCCTCAATGTATAGGGGTAATGAGTTCGTAATAGTAATTAACTTCCAGGAATTTAAGAGTTGTTTTTGTCTAGCTAGCTTGTTCTAGACGAACCATAGTGTGTCGCTTAGAAAATTATAGAATTAGAATTTGAGTTACTGCTTTTTCGTTAGCTCTCCTCATATATGTTTGTATGGAAAAATATAAAAAATTTCTTTCGCATCAAATATGTGTTGTTTCAAAGAAAATAAATATTAAAAGATATTTATTTATATTCATTTATCATTTATGATCGAAATACAGAGTTTACAGCTCATCAAAAGTTAGCTGTCTGCTACAACTCGGCAGGTTTTCTTTATTCTCATCGAAAGTTAAAGGCAGTGTGTGAGGTGATAAGGTTTCAATACTTATTATTTGCTGTTGTTCACAAGGCACAGTTTCATTTACTTTCCTTTTACGGCTTGGTATTGTAGAAATTTCAAGCACTGATGAAACATTTTCCTCTCCGTGATCTCGCAATGTCATCCCTTGAGCTTGACGAGAATCAACAATTTCATGCAACTGCCAATTCATATAAAACGCCACAAGCTTTTCTTTCATTTTCTTCTCCCAGAAAACATCATCTCTTTCTATAATTTCTATTTTTAGTGGTATACTTTCGCCACTCCATACAGCAAATAAACACTTTTGTTTGCGTGTATTTGGTAATAACAATTACAATATTTGTTTAGACTAGTCAGTTCACGTTTTTATCATTTTTCCATACTTGTCTTTTATTTGCTCATATACTATTCTCCAGGCCATTCTTATAGGCAACTATACAACATTACATTTCTACAATCGTGTTTAGACCTATTAATCCATCTGGCGTGGCACCAATAAACGGATAATCCACAAGGCTCGATTGTTACATTTTCTTGCTTCGCCAGTTGTTGCAAAGCCAGTTGTTCATTTTAGACTCCATGCGCAACTGCAATGTAAAATTGCAAATATTTTATTTGTACAAATAAATTTTACTAAGTTGGCTTTACTGCTGTTATCTCTTCTTTTTACCACTATACCAAAATTTCAATCTGTCAACATATTCTTAAACAATTCGAACCAGTCACTGCTATCCCTCTTGTAATTTTTGCTTATCACTACGGAATTTGAGTCAAATTTGTTAAAAAATTGTTTGGCATTTCTTGGCTAGCTCTTGAACAAATCGATTTAGGAATGACTGCAGTCAAATGTGTGTAAGACGTTGCAGAACTGTTATCTTTAACTTCACTGTAATTACAATAAAGATAATTAGTTAGGTACTTTATTATTAAAAAAAATACTATATCTTGTGTTATAGCAAACAGAAAAGTCACTTTCTTACTTATTACTTACTTATTAGATGTACTGATACATACCTAATAGTTTATGAATAATCAAAGTTTTACCCGATGTACCTGAATAGGTTTATGTTCACAACACAATAATACAACATTCGTTACCGCTTGTGTGTGGATTGCGGAGCGCCATATTAGCGCTGTTTATTGTTCGCCGTGGCAGCATCTTAGCGCTCCAGGCGCTCTGACAAGCTAATGAATTTGAAATATAAGTACATAAAATGATTCGATTTTATGTTATTACTCTTTCAAAAATTGAAAACTGTGGCAGTTATGTATTGTGAGAATAATTTATATAATTATATTATGCATAATCGATAATCTATAACATAGTCAGTCATATAAGACTCTTATGAAAATAATTTGTGTAAACATGTTACATATTTCATAATCACTTGGCCATGGATGAATTTCTTTTTTATTGCGACGCTTTCTTGTACAAATCCTTCGTTGAACTTTATTTCTCTAATTTTCCATATTTTATTCTTCTAATTATATATTTATAAGCACAGAAACAATAACACATTAAACGCAACAGGAGTATAAACTTAGGTCCTAATTATATGTGCCCATAGTTACATGAAAAGCCTATTTGATTCAAAGTATTCAGTCTATAACATAAAACATGAAATTACGAACTCAAATCGGTGTATTACAATAACAAACAGGTTTACGTAAAATTTCGTGCAGCGGAGACGCAAGCGACATGACCTATCTCTCACAGGGCTCATAGCCGAATGATGAGGTCTGGGCGGGGCGTAAACTAGCAACTGATACTCAGTACACCGCTTATGCTATTAAGGTTTAAATTGCTGAAGCGTTTGATATTGATGGGATCTACCGAGCATCAAAATCATAGACGTTTGGCAGATTTTATTTAATTTTACAAAATATACCCGTATAATATGAAAATAAATTAGGTAATTCTTTAGTTCATTAGGTTTCCTACAATATTATTAAAAAACATATGACAGCTTACGATCAAAATATTGCAAACAGTGAGACGAAAGATTATTTTCTGCCTCGATTTTGTGATTTTTTTACCGTGATTCTATTTTACATACATGAATAATTATTTCAAAAGTCTTTTGTTCAGACTTTTGACTTTAAGCTCTATTTTTTGCTAGGTTTTAATATGTACCGTTATAGCTATATGCGCGACGAAAAATTAGGTGTTTCACGGCTTCTGAGGTATAACAGCGCCTTAATCAAATATGTTGTAATTCAAGCCGGGTTTAAGGGAGGCCGTTCGAATCATTCGGCTAAGTGTTATTAGTGATGGTAATACAAAAACCTTTCTGAGCCATCAATACGCTCTTGGACCCTATTTCTAATAGGTCACCACTTTCTCGCCTTTTGTAAACCGTCTGCCCATTTTTCATTTACCAATCTTCCTGATACTGTAGCATAGTGAAAATCATTGCAGGGGATGTATACATTCAGAGTCTTTATAAGAAATGGGTTTTCTCATAGTTTTAATCATCATCACCATCCGCCTAGTTTTCAACCTGGGGTCCGCTTACTACTCTAACCGGATTTGGCTGAATATGAGTTTTGCTACAGAGCGACTGCCTGTCTGACCTCCGCAACCCACAGGGATAGCACTATTCCATGGTTTAGACTAGTGTCAGTTTATTTTGAAGGTACTGATGCCTTAAAATGACTGCCCATTACTTTAAGGAAACGTTACATACAAAACGATATCCTTAAGATCAGTAGTAGATGACTTATAAAAGTGGCTTTAGTTACTTACAAATTTTCAAAACAACATTTTCTTGTGGACATTGCTGTGAATGTGGCTGAATTCCAGTGGAATGCAAAATTTCTCGAGTAAGATGGGTACCTAGGCGAAGAGTGCGGGAATCAGAGTCCTTTATGTTGCCACAGTAGTTGATGAAAGAAGGATCGTCAGAATCACAAGCTGTGTTGTCGTAAAAAATGCACAAGAAATAAGAAATATATCCATTCACACAAAAGAAAATAACGGAGATTTTTAAATTTTCAAAAAGCTTTGATGTCAAATTTGACATACATGTTTGAGAATGTAGTATTACTTTATGGTTTGACAGCTGCTCATCGTTTGAATATCAGGAAATTAAGAAACATTAACATTTAAATGTTGTTTACAAAATAAAAATTGTTGTTTAACTCGGCGGGAGGCGCGCCTCATAATACAACACGGACGGTCGCAACCGGGTAAAAAGTACCACAGTGATTTACCTTAAAAATTGGGGTTTCTAATAGATATTTTATAATGAAACAAAGTTTTATGTTAAACTATACTATATTTACAACAAGACAATGCGCGAACAAAGTAATTATGTAACCGCCTATGTTTTTTTATTTATTTATAAAATCACATCGTAATAATTGAATTTTTTTTTCACAAGGCTTACAAAGAAATAAAAATTAGACTCTAATTATGCAAAAATAATTAAAAAACGAGATCAATATGAAATGAACATAACATACGCTTACTTGCAACAATCTTTGAAACATACATTAATTTGGCAACTTTTTTTTTATAATCGCATAAAGTTTGACATAAAAATAATCAGCCTCCTTAAATAATAATATCTAGAAAATCTTTTATACGACTAATATTTTAAGCACAGTCTTTACAAATAAGAACAGTATGTTCTCTACATATTTTTATGGCATAAATTGCAATCAGTCTTAGTTTTCGATCCTTTTTGCAAGGACACACTGCACATCGTGATGCAGACATTTGCGAGCGCCGCTGCAGAGCTATTTCTTGTTGAGCGCGACTCATATTGACATTTTGCTCATTATTGCCATCAGGTATAAACATAATTTTACCTTTTATACTTGGACTTAGATTCGGCCCAGTAGATCTGACCCTAATTTGTGGCATAACAAGTGACAGAGCTAGTTCCTTCAAATAATCTCTTCATGGTAACATAGAATCGCCACAATTTTCTTCGTTTGATTTTACGATGACATAGCTACGCATTTATACCACCTATATTCATAAGGCTATAGAATAAAACCATAGGCTACCTCTTAGTGATGCATTACACTGAATGCGTCCCACATAACTCGTCTACAACATCGACTCGGTATGTCTTCTCCTTCTTGCTCCGATTTGCTTTCATGCTCACTATACTCTTCATTGTCTTCAATTTTAGACAAATCTTCTTCATCACTGTATTTTAAAAGCAAACACTCTTCTATTTGCTTTTCACCAAGAGGCAAATAAGGCATCTTGATCAACTAAAACAACAATTAACGAAAAGTTGGCTAACAAAAATAATAAGACACTAATAGTCGCTACCGGGTAAAATATACCCATACGCACCTTATTCGTCTGCTGTGGTCGAACGCCACGCGCACACTGGCCGGTTACGCAAAATGAGGGACCGTAGCACGTTTTTCGAAAGGTACCTAAAGCGGCGCGGCACAAAATTAGGCAGAAAAATAAATATTTACGAATTTCTACCCTATGTGGTAAATTTTACCCAGTAGCGCGTCCTGCCGAGTTAAAGATATTTTTATGGAGAAAAATTTAAGTTTTTTTTTGGATTTAGAAATAAATATTATAAGAATAATTAAACGTGAGAATAAGTGATTATGTAAAAAAGTGAGTTCTACTGTCATCTAGCGCTCATTTTATGTAAATAAATGAGATTCTCTTCAACTTTGTTCTAAGCTTTAAAACCATGCCCTAACCTATTTACCATAATGTCATCTCGGCGTTATGGCAACACTGAAACGATGATTTCCATACAAGATGAGGTACTTATGTCGTAATCGTAACATAGGTTTAATGTACCGTGTATTCTATCATTCTATTTTTAAAACGTCGCGTCGCGTCTGACGCTTTCGGGACTTCCTAGCAATGATAATGGTCGTTGCTAATTTTGTTTTTTATTGTTTTTTGTCTGAAAGGTTCTTTTTTTAAATTTGTGTTCATAGTGTTACGAGCTGGGGTTCGACGATAAATTATAATAACTCACTATGCCACTTAAACTGAACTTTATTTATACACAAACACTATACACACTTATTTACACAACTAGTAAAAACACACTTATTTCACACTTAATTCTCAACACTAATAAAAACACCACTGAACACTTCCGAATACTTCCCTTCGCTTCTTGTATCGCTTCGATATTCAGTTGTTACTGTGTGAACTCGCTCGCCCGCCGCGTATTTATACCGGCCGGATAGGCAACGAGATCCTTCTGGCATATTCCCGAACATTCTCATTTCAGACGAAACATTCTAGTAAGTCGGGAACAGTCGACATAGTCCAACGCCATCTAGTACAGAGTAGCTGAATTACCTTTAACCCACCGATACATTCAATCTCTTCTAGTACACCCATTCACCGATAGATGGCGTAACACTGCCCCCCTCTTAAACGTGTTCGTCTCGAACATCGTTGGACCCATGGTTACGAGCCAACCGGTCCACATGAACTATCTTCGGTGCACCTCGTGACCCCTTCTGGATTCGATAGGTGACGTCGTTCATCCTGATAATTATGCGATATGGCCCGTCCCACTTAGCTTGTAACTTAGGCGATTTACCGTTGCTTCCTACTGGGTTATGAAGCCACACCAATGATCCCTCATCGGAGCCTTTGTTGTTTGCCTTCCGGTAGTAGCGAGTCTTCATCTTCTCAGACATCTGTTGTCCAGATTCCCCTGGAGCTCCTACATTGTACGCCTTCAATGCACCTCTGCTACGAGTGTGTGGCCTCTTGACAGCCGCACAACTTGTGCATTTGCGGCACCAATCCTCGACGTCGTTCCGACAGTGGAGCCAATAAAACCGCTCCCGGATCTTAGTAAGCGTCTTCTTAACTCCCATGTGACCTCCCGAAGCACCATGTTGATAGAGCTGCAAGACTTCCGGCACCTTAGTTTTAGGCACTACCATTTGCAAATGGCACTGGTTACCGCGAGCGTTTTCCCATTTGCGGCACAGAACTCCATCCTGGACAACCAAGCTTTTCCACTGTGCCCAATAACCTTTGGTGACAGGGCTCATTGCTGCGATATCACTCCATTTGGGCCTAGGAGCGCCTGATTTCTTCCATTCGAGAATCGGCTGTACGTTCTTGTCTTCTTGCTGAGCACTCTGCAAAGCTTCTTTCCATCCGTCGCTCAGATCCGTCTTCAACATTCTCACTAGCGCTGCCGGCTTCGCTTCCTGTCTTGCACAGTGTTTGCGTTGATCGGGGTAAGCCCTACCTGTCAGAGCATCTGCGCTACGTTGCTCTTGCCGCCAGACAGGTACGTCAGGTGACCCCTTTGGTGGAGACAGGGTACCAATACCAACGTGGCGCTTACGTTTTGGGCAGCTCAAGCGGATATGGCCTCTTTCCCCGCAGTTGTAGCACCGTGGTGAAGAAACAACTTCCCTGATACGGTAAGGTCGATCCTCGTGACGCGCTGCTTCCACCTCCAGAGCGTAGGCCAAGGCTGCCTTCAGGGACTTGAAGTGCCCAAGTCTTACCGCTGTTCTAACTTCCAGGTCCCGGATCCCATCCGTAAACGCTTGTACGAGGTTCCCGTCAATGATCGCAGGCGACGACTGGTATGCCTTCCTGACCAGCTTTTCCACCTCTAAAGCCCACTGCTGCAGAGTTTCTCCGGTGCGTTGTGTCCTGTCCTTCAGCTGAGCACGATACACATGTTCGAGGTGCGCGTCTCCGTACCTCGCCTCCAACGCCTCCAGAAGCTTCTCGTAGGTCACGTCTTGCCCGAGTGCCTCCAACACCGTCAAGGCCTGATCACGAAGGCCCAAGGTTAGGGCGGTGAAGGCCTGTTCTTTGTCCCACCCATTCGCTCGCATTATGGCCTCAAACTGAACCTTGTATGCAACCCACGATGACGAGGCATCAAAGGGTGGAACCTTAAACCAACGAGGCGAGGGCGCCACAGCTGCAGGTGTAACGTCGTTGGTCTCAAGTCCACGCAATTTCTTCTCCAATCTGGCAATACGGGTCTCGAGCTGGTCGTGTACACGCTTCTCAATGTCGCTGATACGGGCCTCGTGCTGCTGGAGTTCCTCCTTGACCGCCTTCAAGTCCTTCCCCACTGCAACGCTGAGGTCCTTCATGAGCACCAGCTGTTCCTCCAGACGGTGGGCGTGCTCCTCCTTGTCACGCGGCAGCTGCTCCTCTAGGCGGCGCGCGTGCTCCTCTTGACGGCGAGCCTGCTCCTGTTGACGGCGGTCCTGCTCCTCCTTGTCGCGCTGTAGCTGTTCCTCCAGGCGGCGAGCCTGCTCCTCTTGACGGCGAGCCCGCTCCTCCTTGTTGCACTGTAGCTGTTCGTCCAGGCAGCGCGCGTGCTCCTCTTGACGGCGAGCCCGATCCTCCTTGTTGCGCTGTAGCTGTTCCTCCATGCGGCGCGCGTGCTCCTGCATGAACGCCATCAGAGCCGCGATGTCGGGCACCGCCACGGAGTGTGCGCTTGCAGGCTCCACTGCAGCCGCGGAGTCGCCTGGTCCACCAGACGATGGAGAAGGAACGTCTCCGAAGCGTCTCTGGTCCAGGTCTTGCTGGTGCTGGTTTCTAGTACGAACTCCTTCAGTTTCTTCATTCGGCATAACCGGCATAATTTATCCCACTTCTGACACCAATTTGTTACGAGCTGGGGTTCGACGATAAATTATAACTCACTATGCCACTTAAACTGAACTTTATTTATACACAAACACTATACACACTTATTTACACAACTAGTAAAAACACACTTATTTCACACTTAATTCTCAACACTAATAAAAACACCACTGAACACTTCCGAATACTTCCCTTCGCTTCTTGTATCGCTTCGATATTCAGTTGTTACTGTGTGAACTCGCTCGCCCGCCGCGTATTTATACCGGCCGGATAGGCAACGAGATCCTTCTGGCATATTCCCGAACATTCTCATTTCAGACGAAACATTCTAGTAAGTCGGGAACAGTCGACATAGTCCAACGCCATCTAGTACAGAGTAGCTGAATTACCTTTAACCCACCGATACATTCAATCTCTTCTAGTACACCCATTCACCGATAGATGGCGTAACAATAGTTATTCAGCGCGAGCGACAAAACGCAGTGGTTATATTCTCTTTGGAGCGACATTTTATGTTATGGGACGATGAGAATTTTCAGCTGGCGTGGACTTTCGGTGTTGTTATGTTAAAAAATACCAGCAAAAATGATAACATAAAAGTACCGTAAATAACGAAGACTTATTTGCTTAGAGCATATTTTGATAGAATTTAAAATTCAATCAAAGTCCCATCAAATAATCCTAAAGGGCTTTACCTGCCGCCCCGCCGTGGAATTATTTAACGAGTCTTTTATACATAATGTAAAAGTTAAATCTCACGTCAGCAATTTGGTCGAACGCGGGTAAAATTTCTGTGCCGTTTATGTAAAATGTTTGTGTACCAATCAAAGTAGGTCATCGTTCAATAAACGCTTAGCTTGTAAACATGATTTATCTATTTTTAAGTTTGGTTTTTTTGCCACAGGCATTTAATTTTTGTAGTGTCTTTATCTTTAGTGAGTAATCATGAGCACTTATGCGTTCGTGATCACACGAGTTCTAGTATGACTTACGGATAGTGATCGATTGGATTTTTTTTAAACATCTACTACACTAGGAATAAATCTTATGTCACTAGAGGCACATAGAGAAACATCAATTTATGGATCAGCCTTGTGTTGTCATGTGATTTATAACGCAGTCTTGTCTCGAATTGGAGTTCGAACCCATATCACTCGGTGTAATGTTAAACGGCGAGACTGCCGCTTAAACCACTACCAACGTCTTCGGTCCATCACTGAAATTGCCGTGATGACGAAGTGATTAAGAGGACCCTAGCAAAGTGGCTGGACTGTGTGATGCTCTAGATATAAGTGAAAGATTTAAATAATCTGATGACGGACAGTAGAGAAGTATGGAACCCAAGTTAATTGGGGCCAGAGCATGAGGATGATTACCGTGATCAAAAATCGTACTATTTCTTTCACCAGAACTAACGACTTCGAGGCTATACTCCTCCGTTCTATAATTCTCTTTATTATTTGTTTCAGAACCTGGACGAGGTGCACATAGCTCTGGAAGTATGTCAGGAGCCGCGAGTCATGAACCCAAACGCGGGCGGCGCGTTACCAGTTCCTGGGAAGTACAGCTATATACATAAGGTGAGATTGATGCTATACATAAGGTGAGGTTGATATACTTAATATAATTCGACTTATCATCATTCTAGTTTGTCGTGGTAGCAATCCAAGATTTTGTTTCGGAGCCATTAGAAACCCTTTCACATTAGCGTTTGGCAAGCCAAGGCGTTGTTGCGCCGCGTTGTCCTGCCCGTCCAGCATACGCACCACGAGAAAATTATCTCTACACGTTTACTCGTGTTTATGACGATTATCTCTATTAACTCGCTGACTCTAACATGGTTACACACACGATTCGACTCGTTATGTCAAATAATAGCTATAATAGTCGTTTTTACTTATCTGTGGCATTTCTCTCGACGAATCCTAACATGACGGCCCAATATTACTCGATTATGATAAATTTTGACAACTAAAATAGTAATAATAGTCGTCATGCTTTCATACGACGAGAACTACACGAGCAACTAAAAATATTTCTTTAAAACAACAAAGAAAATGGCAGTCCCTTATTATAATTATTTAATAACCTTATATGCTTATATGAAGGGCGCCACGCGAGAAAAGTGCAAAGAAAGCGAATTAGGCATCTCTGTGACCCTTTTACGTTGAACGACAGAGAATGCCAGTTGCTTTGGCGTATATCAAAACCAATGGCGTTTCTCATAGAAAGGCTTGCCACGGATCTCGAGCCTCATTCAGATGGCCTGCCTGTCTATTTAGATAATATCATTATTATCGAAGCTGCGCATGGGACCTCATTCTTATTCAACACAGTAACAATTGTTAATACTTTGTAGGTATTGACATCAGTTTCGAATTAAAACAAGGTAGGTAATCAACTTTTCAATAAACAATACATACAAATTACAAATGTCAAATAGTACATAATATGATAAACTATAGAGGTGGATACAAGTCTTTTGAGCCATTTGAGCACAAATTGAATGAACTAAACCGGTGTGGTCACATTAATAAATGCCGTAATTGACATTCTATGTTTCAAAGGGCAACATCGGTTACTCGTGCAACGAGAGCGAATTCTTCGACGTGAAGCTTGTCTATCGTGGCGCGCATGTTAAAGAAAACGAGATATTAACCGATAACGACAATATTTCTTCATTCACGCGTGTGATATCTCGTGGTGCGTATCCTAGGCGGGCTGGTGTATACTCTACAGTCCGTCTACGCTCTGTCCGCCTACGCTCGATAAAAGCGTGTGTTAAAGGGCTCTTAGTCTTTTCTACTCTTATCTGATTTGAAATAATAGTATCTACGCAGAGTGGTCGATCGAGCGATCGATCGCTTTGTAGGGTAGTTAATCAGTACGAACATTTAAGTGGGTGAAATGGACAGAATACTATGATTGACAGTTAACTAAACTGTCGGCCAATAAAATTGTTTAATTATGCGCTCTTGCCGTGCGCTTACTAGCATATCCATCCAATCAAACTATTGGCTGACTAAGGCTTCCCTCATTTTGAGCATGCGAGTTCCTCGAGTGTGCGTTTGGCGTGCGCCCGGCCTCCGTTTAACGCCCAATGTGAGGTCGGTCTTACGGTCATTGGTCTGTGAGGAGTGGTAATGGAGTCCCAGATACACTGCTCTGCTGTAGTGAACTCAAGTGTCCTGTATTGCATGTGCATGTGACTCCTTAGTCCCTCATTCATAGAAGAAATGTATATCCACCAACCTAAAAACGGTTGAAGATTTGCAGGCAACAACTACTTCAATAACTTCATATATCTACTCATCTGTGGAGTAAACCTGTCCTACAGTTAATACCTCAGTAGGTACCTACATAATTATTCCAATTCAAAGTACATAGATCCCGAATTATATTTAGATATACTTATCCACATGATAATGTCAATACGAAAAATCATCAAATTAACCAGAACTATTAACTTTGACAAAGGTTTTGCTATAAGCATATATCTATTCAAAACCACAGACCGCATCCATTGCTGTACAGTTTCAAATGTTGTAAATTATTGTTTGTTATGTATTTCAGGTAATAGATGGAATTTCTGTGGCGGTGAACCACGTCCAAATAGACTTCAGTTGTGAAGCATTCACCAGTAGTGTTCAGGTGAGAATACAGCTATATTTTATTATTGTGCTTGCTCTTTTCCTCTGTTATCTTCTTTTAATATAAAAAAGAATCGCTGAATGTGTTGCTAACGCAGCGTCCTACGTGAGCGATTTACCGCGAACGCGATTGCGGTACGATCCGATGCGGTTTCTACGCGGTGCGGTTCGACGCGGCGCGGCGGCTCTGTCCTACGTGCGCGCGACTCGTTCTATTTCATCCTGCGCCGGTCATTTGACATTAACAATTTCATATGGATATTACAGCACATTTATTGGAAAATTCATATTATAAGTATCAGGCACTAAGAATTATGTACGATAGCGAAACTAATTATGTATAGCGATAATTAAAATGTCTACTGCCGACATTACAATATTTATTTGTACAAAAACAAAGACATGACATATTGTGTCACCGCACCGCGCCCCGTTCGCGCGAAAATATCGCACCAAATGATCGCGCTCGCGTCAACTCGAGCCGCGCCGCATCGCACCTCACATGCATTTGGTCACGTAGGACACGTCAATAGATATATCAACTGTTTGTTGTTTCCGCGCCGCGCCGCCTCGCGCCGCATCGCGTTCGTATCCAAACCGCTTACGTAGGTCGCCGCGTAAGCGCAGATCTCGAAAGCAGCTGAACCGATTTCGCTAATCCATTTTTAAAATATCCCTTTATCTACGAGGATGGTTCTTACGGAGAGAACAATTAAAAAAAAAAGAATAAGTAATTAAATAATCGACTGTTAGACGGTACGAAGATCGCCGGGTCAGCTAGTTGTTATATATTTCGTAACAGTGTTAGTGCTATACTCTTCTACAGCCGAAAGTTCGATTGAACACGCTCGCAGTGTTTCAAACCCCCTTTAAACCTCCCGTAAATTGAGGGTGCGCGTTCCTCTAGCGTCGCCTGGCGTCTAGCCCTCGTCAAACGTCCGTTCCGCGTGCGACCGACGTTCACTTTGTACTACAGAATGAACGCCGGGCGATGTTATGATATGAGGGTTGAACTGAAAGTTAACTGCTGTCGCATAGTGCTGATTGCCCGGAGCTCTTGATGTGTCATAACCAACTGAATGCGACCGATAATTCAGTCGCTGAAGTAGCAGGTGTACCGCTTCACTTTGTGAGAATTCCAACACTAACATGTTATTTTTCTCTTTACTTTTCTTCTATATGATTGCCATTTCTTTCTTCAGGTCGTTCTCAGTCATTTGAATATTCAAAATGTATGATTAACACGGAATAATATGTCTAGTGGTACTATTACAGATCTCAAGAGTGACGGTAGAGTCCCGAACGCCCGAGGGTCGGAAAGGAGACCTAAGACTGACTAGAATCAAATCGCCTGACACCGGACAGCTTCTTATATTTAAGGTTAGTAATTATTTTAAATAGGCCTTTGACCTGCAGTGGAACTTCATAGGCTCATAAAATATAATTCAATGGTCATTAAGCCAGAAAGTTTGCTTGTCGTACTGACTTTTCGCTGTCTCAAAGAGCCCGACACAGACAGAAATCGACTGGGGAAAAGTTGGTTTCGCTTGAAATTGACATCACTTTGTCCTTAGGTAAACTATCAGTGCAGTCCTATTGTAAAGCCCATTTATTAGCTTATCTTCTAATATGTTTTTAAGTTTTAGTGCAAGAGATAAACTTTCTTAAATCTGACGAGCAGAATTAAGCCGCATACTGTGCAGGAAATCTTTTATAGTCAGGAGCTTGGTTAAGAGTGGTCAATTCAATACAAAAGCATACAAAATTTTCTTCCAAAGACAAGCGGCTTTATAGTGTTTCCTAAAGCTTCCTTAGATTCAAACTCCCAAAACAATCCTGGACCTGTATGAATTTTACTTACATACAGTAAAAAGATCACCCAGTGGCAGCAGTTGCTTCTATATTACATAATTTTTTATTTTCTAGGAATTAGAATGGCAAAGTGCGCGTATAGAGGCGAAAGCGCACGGTCCCGCGGCTGTCAATCTGCCGCCGTTGAGACTGCTGCTCGGCAATACGCACTGTCGGATCGTTATCAAGAAGAGATTAGCAGGTTTGTATAGCAAGGTATATTTGGTAGTTACTTATTGAAGATGTGGAAGAAATTAAGCACCATTTACTGTTGGGAAAATCTGGTGTAATAAGCTTTTGGTGGTGCGGCTTCAATAATTGCTAGAACATTTTATAATTAAAAGCTACTGGTTTAGACTAGTGTCTGTTTATTCGAGGGAACTGATTGCCGCTAACAAACGACTGTGAATGATCTTCATGAGAACTGGAACCAACGGCTTCATCTACGATGCTGCTCTCCGAGGCACTTTACCTTTAACCATCTGCATGACAGTTTGTTGTTATTTCCTGTTGTTATGTGAGAATGTTTCATATGCCTGTCGTAAAGATGTCTGTCAGTCGTTATTGGGAGTCAGTAACACAGTACCACGGACTAAAACTGACATTTGCCTAACCATGGAATATCCCTGTCCTTTTGGGTTGCGGAGGTCAGACAGGTAGTCGCTTTGTGGAAAAGCTAATAATCAGTCAAGTCTGGTTAGATCAGAAAACACACCCTGGATTTTAACTGGCATAACGCAAAGTTAATGAATCATCATCCACATCAATCATCACTTCCTTCATCAAAAGAGAGCACATCTTTCTTAAGGTGGTATTTAAGATAATTATGTGATGTTCCAGACTGCGCAGTAATAGGTTCCCGCCTAGCCATCTGCCCCGAGCCGCTGGCCTGGGCGCTAACAGACGGACAACTCCGCGCGGCGCTAGCTTGCGCTGCGGCCTTAGCCACGCCAGTGCGAAGGGCCACCGCCGCTGCCACTAGGGCTAAGGCGCTGAGAAAGGTACCGCATACACTTTGTTTCTTTTTCATTATTTTCTTTTTTGTGTCTTTCTTTCTTGCTCCCTTTTTTACTTTCCTTCTTTCTTTCGTTCTTTCCGTGACCACCCCAATATGGTTTAGTGCCAACTCCAAAATTTCGGTGATTTATTATCAGGGATGTTAAGGATATCCATATCCGTAACCGAAACTATCGGATATCCGAAATAAAAAAATATCCGTATCCGTAACCGAAACCGAAATAAATGTTTCGGATAATTTCGGATAGAGGCGACGTCAAATATAATAAATAATACAAGAAAGCTAAGACTGTTATGTTATACTTAAGTACTTAAATTATAGTAAGTAAATAAATACGTGCAATGTGCATTCCAAATATTTTCTCTCTAATACGAAATAAATAATTAAATACCTACGAATATAATAATTTTCTTATAGCATTTTTATTTTTATTACTTAGATAACACCCAAAATTTACTTAATAGTAAATATCTACCTATAATAATTACTCATAGGCTGATTGTAGTACCTAACAAATGATGACCTATATATAATAATAATAGTTATTTGTGTAACAAGAGAGCAAAAATGTTTTCTGTTTCGAGTGCTGATTTTGAGTCCCGAGCAAGCGAAGGATTCTATGATTGATTCACGAGCGTAGCGAGTGATTAAAAGTTAGAATCCTGAGCGTAGTGAGGGACTCAACAGCACGAGATTCAAAAAACTGCTCTCGTGTAGCACACATAACTTTTCACATCAGCAGTGAGAACACATATTACTTAGGAGACACAGCAATGAACAGAAATAGATTGAAATAACGGTTATTATTTAATATGAATCAAAATCATGCTGGGTAAACATCATTAAAGGTACAATTTTTGAAAGTAACAGTTTTACTCGGCATCGTTATAGTTGCATTGACTTGAGTTTCCGAACGTGTTTTCTTTGAGGTCGAATTCCAAAATCGAATTTCAAAGGGGTTTGTTTTTTCCCTCGCTTTTTTATATGCATGTGAAAGAGACAGAGCACAGTAAAATTCAAATGTTACAAATTTATGGCTGAACAATGTCAATTCGTGGCACTGAAGATTGAAAAATTATAAAGCTACTTTGACCCACGCTCGAATCTAAATCGCGTTTTGTTACTGTACAACAGCGGCATGTTTGAGCTGCTGAGGTGAAAAACCATTTTATTATCTATTTGTATGTTACTTTTGAAATTATTTAAAAATCTAATATCCGTAACCGAAACTATCCGAAACTACCGGATAATCCGAAATAATTTCATATCCGTATCCGAAACCGAAACCGATATAAAAATTTGCCAATATCCGTATCCGTATCCATATCCGAAATTCCATATCCGTAACATCCCTGTTTATTATAACGTGCCCTCCTATCTGTGTGATATTATCGGGTCGTACCTAAATGGGAGGTCTATCAGGATAAAAGGTCGGAACGGAACTCTGCTCACGAGGGAGCTCTCAAACAGAGTTCCACAGGGGTCTGTGTTAGGACCCCTTTTGTGGAACATCACGTTCGATGCGGTCCTGCGTATCGGTCTCCCCTATGATGTCAGCGTCGTCTGCTATGCGGACGACACGTTGGTGCTGACTGGTGGTCGTGGCTCTCGCCAATCTTGGCGTGGCACTGGTCGTCTCGGCGATCAGCCAGCTGGGCCTTCGAGTGGCGCCTCACAAATCTGAGGCGCTATGGTTCCATGCCCTTCTTCGGGGCCGGGAACCACCCAGCTCGGTGGTGTCAATTTGTGGTGCACAATTCCGAGTGGAGCGTATTATTAAGTACCTTGGCCTCACTTGGTCTCTCGCTGGGCGTTCGAAGACCACTTCGAGCGCTTGACCCCCCGGGTTCGTGGTGCGGCGGGCGCGCTTCGACGCCTGCTCCCGAACCTTGGTGGGCCACGCAAGGAAGTTCGCCGCCTCTACTGTGGCGTGGTGCGGTCCATGGTTCTCTATGGGGCGCCCGTGTGGCATCATCGTCTCACGCGCGCCTCCCGCTGCAGGGCTATCCTAGGCAGTCTGCAGCGGTTGGTGGCCATTCGGGTCGCACGAGGCTACAGGACGATATCCCATGAGGCGGCGACGCTCATTGCGCGCCTCCCACCGTGGGATCTCCTAGCGTGGGTGAATGGCCGTCTTTATGACGAGGTTCGCCTTCGTCGGCTAGGCGGGGAGGCGCCGAGTGAAACGCTCTATGGTAGAAGACACCATCCATAAATTGTGATATTGAGTCTGGATATTCATTGTGTCCGTTGGTTGCATGTTTGTAAAGTCTCACACCACCATGATTTATGCCTAGTGGTCATTTTATTGTTTTTAAAAAAGAAAGTAAAGCAGTATCGCTTATTTCTGTATGCTTATTTCTAATGTTAGTTTGTCTAGACCCTCTGGACGTGTAACACGACGCAGTTGCCAATCAAACATTAGAAGAATACACCTTTACATCGCTTACTTTTTCTCCTCTAACTAACATCTTTACCCCCAGATCGAAGAGCCCAGAGAACAGATCCCGACCAAGTCTTCGAGTGGTGAACGAGACATACTAGCGAGAATGTTCGCTAAACACGACGTGCGGGAGACCTCGTACCATCTGCTCGCGCCACGGATTGACCTGCATCTGTGTGATGATCCTGGACGTAAGTACTCATCATCATCACCCCCAGATTGAAGAGCCTCGAGAACAGATCCCGACCAAGTCCTACTTACTGCCTACTATACACCTATCAGTTTTACTTACTGCTTACTATACACCTATCAGGGGCCCAATTCTCCTAAATAAATATAGTTCCGATATCATGTCAGTGTCATACTTACGTCACAAAAAGCGTATTCTTCTAAATTATCTGATAATTGAACGAAGATGTAACGAGATCGTAAATTGAAACAAGTGTCAAAGTATGTGTCAACAACGAACTGTTTATTTCAAAGTATACGATAATGACATTAGGTTATCAGATTACCGCTTCTGAGTCAATTCAAAATATAATATCAATGTCATATAAAAATAGGAGAATTGGCCCCCAGATATATAGTGCATAATTATGTGAACATACCTTCAAGTTTTTACCAATATGTTACCTACTCAGAAGTGGAGCCTATTATCTTTTTTACTAGGAGACTAAGACCCGGCGCTTATATAGCAAAGTGCAACAGAGAGCTTTTTCACTGTCAAACTATTATTGACATTGTGAAATAGTACTTAATCAATGATCACATAGTTGTTGTACTTGGGTGTGTATTCATTGATTTGTTTACATTATTTATTTAGAATGTAGGTAATGTTGTGTTGTTATGTAAACAACGTCGATAATAGTTCGACAGTGATAAAGGTGCCGGGCTGAAGCACTGAATACCGATTTACATAGAAGCTCATTTCTTAAGGATTCGTGTGCCGATTCCAAGTGGCGAGTTGGCGACTGTCGTCAGTGTAGTACGTAGTTGGCGGCGCTGGCGTCGTTCTCCGTCTCTCTCGCTCTCGTAGTTAAGATACACAGGAGGAACGTTCGTCTCTTTTGCTATCGTAGAGACAGCTGTCACAGCGCGACTGCCACACCGCCAAGCGGCAATTTGAGTCACAGAAAGTTTGTCTACAGAGCGCCCTTAAGAAATGCGCCTCTATGTAAATTTCTGAACTCTTTGGCTGAAGTCATAACGAAACTCCCTGCCCAAACTTTGTTTAATTGCCATTTCCAACATAATTTAAACGCCCGAAAATTGTGTTTTCTTTTTACAGAAATCGTGCATTTATAGCGGATTTTCGGTAGCAAATATACAGATTCTTACATTCTCTTATATTCCCACAGTGGGTCGATCAGAGAAACCATCTTTGTCCAACGGTGGCGCGTTACAAGTCACATTGGTGAGCATGCAGGCGGACCTGTTCCCCTACCACAAGGCCTCGGACGACAGGAGACATTGGAGGGGCTACAGGTACGTTACCCAGGCTAGGCAAGGGAGCCGATGGAGATAGGTTTCAACTTTATTTGAAAGAAGAAAGAACGAAAATCTATTTCACAGGCACAAAAAAGTATAACAGATAAAAAAATCACAAAGCATAGCATTTAAATCATTTATTCACTTAAGGAAACAAATAAGGTAGTTAACGATATACCTACTTTACTGATAAATTATATTATTATAACTATTCTAAATTAAAATGAATGGATCAATTTATATAAAGCTCGAAGACGTAGTTCAGACATAGGAAATACATCTAAATTTACCAGATAATCTCTCAATTTAATTGAGCGCACATAATGATGTGCACTCAATAATCGTCGCAAAGGTACACGGTAATAAGCATTTTGTCTTTAGAAGGCTATTGTGAAGAACGTTGTTGAATACTGTCATATAAATAGTTAAACATACTATAGTAACTAATATCAAGCTCATTACGTTACAGAGAAGCAGCGACACCGCACAGTCAATGGTTATCGCAAGCGTTATCGTCCTTCTGTACAACGTTACTGGAGTCACTCGATCCAAGGCCGCTCACTCCTAGTAACAAAGTAAGTTATTCCCGTATATATTTGTTAGAAAATTACATATTCTCTTACATCAACTCACTTTCTTAGCCACACATACGCTCACAAACTCGCTCACACACACGCACACACACATTTTCTTATTATCTCACTGTCGGTATGACAAAAGACTGACCAAGCAGATATATCGCTTGCCCGCAAGAATACTGTATTAACTCTAAAAACGTACTTTTCCAGGAGAAGCGATTAAAGTTTTTAACTAAAAATATTGTGGTATATCCATAAGATAAACAGATTATTTTTTATTATTAATATGTATTAGTATGTTCTCTATAATTATCTTTGAAGACAATACTCTATTTACCATTATTTATTAAATTATTTACACTTTTTACCACTTGTGACTGTATTCTTTTGAATTTTACTTTTGTTCAAGCTGTTTAGTTTAAAAAGAAAACAGTATTTATATATTTTTAAATGCGATTAAAGTGATGAAAAAACCAGAAAAATTAAATCAATTCTCACTTATTTATTACAAAAAGACCTTAGCATCAATCTTGACTGATAAAAATCTAATGTATTACAATCTTAAGGTATTATTCTAGTCTATATCTAAATGGAATATTTTTAACAGCGTATCAAAAATGTTATGTAACAGACTAAAGTGAGTTACGCAAAAAAACTTTATTATTTCACTAAAATACTGACTTGCACACTAAAAATACTATTTGTACACCAAATATGATGATCTTTTTACAAAATATCATTTGATATGAAAAGTTTCGTCCGCTCGGGAAACTTATCCACTCAGAAAACTTAATAGGTTATGTTAGGTTCTCTTGTGACCCTACTCCCAAAAATAGGAGCCCTGCGAAGCAGGGCTCCGTCAACTTAGCTTAGTGGTCCAATTAGTATTTTTGGTGGAAAATTAGTATTTTTGACTAACAGTTAAATACGATCCTATCTAAATTCTAGTCTCTGTACCAAAACAAAAATCACAAGGAACTTATTGAACTAGTCAGTCATCATCATCATCATCATCATCAGGCTGCCGTAGTCCACTGCTGGATATAGGCCTCTCCAATGGCACGCCACTGAGCCCGATTTTCGGCTCTTCGTGTCCAGCCGCTGCCAGCCACTTTGCGTATATCGTCACTCCACCTAGCCGGAGGGCGTCCTACACTACGTTTGCCAAGGCGCGGTCTCCACTCTAGAACACGACCACTCCATCGGTTATCGGTTCTGATACAGATGTGACCAGCCCACTGCCACTTCAACGTGCTAATTCTCTGAGCTATGTCAATTACCTTGGGTGTCTGTCGGATCACTTCATTACGAATTCGATCCTTCAGAGAAACTCCGAGCATAGCCCTCACCATAGCTCGCTGAGCGACCTTAAATTGGTGGACTAGTCGCACTGTCAGTGTCCACGTCTCAGCACCGTAAGTCATAACGGGTAGGACGCACTCGTTGAAGACTTTTTCTTAGGGCTTTGCAGTAGGGATGACGAAAAGACTCGACGGAGTTTCCTATATGCTGCCCAGCCGAGCTGTATTCTCCTGCAAGCCTCCCTCTCGAAGTTATTTCTACCCAACAGCCAGGCTGCTCAGCATATACTGCAACTCTTGAACGGTTTCAGCCACGATAACGATATCATCTGCAAATCTTAAGTGTGAGAGGTACTCGCCATTTATTTTAATACCGCTACCTTTCCAGTGCAGCGTCTTGAGCATATCCTCCATTGCATTTGTGAACAATTTGGGGGAGATAACATCCCCTTGTCTCACGCCTCGGTGCAGGTGGATAGGTTCAGACTGCTGGTTCTGTACTAGGACGGTCATAGTCGCGGCTTCATACAGACCTCTCAGCACTTGGACGTATCGCCAATCGATTTGGCACCGTTGCAAAGATTCCAGAACAGACCAGGTTTCAATGGAGTCAAAGGCGTTCTCATAGTCCACAAACGCTAAGCACAGGGGCTGATTATACTCCTCTTTCTTCTGTATAAGCTGCCGCACCGAGTGGATGTGGTCTATGGTGCCATATCCTCCTCGAAAACGAAAACTCGAAAAGGCCTGTTCGGGTGGCTGAGACTCGTCGAGTCTACGCGCGAGACGGTTCGTGATGACCCTGGAAAGCAGCTTAGCGAGATAGGTCGATAGTTCTTCAAAAGAGTTTTGTCTCCCTTTTTGAAGAACAAAACGACTATGCTCTTGCTCCACGCCCTTGGAGTTCTCCCCAAGAACAGGACAGAATTAAATATGCGTTGGAGCTGCACCAGTATAGGTTTTCCACCTGCCTTGAGCAGCTCCGTCATAATTCCGTCGTCCCCGGGGGCTTTTCCATTTTTAAGCTGCCTCAGGGCCACCACGATTTCGTCTTGGCTGACGTCTGGCAACTCTTCCGTGAAGTGGCGGGTTAAAGTGGCTCTTGGATCCTCGGAGTCGGGTTGGGGAAGGGACGCTTTCGAAGTGTAGAGGTTGCCGTAGAAGCTCCGAACCTCCGCAAGAATCTCCGGCTTAGAAGTGGCAACTACCCCGTCTGACATGGTCAGCTTCGTCAGATGACTTCGACCTTAATGCTGAGTAAATACTTTCGAGCCCCGATTCCGGCCGATCGCATCTTGTATAGAGCGTGTATTGCAGCTACGGGGGTCGCGTCTTACCAGCTTGAAGATCTTTTTATTTAGATCTGACGAAGTGCCTGCCGTATTTTCTTGTCGCGTCTCTATTAGCTGCAGAGATTCTCGTGAAAGTTGAAATCTCCTGCCGGTGTGCTGCGTCTTAAAGAGTTTCGTCCCCTCATCCCGAAGGATTTCCACCACTTTATCGAGTTCCTGGTCCGTATCAGCGTCTATTGAGGTTTCCAAGGCAGCGAACCGGTTTTCCAGTTTTAGCTGGAATGTTTCAGACCCAACCACGGATTGGAGGAAATTTAGGCCCCTCATGTTACTCGTACCTTGATTAAAAGAAAAATTATGATTATTTTAATAATATTCTAAATGTGAAAGTTAGGATGTTTAGGTATTACTCAATAACGTCAGAATGGCTGAATATAGCCGGATAAAATATATATTGAGCAAAACGGCGAAACCACTAGTAAAAGTTATTAATACCTATTATAAAAAAAATACTATTCTTACCATTTGTATCAGATTCGCATGCGAAATCAACATTTTCGAAACATTCGATGTGGCCAGGACCTTGTTCATCTTAAGTTAGTATCAAGATTTTCGGATGAGTTCAAATTATATTGACGGTTATTCGATGTCTCACCCTGTGCTACTATTCATTTTCGAATATAATCTAGTCTTTTCTGTCGTATCATTCTGAAGTAATGAATATGAAACTGAAGATCATAGACAGAATTAGACAAACTGCTATCAAAATTAAATAGTTGTAAACAGAACATCGTAGTTTTTACGTTTGATACATTAACATCAACTAAAATTCAAATGAACACAGACACATTTTGTAATAATACTTGTATAAGATACAACTTATGGTGAATAAAGTAGCAAACACAAAAATACACAGAACTTTTAATAGATCATAGGCACAACTTAAAATAATACTTTGTTCATTTAAATGCGGGATTCACTAAGCCTTACGTTATAGTGAAGAATACAGGTGAATTTCGTATTATAACTCTGTTCTAAATAGGATTTGGAAAATAAAATACTTACTTAAAGAAAAATACAGCAAGAAATCACAATAATACACTTTTTTTCTTATGGTAAAACCGAATCTATGTATCATTAATAGATAATACTCTGTTTCAAATAACAGCACAGGTCAAACTTGTTCAAGGACAGGAGCAACACTGAATGTGTCGTTCTTCCTTTTTCTAGCGAAACAAAAAGAGCCAGAAGGATATAGATGCAACTTTCGTAATTGGTTCATTCAAGGTGAAAGCGATTTTCGACCTAATTTAACAGGTAGAACGTACTTTGTTTAGTCGAACTGTATTATTAAGTCAGTTAGTGCCAAATTTTGAGATGATACTGTATTCTTCCGGACAAGCGATATAAGGCAAGTGTGGAAAGGACAGGACGAAGGGAAAGACCTAGGCGGACGTTCTCTGACCAGATTGGAGACATCCTAAAAACAGCACAGGTTAGAAGCACCCTGAACAGAAGAGCATGCATGAGGAATCTGATGGGAGTGAATGAAGCAAGAGAGATATGTCAGGATCGTTGCAAATGGCGTTCCTTAGTCTCTGCCTCCGGGAAACAGGCGTGAGTCTATGTATGTATGTCGGTATAACGTAATGGTGAACTACTTGATCTGTAAAGCTGATATTTGACAGACAAATGTGAATAGATTCCAAGATGAACCTTGGGATCGATTATGTCGGCTCTTCGGCTTATACCAGCTAGCTAAAATGAGAACAACAAGTCTACTTTGTTCATACAGGTGAAAAAAGTGGCATAAACCGAAATTTCAGTGATTATTTGCAGTTTATTATGGAGTGACGGATTAAGAATACGAAATGTCACCACCCCATATCATCCCATGGGTGTCGTAAGAGCCGACAGAGGGAGCATATCATGCAGAGAACAGCACTGTAAGAGAAGGAAAACTTTATACTAACCCTATACCAACCGGTTTGGGCGGCTTGGTATAGTAGGCCAATTCCTCCTTTCAAAGGAGAGGCCTAGTCCAGCAGTGGACTGTTAAAGGCTGATGATGATGATGATTATGGAGAGAAAGAAGTCGACTACTTTTTTCTCCTTGTTTTTATCATAAATAACATAATGTATACGTAATTGCAGACGAGTCAGGGTGAGAAGGTCGAGGAGCCGGTATCGAACGGCATCAAGCACAAGCCGCCGGCGACACAACAAAGCGCTTCCACCGCTCCGTCCACTAACACAACTACCTCACAAGGTATCATCATCAGCGTCCTAGCGTTATCCCAATAGGCTTGTGTCCTAAAATGTAATTAGCGATTGATTCGTTCCTTTATTAGATGTTAAACTGAAATACCTGATTTCTTTTCTTCAAAAATCGATCAGCAACATTACCAATAAGGATTTTTAAAAAACCTTTTTGAATTTGACACGAAAACGCTGTAAACCATCATGGCGGTTGAGGGATATCACACAGTGCAAAACAAAACAAACCGTGAATGAAGTCTGGTCTGATGTACTTACTTTTATTTTGTTATATTCGATTTGACAGGTAGAAAGTTTGACGTTTTAGTTGCATTTACCATAGACTAATATATTATACCTGGAAATAGACTGGCAACTTCAACATTTTAGGCGACGTAAGCGCCACCTTTTTAACCTACAGGCCACTTTTTGCCGTCTGTTTTACAAAAAATGCCGCTAGAGGTCGTTTATGTTAGTCAAGTATTATAATTATAGTCAAAATTATTTTGGAAATATAAATAAAACAATAGAGAATGCTTATAAGTGACGTTTATTTTCCAAAAATCACAATATTTACAGCAGTAAGATCACAGTAAGTTATGCTAAAATCACCAAATAAAAAAAATAATGATTGATATACCCATTTATTAATTTGTTTATTATTTTATTTATTTAACTTTTCTCATTTATTTAATTTGTTTTGTATTAGTCTAAGAGCCAGTGTTACGCAGACTCACGGTATAGTAGCAAAGTTCATATTTTAATGCTAGTTAAACTAATTCATCTGCCGTAGATCTAATGGGGTTCACTATTACCATAGAGGGTTCCTTTAGGCGTGCCTAGAAGGCGAAAAGCATGAAAATCGACTTTCAAAACGTGTTCACAGCATGTCTGCCGTTTTGATATCGTAAAATATATATCTTTTTAAAACTTAATGGCAGACACTTGTTCCGGTTCCTACTATATTTTATATAATATCATAGTTTCGAAAATTTCATACAATTTGTGTTATTTTAGCAAAGCTAAAAATTATATATGTTATTTATATTTGGTTCTCTTTCACGGGTATTATTCTAATTTGTTAGAACAATAATCGGCCCTTTGGCAGGCGTACACAGAGACATAGGTCTAACGCGCAGAGGCCCTTTGAGAGTTTTAATCTAGAATGTGATGGGACACCTACTGAGGAGCCTCCATAACTGCACTATTAAGTACAGTCACGGGTTAGCCGCAACAGGGACTATTGCTACTTTTATGGAAACTAATTGAAGGGGTAAGTGGACAAAGGTGTTATCTGACTAAACTGAAAAAATCGAGTTTGTAAGCTTTCTTTTCATCTTGTAGTACATTTTTTTGTTTATATCACAGGATGAATCTAACTCATGCGTCAGTCTCTTAAATCTTTAAAATTGCGCAACGGATTTTAATGTGTTTTTTTTTAATAGATAGAATGATTCAAGAGGAAGGTTTATATGTATCATACATACATAGGTAATATTGCATTGCACCCGTGCGAAGCCGGGGCAGGTCGCTAGTAATTTATAACTCTTAATTTCAATTAAAAAATATATTTAAAAACACTGTTCACATGTATTCATACTGATTCGCTGTCATTGCCAGTAAGAGTGAGAAAGTCAATATCCTGTATCTCCATTAGCATGACTGCGAAAGTATTATGTAGTCTGCCTGCATTTTAGAACCGACCTATCTGTCTGTTTTTTTGATATACATGTATAATAATGATGTAAAAACATATGTAAATTGCAGCTTTGCTAAAACACTAGTTATCTGCGAAATGAAGCGTGAGAAAATCAAAATCATGCAACTTCAATAGCAGGACTGAACCAACCCATGGGTCTGTTTTTGTAAATATATGTTTATAATAATAATAATACAAATAACGTGTATAATTTTTAGCTTTGCTAAAATAACGCAAATTTTATGAAATTTTTGAAACTATGATATTATATAATATAGTAGGAACCGGAACAAGTGCCTGCCATATTTATATTTTTTTTCTATAAAAATATATATATATTTTAAGATATCAAAACGGCAGACATGTTGCGAACACGTTTTGAAAGTCGATTTTCATGCTTTTCGACTTCTAGGCACGCCTTAAGGAACCTTCTATGGAAATAGTGAACCCCCATTTGATCTACGGCAGATGAATTAGTATAACTAGCATTAATATGGAGTTTGCTACTGTACTCGTCTCTTTGATCCTCTGCTTTTCAAAAAAACATTACGAGCTGAGTTCTTAAACATATCATCACTGTCGTAGGTATACGGTGGTTTTGCCAGCGAGTAGGTGGCCAACCTCCTTGCACCAGTTGTAAATAAAAAAAATAATATTTTTATTAATTATGAATTCTTTCATTGTCTTACCATGTACTTCACATTTGAGAAAATTTAAATTTATATTTACACAAACCACAAATTTTATATATTCCATTTACTTTTCTTTAGTGGCACTGGTTTTTAATATGGTATAATATTATGTAATATTTTCAACTTGTGCAAAGAAGTCAAACAAACACCTAGTGGGATAGCAGAGCCATCTTTTATTTTCGAATTCTTTAATTTTTATATATTTATGGAAACTTTGCAAATCTTCTGTTTCCGTGTCTAATTTGCATACTGCACAGCTCTTATAGACTGCTGTTTTGGCCTTTACTGCTATCCAACCACTACAATAACCAATTGCTGCGCATTTTTCGACGCTTTTTTGTCTTTATTATTTATTAAAATATCGGTATCTAGATCCGGTATAGACACATGGTCAAAATATATATTTATTTGTGTCTCTTCTAACAATGGTGCCTCTCCCTCAGCAATAAAATCTTTAAACGATGCCAAAGCGAAGCCATCGTCTGCTTCGCAATTGGAACCAACCGCGTGAGATTAAATTATTTAAAATTAAGGTTTTATACGCTGCTACAAAGTGAGAGGCACCTGGCATTATATTGCCGTGACCATGTGCACATATGGAAACGCAGAAATTTTCCAAAGCGCCTTGGTTGAAATTGCCCAGTAAAACTGAATTAATGCCCTTTCTTTGTAGAAAAAGGGTAATATTTTTAAAAGATTCTATTGTTTTAACCCAGCTCATTAATGAAGGCACAACTCCACCCTTTAGTGGAGTATCAAATTTCATGGATTTTAAAATAGGCATACTTTTGTTCCATAAATTTCTATGTGGTGATTTTGGCGTAACCGCTGTTCTGTGAATTTTTCCTCCAATTGTCTGGTGGTAACTGCCGTTGACGCTGTCGAATAATTCGTCGAAGAAGATGAGTATATCGGCAGTTTGTGTGCAACCCGATTCTGCAACAAAACAAAATTACTTGATTGTAATATGTTTTCTACATTCTTAATATTTCAGAGGCAACGATAGCCTAGTGGAGAGACCAACAGACTGCCACGCAGAGGTCTCGGGTATGAATCCATGACGCGCACCAATGACTTTTCAAAGTTATATGCGTATTAAACTCTTATTTGTCGCTTGCACCGTGCTTCGGAGGGCACGGTAAGCCGTCGGTCACGGCTGTCATTAAAAGATCTTTGACAGTCGTTACGGGGAAATAGTACCCTCGAATATCCTGACTCTGGTCTAAACCATAGAATATACCTTCGGGGTACAGATGTCAGATGGCAGTCACTCTGTGGAAAAGCTTATATTCTGTCAAATGGGAGCCTAGAATTGTTAAAATAGTCTATTTTGCACATACATTAAATTAAACTAAACAAAATCTCACATACCTGCCATAAAGCCCAAAGCTGCACCAACAGATTTGCTGAACACTTGTGTGCAGTGTTTCACTTTCATTTTGGGGATCAGATGCGGCACAACATGACAAGCAGTTAATTTTGGCATAATTTTAACTCCCTTATAGCCAGGTGAACATTCATAAAGAAGTTGTATGTGTTCCCATTTCGCAATGTTTTCTTTTCCCTTCATTGTAAATTTCAAATTCTTATTTAAGAGATTATTTCTTATACCTTTCATTAGGTGGTAATACAATACAAATATTTTATTTTGCTGTTATAAAACAGCCACCAGTGTACTCTTTATCATTTCTCACCATTTGCATTCGAGTGTCTGCAATCAAGCTATTTATTGCCGCCAAATTTGTGGCGCCTTGGTCACAAACTGTTGTGACAACGTGTAGATTTGCTTCCGTTAATTTCTTCAGGACAGTTTTAATTTGATTTTTTAGCGACAATGTTTTTGTGGTGCCAGCTGAATAAGAAAACCACACTGGTTGCTTGTATTTTTTACAACCCCCCTTATCATAGAGATCAGGACATGGTCACAAAAATTAGGTTGTCATTCTTCTCCATCATTTACGAAACCTTATATTTCATCTTTGGCTGCAATATATATACAAAAAGCACCAAAAGCCATTTCATCAAACACCAAGGTACAATATCTGTGTTTATCTGGCATCTTAGCCACTCTCTTTTTTAAATGATTAAAAATTCTTTCATTGCAGCCTGGTGAAAGGTTTATTGATTCCAACTGCTTTTTGTGAGATCGCCTTGAGGGTAACACTCACATTCTTCTAAGAATTCTGTAGGACTTGGGAGATGGCTTGTACAATGAAAGAGCCAATATCTTCTCGTCTAAGGAAAATCTTCGGCCTTGAGACTTCTTACCACCTTGGGTTATTTGCATCAGAAAGAAGGTTCTACCATTTTCTGACATTTTCGTTGTTAAAATGTTGAATGCCCTTGTCTTCGATACATTCTTTGCAAATTTGATTTCTTTCTAGATTTTTGATTTAGATTCTATTCATGCCAGTTTTATTGCCAAGTTGCATATTGATTTTTTTATAGCTTTCTTCACCTCTGCTTGTTCAGCATGAGATATCTTGTATGAAGCTGAAAACAAAATAATTAACATTATTATTATAGTCTGTTTCTGCTGGAAATCTCTCTCTCGCAATTTGCTACATAGTGTTCTTACTATCATACAAATAGATTAATAATGGTCAATCTACCCATATAATAAATAAGAAAGTGTGGTTGTTTCTTTGTTTCTCACACTTTCATGTCTCAACTACTCAACTGTTTGTCATGAAATAGGTATTGCATATGTCGTCAAAGGCACAGATAACATTGATTAAGTACAATCAGCGACAAAGGTCGCTACACATTTACGAGATTTTAAATGGTTTTTATTGCCCAAATAATTCTAAATCTGACAGCATTCTAAAACTGAAAAAGCTTTCTATACGAAGAAAACCTGATTTGATCGTAAATTATACCTACAGAATAAGAAGTAGACAGTTTTGATTCATAAACGGCCGGTTGGCGTAGCGGGAGTGTAAGCGACTGCTACGTCAAAGGTCGCGGGTTCTATTCCCGTTCAAGTCAAACAAACATTTGTGTGCATGAACATAGATTTTTGTCTTGGTCTGGGTGTTTATATGTATAATATATAAGTATTTACAAAAAAAAGTATATATGTATGTTTATCCATTATCTAGTACCCATAGTACAAGCTGTGCTTAGTTTGGGACTAGATGGTGTTGTGTGAATGTGGTAGAATATTATTATTATTATAAAAATCTATCATAAATCTATGAATGTGTAGCAAGTCATGTCATTGACTGTACCTCTCATTCAAGAGTAAGTGAATAAACTACTCCACTGCAAGATTTGCTAATGTATCAATGATTCTTTATTAATATTCAGAATTCAGCATCACTAAACTTTTAAATATTAAGTATGTAACCAGTGACCGTGACCAGATTTGTGTTGGAGTGAGATTTAATTTTGATGCCTCCCTAGCTCTAAGCTTTCGAGCTAGCAAGCCCCATAGTCTGCCACAGCCTCCGCTCCATTCACCATATGGACAGACTGGCCCTGTTTATAACATTCTAATATATAAAATTATTATACCTGTTTTGCAATGCCTCTTTTGAAGTTAAGTTGATGGCTCGGATATTATTGTCTGTGACATCAATGCCTGAGATCTCGAAGGCATTGGGTTAACATCAAATCCTGCAGTTGCATCTAATAGATTTTCTCCTTGTGTTGAAGTTGCAGAAACAAGGGGTTGCTGACTAAATACAGTGGTGAGTTTATGAGGAGCTGTAAATAAAGAAGGAAGAACTATTAGCATATTTTAATCACTACTGTACTCTATGATGATTATTTGTGAAAAAGTCTAATATTTATTTGATTCTTTCATAACAATAATTGTACATTGTGTAGCAGCATAGACAATAATGATACAATAATTACCTGGAAGATGCAGTTGTGGGACAGCCATTTTACTGAGACGGTTGCTCAGAAAAATAACATACTCAGGAAAGTGTCTATGACATAGGTGCTTTGCGATTTTTATATATGGTGTTATTATCCAGGCCAATTATTTCACCACCAATCCTTAAGACCCATGTTCTAAACCGCTCAGCATCATTTACTGGATCAGGGAAGCTGTGTAGATGTACATCTAGAACCAAAAATAAATTGCTGAAATACATCATAGATCTCAACTTAATCTAGCGACTAGTGAATGGCCCAATCCGGCTAGTACCTTTGACATATCAGACCAACACACTTTAAAAAAGATTTACAAAAACATTTCACAAGTCAAATAAATAAGTTGTTCATACAACGGACAAGAAAAAGTTTGTCATCTTATGATTACTAAATAAATGGGCTTCTTTGGAGTGGGGCCTTCAGGTAAGAAGGGATTGTTACACAGGGGATAACAACACTAGCAGATATTATTACGAATACCAATAATGTTCATAAATTGTTATACTAGTCTTAATAACCCATAAAATATTTAAGTCTATGTCATTCTTAGTACCCATATTTATTTTTTAAGTTATGCTGGTATAATATATCATATCCTAGGCTATACTATAGCATACATTTTAATTTGTTTTTAAAGTACTTCCAAGTTTGTATGTAAACTTGTGAGGATTAAGAGTATTTATGCCCCCCAGCTTATCATACGAATGCTTTATCCACGAACGAGTGAGTACAATTGGATAATATTTGGTATATTTATGCAGGTTGTTAAGGATTATTACATTGTTATTATGGTTTCAAAACTAACTTCAGTTTGTTCCTAATATATAAAAATAGCATCCAGAATCAGTTATTTCACTTTGCTTTTCAAAACTGACTTAAAGGTTTGTGCGAGTAGCTGCGAGAAATCATATAGCTTCACTTATAAACAGGTGTAGATAGAAGAGTTTGTTACATTACTTACCATCCTTATTGGTGATGGGGCACATAGGTACACAGCACTTGTTCCTAGACATTGTTTATACACTTTTATATGATATGGTCCAAACTCCAAAACAGGAGGGCCTAAACTTTACACGGAGAACAATTCTCGACGTATAAAACACTAAAGACGGTAATTGCTTGTTTTTGTAATATGCACGGAGGAACTGACGCTCAATTCAACGCGAATATCACAAAAAGCAATACAAATACACCAAAACACAAAAATATTTGCGCGCAAGAATTTAAATAACCCGGCAGACGTTATTTTTGTGTAATGACAATTATGACAGCTCTGTGACATAACTGAATAGAATTGAACAGAGTAACAAATCCGACTTTCTACCATTTTGTACCATAATATTAACAATAATATTAACATAATTTGTAAAGTAAATATTTCTTACACGATTTACACGATTCATGAAGTGTTAAATCTAAGTATAACTATTTCAAATCTTATATTCCTAAGTTAATGTCGCTAACATTAATATGTGCTATAAGTCGAAGGTGTCATTTAAATAAATAAAAACGACCAAATGGAAATGTTTATTTTTCATCAATAATGTATCGAAATCCGTGTACTCACGAACATTCACGAACGAATTTTGTTACGTGTGCACAATAAAGAGGGAGCTGGTTTCAATGATTTTACGTGAATGTAGGCAAGATTCCGACGCATGGCATTTACTACTAAAACGTCAACAACGTGAATGGCGGACGTACTGTTTGACGTAATGCTCTCTGATTGGTGTTCACTGTCACAAGAATAAATACATTATTTTTAGTTTTAGAACCCTAAAAATAACATATAATCTTACCTTTTTATAATAAATAATAAACTTTATTGACATCTTAAAATAATAATGAATCTATAGATACTACAATCAAACCGATTTATTCTTAGTGGACACAAGCCTTATTACATTTAAGACCTTTTTCGCGTTAGAGCCCGAGGTCCGCTTACTAGTCTAACTGGATTTGACTGAATATTATTATACCTTACCACTGAGCTACTGCCTGTCTGACCTTCGCAACCCAAAGGGATAGCGATATTCCAAGATTTATACCAGTATCAGTTTATTTAGAGGTGGGACTCCTGATGGGACAGCACGAAGGGGAAGACCAAGACGGACGTTCTCTGACCAGGGGGGCGATTCAGAATCTTTCGATATCTCATTTGACATTCGATTCCGTTAATTGTCAAACGGGCTACCTCATTTTTTGTTAAAACTATCGCATTTCCTATAAATTTTATGCATTCAGTATGAAGTAAATTAATAAATAAACCGAATTTATTGAATATTTGTTCAAAATATCTCTGATAGGCGGCTAAAACACGAGGACAATAATTTGACATATCGTACGATTACTTGTCGTAACATTCTGAATCGGCCTGCAGATTGGAGACATCCTTAAAACAGGAAAGGTTAGAAGTACCCTGAACAGAAGAGCATGCATAAGGAATGTGATGGGAATGAATGAAGCAAGAGAGATATGTCAAGATCGTTGCAAATGGCGTTCCGTAGTCTCTGCCTACCCCTCCGAGAAACAGGCGTGAGTCTATGTATGTATGTACTGACTCCCTATAACGACTGGCAAAGATCTTCATGACAACCGGGACCGACGGCTTAACGTGCTCTTCGAGGCACGGGACAAGCGATAATTAAAAGTTCAATACGCACGTAGCTCCGATCTGTTACTGTGCTGCGATGAGTCACGTCAGATGCACAGAATAATTATTTCCCTTTAACCTAAATGTGGACTTGGAGCGGCACTAGATGCCCTTCAAATATTTCAATTGTCTTCAGTAAGTAAATTGGATTAATTGTGAATAGTGTGACCTTTAAAACATGTTCAAAGTTGTTGAATGTTCGTTTGTTTCCAGCATCGCCGACGAGAACGCGAATATTGCAGCAACTCGGCAAACTGATGACCACGTGTCTAGTACTTAGGATAGATGACTTCACTGTTTATAAGGTACGTTATTTAAAAAATATATGTACAGCTCCTGGACTAAGAGTAAATCTTGTGTTGTAAACTGCCCCATTTAACAAAACAAGTGGATCACAAAACTGTTGTCTCGTGTGGAGATCGAACCCACAATGTCTGGCATGTGATGAAGTCTGACCACTTTGTTCGAGAATTACTTCCAGATATACTGCTACTAGCGTATCCGTCTCTTTAAGACCGAGACTTTAGACTATCTTTTAGGGTCCTATTTTCTTCGGACGCCCAGGTTTCCTACTAAAATAGAAACACTAAGATTGACTTGGTTGCCAGTAACAGCTTCGTTGCGCCATCAAGTTGATACCAGATACACTTCATACAACTGTACACATTTTGTGGTGGGGGCACTTTGGTTTCCTAATGAAATAGAGCCCTTGTGGTGGACACACTAAACAGGCGGTAACGGGTGATGTGTCCTAAAGAACTTGTGGATAAGATAAGATAATTCTTTATTGTACAGCACAAGTCACATTACAGAGTTAGAAGAGAAAAAGAACAAAATTACAAATACAATTCACAATGGCGGCCTTATCGCTAAAAGCGATTTTTGCCAGGCAACCTTTAGATGGAAAGAAATAGATAAGAAAGATATAATTATAAAATGGTGTAGTAATAAAGTTACTTGCTAAGTAAAGATAAACATACATATATTACGTAAATACAGAAACATATAATATACATACATGCATAGGTACATACATACATACATACAAGGATTCCCGTGCACTAAAACAATATCTATATAACTGGCAGGTATCGACAGGCTCGAAGTCCCGCGAGGCGCCCCGCCCGCTGGTGAGCGCGGAGAAGGCGACACTGCCGGGGGACGCGGGACTGCTGCACGCTGAGCTCACGTTCTTCTATTACCCTGGGGACGTGTGCTTTCCTGGTTAGTAGCCGCGAAATTTTCACAGTATTTGTATATATTAAATTCGTGCGTTATTTACTGACAGACAGACAACGCACAGCCAAAACTATTGGAGCAAGATGCTCAAATTTGACATGTATGGACCCTAGAGACCACGGGGACATTGACTATTTCCGAAACTGTTTAGGGTTTGAGATTAAAAAAACAGAATAGGAAAATTTATATTTATTCTGCCACAAATAAGGATACTATGTAGCATTTAAATTCTGTACTGAATTATTATGAAGAAGTAAAAAAAATGTGAGTACAGTAGTATTGGAACATACAATCTTGATACACTTTTGCAAACGAATATTTTCTGAGTCCGTATAATATTTTAGTGGTACAAAAATTCTCAATCATTCTTGATTTTTTCCAGTACCAGCACCCAAACTATACGTCCAGTTATCTCCAGTCCGCATATCAGTGGACGTTCCCAGCGTGATATGGCTGGGCTGCTTCCTGCCCCACGTTGCAAGAGCCTTGAAGCAGGGGGAAGTGAACCCTGAAGATGTGCCTCCCCCGCCGTATATGGATGTTAGGATGGAGTCCATCATGCCCAAGGTATGCATGGTTTTGTCATCATGTCAGTGGATGTTCCTAGCGTAATGTGGCTATGGAGCCTTCCTACCTCACGTGGATGTTAGGATGGAGTCCATTATGCCTAAGGTATGCATGTTTATACTTCCTTGAAGCCAATTCATTTACTGAATGTTGAATCTGAACTGTTCAGTAATCAGCCACAGCATACTAAAAATAACAGCTAATCTTAGGCCGCTTGACGAGTTATTAACCTATTTCTGCGTTGGCGTTTAAAGTCACAATATGTTTTATCTGTGTTCAGATTCATGATAAAAAAAAATATATATATTAATGTGATAACCATGCATTAAATAATTAAATAAAGTGGCCAGTGAGGGCAGGTGAATGCGAGCAGCTGCGCGGCGTACCTACTTGATCGCGTGCGATCAAACTCAAGGTACGGCATACGTCGCCGCCCACGTATTTCTTCGTCTAAGATACTAATGTGTGCGTGGCAGCGTGCGTTCACATTCAAACCGCCAGCGGCTCATTTCTATGAAGAAGACTTACTGTTGAGTGTACTGTAATAGCCTACAGAGCAGATGCATATTGCCAAACTCCGTGCTGCTACTGAGAATTGGCATAACTCAGTAACACGTTTTCCCGAACCGGGACCTCCCTATTAGCAAACACATACGGCGTCCACTAGACCACAGAGGCAGTCCGTACCGTGTGGAGCCACTACTTTATTAATAACTTTTTTAGGAGGGACCTTGGTTATGGCACTGAATGATTAATGAAACTAATTATTAGTCTATGTAGCTCATCCTTATATTCGCACGACATAAGAGATTTACTTAAATCGACTTAAGACTACTCGTCATATTATTCTATGATACAGGGTATGTACTGACAACACACTTAGCTTACGTTCTTACCACGCCAAACCTAGCATATGCGCCGTTACACTTTAATTTTGAACGTCGTGTCTCTCGTGCATTATAATCGTCAGTATAGTGTGGTGGTGTTGGTGTGTGGTAGTGTTGAGCGCTGCTATATGGTTGCAGATCGTTTTAGAAGCAGGTGCCGAGCACGTGTCGCAGCAGCGCGACCGGCCCAAGGAGCTGCAGCTCTGCACCGCCAGGGCTACCCTCACCAACGTACGGGAGCCGGCTAGAGCTAGTGAGTTGGTTCTTATTATTGTTTTTTTTTTATTATATGAGAACTAACCGAAATTTATGGACATCCAGGGGAGATGCCACAGATATAGATCTACATAGATAACGCAATTATCACGATTTGTATTGAAACCAAGCGTGCCGACTTTTTAATACCTACTGTGACGTTGCCTGTATCACGAAGTCGAAGCGATGCGCGACAGTATCGCTTGTGCGATATTCATCGTCTCCTAACACACAACGTCAGATCAAACGTCCAAAGCAAAGGCGGCAACGTAATGTGAATAAAGTTTACTTAACGGTAATTTATAGTTAGGTTTATTCTGGAACGACACGCAGCTTGGAATACTTAAAAACAGTTTTAATATGAATTTACGCATAATATAATTTTAAAATAACTTACCTGTGATAGGAAATATGTTCCTGCCTTTGGGTGCTCGAAATTTTTGGGCTATTGCAGTTAATTATCACGCAACGAGGCATTTTTTTAGTTTTTTGCGGACGTTCGGCTGCAACAACGGACGCGCGGGGACTGAAGTTAACGGCGACCAACCTCGACGCTTGGTCGGGGTTCAGACACGTGAAGTGCATGCATTTGCGTTATCTATGTAGATCTATGTCTGTGGGAGATGCCTTTGCCCAGCAATAGGCCAACAAAAAAATAGGATGCAATGTCGGTAATAGTTTGACAGTAAAAACGCATTGCGCTGCGCTTTACTATATGGGTGCCAGCCCTTACAGCGGCAATGATACAGAATTATTACATTATTATTATATTTGAGGCAGCGATAGCCTTGTAGACATACCGACAGACTTCCATGCAGAAGGTACCGAGCTCGAATCCACGGCGCGCACTACTCTGTTTTTAATGTGCATTAAATTGTTAATTATTATCGCTTATCCCGTGCCCCGGAGAGCACTTCGGCCCCAGCGGTCATGGAGATCTTAACAATGGACAAGGAGTCAATATTCTCAAATAAACTGATAAAGGTCTAAACTAAACCATACAACGTCGCTATCCCTTTGGGTTGCGGAGGTCAGACGGCTGTCGCCCCGTGATAAAGCTGATATTCTGTCATCCATGTCATGACCCGGCCTCCAAAGCGTGTAAGTCTTCGATGCAACCGGGATAAAGCAATATTGATAATAGCGGCTACGGAACAAATTTGTTTATTTTATCTTTGCTCTTTCCTATCGAGACTTCTAACATTCTGTTTTTATTCTATTTCAGATTCAGCGGGCACTCGCGCCGACCTCGCAGCAATTATCGCAGCGTTACGACGCTCGGCGCCACCTCGCGGACAGTTCCCATGCGCCGTCGACGATATGGACCCCATTCACGAACAGTTCATACTTCATGCCGACAGTAAGTTATCATTACAGTATTTTAAAATCCTCTGCTAGACACAGACCTCTCCTAAGAGTCAATTAAGGTCTCTTTCCAAGGATACTATTGGCATCGTGTGTTTTGTTTATTTTTTTTTTTTCTATAGAGTTACGCCTGTATCCCCGAAGGGATTGGCAGAGGTGTAATATTACACCCACATTTCGCACATAAATTTTTAGGTCCCACGTAATAGGGGGCGAGCCTATTGCCGTACCGGGCACATTACCAGACTCCGGGCTGCTTCTGAGAATTTCCTAACGGAAAAACCCAATAACACTTTGCCCGACCCGGGATTCGAACCCGAGATCTCCCAATCCCACGCGCACATTTATACCGCGAGACCAACGAGGCAGTCAGTTTTGTTTAATCGCGTCTTATATCACACATGTGGTAGTGACATTTTGTATTCTAATTAATATTCTACGGCATTCATACAAACATCATCTAGTCCCAAGCTAAGCAGAACTTGTACTATGAGTACAAGACAATGGTTGGACTTATTTCGTAACCAGTTGGGTGCCTCATGATAGTCGACGACAAGGCGGCAGACCTAAACGGAGATGGCGGGACGATCTGCATGCATTCGACAGTGACTGGCCGAACATAGCACAGGACAGAGATGCATGGCGGTCCAAGAGAGTGGCCTTTGCCCAGCAATGGGACACATTTATAGGCTGATAAATAAAAATCTTGGCAATGGATAAACATACATACAGGTTGATTTGTAATGGCTCGTATTGTGCCCTTCGGGGTGTGATTGCGGGTGATTCTAGGGTCATAATGGAGTATTTGCACCCTACATATGGTGGTCCAAGTGCACTATTTTGTAATAAAACGGTTTTAAAGATTTGTCGAGCAATTTTTTTTGTTTAATTTTTTTATTTTATTAAACGCCTTCTGAAAAAATATTTTGACTATTAGTATTAGTGGTAGCAAATTTAGCTTTATTTAATTTAGTAATCCATCTTTTAAAATAAAATAAAGCCACTAACTCAACATGGCAATTCAAAACGGGGCCAAAAACGCAGAAGAATGCTCGAATAAAATAAAGTGACGTCAGAAAAATGCTGTCATTAGGAAAATAAATGATGTGGCTTGGCATATATAGTGTTGAAATAACTTCCTAGTATTACCTGCTATCCAAAAAGGTATACAAGTCTTAACCAACTGGTGTAAATTTTAAGTAATAGACGATTTCGCTCAAGGAAGTGCTTCTGGATGACTAGCTCGTCAGAACGTTGTTTCCTGTGTTTATCCTTAAGCTAGAGACTAACACATACCAAAATTTACGAGGTCTGGTGTTCAAATCCTTAGCATAAATCCCTGTTTAGTGTGCTTTAAATGCCTATTAAGGTTCTAATTCTCACTTGCCCCGTGATTCGAATAGCATGTTCAGCCGTTGGTACCAGATGTCATGTTCATGTGATATTTGAGATGCGTTTAATTAAGTCAAGGCCCTTAACAAAATAAATAATGAAAAGAAAAAAGCCCTGACACTTAAATCATTAAATATCTCACTACTTTCATGTAACGGATGTTAGATATGTATTATGGTATGGATAACATAGCACTTATATTATTCAACCTAGGTTGATGCACAGAACAACGGTAGGTTGACTTCGAACATTGCTCGCACTTGTGGCTTAAAGAATGGGTCTACTTAAAAGAAATCTATTCAAATTCAATATTTTTGCTTAGCCTGACTTGGCATGATGTCCAAAAGGAGTAGATTCGCCTTGGTGATGGGGTCTTGTGACACTATACTTGACTCGACAACTTCGAGTGTAGAGTTTCCAGTCTGAATAGGAGCAGGTACCGACATGAATGTTAGACATGATTTTCGTTTTGTCCATGTTCATCTTAAGATCTTATTGGGAGACTACATGGTATCAGCTATTAATACGATATGGTCAGCAATTCGAAGTTGAGTGATGTACTCGCCGTTGATGTTGTTGCCGAGTTCTTCTAGTCTAGAAGCCTAAAAACGTCTCCTAGCGCAGCGGTGAAGAGTTTCGTAGATATAACATTCCCTGCCTCACCCTTCGCTGTAGTCGAATAGGTTTCGAGCTCTGGTCTTGGAGGCGGACTGATATGGTGGCATTTTTATACAAATACTTCAGCACTTCGACGTATCGATAGTTGATCTAGCAGCGTTGAAGAGACTGCAGCACTGCCTAGGTTTCGATCCAATCGAAGGCTTCTCTATAGTCGTAGCTCTAGACTGGTTATACTCCTCGGACTTCTGTATAACCTGCTGCAGCCAATGTATGTGGTCTATGGTACTATATCCTTTACAAAAACCTGTTTGTTCGGGAAGCTGGAAGTCTAACTTGCTCGAGAGACGATACGTGATGATTCTAGAAAACAACTTATAGACGTGGCTCAGATTGAAATGGGTAGATCTTCGAAAGGGTTTTGTCGCCCTTCTTGAAGAAAGGCGTCATTATACTTCTGTAGCGTTTTACCCTCGAGTATGACAGAATTATAAAGCTTACGAAGTATTTCCAGCTTTCAAAAGCTGTTATAATCATCAAACGGTGCCTTGTTGATTTTGAGGTTTTTAGGGCCACAATAATCTCGTGCACGCTGACTCCGGTATATCTTCGGTAGAGTGTTGGATCAGTCCAGATCTAGGGTCTGTCGCTGGGGTAGTAGCGAGTGGCCGCGTGGTCGTGGATAGCTGTCCAAAAATACTTTCGATCTCCTCCAACAGCCGAGGTCTGGATGATCCACCCCTTCCATCCTTGAAACCCTTGTTTAGAAATACTTAGGAGCCCTTGTTCCGTTCGATCGCCTCTTGAACACATTTGGTGTTGAATAGGCGGTGATCGCGAGCCTTTCTACATAGAGTAATTATCCTCGTATTGTGTCCTCTATCCTCAGACCTGGACGACATAGAGCGTGGTACGTCTATAACCCCGGAACTGTTGTGGCGCGAGAACCGCTCGGTGTGGTGCGCGCGGGTGGAACCTCTGTGGGCAGACTTTTGCGGCGCCAGGGCCACCAACTATAAGCCGGCGCCACTGTTGGACGCCACACCTCTCACTGCCTGGGTAAGTACCCTTACGGCCTTATCTTGACGTGACATCAGCCGCGGCGGAGTAGAAGGCGCCATGTACACCGAAATCGCCGACCTCCGATTCTTTTTTATTAATATCATGTCAGCCAGGCTGCCGTCTCTAGGCTGAGTCACCCTAGAGACGTCTACTAGGCCTCTTCCAAGGTTCTCCACGCAGAACGGTCTTGAGCCGCCCGCATCCAACCGCTTTCCGCAATCTAAACCAGATCGTGGGTCTTCCTTGTGGAAGTCCTAACCCTGCTGCGTCGTCCGATACGTGGTCGCCACTCCAGAACCCTCCTGCCCCAACGGCCATCGGTTCTTAGAGCTGTGTGCCCTGCCAATGCCACTTCAGCCTGACTATTCGGAGAGCTATGTGGGTGACTTTGGTTCTCCTGCGGCTCTCATCATTTCTGATTCGATCACGCAGGGAAACACCGAGCATAGCTCTTTTCATCGCCCTCTGAGTGACCATGAGCTTCCCTTATTCTTATTAATGTAGGTGTAAATAATAACAAACACAATCGTCCATCAGATCTGCTTCGACGAGAACATGTCTCGTATCTGGATGGTGGCCCGTACGGTGGGGCTGGCCGGTCTGCAGCTGAACCACTACCAGATGCTGTTTCTCATGAGGCAGCTGGAGAGGATCTCGGAGATGACTGCCTGGCTCGCGCACGATGCTGAGAGACAGCCTGACGCTGAAGATGGGTAAGAGATTATAACTGACTAGAGGACACCCGCAGCTACGCTTGGTTTACTTTTTTAATTTTACGATTTCCTCGCCTTACCATGGAAATTTCGGACCATCCTTTCGTAGTGTAATACAGCTTCTCGCGCTCAGTAGTTTCGGCTATGGCTTGTCTGACAGTCAGTCCATAATGCAAGCAATTTATATATACAGAGCTGAAATCGGGAAATCGGCAGCCGTGCTGATTACAGCATGAATGAGCCAGTTTGACTGGAGAAGGACTACCCTCTCACCGAATACCGTCGTAAAGTAAGGCCGTCTCTCACAAAGCGACTCTCAAGCGATTTTTGTTTCGTACGCGTATCCTACACGTCGCTTGTGAGTAGCCGCCATACATATTCAGCTAGTTTCGCACACGGCGAGACGCGCCGACGACGCATACGCGTTGTATTACAAAATGGCGGCGGAACAAACTTTTAATATTAATTTTGTCCAGGAGGAGGAAAATTATCTATGTTTGTATAATTATAGGCTGCCAGAGTACGTAAGAAAAGATGTTACAGAAATGGCATAGATTGAGATTGAAAAAAAAAATCAATATTACTGGTCGGTTATAATATTTTTTTTATTTATAGCGACGAATGCTAATTGATATTTTATCCGATGTAGAGATGCACCCAATCTTCTTTGACATTTTCGTTTATTCTTGTAATATACATACAGAAGAACATGGTCTTTATCACTAGAGTCACTAGATATCGTCGTACGAATGTTGTTCTTCAAATGACAAAAAATAGTCTCATGTGCACTTACGTAGCACCGCGTGTGGAAACGAGTAGCATACCAGTAGGCGATGATTGTTTGCATCTCAGTTCCGTACCATTTGAATAGCTTCGTGAGAGAAGGGCCTAACAGTACCTAATTACCTATATTGTTGCCTTTCGATCGGTAAGTGAGAGTGCCGGAGGCCCCATACCCTATCCTTCTCCCTCATCACACTGCACTTCCTATCCCTTTTCCCAACCCAAAGAGCCGCAACGCACTTGTGACGCCTCTGTTGTTGTGGAAATCGTTTACCATCAGGCTATCCGTCTGCTCGGTTGCCTTCCATAACCTTTATAAAAAAGAAAATAGATAGCTAGACGTTAACTAGCACCATTTCTTTCCCAGATCTATAGTAATAGGTGTGGTGGTACCAGCAGTAGAGTTAACATTCGTGCTTCCATCCAACTGCCCCGGACAAGAGTCTTCCAGAGATCTAGACAGCGTACCGCTAGACTCGTCCAGTTTACAAGACCTCAAGATGGGTGAGTTCTGACTTACACCTCGCTCATTCTATGTTGGCCGAACTAAAATAAGTCACTATGATCGCGCATGTGCCATAATGTTCCTAATACTTACATTGCGCAGCTGCTATTGTCTAAAGTCAGCCCGATTAACTTAGAATGAGCAAATTGTATATGTATATGGTTTAGGCTGATTCTAGGTTGGTAAAATTGAATGTTAAAAATGAACTATGAATTGGCTTGGTTATATACTAATCGTCCTTCTATGAATGTACATACGCATGCATGCCTGAATGTTAGCTTCCGAAATGGTACTCTAGTACCAAACCAAAAGCATATGGATAAAAAAAATCCTGCAAAATTTAGGTTATTATGTAACATTTCTGCAAAATTTATAAGCATGTCTCTTTTCAATTATCTACCAACTCTATCCAAAAGTTTCCAAACTTTTTGATAAGAAATTTTATTTATTTATTTATGATAACAACTAACAAGAATATTTTTGTTTAAATGAGTTATATTTTGGTTTGTTTCTTGGTTCTTCCCGCCTTGGGTGTAGAGCAACAAGCGATTTCCACTTTAGAGGCGTCGACACCGCTCGAAGATAACTGCTGTAAGTGTCGCCTCCACAGACTATATTATTTAAAAACGTATTACGCTTGTCGTTGACTAAATGTTTATACATATATGTGTATAAAATGGTTGAGTACTATTATTATACATACATACATAGTAACTTCACTAAGTGTTTTCACTGCGCATAAGCATAGCCATAGCATTGTCGATAAAAAGCAGTATTGTGTACACTTTAGGCTTTTTATGTTGATACTAGCAACATACAGCTTAATATTTTTTATATAAGTAAATGTTGTTCGTCGCTGGGTTTACTGATTGCGTAGTTTTCAACGCGCAATCATCAATAATCTATATTGTTTTCACTAAGCACACTTGTAAAATAGATAAAGCCTGGTCTAATGTCAAAAGGTCTTGTTCAACTTTCACCTCTTAATAGCTGTAGATTCTGTAATTCCTTGTCTCACTTATAAGTAATAATAATAACACTTAATCGCCATCGACAAGCATTTATTTTTATTTTTGTAGCTCATGTTTAACTTTGTAAAATTTTAGTTATATTAAGTAAGTAAAATAGTAGTTAATTTAAAGTATGTTATGTTAGCCTATCTTATGTTAAAAATATAAGTGATACCACACACTAGTGCACTTAAATTGTATTTATCTTTGTATTATATTAAGTAAATATGGTTGCGCTACTAACTCAACATATCTCTGATACGCTAAATCAATTTTAGTTATTTTCTCTTCCCCTCTTTAGCTCCCTCTATACGCCACTATCCCACTACTAATGATGATACAAACTCATTTCAAATTAGTGCACTCTGTGTAATTTTCTGAATTATGCACAGCTATTTAATAAAAATAATATTCTAACACTTACACACATCACCATCTAGTCCCAAACTAAGCAGAGCTTGTACTATGGGTACTAGATAATTGCTAAACATACATAATATATACTTTTTTTTGACAAGTAGGTATACTTGTATAATCGTTTTTAGACCTCGTTAATGGTCTAAACACGATTATTGTAGAGAAACAGAGATCTTCTCAGTATTACAAAATAAATTATAACTATACAATTGTGCTCAGTATGATAATTTCCAGTAGGTTCCGAGGCGACAATGGCGCCATCTATGATGGATCGTGACAGCGGCGTGCTGGCCACTACGTCAGTGGAGGTCTGTCAGGCCATACCCATAGAAGAGCCGCCGCCGCCGAGCCCTGGACTCAGTTTTGGAGGTAAACCTTATAATATTATAAATGCGAAAGTGTGTTAGTTTGTTAGTCCTTCACGTCGCATCGAAGGTGTATCGGTAGGTACTAGGTATATACAACGGAGGCCATCTATCGGACGACGGCGAAGACAACCAACACTGTGACATCTAACGGACACAGCGGAACTAAAATGAATCGCGCAAGCAGAGTTCGCGTACGCTTTTCAAATATTTCTGTCTGACTACAGTCACAGTATAAAGACATACAGTAGTTTGACGCCTTTGATCTCGTAGAAAAAGCCGACAACGTCTTGACAAGGGTAAATAGGCTAGGACTGCCACATTTAAACAATACCTACTTATTAAAACACTGTCTATTTATTTTATAAAAATATTACAATTGCTACGCTACATGAATAATATAGTGTAAATCACTTATCTATACATATAAATAAAATTGGAGTGTCTGTTTGTAATATTAAAATAACCGCTTTTTGCTAAATGCATATGGATGTATACACGGTACATACACCGAAATGAATTTTTTTACAATTTTTGTCTGTCTGTCTGTTTGTTCTCGCTAATCTCTGGAACGGCTGGACATATTTTGACGGGACCCTCACTGGCCCGATGTGTTAAGGAGTAACTTAGGCTAAAAATTAACCGGGTACGCGAAGAAGTTGCCTCAGGACGCGGGTGAAACCGTGGGAAACAGCTAGTTTATTATATTACAATAATTAACGATTAATAATTATTATAAAACACGTTGCATTTTTCGTGCGGTGACAGATTTGCATACAAAGTGTCAGTCAGCACCTATTTCATCCCGCAGGTGTCGTGGGAGGCGGTTAAGAATATAAAGCATTTTTCGTACAAACCAAGTTAAAATAAAGCGATTGACATAGCGGTGGTTTAATGGATGGGTAACCTTGGGATAGGCTTGCAGAGCCTATTTTATGATATGAAGTATTTTGCAGTTTTTTTTCGTGCAAACTACGTTAAGGTAAAGCAATAGACATCACGGTAATTTTATGGATGGCCGGGCTATGAGATTACGGAGAACATGTGTGGGGTTTGTAAAAGGGGGCCAAAAATATGGTTATTTTTGAGCTAGGATGCGCCGTTACCAAGATACATAATAATATGTGATAGGTACTTACCTAATGCGATGGTACTAGGTACTTATTGAATGAAATTAAAATCACACCAGAATCGAATATTACCTTACAACGCATATTTTCTTACGTCTGCCATGTTGTTTACGTACAATAATTGCTACTTTATTCTGTGATTTGGCCAGACATGAGATATTGTAAAAAGTTAGTAGATTAGTAGGAATGTGCACATTATTTTAAGTGGTTATAGGTACACACATTTCAAAATAATATAAATAATTATAATTAATGAAATTTTATTTTTTGGTATAAGTAAATTGATGAAATCGCAGATTTTTTAAATCCTTATTTATTTAAATCTTACAGCATAAAGAATTTCAATGTCTCACAGCACAAGTCGTATGCACCACCTTAATTAATATTCATAAGCAAATAAATAAGTAACGAACAAAAAACAAGCACGTGCCAGCCCCCAAAAACATGTACCTAGTTAGGAACTAAGGCGATATAAGTAACTAGGTACCGCTCTTCCCGCGTCTCACCTCTTGGCCCCCGCACGATTGACCCGTCTAGACGCGTTCGTCGAACGACTGTATGGATTACTTGACTGTGCTACAGTCCATCAGGCGCGAACACCTAGCCTGGTCAGAAAATCCTCCCTCTCCTTGGAGGCATACCACACCCTTATTCCACCACGGAGGTATTTGTATTTTCCTTTAATATAATCTGATCCAATTGTTTTGACCTCTGAACATACTATAAGTTCAGGAGTTATTGTATTTTAGTATCATACCTACGCATTAAGACGCGGTTAGACCAGCCATAATGCTCTAACGGCTCGTTTAAGACCATCGGCGGGCGGCAGCGGCACCGATTTCGATATACATATCGCACTCTACTACGTCGAACCGATATTGCTTCAGAATAGAACACGCCTTGGACATTAATATCGCTGTCACTACTGATCGTTTACAGGCAGTAGTAACATGTGTTATTCGTGTTGCAGGTTTCTCATCGATGCGTCGCGGTTTCACATCGCTAGTGACGTCGATCGACAGCGCTCTGACGCGCGACGACGCTCGCAGCGACGCCGCGTCCACTGCCAGCTCCGACAGCGACAGATACGTTGTCGTAGGGCTGGCCGCCGAGTCGCCTGACGACGCCGACGTCGCCTTCAGGTCAGTAGCGACAACTAACACTGTAATAGTTGACTCATAATGCGTATACGTATACGTGCACCATCAGCCTGGAGTCGCCTGATGACGCCGACGTCGTGTTTAGGTTAGTAGTAAAGATAAATATAACTAAACTAGCTTTTGCCCGCGGCTTCGCAAGTGTAAATTCGGGGTTCTCTCACAAATCTCCTTTATTGGGCGGATACTTCTATAATTGTCGTTTTAACTGTTTAAGAAATATAACTGCAAAAAGTATTTACACATACAAACTACTTAGAACTAAGACTTAGTAGTACTCAGTTATCCAGTATCTGTGACGTTTCGCTAGAGTGCCCAATATGGCGACTGCGATTTGTCTGTCAGAACCATTAGAATTTAACAAAATACTCGACAATCTGAATTTCGCGGATATGTTGTCGACTCGAAAGCTTTATTTCTTAATGTTTTATTATTCAGGTAAGGTTTCGATGTACTCCTTGACGAAATTATTAATATAAGATTTGACACTGCGATAGCAGCGCAGTCCGTCGGTTCCAATGTGAAAGATTCATTAATATTAATTTGGATATATCCGCGCAATCCCATGATACTAGGGCCCAAGATTACCTGAATACAGCAAGTTTTCATAGTTTCTTGCCAGCTCACACCTTCCCTACGAGACAAGGTAAGACATGCTTGGATCATATTTTGCTCAGGACTACATTGAAGTCCCATACATGTGTTTTAAATTCAACGATTACGGACCATAACGCTATTTTGTTTTGCTTATGCCAGAAAAAAAGGATCAATGTAACAGCTCCCAGATTCCAAACAAAATTTAATTTAGTCTCCATTTGTGACCAATTAAAATTGGTTGATTTTACCAATGTCATGTGCATGCCCGACCCTAACAGTGCAATGGAAGTTTTCATAAAAACTCTACAAGAACTATGCTTAAAAAATATCATACATATCAAGCTCCCACGCAGTAAACGCACAATAAAACCTTGGGTTACGACTGGATTGCTTAAGTGTATTAGGAATCGGGATCGATTGCATAAAGAATCTAACAGTTATCCTGAAAACTTAGATCTGCGGCTTACATATACCAGATATCGAAACTATTGTAATAGCTTATTGAAGAACCTGAAAAGAGCCTATGAAAAAAGTGAGCTGGAAAAATCCTGTGGCGATAATAAAAAGCTATGGAAAACTATAAAAACTATAACGAATACTCAAAAGCCAAAACTAGATTCGGCTGATTTGCTTGGTGGTGTACGGTCGCGGTCTAAAAATGTTTACCACTTTTCAAATTACATTCTTTGTCACGCTGGGTTCAGCAAGGTCTAAAACGCTATATCTGAGTACTTATTACTTTTCAATCATTGGCAAGGCATCGATTCAAACAAAAAGAGTATGAATATTTTTAGGTCGATGAAAAAATTGGACATAAAGACAGAATTGCATTTACTTTTTTGTAAAAGTTCTGTATTTTAATATTATTATAAAAACACTTACTTATTGTAATAAAATGGTACTATCTTAACAAAAGCTCCCTTATGTGATCAGCATGCGCTTTAACGTGACTAGCATACCATTCACTATCATTATGGCTCACAGTTTGACCGCGCCCTGATTTTCGCTAGACGATATCATCATCATCACCTTAGTTTTTTCTTAGTTGCATCCCAAGCTTGCGCTTCGGGGCCCAGGGCCTGCTATTACTGGTCTACCGAGATTTGACTGAATATCAGTTTTTACAAGGAGCGTCTGCCATCTTACATCATTCTAAGGTTAGACCAGTAGTCAGTAGCTATATTTGAGGGCACTTACTTCCCACTAATGACTGCCATATATCATGACAGCCGGGACTGCTTAACGTGCTTTCTGATGCACGGGGGTGAAACACTGCCAACTTCGGGCTAATTATTAAGAATTTCTTGACAGAAATTGTCACTAAGAAATTCTTAACAGAAAACCTTAGCAACATTTTCCGAGCCCGACCCCCGAATCGAACTCGAGACCTCATGATCAGCTGTCGTATGCACTACCGCTAGACCAACGAGGCAGTCTTACGCTAGACGATATAAATATTGTATTCTTTTCAAAAAGGTTTTATATTCAGGATGTCGTATTTTTGCCATCCCTTTCATTATAATCTGTCAATGTAAAAGTCTTTTGATAAACTTATTAATTACAAAAACCAAAATGGTAAATAGCAAGTTGAAAATAAGATTATTTGAAGATTACAAATATTTTAGTTTCAGTGTAAATATCACGCTTGTAATAAAATGAACGTATATTATAAACGTGGAATAATAAATCGTTGTTGACACCAGTTGCTACGCAACGCATGTTATCAAAGATTGGTTGCCTAGTACAATATCGTCGTCCTTGTGTCATTGATGTATTCATGCAATTATAAGCCTTAAGGTGGTAAACACTTTCAGACCGCGACTGTACCTCAGAAGTCAGTAGATGACGCTAATCACTATTTTGTGAATGTGGGTTACTCTTTGGCTAATAAACTCTTAAGCAATGGGAATACAACATCGTTACCAAACACCATAAATAACAGTCACAGTTGCAGTAAATCGTTTGTGCTCTTGGACACAGACGTGGAAAAGGTTATGCCATTGATTGATGGCCTAAAGACATCTAGTCCTGCCGGCCACGATGAGATACCAGCGAGTTTGCTCTGATTAGTGAACCATTGGTGCACTTATTTAATAAATGTTTGAGTCATGGTGTCTTTCCTAACATCCTAAAGAAAGCTATTATTTTACCTATATATAAACAAGGGGACAGACATAGCATTTGTAATTATAGGCCCATAGCGATATTACCTGCTATATCAAAATTACTAGAACGAATTATAAACTGTAGACTTGTTAAGTAGTTGGAAACGAATGGTTTATTATCTCGGCGCCAATTCGGTTTTCGTGCTGATAAATCGACGGAGGATGCGGTGCATGGCTTGAATGACTATGTTGTTATGTCACTTAACGAGGGGAAGAAGACCTTGGCTATTTTTCTGGATCTGCCAAGGCTTTTGACACGGTATCTGTGCCTCTTCTTATAAATAAACTAGAACGTTTGGAAATCAGGGGGTTGCAGCTCAAATTGCTCAAGGATTACCTCAGTGACCGAAAACAGTGTCTGAAAGTGCAATCCCATACCAGTACTGACTTATCTGTGTCTTTTGGTGTCCCCCAGGGCTCAATACTCGGCCCCACGTTATTTTTAGTATACCTGAATGACCTTTGCGACCTTAGTTTGGAACAGGGTTCTATATTTTCCTATGCAGACGACACTGCACTGGTTTTTTCATCCTATACGTGGAAAGATACTTTTACCTTTGCACAAAAAGGGCTTAATATCGTAACACACTGGCTTAAACAAAATGTGCTTACATTAAATTATAACAAAACTATGTATATGCCATTCTTCATGCGGACTGTCAATGAAACCCCAACTGAATTAGGCGTGGTATATCACTCAGACTGCCAGGTTGAGTCAACTTACACTTCCTTGTGTAACTGTCCAGCCCTATCTAGAAAACATGAAGTGAAGTACCTTAGTATCCTAATTGATTCAACTTTAAATTGCCACAGTCATATAAAGGTAATGCAAACCAGATTGAGAAAACTTATATACATTTTTAAAAACCTTCGTCATGTTGGGAGCATTGATATAATTAAGAAGGTTTACTTGGCGTTATGCCAATCTTTGTTAACATATTGTATCTCATGTTGGGGTGGTGCACCAAAGATACATCTATTGTCTCTCGAAATTGCACAAAGGGCAATCCTTAAAGTAAGTTCGTTCCGTCCTATATACTTTCCCACACATCCTCTTTACCGGTCCTGGGAGCTATTGACTGTCAGGCAACTGTATATTAGTAACTGTATCCTCAAGCAACACTCTCTAACTTCTTTTAATTGCGATGAAATTTCTTGTCGTAGATGTGGTTCCGATGTTGTTCCTCGAGATGTACAGCCTAGACATTCTTTCACCAGGCGCTTTTTCCGTTTCATGGGTCCGTTTCTTTACAATAAATTGAATGCTAAACTCAATTTCTATACGCAAACGAAACAACAATGCAAGTTCATTATTACTGTTTTTATACGGACTTGTGTCTATGAAAGCACTGAAAACCTATTGAAAATTCAAACTTGAGCTTAACTTTGGCATATTACTCTCTCACACACACACAGACAAATACCTTTTTACACGAGTTTAAACACTTATATACACTCAAGCGCAATTTCAACAAATATATTATGTAACACAATTAATTCCAGTTATCAGCTTCAATTTCTGTTTTTATTTAATATTTTTATTTTATTTGACATGCAAAATTAAAATGAATAATTTTCAATTCCTTCTCTGTATTTTGTTTATTATATTTTGAATTTGGTATTATAAATTGACTTATTAATTTCAATGTTTTTATAACTTTCAAATTTAATAATAAAATTGAGATTGATTGATTGAGATTGATAAATTTAAGAATATTGTGCATTTTTTTTTTTTACTATAGTGATATTGTCATGGTACCCAAGATACAGGCCTAGCCTATTTGGGACCAGTGGAACATCTGTATAACGTTTGTAATTATTTTGGGAATAAACGCATTATTATTATTATTATTATAACGCATTATTATTATTATTCGAAAATCCACAACTACTTACAAATTAAAAGTTAAGTAAAAAAACATTTTCCAGTGGACTAAATTGTGAATCTAAACCATTCTCAAGTCCCCTTGAACACACACAAAAATTTCATCAAGATCGGTCCAGTTGTTTAGGAGGAGTTCAGTGACATACACACGCACGCAAGAAATATATATATATATATTAGGATATTTATTTGTAGCGTTACACACATTTTGCACAAAAATAAACGAAAAAAAAAGAGATAATATTGACATTCATGATAGATATAAAAAGAAGAAAATAAATTAAATTAAATCTAACAAGTCAAGAAGAAAAAGTACATCAGAAAACAAAATGAGCAAGACAGAAGTAGGGACAGAATTCGCAACTAAAAGCGTACACGTGTACGTGCACCATCACCTGCCTTGGGAGGTATAGAGCTACATAATTGACGACTTGGTGGAGTAACGGGAGGGTAAACGACTGCCACGCCGAAAGTCACGGGTTCCATTCCCGCTCAAGTAAAAAATTTTTGTGAACAATGTTTGTCTTGGGCTGCGTATTTCTATGTATCTATTTACAAAAGGCACAGGATGATTTTTAATTTTTTATATTATTTTTATTGATGTTTTTGACGGCAGCGATAGCTTAGTGGGGCTACCAAACGAGTTCCCTATTTGAGTTCGAACATTGTTGGTTTGATTTTTATTATATCGAACACGGTGTGTCGATAACTTAGTTCTACGATGTTTTATTATTACATCGATGCTTTATTGGTGCGATGTTACGTTTTATTTAGCTTGTCATCTAGTAATGGTAGTGTGAGTAGAATAATTAATTTTTGAATCTCACACATTACACCATCAAGACTATTTAGACTATCATCTTAATATATAAAATCCTTGCGTTACTGACTGACTGACAGACACGCTACAGCCGAAACTATTGGGCGCAGGAAGCTGAAATTTGGCATGTATGTTCCTTAGGGACCGTCGGGGTGCACTAAGAAGGGATTTCCCGAAATTCCCACGGTGGTTCGGCGATACACCGAAACCGTAGGTAGGTTCTAGGCGACTTGGGAGGGAAATGGACTGTATACAGAGGATAGCGGTTCTTCGCCGCCTAGGAGATGGATACGGGGAGAGGTGATTGTGAGTGGGTATAGGATATTTCAAGGATGGAGGGCACTTACCTTATACAACCTTCTTCGTTTCCGAAGGGCAGTCTCCTGGTGGTTTCGTGATGCAGCTGCTTGTTTTCACTTCACTTCACCGTCACTCCCACTTGCGAGCGGTTTATATATGCGGTAATAATCACATACAGCGATGCGGCGCGATACGAACGAGACGGCGTTCTCAGCGAGCGGAATGTTCTGGACTGTCACTCGCGTCGACGATCGCGGCGACGAATCAGGCGAAAGGCAGTGCCTCTTCCAGGGAGAGGGATAGAGCGGGACGGAAATATGGTATCGCTCGCACTAGACGTGGAACGATTGATCTTGATGCGATTAGTTATAGATAGGAAGGTAGATGGCGCTACCACACGGGATCGGCCAAAACGGGTACCTAAATTTAAAAAAAATGCAGGCGTAGCTGCTGGCGTCCTCTAGTAACTAATAATAAATGTTTACAGAGAGTTCGAGCACGGGCGCGTGTCAAGCGGCGTGGAAGTGGCCGCTGAGGTGGTTGAGCGATCCTCTTCACCCAGCGATCACTCCGTCACCAGCTCTTGTAGGAGACGAGACGTGGTATGTGCTTCAATACTTGTTTATATAACACTGATATTGTATTGTACTAGCTAAAGGGCTTTACATTGAGTAACCAAGTCTTTCAGATGTTATAATGATTTATACACGATATACTATTGTGGGTTCTTTTTAATATTTACTTAAAATATTTTTATTACCAATGAATATGTCAACCCCATCTTAGAAATTAACTCATTATGTAGTATAAAAACCGTAATAAGATAATAATATTATGTTATGTGTGTAATGACAAAGGAAGTCGCTATTGTGCACATTTCTTAAATAGTTCGGCGGCCGCATTTAAGGATCGGACTTAAAAACGAATGTTTAACCGAGCGAATTAGATCTACACTTCACGACTTATATGTAGAAGATATTATTTTTGTTTGTAAGTCACATAAGCTTGAAACGCCTGGACCGATTTTAATTAGTATTTGATTTGTATGTAGATTTCCTCATTATTGGGATAGAATTTTGGAAAACAAAATATAGTGGTAAAAGGTCATCACAAAATATATCACTTTAATTTCTTCATTTTTACTTAATTTTCAAACGAATTTCACGACAAATCGCCTTACCCGTGGCTAAACGTTTGATATTTGGTTGCTCACTGAAAACCAATAAACCCTACCACCTATTTCTCCAAGATTTCTACGAGCACGTGGCGTTTGAACAACATACATATAGTGCATCAAAGCTGGGGAGGCAAGTCGGCATTACGGCTGGCCGCCGACGACTTGAAGAGTGACGAGTGTTCTGCCATACCCTGGGATGAGTTCCAGGTATGTGTTGTTTGATGTTTTGGTGGTTAGTGTTATGTGGTGTACTGTTTGAAGGGTTCTGTTTGACTTGTTTCGCTGAGAAACGTCGGGTTATTTTGGATGCCGTATGTTACAAAAGCTAAAACTTACAAAAATGTATTATGTATGTACTATGTACTAGATCCCTCTCACTTCTTATTCAGCTTTATTCTTTCATGTTCAGCTTAGTAACTAAGAAATTGCAATATCAAAAGAATAGATTTCGTTTCTTCAATGCAGGATGTTGCGGTATTGGCTACGAAAGTGAATACCTAAGCTACTATACAAATAATAAGTTCCTTATCTTTACTACTGTACACTGTACGTACTAATCCTTTTATACCTGATGTTTTCTATACGACCGAGATTAAACGAATCAAACAGAACTCTTTTGAATAGTTACGAAACCATTTGTTTAAATTTGATTACAGCTGATTGTATAAAAAAATATTCCCATAACATATTTATAAGCAAATTTTAAAACACTTTTCTTTATGAAACATGAATATTTTTCAATACAATCTATGCCGTGCGAAAACCATACACGTTCACCTTTCTAGAACATTTTTTTTACACCACAGACTCAATATTTCCTAATAAAATTTTGAACTAGCAACCCTACAAGAGTAACATTTTTAATTAAAAAGTTTGATATTCACTGAACACACGTTCCGGTACAGTAAGGCAGTTTTGTTATAATACGAAGCATGTCGGTAAAACAGTCCTATTTCTATTTTATTTTTGACCAAGATTCTATAATAGTCATTGATATAGGCATAGACAATGTCATTGCTCGATTATTCTATTATTTCATAGAACCAGGATATTTTTTACATTACCTACATAATGTATTTGTTAGGTTCAATACTTACGAAAAAATATTTACACTTTTCCTTTGCTTAGTTCCGAGTTTTACTAGGTTAAGGCGAGGTTGCAGTACAGTGCGTAGCTCGACCTCACCCCCCGCAAAAACAAAAACACGGCGGTGGCGTCAGCGAGTGAGCGGGGGGCGGGGAGGGGGAGGTTTCGTGTGTGTGTGTGCCACAGCGCAGCGTAAAAAAACCGTAGATGAGTTATGCGAACTTCAAAAGTGGCACATTAAAAACTGACAAATTCAGGACAAACTTTTTTTTCTAAATGTCTCATTTGGCTTTAGTCGCGTACGCGCTGCGGTCGGAAGCGCTCGCTCTTTTACTCACGTGTGTGTACGTTACATTTGAAAATGCCGTCGTGTGTAATGAGATTTTGATAAAGTAGTTAAATTATAGTAGGAAAATGACTAAAAGTTATGGAATCACTTCTCATTCATGAGTATTACAATATTACAACGTTTTATTTTCAATTTATAATAAATTCAGTATCACAAATAATAGAGTGAATAAAAAATTGGCATTAAGCGAGTGTAAAAGAGAAGCAGTATTGTGCGTGTTCAAAGACTCAAAAACAAAGTATCCAGATGGGACATTCGTAATAATAAAATACTGATGTGTGTTTTTGTCAAGTAATAAATGTGATTTGAGGCTGAATCAACACAATATATTATTATTATAGAAATACAAAATCATACGTAAGTTACAAACATTGACGGATGATCAAAGTCCATTCACTTGTTCTTGTTTTTCTCCTTTTAGTATTAAACAACTAAGTAGATTGTACTGCACAGTTTTCGCTGCCGACCCACCGTACCCCTGGCAGTACCCCTGGGGGTATGGTGGGTCTTTCAAAGCTTAACCGTACTCCCAGATAATATTGTTGTGTAATTAGTTTATTAATTTCAGTTCGTTAATTTCAAGTTCTACTATTTTGTGGGATCATTCCCAGTATACTAGTAGTATTGAACAATTCTATGATAGAACTGTCCTAATTCTATTAGTACAACTTGATGAGAAGAACAGAACTAATGGGATAAGTCATAGGAAATGTCCCAGTCTAGTTCTATGTATGTTTTTACAAGGGTATTCAATAGAACTACTGGGACTACCGTAGTGTCACGACATCGCGCTCATATATCCGAATAAATATGTTTTGTAGACGTTCATTTGTTTAATGTGTAAAACAAATGAACGTCTACAAAACAAATGAACGCCTACAAAACAAATGAACGTCTACAAAACAAATGACTTACAGAAAGTGATCAGCTATCGATAGTGATTGCAGAAAACAGGTGCATGCGATTTTCAACCTAATTGACATTAGTCAGAATTTATAATTTTATTACCCTAATATTGCCAGAAAGCGAGAAAAACAAAAAAAAAAGTTTGTCTTGAATCGTCAATAAGGTCGAAAATCGCATGCACCTGTTTTTGCAATCACTATCGATAGCTGATCACTTTCTGGTAGTCATTTGTTTTGTAGACGTTCATTTGTTTTGTAGACGTTCATTTGTTTTGTAGACGTTCAATTGTTTTGTAGACGTTCATTCGTTTAACACATTTTTATAAATACATATTTATTCGGATTTGTGAGCGCGATGTTGTGACACTAAATAAATTTCCTATAACTGTTTCCCATTAGTTCTATTCTTCTCATCAAGTTGTGCTAATAGAACTAGTGGGAAAAAAAGTATCATAGAACTGTTCAATAGAACTAGTGGGAATGATTCGACAGCGCAAGGATGATGATGATGACGGGTCTTCAACAGTACCACAGATTATACCTATAATATACAAAGCATTATAACCATTAGCAGTAATACCTAACCGTTTTATTCTCTAATTTATCTCCTTGTTGCACTATATCATCGTACTAGCGCTTGTCTTCGCTTGTCTAAAAATACAAAAACGTAAGTAGTAAGTCATTATCATACGAGAGATAACACTGTTCAGTTTAATATCCACGTAGCACGTTGGTATAACACTACGAGCATCTCAGCCAGGAGTAAGGTTAAGCTTTAAAAGACCCACCATACCCCCAGGGGTATTGCCAGGGCTACGGTGGGTCCGCAGCGCACAGTTTTTATATTAACGTACTGTTTTAGGTTTCCATTGAATGAAATGTACTTTTTTAATAAATGTTATAAATAAATCACATCGACTTTTTATTTCCCTACCTTAAATGAATTAATCAAATTTACTTTGAGGCGAATTGAATTTACTCAAGACAGACAAAGTGATCATGTCGCATCTGAGTCAAATTATTGTTTGTGAAACGGTCAGCATGATGTCACAATGCGCTTCGGTCCAGAGAGTATGATATGTTTATCTCTATTTCGCGCTTGCGATTAGATGTGCTATCTCACTTACACTTATTATCTAATTCTTAGTGTGTCGTTTTGACATATTTATATTAGTGTGCGTACGCTTTTCGCGATGCATGCCACTTGTAAGCTCCGTCATGTTACCTTGTCAGTAACCTGTCTACGGTTTCTTACTAGTATGTCTATGGTTCGAACGATTGAGTTTGGAATACGAATTACTTTGTACTTTTGCGAAAACGTACATGCGGGGGTGGAGGGGGATTTTGCGGAGCAACGACGTACGTCCGCCCTCAATCACGCCTAGACAGGCACTGATGAACGGCCGGCGAGCGATATAATGCCAACATTTTGACTATTTTTTTTCTTGGAGAAAAATGATAACGAAATTACGAAATCTGTTTTTACCATTTATTTTAAAATAAAGAGCTGTTTCTATTGATAATACTTTCATATAAATTCATTATGGAATCTCTAAGCAGTACACGTTTAAAATTGTGATTTAGTGCCATGTTTGACATTTTTTTTTATCGAACCAATCATTCCAAATCGTGTTTCTATCTTTACGATTTACTAGAAGATATGTTCAACTTTCATACTTTAATTTTTATTCATTAAAAATATCATAGTACATGGGACTTTCAGACGTTCAAAAATCTTAAAAAGTACTGCAACCTCGCCTTAAACGTGATCGATTTATGATTTAAATGCAATGACATTGTCTCACTTTACTCTTGAAGCCAATTCTACCGTGCGTTTCATTTTCTTTATTTATGACAACATGTAACAGGAAGTTATATAGTCATTTACAGGCAGTCACAATATTTAAAAGAGGGTCTCTTTTATCGTCAAATTATTTTACCAGTAAATGAAAAAACATATTTCTACATTGGTTGTAACAAACCCAATTTGTCCCAAGCAATTATCTAGAGTAAGACAGCAATTTTGTTTCCAGTATTTTCACGTGTGGATAGGCATAATCACTTATCACACACATGAATTAATAAACAGAATAAAGTTATCTAGTAATTATGGTGTCAATTTCCAAGTCATTACTTGACATACATCATAAAGGAGTAACTAATGGAGAACTGGAGTTGAATTGTTAATTATCGCTTGTCCCGTGCCTCGGAGAGCACGTTAAGCCGTCGGTCCCGGTTGTCATGAAGATCTTTGACAATCGTTACAGGGCGTCAGTACCTTTTATAAACTGACACTAGTCTAAACCATGGAATATCGGTATCCCTTCGGGTTGCGGAGGTCATACAGGCAGTCACTCTGTGGAAAAGCTATATGTTACTACTTACTAGTCTACTGCTTACTAGTCTAACCGGATTTGGTTCAGCCAAATCCGGTTAGACTAGTAAGCGGACCCCAGATTGAAAACTGGAATAACGCTAGAAGGATGATGAGAGTAACAATCCGCTATTTTTCAGTAAGTGGCAAATTTGACCCTATTTCAAATATATAAAATAATACTTGAATAAATTCTGGGCCTAAGATATTGCCTGCCATGCGTTCAAGAATTACTTATAAATGACGAACTTTTCTGTTCCATGTTGTATCACCGTATTCTTATAACATTATCTTATTTTCCTCTTTTACTTTGCATAGCGAAGTTTTTAGAATTGTCTTCAAGAGTAAATCAAAAGGTGTGCATGTTCGTATCATACCATAACCATCGTATATCGTACCCAGTAAGGTGTATCGCTGTAATACTGAAACAATGTTGATAACGGCCAAGGGTTTACAAGCGAATGACTATTGACCAGATATCACTAAAAAAAATATAACTTAATTTTCTTTCTTCGTATGTATGATATGTATCATAAGTTCAGTTCTAATCGAGTGCAATTTCTGTGTGTTTTTAAATTAAATGCAATTGCTGTGATCTTAATCATTATAGAAACTGTATTTCTGCTTCAACTTATACGAAGCATGATTAGGAAGATATTTAAAACTTGCCATCTAAGTTTCAAGTTTATCTCACAAAATAAATCTTTATAAATTGCGGTGTACCTACTACTACTACATTTTTTTCGTCGGTGGTTGTCACTGACATAACGCGCAACTTCTTATCTCCTCTGAATCGTAGTGATATTAAATTTGCCTGTCCAAACACACTCCCAAAGTACTCATATAAATGACCAAAACATATTTTCTTGGATGTTAACTTGAATATGTTGCTTCAATCGTTGTTGTACCACTATCAAAGAAGATCAAAGCAATGTAGCATCTCAGACTCCTTGCAATCCTCGTTGTCATTATTAAGTAAACTAAAAGAAAATGAGCTTGAGGAGTTTTGGAGCAAAGAGCAACGTTATTTCTGTCTTCTCTCTTTTCGTCTAGAGTTAGCTACACGCGAAACGACTAGCCTCACTGGCAACTAAAGGCTGAGCCTAAAACCATTTCCACAAATACCACATGCCAAAGTTTAACATTGGTCTTTTAAAAATTTCTTATTTTAAGTCTCATGTTATTAGAATTCAACTTACGATATGCACCTCATTAAAAGAGGCTGTACACCCAACATTTAGACGTTTCTTATTTTTACTTTCTAAATAAGTATAATTTTATTCTTTATCTTAGTTCTCGTCTTAAGTCACTCGCTTGTAAACCCCGCCAAAACTGGAATGCATCCATTTTATCTCTAACTATATGTGTCTATGTGTGTTTTTTCCTCTATGGCAATTCCCGCCCGCTCGGCTATCGTGAAACGAAAGAACCGTCTCAAGGTATTTAACATAGATCTTATAGATCACGATCTATGGATCATTTGACACGATGTAGTGGTATCATTATGTTGAGTGCCCATAGCTGTAGAGGTTATGTGTCGTAGCCAAGGGGGTTTGTCTGTGTAAGAGTGAGTGAGGCTAAAGATGTTTCTGTCACTATCTTCTTTATGTGATGTCCAACTCTCATATACAAGACACTGTCATTTGTGGCAGATTTAAAACAGAGATAAAATCACAATATGAAAGTATTCCTAACCAACGACCGAAGAACGAATTTAGTTACTGCATGTCTCCCCTCAATGCGATCGGCGTTCGGTACACTGATTGGCTTGCACAAAGTTCTGCAACGACCCGGCCTTGAAGCTGGCCAATCAGAGTGCCTGATGCCGGTGGATCGAGGTGAAACGTGCGGTAGCTTAACTCGTGGTAAGTCTATTGGTCTGTACTCTCAGTATAATTTATTTGTATCTAAATAAGATAATCTAAATATTTTTTGTAAATTGTTAACGAAAAATATTTGTATTCATGTAGGTAACATTAGTTGGCAATTTTATTATATACTTTTAACGATGCAGTCCTTCGTCGCCAATTTTCAATCGGAGAAAGATGAACTTAACTATGTAGCAATATAATTTATAATCTTTAAAAAATAATTAATGTGACAAGAAACATCTTTGCAACCGCTTCATCGCTATCTGTTTCACGTCCGCCATTTTAGCCACTGTAACGCCATCTGATGGAAAAGGTAGGAGCATACCGCTGCCAATACGCAAATATAACTACCTATAACCAACTAGCATAATAAAATTATATTTATACAAGATATAGACAAGAGCTTCAAATATTGTTTATTTTTAATGCATGCTTAAAACTAAATTTTTATTTAAATTATACAGATTAAGTTTATAAATATATTTGATGATTAAAAAGATATAAATTTCAGTTTTCTCTTCAGGATTATTGCCAGGAAAATTTCTATCTTGAATTTTAATTTTAAATTCAATTTAATATTAAATTAAGTCGGCAATGCAGTTTCTTGCACACCGTAAAAATAACGGTTGACATTGTCGCCCAGATTTTATGAATCACCCCTTCACATTTTCGAACTATTCCTTAAATCTGATGACCTTTTGACAGCGAATCAACATGTGTGAAAAACATATGTGTACAAAAAGCCAATTGTGTCAGTTGACAGTTAAAATAATGTTTTAAAACATTTTGAAGAAACTATGTATGTTAAAACCAAGAACTGATCCAAGTCTCTTAGCTTCTCTTAATTTTCGGATAAATATATAACAAATAAAATATGCATGCACCACTCATTGTCGTCGCATGCATGTGTTGCATGGCGCACCTCCTTTCATCTTCATCCCGCACCCGTGTTCCGTCGGTCTAGTGTTGATGTTGTGATGTACACCATGTCGTAAGCCCTTACTGTCGAACGAATTGTTTATAATGTGTGGTTGAAAAGGCCGTAGAAGGTTATTTATGTAGATACTGGGTAGGTAATATGCTAAGAGTTCTTCTAGCAAATTAAAATAATAGGTACAGTAGGCAGGCATATTTTTTCGCCGATGCCGGATTAGCGCAAATGCCGGATTATAGAACTTGTATGGGAAGTAGAAACTTTACAACACTTATACTAATCAAAACCCTATTGTTGGCGAAGCCGGCTTTTCCTAGCTAAATGGCCTCTTAAGAAGAAAAGCCATAACAAACTCAAAGGCATCGCTTTTTTAACTTCATTTTATTCTCTTTCATAGGCAATATACTGTGTGGCTTTAATATCAACCTAACGGCTTAACATTTTACGTTGTTCTTACATATTTAAAAATATCTCAAACTACTGAATGTGTGTAACCGTTCGGCAGTTCCGGCTGCACAAACCCCCTGTTTGTTCACCCCCCCTTCCCCCTTTAACGCGGTTGTTTGAACACAGAACAAGTTCTCGATGCGCGCGCGCGCCTGGTCCGAGCCGACGGTCGAGAGCGACGAGCTAACGACTCGACCCGCGCCCAATGTCGCCGCTAGACTTGTGAGGACGCAGCTGCCTAGAGAGCCGGATGATAAGGTACGAGAAATTTTACTTTTTTCTTTTTTAAAAGACGTCTCCCGCACTAGGATAAAATCCTGTATCGCGGGGGACTTTACAAACATACAACTAACGGACACAATGAACACCCAGATTCGAGACTACAATTTATGAATCACACAAAGCGTTGCCTCGTGTGGGGATTTAACCCACAACACTCGGCGCAGTGTCAAACGGCGAGGCGGCCGCTTAAACCACTACTCCAACCGTGCAGTCAAGTCAGGATAAATATGGCACTACTGGTGAAATAAGCAGGAAGAAAAGATGTCAGAGTCTGGCAAGTCTTATTTACCAAAATAATTTGCTCTATGCTAATAGAGCAAAAAGGAATTCTGAAAAATAAGCTTACAAATATAATTATGGACTTAAAATGAACACATATATGACTTTCCAACTCATTTCTACCAGTGTAAGATAATCCCTTGTTAGTATATAGGTATTATGTCTTGTAATTTTGTGAAAACAAATTTATTTTTACAAAAGTCTGATACGAGGAAAGTGCATCGCTATCTAAAATTGTAGAATATCTTATAAATAATATGTACATTTCATCTTCATTGTTTAACATTAGGTAATAATTTTATGTTCCCCAGGGTCAAGTATCAGGCTTGGCGCCATTCGAAGAGTTGCTAGAGGCGCGAGTGCGCGACCTGAGCATAGCGCTCAACATGAGCACCGCTCTAGCGCTCGCCGAGCTCATTGAAGATGAGGTTGTGGCGCCACCTATGCCCTTAGAGGTAAAGTACTATTTACAAGTCATAATAATACATAATTAATAGGCTTATTTAAGAGGTAAAATACTATTTACAAGTCAGTATAAGTGTGTTGACAATTAAGAATACAGAAAGTTGGCTGTCGTAGGAGGCGACTAAATACACGAAGCTAAAAGTGTCTTAGCGAAATGGTGGGCAACTCGACATCAAACAATGTACCAACCCGTCTGGTCAGTAGGCCGAGTCCTTCTATTTACTCAGTGTTACTTTGAAGCAAATAAAAAAAGTCTTAAGTCCAACTGTGGACTCAAATGAAAGGCTATAAAGAAGTCAGTATCCGTCCTAAGAATTTAATATTTTAAACTTTTTAATGTAATATACAATAACATGAATTTGAAACTTTCGTGATTTGTTTGTGTGTTGTTTTGTTTGTTTGTTTTTAAAAGACAACTCCCGCATTAAGACTAAATCCTGTGTCGCGATGAACTTTACAAACATGCAACTAACGGACACAATGAACACCCAGACTCGAAACAACAATTTATGAATCACACAAAGTGTTGTCTCATGTGGGGAATGGGGATCGAACCCACAACACTTTGGCACAGTGTCAAGCGGTGAGGCGGCTGCTTAAACCACTACGCCAACCGTGCAGTCCAGTGTTAATCCAGTTAACTTACTGATTTAAGATGTCTAAAAGATTCTGTTTTACTCGGATGTTTCGACCGACTTAAAACTTTGTTCCACTGTAACTGTTTAACAAATTAGTATCACTAACCTATTCTAACATATTATTCCAGGTGCTATTAGAGAACGTGAAACTCCACCTAATAGAAGACCGTCCCACCCGTTCAATAAACTCCCCTCCCCCTCAACCGCTAGATGTAGACCTCACAACCCTCAGACTGACCCGGGACACGGCAGGGGTCGTCCGACTTGGACCTCCAATCTCGACGCCTTCTACTGTGGCTTCCCCGGCTACTCCACAACCGATGCCAGAGCTAGACGAAGCTAGAGAGAAAATAGAGAGGCTGAATAGAGAGAATGAAGAACTGAGGAAGAGGCTAGTCACGCTGGCGAGGATAGCTGAGGATAATAGGGAGTTGAGAGCGTATGTTGTTCTTTCTATTCTTATCGAGGTTTCTAATAAATGCATGCAATTAAAGTTTAAACCATAAGACTAAACCATAGTAATTATTTTGTGACTCACCAACCTACTGAATATTCGATTGCTGTAAGAGTTAAGTTTATTAGCTGTAGTAGTTGAATAGTAATGGGTGAGGATCCAACCATTTAACCAATCGGGCTTATGTCGCACTAATTTTATTTAATGGGATTAAACTATAGGGGTAGAAATATTATACGATTTTTCGAAATATTAGACATATGTGGAATTTAGATGGCCTGCCTATTAGTTTGTAACCTAAACCACGGTAATAATATCTAACAGTATTGTAACTCCATACAAACGCACGAAACTCGAGTTATACCTACGCGCCTCGAGGAGAGTACCCATTAGACTGTGCGGACTGTGCCAAGACTGGCCAAGAGTACCGAGTAAGCGTCTGGTAGGTATATAACTCACGAAGACAGCCGAGTTACAATACTGTTAGATTATATTACCGTGCCTAAACTGCAAAATCAGATCTTTAATCGTGCCAGGGTAATTATATAATAATTACCTTTCATATAATGACTCTAGTACCTATATAAAGTATTATAATATATAAATGATGTATCCAAATTGCAGTAAAGTGGAGGAGGCGTCCGTACTACGTCAGTGCGTGCACGCAGCGCAACAAGAGGCCGCCACGCTGTTGGCTGACAAACAGGAGTTGCTCGAGGCCATGCGGATTTTGCAGGTAGTTTCTTATAACCCGCATTACCGAAAATGAACGTATCGAGCATTTTACAATGATCAAAATAAAGAGAACAAAAGACATCAAAATCGCATGTAAAACTTCTGATAGTACGAGTCTTCGTAGTTCCGTCGTAGTTAGCTAGATGTCGCTGGTGGTGTCTTTGCCATTGTACGACCGATGATATTAATTATTATATGTGCTGGTAACAGAGGTAAGATAACGCTAGATTTCAAACATGTATGTATGCTCATCTGCGTACGCCTGAGACATGTACCTTTGAAAATGCCAGCAAGGACTTACTTTAAAAGAAATTTAACTTAAGTTTGACTCGTGTGGCCGACTCTAATGTCAGAATTCATACCAGGTCACTCAGAAAGTATTGCGAGAATTTTTTTATGTATGTGAGACTGGCTAGTTATAATTTATTTAAAAATATGATTACTTATAAGTAAAAATTGGTAAGTACGTTCTAAATTCAAAACTTCCCTCAACATTTTTTGCGACATACATACATACATAGACTCACGCCTGTTTCCCGGAGGGGTAGGCAGAGAGTACGGAACGCCATTTGCAACGATCCTGACATACCTCACTTGCTTCACTCACTCCCATCAAGTTTCTCATGCATGCTCTTCTGTTAAGGGTACTTCTGACTTGTCCTTTTTTCAGGATGTCTCCAATCTGGTCATAGAACGTCCGCCTAGGTCTTCCCCTTTGTCCTGTTCCATTCACACTTGCCTTATGTATCTTCTTTGTCAGTCTATCGTCATCCATCCTCTCCATGTGCCCAAACCATCTTAACATGCCTTTCTCAATGCTTGTCACTACATCTTCTTTTACCCCACAACACTCTCTTATTACACAATTCTTTACCCTGTCGGTCAAAGACACACCACTCATACTTCTCAGTGCTCTCATTTCTACAGCATTTATTTTACTTTCAAATCTCTTCTGCCATACCCAACTTTCACTACCATACATAAGGGTAGGCACTAACACACCTCTATTTACAGCCAAACGTGCCTTTTTGGACACGTTTTGACTGTTCATAAACGCTTTCAGAGCTCCATTCACACTATTACCTGCATTAACTCTCCTTTCAATATCTTCTTCATTCTTACCATCTCTTGTAAACAACGTACCTAAGTAAACAAACTCATTCACTTGTTCCACTCGCTGTTCATCGATCAAAACATAACAAGCCGTAACGCATTCCTCCTTTTCAAAAACCATAACTTTCGTTTTACTTACATTCACTTTTATTCCTTTCCTCTCTAACGCACCATGCATGATTGCTACCATCTCCTGCAACTCCTCTGCTGAAGATGCAATTATTACCTGATCATCAGCATAAAGGAGGCATTTGACGAGTAACCCATTCATCCTTAATCCGCAGTCACTATGTTTTAAATCTTGCAAACAACTGTCCATGAAGAGGTTAAACAGCCACGGCGACGCTACACATCCCTGTCTAACACCTTTCTCGATGGTAAACCAGTCAGTGTATGCCCCGTTTATCCTCACACAAGCTCTAGAATCCTCATAAAGGGATTTCAGAGCTCGAATGAGGCTGCTGTCCACCCCATTCATTGACAACACCGACCACATTTCATTCCTCACCACTTTATCGTAAGCCTTTTCCAAATCCACGAATGCGCAATAGACCTTTTGACCTTTGGCCAAAAACTTTTCGGCTATGCTTCGCAAGGAAAAAACCTGATCCGTGCATCCCATACCCTTTCGGAATCCCACTTGTACATCCCATATTTTCTTGTCGGTTACTTCCATAACTCTTTCAATAAGTACCTTTGCATACAATTTGCCAACAATGCTGAGAAGGCTAATGCCTCTATAGTTTTTTGCAATCTTGTTGCGAGCCTTTTCCTTTATAAAGAGGCACAACTACAGCTGTGGCCCAGTCGTTAGGTACTCGGCCGGTGCTCCAGCACAAGTTATATAACCACTGCAACTGACCAACTATGATGCCCTGTCAAGCCTTCAGCATTTCGACTGTAATCCTATCATATCCTGCAGCCTTACCTACTTTCATACTTCCCAGTGCCTTCACGATCTCATCCACGCCAATAACGCTTTCATCATTGCCATCGTTACCATTCATTTCAGCTATCGGTGTCTCTATCGCTGATCTTTCAAATAAACTTTCAAAATACTCTTTCCATCTCTTCAGCACGCAAGATTCATCATTTACTATCTTTCCATTCTCGTCTCTGATGGATGTGTGTTCTGAGGATTGAGTTCTTCCTCGAACTGCACGAACTGATTTCCAGAAAAACTTAATGTTCCTCTGGAAATCGTCAGATAATCTGCTATCAAACTCATCTTTCTTTTCCTCTTTTTTCCTTTTAACCATTTCTTTCACTATTCTTTTTGACCTAACAAACTCTTTTCTTGCTTCATCTATGTCTACACTCGTTGCTTTTCCCATTCTTTCATTTGCTCTGGCAGCCAACCAATCTGACCAAGCTTTCTTCTTCTCTGACACTGCTGATTGTACATCCTTGTCCCACCATGTATTCTTAACCTTTCGTATTTTCCTTCTCTTGATCACACCACATACTTCAGACGCCACACATACTACCTCTTCTTTAAAGGCCTGCCATAATTCTTCCATATCATTTATGCCATCGAACCTCTCAAATTTTGCTATCAATCTTCGTTTATACTCATCTTTCACATCTTTCTCTTGTAGATTTTCTACCTTAATTCTTTCCAAGACCCTATTTTCATTACGCTCTCGGTGTCGCCATCCTTTAAAGAGCCCACTTATCCGGCTCAACACCAAGAAGTGGTCTGTGTGGATGCTGATCCCTCGATATGCTCTTGTATCCAACACATTCTTTCTCAATCGTTCATCTACTATCACAAAATCAATCATACTTCTTCTAACATTTTTCGCGTCTCGCGTATACATATGTTTCCTTTTATGATCAAACATGGTGTTTATCACACAAAGGCTTCACTCCAAACAAATCTCAAGCAGTACTTTTCCATTTTCGTTCACACTCTCATCACCAAATGCACCTAACACCCTTTCAAATCCATCTCGCTTTACTCCCACCCATCCATTGAAATCCCCTAACAAGATCAATCTTTCATTATACTTGCAGTTCCTCAAAATCTCTCTTAAACTCTCCCAAAACTCCTGCCTTTCGTCTTGCTCATGTTGTGACATACCCGTAACTATATTGACCGGGGCGTACACCCCCACAATAAAGAGGCGAGTAAGTCCTACTTTCATTCTCATCCACAGTAGCCTAGCATTTACACATTCAAACTCTTTTACGCACTCATTCATTCGCGCAGACAGTATTACACCAACTTCCTTACAGGCTCTGGTGGTACTATCTACTCCAGACCAATACGCCGTATATGCGCCATGCTTGGTGGTTTCACACCCTTTTCTTTTTGTTTCATTCACACAAAGAACATCAATCTTTCTATCAACCATTATCTGACATACTTCATCCAATTTGCCGTTCATTCCTCCTCCAACATTCAATGTTGCAAACCTGCTTTCCGTAGGCCGCTTTTCGCCCTCGCGGGAAACGAGACGTGATGGGTTGCGAACCGCGTCGCCGCCGTGTGAGGAAATATTATTTATTGTTCCCATTGCGTTCCCACGAGATTTAGGGTTTTTAAATGTCCATCCCCATAGAACCCTTTACGGGGGTAAGGCGGAATATCACATGTGCCCTGTGACCACCATCACAGGCACCCTCCGTTTGCGACCAGCTTACCCTCTGGCCACGAATCTCTCGGCACGGGTCGGTTTACACCTTAGATCGGGGTTTTGTGTCGGGTATGCTCCCTGAAAGTTGGTTTAATTTCGGAGTTTTCCTTCTCCTAGACAGGTTGCCAACCAAGGCTAACGAGGCCCATCACCCCGAAAATTTTGCGAGCTAATTAAAATTACCGTGTCTCATTGAAAAATGGATTTGCGTCAGGAACATTTTCGCGCTATGATTTTTTACAATTTTAAGTGTCGCCTAAAACCGGACGAATCGTACGATAGACTTCAAATGACATTCATGGATGAAGGCAACCATACCCTTCTAAGGCAACCGTGTATCATTGGTATAATAAATTTAAGTGCGGTCGACTAACTTTGAGAGATGAAGAAAGTAGTGGTCGCCCTTTGACGGCTGTTACGGAAGAAAACATGTATAACATGTTATACAAGGTTATATAGCGGGTCTTACTCGCGATAAATCTTATATTTAAGGCATAAATACCTCGGTTTTTTGCCAACGTTTATATATGTCTAATAGTCCCGCCGCGACCACGGCTAAAGCAAGTCAGCTGAAACGTTGGCAAAAAACCGAGGTATTTATGCCTTAAATATAAGATTTATCGCGAGTAAGACCCGCTATATAACCTTGTATAATGTATACTAATCGCGAAAGTTTAAAATCGTTTATGTATAACATGTATATTTATCTGTTATTGCAGGATCAGATATCAGGTGGTTGTAGAGGGAAGAGATAGCGGTCGCGAGGCGGTCCGGCGCAGGGCTGCCTCGACTGCACGGCGTGTTGCGGAGACCAGCACACGTAGGACTACAGACCTTACACCCTGTACATACGGCACTGTATCCCCTGCACACGTACCCTGTAGTTGTCGGTGGGTTATGTAGCCTGCGCAATGGGAATGTTAGCGATTTTTTGTTGCCTCTGAACTCGGTCATTGTAGCTGAATTTGAATATTTCCATTTTGGTCCCATCCAAGTGTGAGCGAAGTAATTAAAACCCGGTTTACTTTTGTTAAAACCGTTTTTATTTTTAGAATCACCACTTACAATACACTTTGCAGAGTCGATAACAATTTTATCTGACCTTGAACAAGCAGAATACTACCTGGACCATCACTATTTAAAATTCAGGCAGGGTAAAAATATTTTTTCAGGTGTTACAAACGAGTGCCGAAGCGATATATCTGTAGGATGTGGTTACTTCACCAGCCGTTCTAGTACTATCACGAAAAAGACCTTCTGTAGGTTATAAATACATGGCAATTTGTTATATGTACTGCTAAAGTGCTGTAAAGATACAAAATTAAAATAAGTATAAAATATGTCGTTGACATTCCCATTGATCAGTAAAACCATTTCTATTAAGATGCCAATGAATTGTCAAGTATTAAGATGTAGAAATTATACGCGAGTAAAGAATCGTATTTTTATGTATAATAGATAGAATTTGCTATACAGAACCGTTGTTTTGAGAAGCATAGTACATATTGTATGTCTCAATTTTTTACTCAAACAGAAATAGTACAACATATCACGTTTTTAAACTGTGTTTTAATGATTTTGATGTCTTTCTTTCTGGAATTGGGTTTTATAGATGGCGCTTCTGTGCTTAGATTATGCATGTCGTCATTCAAGTTGGTAGTTTTAGTTACTATGTCGCCAAATATTTTGAATATTTTAACTTGATTAAAAACTTAAATTGTGCTGATCTGATTGAAACATACGATATTTTATTGGGCGGCTTTATTGGGCTAATTATTTCTATGAATAGATTATTGCCAGCAATACTGATCTATAGGATGTGAATTATTTTCACATATTTTATTAATTACGAGAGATATATAAATTGCAATTTTAACCAACAATGCCGTGTTTGACTTGAATTCAGCCTCTTGGACTTTATTTATGTGGTGTTGTGGCGCCATCTATAAACTCTAAAACTCTGATAACACCCGTAAATTTTACCTAATAATATAATCTCATCATCTTCGAAATTCTTTTCATAAATAGCTACCAAAACAAATGTTTGTTTATTATCACATTACTAAAGACAACTTTTCCAAATGGTATTTTCTATTGCATTAATCATGCATAGCTTTCAAGCCATTTAGTTTGTGATGACAAGATTGGTGAATGGATTTGATAGTACTTATTGTATGCATTTATAGTTAAGAATAGGACAACAAGTTAATAAATAATACCCTGTAAACGCCGTGGATAGGAAAGATTTAGTACACGATTGCCTCTTCACCTCATGAGTAAATACCTTAAAATCATATTAGACCTGCTTTCAAACTGTCAAACTGTTGAGCACGGGTCTCTTCTCACTATTACAGTCAGCGCACACCGAACTGCAAAGTGCTCGCGCATGGTCGAGCAAACTTTTGATTGCTCGAACATGCAGGCGGCATATTCCCCCTTTCGTGAGTAAGCTCCGTTGAAAATGCTCGGGGTTGCCAGGCGGGAGTGTATGGTCAACTTTTCTTCGTCCATGATTTTCAAGTGACGCCGGCCGCGCCATAAGTAGTAAACGCACGTCCACACAGTCTTTTCGCTGTGGCATACTGAGCCATAGATTAGAATATACTGTTTACACTGAGAACGCATACTCGAACATTTACTTGCAAGCTCTAGCATGGTCGAGCATCAAGTTTGGTCGTGTATTCAATTTTAAAATGTATGGAATTATCATAAGATTAATTTTACATTGATTTCACAAAATGCTCTGCTCTGCTCTCCGCTGCTCTTGGTGTGCGCTGACGCTGAAAAGGGTGAGGCCATAGTCGAACACGCTGGCTAAGAGCGGGTTGGCAGACAAGTATTCCCAGAACATTATGGAGAACTTTTTCTAGGAAAGTTGCCTCTCGACGTTTTCCTTCAGTGTTTAGCTAACTATCATTAACCATGTATATATTTATGTGCGTTCATTCGTACAATATCCATATGATCTCCTTCGAGCTAGGTTTTAATTATTCTTCGCGTTTGCAGGGTTAAATAGGCTTGCTTGTAGCATATCATAATTATAATATTATGTGCATATGCAGCCCAAAATGTGAATCGCAAACATGTATTGCCAAAATTATTTTAGAAATGCTCTTTTTTTACCCAAACATTATTTATTATTGGAATTGCTTTGACTTTATTAATATTGCTTTCAACATAATTATGTATTATAATAAGAGTGATCCTAAAAATATATCATGTTTATTGAGAGGTAAAACCGAATACAATTGACCTAAAATATTTAGAAAATTTGCGACAAGAATTGACCTAATATATTTGGAAACTTTGTGACAAGTTATTAAATGTGGATGTATTACTTGTAAATAATATACATATGAAAGTCGTTGACCACCTTTTAAAGCCCCCTTTCCAATGTAAAATTAATCCTTTTCACGGAGAATTATTTAAAAAAGATATTTATAAATTTACTATTCAAAACATATCTCATCTAAAAGAACTTATTTTTGTATTATTTTCAATGCAATATTAATAACATTTAAAAGTATAGCCGTAACAACTATTTTAATTTAACATAATATGACAACTTATGTTCCTGCTTTTCTATATAATGGTATTTTAATATTATTGTTCTCACCGGGAATATTATGAATGAATAATATCATTTACTTACTACATAAACAGTTTAACTAAACTTTGGGCAAAGTTATTGTTACATAACCCATTTCGTAAATTTAAACTTAAACAGTAAATTATGTAGTTAAATTCTACGAATTTAAAATGAGTCTGCATACGGTATAATGATAATTACCCGCCCAATAGATATTTCATTTTTTCAATAATTTTACTTTGAATAGGCATCATAGCCATTGTGATATTCTAGAGGTGTGAGTCAGAGCAGAGCGCTTTCCTTGCTTATGTGTATTCCATGTAAAGCAATAATACAAGCGAACAATTTTAATATCTGTTTTATTTTGATGTTTGTTTTACTCCGGCCATCCTCTTACCATAAACTCAACCATAAAATATTTTAATTTGATAATTAACGCGTGTTAAGATTGTTGACGAAATTGCAATGCAAATTGTACGTATTTTATTGTAAGGTGTTCGTATAAGTTAGCTATAGCTATCGACAATTTTCAGTGAAGTAGGGTAGGATTCTTCAAACTAAAAATCAGCAAAATCTGAGAACATTATTATGCTAATACAATGGAAATATTAGTCCAATGGAATCAGTTGTTTCAACATTTCCTCTCGCTATACCTGGAAGCTCACAGCTCTGCCTATCCTGGATGCATCAGACATGATTTTATAGTCAAACCATAAACCATAACCGCATTGTAATATAAATATGTTAAAAGCATTATGAGGCTTTTGATGTACATTCTCGTATTTATACATACATACTGTTATACATTATATAAATGTAATCGTTCAATATTATTTTGGTGCCAAAAGCGCGGACTGTATTTAACATATTTTCATAGATTTAGAGCTTTGGACTTCAGAATTACTAATCCTTTTTCATTATTTAAAATTTAGGGAATGGCGGTGTCTAAAATATATTTGCCTATCATTAGTTAGAGTGAGAAGTCCAAATTAGAAAGACACAGCTATTTTCTAAATTAACGTAATTTTAATGCAATATGTCCTTTGTAAAGACATACCTGTGCAGTCCGAAGAACTTAATTTATGACTTTTATTTTCTTTTTAAAGAGGTTGTTGTATATAAAAGTGTTTTATATTTTTTGCGAATGAAGTAATTATTTTTTTATTTTAGTAATTTGAATGTATTTGTACATAATTTATTGAGGTAACGTGATGTAGCTATTTTTCCAGATCTTTTTACTGTTTAACGATAGACGTTAGTGTCACTGTGGGGTATTCCATTTGTATAATTTATGTACTGTCTTGTTCAGAACTTTTAAATTAGACAATATCCTGACTTGCCTCAATAGTTTAGGGGTAATTCGGGATAAAACTGATCTAGACCGAAATCCTACATGAAAACGTGAGAATGTCTTAAATGTCTTTTAAAAAAATTCAGTGAGAAAATTTTAGAAGTAAAGTTTTGATAGCATGATAGGTATTTTCATAAATAATAGTGGAAAGTTAGCCCAGTTCGAGCGTTGATATACGTTGTGAAGTTAAGGTTGCGTCTTGTGAACGTGTGCCGTTGTCATGAATTAATACGTCGCGAAATATTTTAGTATTTTAGTCATAAACTTTTAATACTAACAGACCTCATATCTTGGTCGTCTATGGTTTAGTGTTCGCAATTTGGGCCATTTGGCCCAAATTGCAATTACAAGCCCAAAAGGACAGTTTTAGGTTTAAACCAACCAAAAAATTACTCGACCATAAAAGAAGAAAACACGAGTTAGACGAAACAAACACTTATGTGTGGTATATACAGAAAGTTCCTACTAAATTACTGAAATATATCGCGAATAATATATATCACTTGTTAAAATGCAATGTATTACATTCGGGGTAGCTCTATATATCTTACTATACATTTGTCTCTTTTACTATGTGTTAGGATTAAAAACAAACTTGTGCCTGTAATAATTAGGTACATAATATATCCGCTTAGTGGTCGTTGCTGCCTTTTTATACTCTCATCTATTTAATCAATGTAACTATAAGAGAGAAAATTGTCCTAATTTGTCTGTATCTTGTACTCTATGGTTTAAAAAGACATTTTTTATATACGCAAATATTTTTAATTTTTTTATAATCTGTATTATCTGTAAAATAGGTGTTGCCAGTCAATCCTTTTGCTTTTGATATAATAAAATGTCTTTTTAAATCAATCTTTTTCTATGTTTTTTGTAAATGTTGATTGGAACCGTCTGTCCATTGGTATGTTGTTTCTTCGATGAATTTTAGTATTTCTAACGATGTCATTCAGAAACATGTACCATAATGTTGTTGCGATTTGTTTAGTTATGAAAGAATTGTTAAAATTAAATTCAATATTCTATAAATATGTTTTATTTCATTATAACGTTTCTAAAATCTTAGAGCAGTAAATTGTGAAACAACACGCCGTATCTGGTTCAGGGGTCTATTCCGAACCGCGCCTTCGAGTCGTCGATAGAAAGCTTCTGCTGCATGACAGGCGCTGAGGAAGATTCTCTTAGGGAGGAGAAAAGGTGAAATAAGACCAAAACGTTGCCAGTGGCATCAATCCTGTTTAGTGAATAATATTGAGTTATTAAACGTGACATAGGGGGTATGTTTTAAGGAAGCCATAGCCTAGCTACCAAAACACTGCCACGCACAGGCTATTGCGTTCGAATCCACGGCTTGCACCACGGACTTTTCGAGTTCCATCGAGAATATTCATTGTTAATTATCGCTTGCACCGTGCCGTAGAGCACGTACATCGGTCAGTTCCAGTTTCCAGGAAGATCTTTGATAGTCGTAAAGGGAAATCAGTGCCCTCGCATAAACTGATAAGCATCACTATCCTGTTTGGTTGCGTAAGTAAGACGGTAGTCGCTCTGCGCAAAGCTGATATTCTGTCCTATGGTTAGACTAGTAAGCAAACCCCGGACTCCTAAGCGTGGGTAAGTCTTAGATGAAACTGGTATAACGTTAGGACGATAATGATGATAGAGGGTAGATTCATTTGCATCACCATTTCACGATACGAGTGACACACTTCACAGTATCAACTTTGGGTACAGACGCCGGCAAACTTCTTGAACACTACCATGGACCAAAAGAGCTGCGCAGGTAGCAATTTTACGTACAAAAATGTCTCCTGCGCATGCATATTGGTCTATGGTAGTGTTCAAGAAGTTTGACGGCATTTATACATTGATCTGTTTTTTTCATCATCATCAGCTTTGTCTATAAACTGTCCGGGAGCGTCGCCGAGGGGCGGCATGGTGAGAGGCAGTTTCCATTCTCTAGAGATTAAAAAACCCTACAATTTATTATTTTCTCCATACTTTTCTCATTTTCTATATCAAATTGGCCGTGTGATGACGGATTAAGAATATGGATTGTCACCACCCCATATCATCCCATGGGCGTCGTAAGAGCCGACAGAGGGAACATATTATGCAGAAAACAGCACTGTAAGAGAAGGAAAACTCGATACAAACCCTATACCAACTCGTTTGGCCAGCGTGGTATGGTAGCTCCATTCCTCCTTTCAAAGGAGAGGCCTAGTCCAGCAGTGGACTGTTAAAGGCTTGAACATGATGATGGTATCAAATTGCCCCACCCGCCCGGCGACGCCCTTGAATCTGTCCCACTGCTCTACACAAGCCTCTACTCACTATGAGAATGATTCGTTTGGCATACTTCACATGTCTTTCGAGAACTGAGAACATTAAAGCATGCTTCCCCACGATGCTTTATTTCAACGTTTAACAAGCGATGTCTATTATTTTAACAATTAGGGAAGATTACTGCCAACTACTGCCAAGTTAATTCACCAGATGGCGGTATTACCGACTATATACGATAGTAAACAAATAGTAAACAATGCATTTTGGTAAGTATGACCAGAGACTAGTAAAGAATAAAATAAAAAATAGTAAAAAATATTATTTACTTGTCTCTGGTCGCGTGCTATTTGATCAGCGCCATCTGGATATAGCTCGCGATTTGAGCTTTTTCCGAGGCACATTTTTTTGTTCGACTTTGTCAGTCTTTATTCTTTACTAGTCTCTGCCCATAGTTAACTGTTTTGCCTATATAAATAAGTATAGATACGAGGGTCAAACTGAAAGTTCTTAGAACTGGCCACTTATAAACAATATAATAAAAAAAATATTCTAAAATTTGAAAATAGAACTCTGTGCCAATATTACTGAGTATATATTTCATTCATTTGTCATTTGTTTTACGATTTGGCGGCAAATTGAAAATTGTCTGTGTCACGTCAACATGAATTTAACACGAGAAAATTTTCGTGCAATGATTTTTTATGACTTTCGATGTCATTTAAGTCAACAAGAAAGTTATGATAGACTACGATTGGCCTTTCACGATGAAGCCCCATCTCGTGCGACTGTTTACAACTGGTTTAATGAGTTTAAACGTGGTCGCACTAATCTCACTGATGATGTACGTGAGGGACGGCCTTCTACGGCGACGACTGAAAATAACATCTGTGTTGTGCGGCGTATGATAGAGACTGACAAAAGAGTGACCTATCAGTAGATTCGGACAAGCTTAGGCATCGGTATGAGTCAAGTGCACAAAATCCTCCACGAACATTTAGCGGTCAGGAAGCTTTGCGCCCGGTGGATACCTCATAATTTGACTAAGGCTCAAAAACTCCATCGTGTGGATTGGTGCCGTAAAATGATTGAAAGATTTAACGGAGGTGACTCAAATGCTGTGTTCGACATACTAACAGGTGACGAAAGCTGGATTTACTGTTATGATCCTGAAACCAAAAGACAATCTGCTCAGTGGGTGTTTCCTTTCGAGGAGTTGCCAACTAAAGTGAAGAGAGATCGAAGTGCGGGAAAAAAAATGGTGGCCTCGTTCTTTGGAAGGATAGGTCATTTCGCAACAATTGTGTTAGAGGATCAAAAAACAGTTTCTGCAGAATGGTACACTACCAATTGTTTGCCACTTGTCTTGGAAAAAGTTCGAGAGAAACGACCTCGCAGTAGGATCCTCCTTCACCACGACAACGCCTCGTCGCACACCGCCAAGCGAACGATCGACTATTTGGCGACATCAAACGTTGAATTACTGGGTCACCCGCCGTATAGCCCCGACCTCGCGCCTTGTGATTTTTATTTATTTCCAAAAATTAAAGAAAAATTTAAAGGAAAGCGGTTTATGAATGCTGAAGAAGCGGTGGCTGCGTATCGCGATGCCATTGAAGAGACCCCTAAGGACGAATGGGCAAAGTGCTTTTCCCAGTGGTTCCATCGCATGCAGCGGTGTATTGACGTCAATGGACAATATTTTGAAAAGATATAATAAAACTAATAACTGGCTAATGTAATCAGTTTTTGATTTTCTAAGAACTTTCAGTTTGACCCTCGTATATTGTTGTCTTGTTGGTTGATGACAGTATTTGAAAAGCGCGCTACGAAATTTTGTTTAATGCAGTTGCTTGTGCTGCCATCTGCGTCGAGCTTTGCGTAATGTTCCCTATTAAATCGGCACATAACTTCGATAAGATTGGAGCTCGCCGTGGGTTTGAAGTTTGAACCCGAAAGCCTCTTCAAAGCTTCCGTCAATCATAAATCTTATGCGGGCCTAAGCAGCTTTTAAACACTAGAAATAAAAATAAACCTAGGCATCGTCTCTCAAAGCAACTATATTTAAAAGAATAGCATGGCAACTCATGTGAATAAAATTGACCAATTGACATACGGCCGTACCAGAGAGGTTGGACCTTTAGACTAGAGAGAACATGCTCGCCATATTTCCTTATACCGAACGTGCAACACGTAATGTCAGTTGGTCTTACAGTCCGTTCACAGTTATTTTACCTCTGACAGATGTCGGTGTTTATTTTCTTTATGTTGGAATTGTACTCTGTGATGACAGGAATGTAATATAGGGTTACCCGTGCATAACATTTTACCCAATATTAGTGGAAATGCTTCAAAAATTCAAATGCTTGAAGCTCATGGCCGCAAAGTGGTTAAATTACCGCCGTATCACTGCGAGCTAAACGCAATTGAACTTATGTGGAGTCTCATTAAAAGGCGAGTCACAAGCAAAAATTTAGGACAAGAGGCAACCAACATTGTGAATTTAGCTGAAGAAGCTTTTCAATCTATCACTGCAGAAGACTGGCAAAAACAATGCAAACGTGAGCGCCACATTGAAGACAAGCTTCGTGAAACAGATGGGTCTACGGATGCTGAAATGGACAGGTTCATAATGGAATTAAATTCTGAGTCTGATACAGGATATGACAGCAGTTACGAATCATCATAACATTGGCAGTCCACATGGATCATTCTTATAAACTCACGCCTGTTTCCATGCAGGGGTAGGCAGAGGTGTAATATTACACCCACATCATTCTTATTCAAAATAAATATGAAAATTAAATTTGCAGTTTTTGTATTTGATAATTAGAACCTCACGTTGGCGTAATTATGATGCTTTTTCCTTTATGTATTAAATAGACAACATTTTTATTATAACTACTTATCTTCATAGGAAATTAGTTATTTCGTAAGAAAATAAATGTACATGCATATAGCCATGCCAATATCAAGAGGTTTTGTTACAAACATTACTTCCAAATATTTAATACGATCGCTTAGGCAATAAAAAAATAAGTACATTTTTAGCAATAATGTATATTTAAAATGGGAGAATTATATACCAAATATAGCAACACAACGCCCAGGTTGGCCAATCTAACAGCTAGAGGTAAAATAACTGTGAACGGACTATAGTTGGTTAATCATAACGTCAAATTACGCGTCTCATTTAAAGAGGCATAGACTCCTTACAGACTCATATCTTTGACTGCATTCTCTAAATAGCCGTGCTGTAAATCCCATCATTAAGGAGTGATTGGATTCAGTGGCGTAGCTAGCTTGGGTGGCACCCGGGGCGGATTTTAGTGGTGTCACCCCATCGTGGGTGTATTTCGGTTCATTGCCCTCTCCAAAGCATCTGAGTCCTCCCATGGCTTTTGAATGATTATCTTTATAAATCCTACGATAACCAGGATCAAGCTAGCGTTCCAGGGTCGAGCCGACCCTAGACAACGCCTGTGAGCGAAATCTATGAAGCGCCTTTTTTGACAATATTTTTTTAGGTATTAAACTGTTGACTGAAAATATGCCTCAGCTTTATATAGTACCTTATTTCCAATTAAGTAGAAAAATCCGCTTGCGATTAGCAATCACGACTAATAAAATAAAAATTGGGCAAGTGCGAGTCGGATTCGCGCACGAAGGGTTCCGTACCATCATCTATAAAAGAAAATCACGTTCGTTGTATGTATACTTAAATACTTTATAAGTTTCTACCTGTTTATTAAGATCGAGTAACAAATAGCTTAAAAATTACGTTTGTTGTATGGGAGCCCCCCTTTATTATTTACTTTTTTTAAATTTAATTATTTATTTTGAAAGGTAATATACAACTACATATTCTGTGAAAATTTAAAGCGTCTACCTGTTACAGTTAGTAATTTTGAGCAAAAAATACGAAAAAAAACACGTTTTTTGTATGGGACCCCCTTTAATATTTTCATTTTTTTTTTATTTTTAGTATGTGTTGTTATAGCGGGAACCGGGAAATTTCAGCTTTCTAGCTATCATGGTTTATGAGATACAGCCTGGTGACAGACAGACGGACCAGACAGACAGCGGAGGCTTAGTAATAGGGTTCAGTTTTTTACCTTTTAGGTACGGAACCCTAAAAAGATGCCCAATTTTTAAAGAAAAGAAACATAGTTACGTAATTCATCATCATCCTAAATCCTTTTTTTATTTAGTCAGTTTTGATGCAACCCGATGTTATGTGACATGTGACACACGTTGTGTATGGGTGAAGTCCCAATTTTTTTATTTTTGCGAGTGAGAAAGTTAATACTTGTTGTTTTGGCTTCCTCCGGGGAACAAAACAAAACATTTGAAAATGTGGGTGTTAAGGTTCACCCTAAAATGCCAAATATCGGTAACGGCGGCAGCAACGTCACTGGTGCGAAAGCTACGTCTGACATATTTTGGGATTATGTGAAGTTCACAGCAAGGCGTAGAATACCATTACCCTAGATTCTAGCCATCCTATGTTCTTAGAGAGGGACACCAGCTATCCCAAGGCGGAGCCGGATTCTTGGTATATAAAGTCTTCTCTGGCAACGATATAGCAGTTTCCAGTGTGTCAGCAAGAGTATAAACTTGAAAATTGTCCAAATATATGCACCTACTTTGATATTCTCGAATGATGACGTGGAGGAAATTTATTTTGACATTTCTAGAGTCTTACATAACACCCAAAAGGCCCACTTCCATGTTGTCATGGAGAACTACAACGCCAAAGTGGGAGTGCTTATCTACCAATTGTAGTGGGATCGCACAGATTTGGTAGGAGAAGTTGACCATATCTGATGGAAATTCGTCACTTCTAGGTCCGAAATTCATGAAGTTCAGAGCATTTACAGTGATCTCTACATGTTGGCAGGGTGCTGTCCTCATCTCTACTAGGAGGATCCCCGAACTGCCTTAATGGAACTTCACGGACGAGTTACCAGAAGTCAGCCAAGAGCTTAAACGTGGAAAATCCCCTGTAGAAGTCGAAACAATGTGCAGCTCTAATGTATATTTAAATCTAGCCTCTTCTCGTGGAGTGGCGGACAAAACCCTTTTTAAGTGCTATCGACACGTAACTCTTGAGCAACGTATTCAAGCTGTTTTCCAGTGTCATCAGTCACCACCAACCGTTTCGCGTCTCGCTTGACGAGTTTTAGACCTCCAAGTAGTCCGGTTCTCGAGGTTGAGGTGGCACCAAAGATGACATTAACATTACTGCAGATTATATATGAGACAGAAGAGTATAATCATCCCCTGTGCTTATAGCATTTATGAACTATGAAAGAGCCTTTGACTTTTTTGCAACCTAGTCTATTCTGGAGTCCGTGTAACGGTGCCGTTTGCTCAGAGGTATGTCGAATTTCTGCGTCGGGCAAAACTTGCAGTTGGGTAGAGACAATTTTGAGAAGGCTCGCAAAAGAATACAGCTTAATTGGGCAGCGTATAGGAAATCACGTCGCTTTTCGTCACGCTTACCGCAAAGACAAGACAAAGTGTGTTCTACCCGTGACTTACAGAACGTGGACACTGACGGTAAGACTGGTCCACCAATTTAAGGTCGCTTAACAAGCTATGGAGAGGGCTACGCTCGGAGTTTCTCTGAAGAATCTGCCAGTCATCTGCCAGAGAATCAAAGTAAACGACCCTTAAATCAAAATAAAACAGAATAAAACGAAGAAATTATCTGATTAGATATCAGTAGTGGACTGCGAAAGGCTGAAGATGGTGATAAATTATATTTATAATCTTTAACAATTGATGATTTTTGTACAAAATGGTATAGATTAAGAAAGTCGGCTATGTTAAATATAGTAGGTAAGTAAGTACAAATTTTAATTGTGCTTAATTTTTGCAGTAATTCCAACTGGTAGCGAACTTCACGCATTTAGGTATATAGCCTAGGTACTTAGTATATAAAACTGGAGAAAATAATTATTTCAGACAAATATAATAAAATAGAATGTCAAAATAGAAGGACAAAAAGCACTTCATAGGTTTCGCACACAGGCGCTGTCTTGAATCGGCGCAGTTCTGATACCTACACTTATTATAATGAAATGAAGTCCCCTTTTCGTTCTGTACCTCATAAACAACAAAACGGATTTTTGTACGCTTCTCACCAATAAATAATTAGTGTGATTCCTGAGGAACGTTAAGGTGTAAGTATAATTCATGCGGACGGGACGAAGGCTTATATTTACTAGATACTAGAGGCTACTACAGCTACGCCCAGCGATTTTATTTTAACTGAATCGTTTATCCCGTGAGAATTTCTTGAAATCCGTTCTTATAGTGCACCCCTACGGTCCTCAAGGGACGTGCAAAATTTCAGCTTCTTGTCCCAAATAGTTTTGGCTGTGCGTTGTCTGTCAGTCAGCCAGTAACGCATTTTTTTATATTCATCTGTAACATTACACTTCTGTGTAATGTGCCCGGGTGTCACCCCAAAAATGGTGTCACCCGGGGCGGACCGCCCCACCGCCCTCCCCTTGCTACGCCACTGATTGGATTTGACAGTGAAAGGAGATATCGATGTTTTTTGAATGAGGGATAAATACGGAAACAAACTATCGGACATGAATGTAAAACTGAATCGAACCCGCAAGCTTCGGCGTGGCAGTCGGTTGCACTCAAGCCAACTGGGTTGTCCAAGTAGTTCACTGCTGTACTAATATTTACATAAATGCGAATTATTTGTGCTGGCGGATCACAAATCGGATTACCTACAGCTCTAAAAAAATCGAGCAGTGTCCAACGTAAGCGATAGCAAGCAACGTGCTATGATGCGACGCACACAAATTGTCAAAGCCTGCCGCATTAGCCAATCTGGTATAATTCGTACAATACATAATCTAAGTGACAGTTTCTTAGCATCTCATCGCAACACATCGCTCATTAGTTTATGAATACTTTTTGTCAATAGATTTTATGGCTAAAATGAACAATTTAACACGTTAATTTTTTTAGTACTGTCTGTCTGGCAAGTCATTGCAAAGCACTGTCCGGCGTCGACAGCAAAAACTACAATTTCAATATTTTAGTTGTTGTTTACTTCTACGGCTTAAATATATCGACACATACTAAAGTTAGACATTAGGGCATTTTCGTCAGAACATGTACACAATTTCAAAAATGCATGATTGGACCAAACTTTAGTAAATAATATAATTTTTATGAATTTGCATGCTCGTTTTTATAATCTTTGATTTAAAACATAGAATACTGATGAATTTCAGTTACTTTTATTTTAATTGAATTAAAAGGAATTTAGTGCAGTTCATTTTGTCATGTTCGTTACTCATAAAAGCACTGTTGATAAAATAAAACGAAATGTTCGTTTGACATTTTAATTATTTCAATAATTTGTAACTATGATGATAGTCAATTAATAATGAATAACTGTTAAATAGCAAAATATTTAATTAACATTTTTGCAATAAATGCGTCCTTACCGTTACTTATTGTTGGATCACAATATTTCACTTTAATGTATTCAATAAATTACTGTACGTAAAAATCCAATTTTTTGTTTATTAGTATTTACTAAGCTATTAATTCTATACATACAGAAATAAGTTGGAATATCTTAATAAAAATAGGAAATAATGAACAAATACAGTAAACTTTCGTAAGGGACAGTAACGTTACCTGACCTACCCGTAACAAACAGGACACAGTAAAGTTGAGATCACACTTCGACATTTTAGAAGTAACGCAAAAATTATGTTTGCTTTTTATTATCTAACATAGCAAAATATCTAGTAGTGTTAGCCTGCAAAAAACGAAATAAACGATTTCTTCAATTTTGACAAAACAAACACATAAAAAGTTCTAGTTTGCCACAGCTTAATTTAATAAACTTCTCAAAATAACGTACATTATATAGTTATCAGCTCTTTAATTTAAAACTTTGAGTTTTCTATAGATTAATAAAAATAAACTTCCATCAAGCTGTGGCTTCGAAAAATAATAGTCATGTAACAATCAAGTCAATAACAGACAAACAGTCGCTACTTTAATTTTATTATCTTGGCAAGAGATCAGTACAAAATACAGTTTAAATCATTTGGTTTATCCGATTGGTTTAAAAAAAAACAGCCTATATTATTACACCATTCGAAAGTGTCGTCAATAAGGTTCAAATTCTGGCAAGTAATAACGTATGGCAAACTAACGGAAAGTGCTCATTTTTAACGAAACATCATCATCATCATCATCCTTAGTAGCGATACCAGCGGTACTTACGAATGGTGTAATAAACAGAGTGTTATTTTTTTTAATCACATTAATAATGATAACTATTTGATATTCATTTAAATTAGAATTATTTCGTTGATTCAAAATCCATCAAATACCCACCGTGGCACCATGGGCACTTAGCTTCTTGTGTGTCGCAACTTTATGCGGTCATGTTCGTTACTTTTTTGGTCCGGCTTATACGTTACCTTTCGTATGGTATCAGACAGGACGTAACGGAATCACAATACTTAGCAAAACTTTATTAATAATCAAAAATTTTTTTTTGTTTTCTTATAATGAATAATGTATCTTGCTGTAGAATTAACTAGCCTGTATGGTACAATACATATCAAACTGAGGGTGATAGTGATTGTTTGGTAAAATCGTGATTACTTACCGGACAAACGGATAGGAAAACGAGGGATCGCCTGCTGTAAAGCTCCTGCCGTCTCCTGACACGACGCTAAAATGGCCAACAGCGAATGACGGCTTCGACTTTGGTGTTACCATTTTAATAAAACACACCGTAATATATAGAAAATATTTTTAAATTGCTTAAACTTCGGTAACAATGCAGGACATGTCCGTTATCAATAAAACGATGGGACAATATTAAAAAATAGAAAATAAATTATAATTAAGTTATAAAACTGCATTAATGTGTTTTTTATTAAATAGAAATTTATTTTGTCATGGAAAAGTTACAAATTATAAAGCATTTATAGAAAAAATCATCGAAATTGGCAACTCAAAAGTAGTTTAGTAGAAATGGGACAGTACTGTATAGATTATTTGACAAACTTTGAAATTAATTTTCATGTCTTTTAATCAATAAATGTTATATTTTATGTATGGTAAACGAATGTCCGGAAGGTCTTTCAAATATATACAAGAAGTTGCAGTTATTAAAGATGCATTGACTTCAGTTAAAAAAAAATAAACATGGGACAACCAAAATTTCAGGATGTACATGTTTTTATGAAAATGCCCATTAACTAAAAATATTTATCAATAAATCATCACTGTTACGAACAACACTCGGTTTCCTAACTCTATGTTTTGTCTACTGTTTGCCTACCACGACGCTGCTAGTTAGTAGTGATCTGTGGACGCTGCTATAAGAGCGTGCTGCTAAACCTATCGACAGCTCTTTCTATCATACTGCATGTGCCATTAGAAAGAAGATATCAAACATAGCAACCGCTGTTGTTATTTAGTGTTACTACTTCTATGACTTAAGGTTATATTTCTTTGGGCCGTACCATCTATTCTGTGATACGGCTTAATATGTTTACATGGCCCATAGCCGCATAGATATCTTCCTTTTTTACTCTGTGGCAAAAAGCAAAAACAAAGTCTGCGTCACTTGTGACAGTAAACTGACAGATAATACGACTACGTATGAAAGTAAAATAATGTAACACGTTTTGGCGCTACTGTCTACGCCGCATCGAAGTAGATGTTATCATTTTATGTTAGTTCTTTTTTATGCACTACATTTGGTTATAAATACATCAAACGTCACAACGACAGTTTATTACCAATGTTGCAAGCAATACAATTGTTACCCCAGGTTAATGTAATATCTGTAAAAGTCATTGTTTGTTTAACAATGTAACATCAAATGACTAACAAAACTGTAGGCTGCTCAGTATTTACTATTTAAAGCTTTTTTGTTTTCTTAGTGGACTTGTGGCGTACAGCATACAAATAGAATGTACCTAAAGTTCTATTATTAGTATTTTTTTATGTTTGAATGGTGTTTAGGTAGGAACCTATTATAATATATATATTCTGCGGCTTACTTATATTGTACAGATTATACCATCTAAACAACGCCTATTTAAATAAAATTATGTATTATGTTGCGTATTCTCTTTAATTTTACGCTGTTTGTGTAGTACACACCATCCATGATCATCTCTGCATCACCTAAAGGTTGACTGGTAGTGCCTATAGGCATTAAGTCCGCCTTGTGCAATGTGTTTTGCAGGAAGTTTTTGAATAAATAAATAAATATTTCTTGTCTACGTTATCTTACTCTATACATATATTTTTACTATAAGTTGACCCTCCCTCCGCAATGTAAAGAATAAATCTGGGAAATCTCTGTTACGCTATGGTAATAAAAATACACGTGAGCGTAGAAGTGGGAAGAACGTGACTTTCAAATTGTGGCAACATTTTTAGTGATGGCCGATGTTTCAAGTTGAACGGAATGCCAACGACCGTTGCCGAATTTTAGTGTTGAAATTATTCAAGTTTCTTATAATTCGGTGTTTTTATGTGAATATTTAAATTTTTTGAACATTTAGTGTGTTCTTGTGTGTTATTAGTGACTAAATTATTAGTGTTGTTCAATAAAGAATGTTTGTTGTGCCCTCGGTGTAACAGGATCACTGGATAGTAAAATATTGGATTACGGTTTTTTGTTTATTTCATTGTTGTGGACAAAAGGTGAGTTAAGTTGCTTGATTTAGCCGCTACTTATGTTATTTTAGCCTCCGGTGTCAGTTTTTTTGCCACGAAAGCTGTACGCGTGATAGCGACAAGCGTTCAGTCGGGCTCTAGATAACGGAAGATTATAGTAGATTGCAAAGATTCTGATAAGATTCCCCGGTTCACGGCATTGCGGAGCCTTGAGCAGACACCATAGACGGTCACTCACACTTTAAATATCGCTTGACTATACAGAAACTTGTTTGAACGTAACAAACACTGAATTGAACATGCTTCATGCTCTATTTCCCACTGAAAACTTTGATATAAATTGAGAAATCGCAGTGAGAGGTATTTACGTACCCATTAGATATTTCGTGCAACACATTCCACTTAGTTTCGTACCAGAAACTTGTTATAAAGTGTTTCTTGGTATTCATTTAGGTTAGGAAGCTATTTTTGAACATTTAAATTTCTATATAAACCTTGAGTACCTACTTATTGTTGCACTATACTTTTAAATTTACCTGTTTGTTACTCTTTTACCTTTGAGGACACATGTCTGTTTATTTAATATCTGTTATTTTTATTAACTGTTCCAATGAAAAGCAAATAAAGTTTCCACTATCTATCATTAGACATGCATCTTTAGAGGAAACAAAATGGTCGTTTTTCCATACAAACATAGTCTCCTGTTTTTTCCCTGGATAATGCCAGTAGAGCAATTATTTTTTCCAAAAGTTTTCCTTTTTCTCATAAATTAAATATTAAAAAAATTGGGCAAGTGTGAGTCGGACTCACGCACGACTGGTTCCATACCATCATCTATAAAAGAATATCACCTTTGTTGTATGTATACTTAAATACTTTTTAAGTTTCTACCTGTTTATTAAGATTGAGTAACAAATTGCTTAAAAATTACGTTTGTTATATGGGATCCCCCCTTTATTATTTCATCATCATCAGCCTTTACCAGTCCACTGCTGGACTTGGCCTCTCCTTTGAAAGGAGGAATTGGCCTACTATACCACGCTGGCCAAACGGGTTGGTATAGGGTTTGTATCAAGTTTTCCTTCTCTTACAGTGCTGTTCTCTGCATAAAATGCTCCCTCTGTCGGCTCTTACGACACCCATGGGATGACATGGGGTGGTGACATGCCGTATTCTTAATCCGTCACCACACCTATATTATTTACTTTTTTTAATTTTACTTAATTATTTATTTTGAAAGGTGAAAAATTAAAGCATATTATTTCTGTTACAGTTAGTAATTTTGAGCAAAAAATAGGAAAAACACTCGTTTTTTGTATGGGACCCCCTTATTATTTTTTTTTTTATTTTTAGTATTTGTTTTTATAGCTGCAATCGAAATACATAATTTGTGAAAAATTTCAGCTTTATAGCTATCACGGTTTATGAGATACAGCCTGGTGACAGACAGACGGACAGACAGACAGACAGCGGAGGCTTAGTAATAGGGTCCCGTTTTTTACCTTTTAGGTACGGAACCCTAAAAAGATATGAACCTTCAAATACCTCACAAATTGGCCAGATTTTCCGCTGTGTTCAAACATCCAAAAAACAAATTTGGCTAGATTATTTAAAAAAAGGAAAACATAGGAACATGGCTAAAGCCTTTCTTTAATTTAATATTAAAAACTAGTTAAAACGATGAATTTGTAGTTTAGTGGAGAAGGAATCAAGGGAATACGAAACATTGATTTTGTGTACATTTAATACGTATTTTTGGTCCAAGCTGCAGTTGTATCTATCGCGCTCTGCGGGGGGAGGCTTGAGGCTGCGCGACAGCAATAGATTTTACAAATACCTATTTTTCAATTCTCTCGCCCATAGTGTTTCCTTTTAGGGTCAGTCACAGATACATACATACACTCACGCCTGTTTCTCCGAAGGGTTAGGCAGAAGCATATTAAATGCCCACTTTTCGCCAGTGTTTTGATCCCACGTAATAGGTGGCGAGCCTATTGCCGCTTATCGGGATATTTTGTTTGCCAGAGCCTCGTCCGTTGACCGGCAGGTGCACCACTTGCAGGTGAGGTTGGCTTGGGACCCTAAGTTCTTGGTGGGAACCCTATGCACCCAGTTACAGATATTTCTCATATTTACATGATCCGAACTTTTGCATAATTTGAAAAGAATTCTCCCACACTTACTTAAGTACATAAAAATACTAAATTGAATATAATTAACAAGGAAACATCAACACTATTAAGTAGGTACATATTTACAATGATTAATAATTATCTACCTGGCCTCTAGTGGGCACAGAGGCAGGGTCTGCAATAGTGTATTGCAGATCTGGCTACTTTAACAATTTTACTTACAAACTGCCATGTTTAATTAAGTTCTTTTTTACATTTAAGTAATAAGCAACTTAATAAATTTTTGTATAATTAAATACTTAAAAAAAAAATGTTAATGTTGAGGCATTCCATCACTATGCCAATATTTCCTTCTCTAATAATCACATGTTACATTATTGCTATTTAATACCATAAGACTAATAGAATGTTCATGTTTGTGTAAGAACGAAATACACAAAAAAATTACAGAACAGATTTGTATGGTTTTCACCAATAGATACTTAGCGTGATTCCTGACGAAGGCTGAGGTGTCTTATTCACGCAAGCAGAGTCATGGACAAAGTCTAGTAACTAAATAAAATCATCATCATCATTTTATCATTGTCCTGGTTATGATCAAAGACCCTTGAACATGGACCCTGTGATCCACTGAGTATGACTATATACGATGAGTATAACTATATAAAATGTCACCTCATAAAACATTAAACAGCAGATAACAATTTTAAACATTTTACAACACACATGTACAGATGTAGCACATGTTTGAGTATTGATATCATAGCTTGTTAGCTAAGATCGGTGTTTGTTCATGACATCACTCGCATGTGGCACCTTCGCAAGGACATGAGCTGCTAATTGCACGGTTTACTACAACATTGCCTATTACTTTATACTCATTGTTTGTCTTAAGCATCTAAGTAATTGTAATAATTTATGAATACTTAAAAATATTTTAATTTTGAAATTATTTGCGGCCACAGTTTTCTCTCTTTTCTTGTTTTGAAAATATCAATGCAGCATATATATATCTCTTTATTTTGAATGTTTCATTGTTTTCAGTACACTGGAAAATATAAAAATATAAAATATCAAATCAAGATTTTTATTTTATAAGGTTTATGTTCAATATTTATCTACGTAGCCTAAATATTGATGATTATTTTTAATCATATTTAGGTAAAGATAGTGCCTGTCATTCTTCAAATAATCATCTGCAGATAACAGTTACTTAATTATCAGATTAAGAACTTATATTGAGAACAATCAGATATATTTGTATCTTGATAAACATAACATAACTTCACGCCTTTTATCCCCGTAGGAGTAGGCAGAGGTGTATAACACACCCACACCTTGCCAGTATTCTTTGTATCTTGATATTTTTCTGATTATAGTTTCATTAAGGTGTAGACCTATTACCTATTCCCTTTTATAAGCTAAGTACTTATAATTTTTTAGTACTTAACTCAGATAATTAGCTTATTTGAGTAATGCTCCACAACTGTAATATATTTATCAATACAAAAAGTAAACAGAAATAAGGATATTAGGCAAGTAAATAAACAATATAGAATTATTTAATTTTCCATGTAAAAGTAGATTAAAAATGAGAATACAATAAGGTAAAAGCACTAATGCTTGACACTGAACTAATAGATGACATTTTCCCAAAAAAACGTATTTAATAAGAAAACTAATCATTTTAATAACATTGTTACTGATGTTAAAGATACCTAGTGCTATCTATGATACAGGTTCAAAAGCTTGTGTACACATTCAGAAGGAAATTTCAAAATTGCATCAGTTTACAACAAACAATGTGAGTAGGTTGGCATGTTGCGCGTAATTCTTAGCGTTTTTCGTAAGACAACTGACTTTTAACAGGTATGATTTTTTCTTATATTTATGATTATAGGCTATTGTTATTTTCAATATTAAAAATGTATGAAATGATTGACTTATTAGGACCATTTCCTTGTTATTTTGGCTTGTTTTTGTATAATTTTTAATTGGTGTCTACTATTAGTTCCCAAAATGAGTCAAAACCTAAAAGTTGACACATGTGTCATCTATTAGGGTTACATCAAAATGAATGTTTTAGCTTATTTTTATGCAAATTTAGCCTTATGTTAAAAAAATAAAGTTCCTGTCTTAGTTTCATTTGTTTTAATCTACTCTAACTAAAAGTAGACAGTGTCAACTATTAGGGTATACTAGATGTCAAATATTAATATTTAGTGTCAACTATTAGGGTATAATAGATGTCAACTATTAGTACCCATGAATATCAGTGTAGATCCCCTGATAGTGCCATCCACGTCACAATTTTTACATAATAAGTAGGTATGGGTAAAGTCATGTCTACTATTGGTGCCAATTGATGTCAATTATTGGTGGATTTGATTTTCGAAGCTGTCATCTTTTAGGGTTTACGACAAACCTAAGAAATTGATATTTTTGTTGAAAATACAACAGCTTTAAAATAATTTGTTTTAAAAAGTCAATCTCTGAATGTTGCTCTAAGTATGAAAATATTTGCAACTGTTATTTTTTCATAAATACATTTTATATTTGAGAATGAAGTTTGATTTTGTCCTTAATGTGTCAATCATTAGTGCTTTTACCTTAATATGTTTTTTATTCTGCTATAAATCTCTGGGAAGTACAAACATCCTTTCCTGTTTTACTTACATCAACATCAGCTGTATAATATATAGTACAAATGTATTGCTATTGCCCTGCATTTCTTTGTCATTTTATCAATTTATACAGTACTAGCCGTTTCCCGCGGTTTCACCCGCGTCCTGAGTTAACTACTTCGCGTACCCGAAAAACCCAAATATCTTACGGACCCCTATTTTTTCTAAAATAAAATATAGCTTATGTTACCCGCAGATAATGTAGCTTTCTAATGGTGAAAGAATGTTTAAAATCGGTCCAGTAGTTTTTGAGTTTATCCATTACAAACAAACAAACAAACAAAAAAAAACAAATTTTTCCTCTTTATAATATTAGTGTATGTGATAATCCATATGATTCAACAGCAACTAGTGTTAAAAACACAGAAATGTCTGCAGATATGTGTCATCAAGTGTGATTCAAGTAAAAAATATACCTATTCAACTTGTTATGGCAATCTTTGAGATGCCAGGCATTTACTTATCTGCATTAATTCATGGGCATAACAGATACAAAGCCATGACACAATAATATGCCAGAGCCAGCGCCTACTATTATCTGTAAGATAAGTGAACTCTGGTCTCATCATCATGGTATCAATTAATAGACATCCACTGACCAGCGGTAGACATGTCTGGTCTAAGTGAATAAAATAAGTTTCTGTTTACATACATACACTCGCCTGTTTCCCGTAGGGGTAGGCAGAGACTACGGAACGCCATTTGTAACGATCCTGACATAATATCTCTCTTGCTTCATTCACTTCCATCAGATTCCTCATACATGCTCTTCTGTTCAGGGTCCTTCTAACCTGTCCTGTTTTGAGGATGTCTCGGAACTGTAAATTTCTGTTTATACTGACTTAATTGTATTATAATATCAGATCTTTTATACTATTCCAAAATAATGACGAGGCCTCCTCAATCATAAGTAAGTACCTAAATGGCTTGACAGTCCATTGAAGAATGCACATACATTTCTCAATGAATAGCAAGCGATTTATATGTGAATTCCAACCACAGTCCCTGCTATCAGTTTGGCAAAGCGAATGGTCACCTATTTGGCTATCATCCATGTTTACGATATGACTGCGCTTGTTGTTTTTTCACATAAACCTAGATTACAATTTAGTCTGAGATCTAATTATCATTTATTATCTCTTCCAATGACGTAAAAAACCATACTGATCTAAATTTACGCAGATACTCAATGGCGAAATGTTTAACGCAGTTATTTTTTACGACACGTAATAAAATTTGCTTATACTTCCAATAAATAATGTTTCACCATCATTGATAAAGTTGTTATTATAAATTTTATTATTCATTAATTTTATGTTACGTTTTTATGAAATTTTCTTAACCCACAGATCGGCGATCCAAATGTTTATTATGTTATGAGGTTCCTGTTATTTCTATATTCTTATATTTTAAAAAATCATATGTGCTCTGATATTATAAATTAATTTTGATGGTCTTTTTAGTCCAATGTCATTACCAACTTAAAAACTAATTAAACGCCAGTTATTTCGCACTAATAAGCACGCGAGTGTTTACTCTCGCTAAGTGCCAACAAAATAAAAACGCTAGGTATGATTATAAAAGCCGACACACATATGTCTCGTATCAAATTCTAATTAAAACTAACATTTAGCACGTCCAATGATAACGGTATATGAAATTGCAAGTTGTTTAAGTTTAAACTATATAATAACTATATATAAAATAGTAGTTTAATACTTGTGTGGAAAGTGAAACCAAGTGAAGTATGTCAGATATGACACAGTTTGTGCGAGCGAGTAAATAAACGTAGCGATATGTCGCCAATGCGCAACAGCCTTACTTATCAGAGAAAAATGATACAGTTCTGTCACAAAAAGTCTGGTTGGTGATATTTGTAGCAAGTCTGAAATAATACCACCGTGGCCCGGTTAATGTTTACAGAAATAAAAGCCGAGCGGATTCGGATTGTTTGACATGCCTAATATGCCTATGCAGGCTTAAGTATGTAAAAGAATCTGCTTAAAAATGCTAGCTTGACGTCGACGTGTCACGTCCTAACTCCTACCCCGAAATTAAAATTGGTGGTCCTAGTTGTCTAAAAACATTTACATACCCTAATAGCTTGTGTGTTTAGGTATAAGTGTAAAAACATGGGTGGACTGTGGCATATATTTGGGTTTATATAGTGTGGGATAAAGATCGAAATCCAGTGACTTTTAAGACACTGTGGTTTGACGAAAAACAATTTTACGTTAACGTTATAAATTGCTTCATAGCGCTGAGCCGAAAGCAGACTGTTATCAGTTCCCTATAGACATTCTACCAATTTGTGGATATATCCACCTGGGTGGACCAATTCACCTAGGTGAATTAGGACATCAAGTCGTAGGTATATCTGAAAACGTCTGCCAACTAGTCTGACCTTAGATGACAAGCGTCGCTTGTTAAGTAGCGTCGATGAGACGGTAATCGAACCGTGTAATTATTCGTAATCGATCGCGTCAGGTTCGACCGTAACCCGACAATATCTTCGCAACCTTTTTACAAATAATACACAAGAAAAGGCACCTTTTTATAAATAATACACAAAAAAATAACGCGGATAAAGACCTGGTTGAAAAGAGATTGTGGATATTATGAATGGTCTATTTTGAGGACTATTTTCTGTTCCAAGTGCATTGAAATGTCAAACGTTTCTGCAAATCACCTTAATATTTAAAAATACACATCATTCAGTGGGCTTGCCTGATGATTTTCCTTAGTAACAAAACATAACTACTATACCTACCTATAATATTGATGATAGTCTGAAATACTGACGCAAAAATTCAAGTAAATAAGTAGGTAATATACTTACATTATTTTTTATTAGCCTTTCCTATTATACTAGGCGATGCCGGCAGCTATGCCCGCACATTTTCTTAATTTACCTGTTTTGCCCGATCCCGTGGGTATTTCGGCAAATCCCTTCTTAGTGCACCCCTACGATCCCCAAGGAACACACATGCCAAATTTCAGCTTCTTGCGTCCAATACATAGTTTTGGCTGTAGCTTGTCTGTCAGTCAGTAACGCAAGGATTTTATATATACAGATTATTATCGTATGCTCATAATTAAGTATTACTTTATAAGTGTGTTTTAATTCTGAAAGGAGACACGTGTATACCTAGCACAAGTTCGAAGCTGTTCCGATTTGATTTCCATTCATACCGCTGAGTGAGAAATATTTGAAACGATTCATCACCCAAATTATACCTAACTGTCAATAGAAGAAAGTATAACCAACTGGTATTATTAATACTGTCGTGATCGTGGTACAGACAGGTGTGTTTGTGTCGTTCCGGTTTATAACTTCACCGTTATAATCGGCGATTAGAATTACGCTCTTTACTATGCTTGTATCGTATCCATTAATCCGAAACGGTCAAAAATCATGATTGGAATTGAAGCCGAATGTGACGCCTGCTTCAAAAGAGACAAGTGCCAAATATGTTGCACCAGTCTAAAATACGGTTTTCTTATCAAAATGCGTGTAAACTGATGAGTATGCAAATGACAGATACACATCTAAGATAATTCGTCGTAAAGCGTCCAGATATTTTTATTTTACATAATGTTTCTATAAAATAGTCAAAACTATTCAACACCCACAACACACAATCGCACCTAAATCTCATCATGTTCACACACGACTGCCAAATATTCGTCCACTTAGCAGTTAATCCGTCCTAGATGAAAGGCCTCGGTAGAATTTGGGAATGGGATAACGGGCGATTCGCCGTGAGCGCTCGCCGGACAAGACAAGGTCGTTGCGCCTGTCGCCGGACCTGTTCTTGCCGCTTAGCTAGCAAACGAACAAATATTCTATGAAGTCATTGCTTTTTAGAATGCTCCGTTTGACTCTCGGACTTGCGAAGTCCTCATTCCTTTTTTATGGGTTACAGTCAGCGGTTTTACGGTCTAGGCGATTATAATACACAATTTGAAGATAAGCAAAGACATTTTTAGGAGTAATCGCTACAAACAAAATTGCCGTACTATCCCGTGGTTTAGCTTAATATCGTTTATAATTTTCAAAGTCCTAATACCCATCGCTTCCTATTAGCGACATAATATTGTACATCATCGAAAAATTATGTAACTTGAATGTCAGCTTGACTTCCTGACTGAAGACTGCAATTGTTTGTTTAAAACGTAACTGAACAATCAGGCATTGAATCAGTGTTTTCAAACTATCTATTCTTTAAAGCACAAAGTCAAAACACTTGGACAGCGTGTTGAACTCAAAACAAGTTTGTAAGACAGTACTTTTTACTTACTACTTGAGTACAAAGTATTAGATCGTGGTAAAGACGCCACGACTGCCTTTATTGCAGTTTTATTGTCACTTAGTAACCAGTGACGCACTCGAGGACAACATGGCTCTTGCTTCAGCCAATATTGTTTATCATGACACCTATATTTACTGCAGCTACGTGTAACAAATAAAGTCGATTACTTTGTAGAATATTACATGTTTTGATAGTTGTCACGTATTGACTACTATTTACTTGTGAATCGCTAAATGTATTAATTAACGTCAGCTGTAATAACCAAACTGAGATCATTGGTACTGAACGACATTTTACTAAGAAATTTTATAAGACAAGTTTGATTAAAAGAGAACGACCACTATAGATGTTAGATGTCTACAACGAATGGCCCAGTTAAGAATAGCTCAAACTGAATTAGGTAACTAAATATACAAAACTTAACACATTAGAGACATGGCGTCTGGATCGTGGCAAATGAAACCGTGTCCAGTTCACCGAAATAGCTTTTGAGACTATTTATGGAGGTATAGCTTAATGTATTTTTGTATTTTCCCATTATAGTTTGTTAGCAAATCGACCTCATCAATTCATCAGAGCTTCCCGGAGTTAGTTTATCCTGAATAAGGAAACATCATAAGGTTTACATGACACATTTGAGGTCGTTACTCCACTCCATAACAGGGGACATCCTCACGGCAGTCGCTTACACAATGCTGGCCTTGATACGAGAACGATGAACTTTGCTAAAGTGAATAATATCGATCGCCAAAATGTTGGACACCGCCTCGCCTTTTTTGCCGCCCTGATAATTTGTCATGCGATTTCAGTATGAATAGCCTAATCCAGCAATACCTACATTGGATTAAAACAATGGCTCTTAAAAAAAAACTGAAAAGTGGCTAATGGCCGGCGACGTAAAAATGCCAGACATAAAACATAACTGAACATTAACAACCGCAAAGATAAAAGAAATAGTACTCAGTTTCTTTGCACGGTAAAATGTAAAAGTCGCAAGTAGCCACAACTTCGCTGGCAAGACAAAAGAATATCCAATCGAAAAGACTGACCCAATTTCACCGATACATTTTTAGAGTAACCTCTTTTAAAATGCAATTTCCGTGCCAAAAACAATTGAGCAAAACATCTGGAATATTTTAAGATTTGTTCACCTTCAACGTGGTTTAGAATCCGAGATTTGGTAAACAAAAACGTTCAAGCTCAAGGCGTTGTTTCACGAGGATCGTTTATCATAGGAGCAAATGTCAACGACTTGCCAAGCTCGGAATGGAACTTCCTAATTATTTGGCTGTCTCGAATGGTTGTTAGGACCGCTACTCACCTAACGCGGCAAAAAACATTGTGTCTGACTCATTTTGTAACGCATATATCTAATTTGGTTTTATCTTACGTTCGGGGAATTCACGAGCTCTACACATATGATTACAAATGATGATAATATTCCTTTTGAATCGATGAGACGCGACGTATTCTTGATGTTAAATTCCATTTACGTACTTGAATTGGATACGCCGCTTGAGAAATTATATTGGATCTGTACACAGCGCTCTTATTATTGCGAAATGCCTTACTTATTTCTGCTGAAGGCCGCGCGCATACGTTTATATTATTTGAGTGGCTTTAGCTTTTTCCGTGATTCTGGTATACTTCTCTCCCGTGTGAATTTGTAACTATGGTGAATAGTATCACTTTCCTGGTTGACTTCATCGTGCATTCACATGATTATCGCAATTATCCAGAGTGCAACTAGGCCAGCTCATTTATTATAACGTGCGCACCATCATGTGGCTGTCAAAAACGTACACGCTATTGTCATATTAAGTAACTGCGTGGAAGATCAGCGGTCAGAAACCTGTGCTTCACGCTAGCCGCTGCCGTGTGTTTCATTACATTGGTGAAATTGTTTAATTTCGAAATTGCAGTGATTCTGTGGCCGTCGAATAACTAATGATAGTGGAAGCACGCTCCAACGCGCGTATGTTGCAACGCGAGCGGCCAGGTTATTTCCGGAAGCGCTTAGAAATTGGACCGTGTGCGGTTAGCCCGTCCGTCCGACAGTTTCTGCAATAAGACCTTGGCTTGCGATTTCTGAATGTTGGATTTTAAAGTTTCGTTTCCTGGATTATGTTTGCTTCCCGATGTTATCGGATACCGATATTAATTTAACTGTCCAAGAACAATTTGTTTGTAGATTGTCTTATCCTTTAATTATAGATTCTAATGTGGGCGGATAGAAACCCAGCCATTAAAGTTGTTAAACTTTTGGGTCGGTCCTTTAATCTATCATTTGCATAATAATAAGTCTGAATTTAATTAAATAGATTAGGCCTGTGTCGAGGGTGTATTCGTTGCTATGAATGAACGCAAACCGTGATTGGAGTTTTATGATGCTATTGAAACCGCGGCCGCACCTCGCGGCTTAGAACGCGTGAAGTTGGCGAGATTAAAATAGCCCAATTTGTGGTAGAAGCACACTTATTTCGATTTGACCCAGATGCTTTAGCGAGCTTTTCTTTTGAAGTTCTTTTCGTTTCGTGTTTTATTTACCGTATTATTCATGTTTACGTTTACAACATGCAAATGAAATTATTCTTTTATAAAATGCACTGCTCTTTAAGAGTGCCGCTTTTGTGATTGTGCCTTTTTATATTACTATCACAATGAACTGAAAGATACAGTCTACTGTTATAAAACTTATGAATTTACTATAATGTGTGTAAATAAGTACTCAACCTACATACCTACTTAAGTAATTGAAATGTCTAAAATATTCGAATTTCGTAAAGAAGAGAAGAACTACATATAAATTTATTCATTGTGAAATAGATTCATTCATCAATAATTTGACACAATTCATTGACAAGCACGTACTTAGGATGTGTCAGCTAAAATACGAAAATCACAGCATAGCAATATTTAGTTTGTCGCACCAGACACATTACCATACCTTTAAAGCCTTTAAGTTTACAGAGTCCAATACGAAAATTATGTACAGCATGTTTACTGTTGGTTAAAATTGTTTGTTGTATTACATCAAAGTTATTTGTATTGGTGAGTAAAACCAGTGGTATGTGCAGGATTGCAGGTCAGGTCACCGCAACGCTTGTGGTCAGACGAATCACGAGTATTATATGTTATTTGAGATATATGCGGTTTTGTACATTTGTTGTGCTAAACATACGAAATTCAATATTTGTAACAATAACAACATTTAGCAATATTTGTTTGGATTGCAACTTTTTTGGAATAAGTGTATTAAATATATACACATAAGTAAATACTTAATCATTAAATTTGCATAATTATGCTCTTAATTTATAAGAATCATGCGATATGAATAGGTAGACAAAGACATTTTTTTAATCTACGTGCGTCGCAACCAAGAATAGTCTAACAAAAAACATACAATAAGCCTGACGTAGACTGGTTCTTTACTGAATTTTGTAAATTATTTTATTATTCACAAATTATGAAATAGGTAAATTACATATGGAAGAGTAGCTATGGAACTTTACTTAAGGCGTCGCTGTACTTAGTTATTACTTATTTCATTATTATTTTGTACTTAGTTAACATTCACATTAGGTTTGATAATCTTTGGCTGCCTCAGTCATCTAGTCCAACATTCATAATTATTTAAAATAAAACGTTAAACTTGTTATACTAGACTAGTATTTGTAATACGAATGAAATAACAAGGAGATAAACATTAATCGATGTGTTAACCCACTTGGCTGTTACGTTATAGCCAACAATACTAATTGCTGAATAAAAAAAATTACGACAGAGTATGTTGCAATACCATTTTGAGTATATCGTATGTTCTGATAGGTAATTAATCTCTTTTATTATGACAGCTAATGTATTAGCGTTGATATTCTTCTGGCCCAGTGGCGTGCCATCTGAGACGAGAGAGAACTGATGGTGATGATGAGACATCATGGCAGCGTATCGCGTGGCATGCATCAGCAGTAAGGTTCGGTCGATTCGGAAATGTGGTCTCTTGCCGGTTATGTACGTGAAGTGAGCTCGGGCATATGCAAGTGAAAGTAGGATAGCTCCAGACAGCTGAGTCTTCTCGATGGTATTCGAGGATCAATAACTAAACGAATGCCTCTTGAGTATATCGCTTGAGCCATATAGGCTCTGATATTCTAGTTCAAACTTCGCAGAATAATATTCATTGGCCCGTAAACTTTATCTGAGTTTAAGCCTATTCCTACAAAACCCATATTTTACTTATTTGTGCACGCGTTATAGGGATTAGTGTTAAGCTAACTCCAATCCTGAGTGTGACATACATTATCCTAATAAATTATGTACCAAAGGTTCTTTAGGGAATCCGGTAATAGCTGCTTAGAGCTTCGATTCAAGAGGATTTCTCTTTCTTTCAATTTTGGAATGACTTCCATCGGACATTTTTCTTTTGATAGGTATTGACGTTAGGTAAGAAATAAGATACTTTGTTCAACGATTTCGATATCCAACCTTACAGAATAATCAGAACATTAAAATAACTATATTTTATACGTTTCATATAGCTGTTTTTATTTTCAAATAACATGCCGACCAAATTCTTAGGAGTCATCTACTTCTCAAAAAAGGATGCTCCAAGGTCTCTAAGTAATACAATCAAAACAAGCAATAAAACTCCAAACTTTTTCCTTTATTGATCAAATTCATACTTGTTAATGGTGTATATTATGGTCTGTGCTTGGACCTGCTTTTCTGAGACCTTTTCATAGAAAATCGAACCATTTTTCAACTATTTCAAGAGTTATTTTCGCTTGTGGTTTCATTTATGGTCACGGAAGATGTTTCTGGTGAAATGTGACTTTCTGCTTACGTGATAGAGTTGACTTTCCCCTGGTTTGTGTGTTGTAGGCTCTGAATGCGTGGGACGACGGTATTTTAATGGTACCGCGGCCCGTCAGACATGTTATTTTAGTACTTCGCGTTTCGCTTTCCGCTGGTAGGCTGCGGGAAAGAGATTAAGTACAAGTAAATTGAATAATTGGTGTGTATTTGACATCGAATTAAGATGTATTTAGGAGCTTGGGCTTGAAAATGAAATGTCAGCTGTAATACAATACAATATGCTGTATTGTATTTTTTGTACCTTAAATTGTATATCACGCATATCCTTCAGATACTGCTCATAGCGTAATTTATTTTACTTTATGTAGGCGAAGTTAATAACTAATATACAATTCAATAGCCATTTAAGTTACCATTATGTGTTTTTATTTTTTATTGTTCAATGGCATTTAATCCTGCTACGTGTGGGCAATATAAATCTTTATTTTGATTAGATTTTGCTTTCAACTCTGTCCTTTGAATATAATACGAGGGTCAAACTGAAAGTTCTTAGAAAATCAAAAACTGATTACATTAGCCAGTTATTAGTTTTATTATATCTTTTCAAAATATTGTCCATTGACGTCAATACACCGCTGCATGCGATGGAACCACTGGGAAAAGCACTTTGCCCACTCGTCCTTAGGGGTCTCTTCAATGGCATCGCGATACGCAGCCACCGCTTCTTCAGCATTCATAAACCGCTTTCCTTTAAGTTTTTCTTTAATTTTTGGAAATAAATAAAAATCACAAGGCGCGAGGTCGGGGCTATACGGCGGGTGACCCAGTAATTCAACGTTTGATGTCGCCAAATAGTCGATCGTTCGCTTGGCGGTGTGCGACGAGGCGTTGTCGTGGTGAAGGAGGATCCTACTGCGAGGTCGTTTTCTCGAACTTTTTCCAAGACAAGTGGCAAACAATTGGTAGTGTACCATTCTGCAGAAACTGTTTTTTGATCCTCTAACACAATTGTTGCGAAATGACCTATCCTTCCAAAGAACGAGGCCACCATTTTTTTTCCCGCACTTCGATCTCTCTTCACTTTAGTTGGCAACTCCTCGAAAGGAAACACCCACTGAGCAGATTGTCTTTTGGTTTCAGGATCATAACAGTAAATCCAGCTTTCGTCACCTGTTAGTATGTCGAACACATCATTTGAGTCACCTCCGTTAAATCTTTCAATCATTTTACGGCACCAATCCACACGATGGAGTTTTTGAGCCTTAGTCAAATTATGAGGTATCCACCGGGCGCAAAGCTTCCTGACCGCTAAATGTTCGTGGAGGATTTTGTGCACTTGACTCATACCGATGCCTAAGCTTGTCCGAATCTGCTGATAGGTCACTCTTTTGTCAGTCTCTATCATACGCCGCACAACACAGATGTTATTTTCAGTCGTCGCCGTAGAAGGCCGTCCCTCACGTACATCATCAGTGAGATTAGTGCGACCACGTTTAAACTCATTAAACCAGTTGTAAACAGTCGCACGAGATGGGGCTTCATCGTGAAAGGCCAATCGTAGTCTATCATAACTTTCTTATTGACTTAAATGACATCGAAAGTCATAAAAAATCATTGCACGAAAATTTTCTCGTGTTAAATTCATGTTGACGTGACACAGACAATTTTCAATTTGCCGCCAAATCGTAAAACAAATGACAAATGAATGAAATATATACTCAGTAATATTGGCAAAGAGTTCTATTTTCAAATTTTAGAATATTTTTTTTATTATATTGTTTATAAGTGGCCAGTTCTAAGAACTTTCAGTTTGACCCTCGTACTATGTATAGCACTTACCATATTTTTAAATAGCTTTGAATCTCTTATATGGGATACGTACATTTAGTATAATAGAGTAAGTATATTTTGTAACCTTAAAAAATAGACTCTATCCTTAATACCCTAAACCGGTAAACCCAGAACGCATGTTTTACTTTTATCCCTCTGGGTTTATCTTCGCATATTGCGAATGTGATATTAAACCAATATCAATAAACCGACTCAGTAGTCAAAACATGATTCGATATCGAACGATCACGCTTTACAGAGCAGTAAGTACTGCTGTATAGCACGATATTCAGGACGAGCAAACCAATAATCTCGTTCCAATGCTCAGCTTACACTAATCCAATTGGCCTTTAGATATTGGCTTACCTTGGCGAACAAACAGAAAACTTTAAAACCTTTATAAATATGCTTAATGAACCGTCTCGTACGGTTAATCTTTCGTCAACATTCTGTTGAAATACCACTTGGTAAACACCTTTTGGAATGTCGAAACCGCGGTATTAAATTTTCTTGGTGATAAAGAGTTGTTTGTGTAAATGAACTGGTAAATTATACATTAAATTACTTACACGGTAAATATTATTTGTGAGGATGCCAAGTTCTGCTTTAGTACTAGCTACGAACCATAGCAGCCATTATGATCTTCAACTGACTTTAAACGTGCTTTGCAGATACTTAAACATGTTAAAAATTACCTGAATATCTATTACCTGAATATATTGCCGTGTGGTTGACGGCATAGAATACAAGTGTCACCACCCCCTATCTTCCCGTGGGTGTCGTAAGAGGCGACTAAGGGATAACAGTATAACACGATGCAAATACACTCTTTGCGTAGAGACGGAAAACTCGACATCAAAGCCTATACGACTGCCTCGTTGGCCTCGCGGCATAAATGTGCGCGTGGGATCGGGAGGTCCCGGGTTCGATTCCTGGGTCGGGCAGTGTTACTGGGTTTTTCTGTCACGAAATTCTCAGTAGCAGCACGGAGTCTGGAAATGTGCCCGGTACGGCAATAGGCTCGCCCCTTATTACGTGGGACTAAAGTATATCTGGCGAAAAGTGGGTGTAGAAATACACCTCTGCCTACCCCTTCGGGGATAAAAGGCGTGACGATATGTATGTATGTATCTATAATACACTGGGACAGTGTATAGGGTAAATATGCTGTGTTGCAAGCATTTATAGGTTATGTTAACCTCTTACTAAGAAATAAATTATTTTCTCTTCGTTACTTTTAGATAATTCATCTAAGGGTCCTATTTTTTGGGAAATACTTAGGTACGACGTCTGTAATGCCGAAACTGTTTGATGCACATCGTATGTCAATAGGAAAAATATTACAGTTGAAAATAATATCCTGTCACATTTCTCATGTAGGACGAGTAAGTAACGTTGAATATATTACCGGAACTATTTGAACTTCGGATCTAAATCTCCTCGCTTTGTAGGGACTGGGATCAAACTAAGCTTTATCTTATCCCGAAGGTTATTTGTAGTTGTTCGAGAAGGGATTCGTACTTTCAAGGTTAATGCTATATTAAGCTCGTCTTACGCAACCCTTTCAATAAGTTAGGTCTGGTGGACTACAAATACGCAGATTTTTACTTACCTGCTTTCCTGTGTAAACGATAGCTAGCGATACGACGCGATGCGAAACGATACTTACAAACTGTTAAATCGATGTATGTGATATAAATATTTTACTATTTGTTATATTTGTTAAAGTGTCAATGCGTCTTTTCTCTTTCCGGCTGACAAATTTGTTATAAAATTGCACAGGTATAGGTAATTAATCAGTGTAACATTTCTGTTAAACTAACATAGATTATGTTTTCAATCAGACCCGTGTTTTGCAAATTGCGTAATTAATAAAACTTAACAATTTTACAAACTAGTTTTAAATTAACCCGTCCTCTTTGAAATATAAATTGTCAACATGAGTAGCCCCATGCTGACAATTAATATTTGAATTATTAACATAATTAAAATTTGTTTTCATTGCTCTCAAGGAACTTTGAACATCAAAAGTTTGTGACATTTTGGTGTAGACCTTAAGTACTTAGGGAAAGACTTTATTAAACAGGAATTCACCGTAGCAATTTACTTTTTGATGACTTTGACAATCCCACTTCTTAATAAACGTGAAACTGTGAGGATAAATTAATGGATTTTTTTACTCTTTCACGGAAACTACTTAACAGGTTTTATTGAAACTTTGCTGTGATATAGCTTAGGTATACATCAGAATAACACATATACTTTCTTTGGTCGCGATAACCGACACCCATGTAGGCGGAACCACGGGCAGACCTAGTATAATACTATATTAGTGAATTTAATATCGTAAGATGGTTGAGTCATAAAGTCGCATTAAAATATTACGCACATTATATGTAAGTAAGTATGTTTTATTCATATTACGAGTTAAAATACATATTGTATCTAATAATTAACCTATACTGCATATTTATCAGGTAATTAATATAAGATAGATAGCTCGATAAAATACTTATGTAAGTTTTAGCAATTATTGACTAATGTGTAATCTGAATCTAATTAGATGATACTTCAAGACATATTAAGTAGTTTACTTATTTATTTTTTACTTAAAACTATTTTCGACCGGCGGCATGCGGATGCGGCATCGTATGTCGGATCGAAATAAGTAACATATGTAATATATCACCCTCATGCATAACTGTCCACTGGTATAAATTACATAAAAGTCCGTTCAATTGTTCAGTTTCTAAGTTTATCGCGAAATAAATAGACAAACAGACAGTCGCAATGGAGGACATTGTTTTAAAATATTTAGGGGTCGTTCTGCTGTAACAATTTCTGCACCACCCTATTGGTGTACATAGAGAGAATGCTTGGAGTATGAAGTCCGCCATAACACTAACTTTGATGTATTGTAAAATAAAGACTTACATAAAATAAATAATACGTTTTTAAACTATTTAACAATGGAGTTGCTGGTCCTATTCTTCTTATCGCAAAAAGCATTTTTCTAGAGTAACATAACGTTGTTATAGTCATATGATTTATGACAGAGTTTTAATCAGTTCATTAAAATATGAATGGCCTTCCATTTAGGATCATAATGAAAAAGAATCAATGAGCTTTTTTACATCTTCCACGTTCCATAATGTACGGAGATTGTATTAAAAATGTATCTTCTTAGTTATGTTTCTTTTATGGAGGCGTCAACGTCTTGGCAGGCGTAGTATTACACGCCCATCGGTCAGTTGGACCGATAACTTTGGGAGAGTTCCTGAATATAACAGGAGAGCTGGTCGTGTGGCGTATTCTGCGGGAAGCCTTCGTCCAGCAATTGACTGCAATAGGCTGATGAGATGCAACTTTCGATATCATAAACATGCATGAGGAATGTTATACATCGCTAGATGAACATCGCCCCTTCTCTTTCCGGAAAAAATGCCAAAAGTTTACTATTGGTAATACAATGTGAAAATCAAAAGTAATAAAATGTATTTAGTTACGACTCCTTTTTTAATTTTTACAAATGATATAGTGAGTTCAATGCTCATACGTGACAAAACATCGTACAATCAACGAATATATTGTACCTGGTAAAGTACTGCAGGAGTGATAAACAGTGCAAGAGTAAAAAACAATGTTTCAAGATTTACCGCCTTATAAAGAGAGTCGACTTGTGTTCGAGAGGACTCAAAGTTACAAAAAAAAATTGTACAGTTTAGTTATTTATCTTAATAAAGCTATAAATTTTAAGCAAATTTAAGTTACTTGTAGTTCATATTGCTAATAATAAGCAAATAGATTGACTTCGCCAAATTCATTACCGTTTACTAAGATGTGTTTCTGCTCCATCCTCGTGTTCATCTAAATTACTTTTCATCAACAATGTACACTTTAATCAATGTTCGATCATTAAAAAATACAATTTAAAACACGTCAACTTCCGATTTTACCGCAAGGATACAATGTAATTGAAAATTGTTTCTCACAGGTGTCCAACCTCGGGTTTTAATTAAAAATCTATTAAAACGTATCTAATACGACATTACTAACATAATAAAGCTGTAATGGTAGCCTTGTGATATAGTTCACAATAACGGCATTCTTTTGACAGATCGTAATCTGTGCGTTCGGAGTTGGATATCAGTACTGATGACATTTGAGTGGAACCTTCAACTAGAGTTCGTACTTACTTATTATATAACGTTTGTATGCTATGTAAACCGCGGTTGGATGCGGGTAGCTCAAGGTCAGTCCATGTGAAGAGGCTTGGGGCAGGTGTATGGGAGTCTTTTGACTGATGATGATGCTATGGGAACCGAATATTTTACGGCAAGCGTGTTGGTAAGAGATTTCATTAGCTCTGATGATTGCAGTATTGGAAAGCGTTTTGTCCGTCGTGGACGTAAAAATCTCGCTGGCCAGGTCAGAAACAAAATGGAAGATTAGAGATGACCGACAAGGCCGCCCTCCGATTAAATCTTGGATCTGTTTATTTCATAAATTACGAAGCAGAATTGACATTTGCCACCGATTGCAGAATTATAGCATTTTCAACAGATAAAATAAGATTACAATCTTTCTATTCTTTTCTTGTAAATTTTTCGCAAACATGACCACTTTTGACACACTTTTAAAGCTACCTAGTGCTATTTTCGTAGTATATGCCCTTAGGAGCCCATCTACATAATTACTTAATTCACGTTGAAACGATGAATGACACGCTCCTCCGTCGATTGTTACTCAACGGGCTAATTCGTAGATATCCACACAAATAATTGCCAACCTCGATCCACATCTGTCTGTCAAAATTTGTCGGCGGAAGATGGAAGATAAGTGTCTGGCCTTCTACTCAAGTCCCTACATCTACAATCTATCTAGAGAAACTGATATAGGGATTTGTTATCCTTATTTTCATGTGTTTGTTGGGTTTTGTTATCCAATATTTTTTGTGTGGTACACTATTCTTCGCGAGGATAGTCACATTGTTTTATTTGGATAGACGTACTTGTTCCTTCTTCAAGTTTACTCCTGTGACATTTTTGGAGAGTACAACTTGAAATGTCTCATATCCTTGTCTAAAACACGACGTATACTTAGGACGACAAACGTTGAGTCGAATATTTGCGCGATGCTATCTTACGTATTATGTTAATCATCTATCGGCAATATGCATATTGAATCTAAGCTTGCTTCAAAGGCTACAGTGGCCATATATTCCATGTCTCCTTACTAGCGAACACAGCAAGAAGTGAAATCCAACCTTCGGGCGTACTAGCGCAATATTTATCGTTTTCTTTCCACTTTGCAGTAACTTGTACCTTGCGATTCATTGTCCTAGCTCACGCTATGGACAACAGTTAGCCGTCGAAGTACTTAATCATATCCGTGTTCTGATTTAGGTACACCGTCATGAGTTAAACGACCGGAAAAGTGGCTTTCATGTGGAGAATTTACCAACGGAAATTATTTGATCCAGGCATGTTAGTGTACTTTATCATTTTTGCTGGAGAGCTTCGTGTTTGGTTGTGTAGCGCTAGATATTGAGTGGTGCAAGATTGAAGCGCTTACAGAGCATGCTATCACATTATATAGTAAGCTACTTATCATAACTGATTTAGAATATGTAGTTTGTACACGGGATTTTTTACAGTATATTTTTGCTGTACGTTGAAATCCCATTCATTAAATGAAGAGTGACTTCAAAAGGGCTTATTTTCTTATTTTTGACGTTTTTTTTTAATGCAATTGAGTTCTGATATCCATGTTCTTAATAATTTTCAATTAGAGTTTGGTTGAAAACGCCTTTTTTCCCATAGAAAATCGACTAGAAAAGGAGACATCCGCGTCAAAAGTGCTTATATCCATATCGGTTTCGTCCATTGAATTCATTTTCTCAGAATAGTGCTTTTCATTTTCTGAAAATATTGTTAATAAAGAAATAAGCCCTTTTGAAAAGTCACTCCTCAAATAGCCTATGTAGTTTGGTCGCAATATTTGGATTAAGTAATGAATTATTTTATTACTTAATCGTACTATCAAATTACATCTCAGTTTTCTTTCTTGCGTGTACTACTTTAATTGTAAATTTAACCAACCAGTAACAAGTAATCCTCTCACTTATAAAATCTGTTAAGTTTTCTGTCCTTTGCAGTCTATCCGCCATAGGCAACTACATTCGCAACGTGCTTAAGTCGTTAATAAATGTTTATAGATAACATTACATAGGCAACAAACCCGTTGTACGTTGGTAGCAACACCGCGACCGACACAGTCAGCGTTAATACAATTTAGAGGATTGCGGTCGACGCCGACTTAGCACTCATGGCCTCGGCCACCGCCGCGCCGGTTTGATCCGTTTGCTTACAAAACAGGTCGCTGGGAATTCGCATTATTGTCATTTTGCTTGTAATTTCTTTCTTTGGATGTTATAAACAGATGTTTGAAACATGGATTGGATGCTACGGCTTTGAAGGCAACAGTGACAGATTCGTGACACTCATGTGTGATTTGATGAAACACCAGCAGGAATTTGGACAATTTGACTTTTCCCTTTCCCATTTGGTACCAAAATTCACATCTTTTTAACTTGCCGACCTCGATAAAGAATAAGGTTATAGAGCACAACAAATAATTATTATTACAGATGTTATAATATTTCATTGAATAAGAGCCTGTTGTCACTCACTAAGATCAGAGACATGTTGACATGTCAACCGCACTAAACTTCACTATTATTTTAAACCCATCATCTATTTGTCTTAATACTGTCTGTCTGGTTTTCGGCATACGAGAGTTTAATATCCATAAAATAATTCGTATTAAGGTGTGTGATATTTTACTGCGACCTCTATCATTTCTGGTCTTTGATGACACGATTTTAAAAGCCTTGTAATTATTAAAAAAATGTTTGGAATGCACACAATCGGTTAAAATGTCAAGGCTTGGTCAGTAAATGTACATCAAATCGTGTATTTTAGTAAGCCTGTGCCATCTGTCATGTTAAACGTTAACCATTTCCTACATTGCAATAGGTAATTTCTTATTAAAATTATTCATATTGCCTTTTTTCGTATATGTGTTTACAACACAGATACGTAAAAAAGCTTATCAATCGCAACATCTTAACCGACTTTTGGGATAAAATGTGTGATGCCCAAAGTTGTGTCAGTCTGTGTACAAACCAGACACCACGCAGTAAAGTCGCGCGTGAAGGGTTTCAATCAGGTCACAAGACTCACCTGCCTTTTAAAACATTCAGCTACCCTCTCCCCTATCCATAACGAATAAGACACACTACATTATAGTAACAACACCGCGGGAATTCTCCAAACGAAGAGCCTATTCCGCTGCTCCCCTAATCATTAAAAACCACCATCGTTGCATCGCTAAAACAACCTAAGTCTCGAAAAATCCATTCAAAATTCAACCTTATCAATGTGCATCTGGTGCTGTATTTGTTTGATGGTGCTCTGTTACATAAGATGTAGTGATGACTGCATGACGAGACGAGGGTTGGCCAAGGACGCCCATTGTCAAGATCTGGCCCTGTTTTGCGGGATGAACTGGCTCCCAGAATTACACTACTTATGTTTTGTATAGAGGTCAGCTTTCGCGGTTGGATTAAAACGGTATTATGTTGACGGTGTAAATACCAGCTTGGCAAACGGTTTTATAAAGGAGAACCCTTTCAATTCACATTATTTTCTAATTACGTAGATATACAGTACAAGGTAGACAATTTTTACGATTAAATAGGTAATCGATACAGTTCTTAACAATCGCTATGATATATCTGAAACTTTACGAAAAACAAATAGCATTGCCTTTGAAGTTGGGACATCAAAATGGAATTTTTCGTCTGGGGCAAAAAAGCATCCGGTAAAGTCGAATTTTAATTTCGTCAGTTCGTGTGAATCGTTATTCTGATTGCCTGACCCAAGAGTAGCGATTTAAAATTGCCTCTCGTAGACGGTGATGGTCTTTACGGATACTTGTTGAGCCGAAAACATCGTTAGAAAAATTTATTCAGGGTAGATTTTTTTCGTAGGGTTTAAGAAAGAAAAAAAATTGTGTGTAATACTAGGCTGAGTTGTTGCAGTTTACATTTGTTATCTTTCTTCTATAGTTACGTATATAATAAAGTTAAATAGTTTGTTTATTTGGTTAAACGTGCTAATCTCAGGAACTACTTGTCCGATTTGAATCATTATTTTTATGACAGGATAGCTCATTTATCGAGGAAGGCTATAGGCTATATAACATCAGTCTATGAGTTAAAGGTGCGGAGCAGAAGTCCTTACTAACGCGGTTGTAACCGCGGGCTTAGCTATTTTCTTATGAAATGGTATCTAATAAAATAAGTGATTGTTAATTCAGGTACTTATAAAGTAACTGTTAGTACAAAAGTCGTTGGCAAGTAAATACTTATTTTATCTAATCTAGGCTACCCAAACTAATTGAAAACTTAAGTATAATTTGCTCCAAGTCTTAACTACTTTTAAATTGTCCTTTGTAATGATCTAGACCCTACTTAGTAGGAACAAGCTGCACAGAAATAGTCGCATAAGCACAGAATAAATAATACTAACGTGTGGGCATAAGATAAATAGGATTTGTTTTCAGATGTATAGAGAAGCGAAGTTTATATCTCTTAATTTTTAAGTAAATCCTTACTTATTGTGATAATTATTTCAAATATTTAAGTACCAATCTATATTACATGTAGCAAGTTACAAACCAGATATTACTAGAAAATGCATATTACGGTGCCTTTCGTCATCGTTTACGTCATTGAAATATTGACGCAAGCAACTCATAAAAAGCAATGGTATATTCTACCAATCGATTAAACAGACTATCGCAATAGTTCTCATGATAATGGTAAAGAAAAAAATGTATCTAGGCTACGTATGTACAATCAATTTTACCTAGGTGAGACTAGAATTTTATCTCGATTTATATTCAGTCATAGTTTTGTGATAAGCCTTATTACAAAGTAATTCAGAATACCGCTTTTTGATCTATCGAATAAGGTCGTTATTAGTTTCAATTTTAAATTTATTTCGACGAGTTTTAAAGACATATGATTCACAGACAAATTGTTTTAGCATCTAGGTATAATCATTTTCATCATCATCATTATTTTAGAATAATAAAATTACTTGTCCTGATTGTTATAATTATCATCATAGAGCCTGCACTACTGAACCTAAAATATGAAATTCAGACAGTTGGTTCCTTTTACAATGTGTTGTGATATTCTGCTTCTAAGGGGGTAAAATAGGGGTTGAAAGATTACTTGAAAATTCGTTGATTTTTTTAAGAAAAACGTGCTATGGATATGATAACAACGGCTAAATAAGGCCAGGAGTAAATTTCTAACATTTATCCCATGTTTTTATATAAAAGACAGTTTGATTTGTATATATAATGTTCTCTCTCGTCTTATGGAAAGATGTTATGCCTATATTTAATCAATTATCTCCGCTGCAAAGTACAATAGCTATATATTGAAAATATCTTACGTATTTTCCTGTACCGTATCACGCGAGGGTATCTAATTCATTCAACAGACTTTCAAGAAACACGTCCCTAGATGATGTTCATAAATGATTCGATCATAAGTTTATTGTGTGCAAATGCGCTCCGGGTATAGCGATAGATTCTTTACGTGCCCCGGTATTAGACCGACTGTTTACCATTCTAGTCTAGTGAGAGCGTTCGTGAACCTCTGAATACTTCAACATTATGGTAAACTAGATATTATCTATATATATAAAACCCTTGCGTTACTGACTGACTGACAGACAAGCTACAGCCGAAACTACTCGGCGCAAGAAGCTGAAATTTAGCACGTATGTTCCTTGAGGACCGTAGGGGTGCACTAAGACGGGATTTCTCGAAATTTCCACGGGATCGCGCAAAACTGGAAATTCGAAAATATGTGCGTGCGAAGCCGCTGGCGTCGACTAGTTTTTGTATAATACTATATTTTATTTCAAAATATTTAGACTTTTTCGTATTTAATACCGGTGTTATTACATTCTAGGTACTTACTCTGTTTAATGCAGACGTCTATAAAATTATGTTCTCTGTGTAGTAAAGATAGTAGATTTCTTATATTATTTTCTGTAAGTAATTAATACGACAATGTATCGTCTATATCCTTTGCTTTCCTCTATAAATGCTGTTACGAAAACGCAACTACCGACTACTTTTAATAGCAAATTTTTAAAGGTTAAGGTTTGTATCACTTTTCTGTATTGCAGCGGATTTCACAAACATTTAATCAACGCAAACCATACTTAGACTCGAAAAATTATATGGGGATCATATAATTTGATATTTAAGAAATATTTTATACGTGAGGACTTGTAATTGGCTTACTTACTGATTTCCTTTCTACTCTTTTTGTTTTGATTGTTTAGCTTTAAATAAAATAAATAAATAAAGTTTGGTTTTCCAACCCAAAATACTAAGCGCAGTGCAAAACGGCGAGGCGTCCTCTTTAACCACTACGCAACCCATGCAATCATATATAATGTTGTTCGATTCTCGGTGCTACTATTTCTACTAAAACCATGGTGTAATAGTGTGTTCCTTATTTTAGGTATAAGTATTTTAACAATTAGTACTTGATTGATGATAAAATATTGCGTTCTTAAGGTGATGTAATTCGAATTTAAGTACTTGCAGTATAATTCCACTTGATATAATGTGTCGTTTCATTAAAATTCCATTAAGTACCTACTTTAGAATGTGGACCAAAGCAAAACTCGAATGAGTTTTCGATATCTTGAAGAAAGCGTTATATTTATTGCTATGTTGAATCGAATTCCATTCAATATAATAAACTGCTCGTGTTATGAGTTGTCTTTAAAGGGATAGCATTATTATCATGATAGACAGTTTCTTTGCTAGTACCCTTCATACTTCATATTAATGCAATCCATGTTACTTGGTACTTACTTACATTGCACCTATAGACTATCAGCTCTTTTGCGACTAAAGGAAATAAATAAATCTTCCAGGATATAATTATTTATATTACCTGCAGTTCTACCTTTTCTCGCTTAAGTTGGTCCCAAAAGGGCAGATCTTTTGATACCAAGCTCATCGGAGAGCACGGAATACCGGACGCTTTAATAATTCATCCCTGCGTAACAATGGTCCTAAAAACCTTTAAAAGGTATACGCGTTTCCTGTTGAAATTTTCTTGCGAATTTACCATTCTCTTTTTGGTACGTGTAGGACAAAACTGAAGATTATGACTATACTTCAGGCATTTATTATTCTTCAAGGACACACAACTTTTTACCTTACTCTGCAAAGTGATGAAGGCTTTTGAGGACACTTCTTGGCTTGTGAGGAATATTACTTGTGTAAAACTTTTTAGCATCTTGAAACTGGGCAATATACAGTCGGGTGGCAGCGCCCGTATTGTTTTATCAGTATTCATTTTTAAATAGGGATGTCCTTTATGGATGTCTTAGTACACCGTCTGGAGACATCAGAATATTGTTGTCGCTACCACGATCAGAAGTATGTAACTACCTACCATGATTGCTGTTTCCAGAAATACACGTACGTATGCTTATGGAAATAATAAACAAGGAACGACCGATTTCTTCTACCACCTTGAATATCAACATTGTGTAACTCGAACGCGATTTGATTATAGGAAATAGCAGATCCTCTGATTGCATTATGAAGGATGCGAAAAACATTTTTAAATATTTTGCAAGGAAATCTGATGCATGTCCGGTGAACTGTCGATTAGGATCGTGTCAGTTTTCGCCAGTTGCGATAAGTCAGTGCTAACAAGTGGTGAAGTTTCTGTGCTAAGTAAACAGTGGAATAAAGATTTTTATTATTTATTTAAAAATTGTCTTATATTCCTGGACCATTTTAGTGTTTGTTAGTGCTCTTCTGCAAACGTGTGAGTTCTTATTTATTTATATGAACCTAAAGCTAATGAGTACCTATATTGTGAACATGAACGGAATCGTATTGTATTTTTTTACTTATCGTGACAACGATTGCAACTTCGGAAAATCTGTAGCATTATTTTTGTTGTTGTGCGAATAGCTAATTTGATCGTAAGTGTCATTGGGCACAGATTATGATCATTATGATGTACTTCTGGCTTTCAGCCAGATCTGAAATACAGTATTCATTCCAACACTTTCTTCTAAACGTCTTTATTTATTGATGCAATCATTGAAAGTGATTCCAAAGCAATTCAATCCAGTCCAACTGGAAAATAGTAACTTTTTTACTCTCATGGAACGAGTATTTACCTGTTCTGCTACTATCAATGTACTCAGCCTGATGTCATCGCACCGTCCTTTTCTAATCAATATAAAACGAGCGAGTGTGCATATACTGAGGTATTGTTTCTTTTGTTCACAGATTTAGTGCAAAAAAGTGAAGTGATCATCGATGAGACTTGACAAGGTCTTTTAAGAAACCAATCGTCGCCACGCTGCCCGGTTTACTTACATGTAAGTGTACCTTATGTCCTGATATTAACGATCTTGCCAATGGATAATTTAGTTTTGTACTAAAATCAAACGATATGTCTGTTCTGTTGGTTTTGCAAACACTGTGTGACGCCAAAACTGGATGAAGTCTTGTTCCTAAGTCGACCGTAAACCTGCATCAGTTACAAAACTATACCAGTGCCCACTTCTATTGACAAACACTTTAAATAGTGGGATTAACCTCTTGTATGCCGGAATGCGCGACACAATTAAAAAGCTATTGTGTCTCGCGTGTATACGCGTTCCGGCATTCAAATGGTTAAATCTTGCTCATACCTCAATTGTAAAGAATCAATAACGGACCTATTTCAGTATCCATTTTCATATCAGTTTAACGGTCTCAAATCATAACATCTTCGAGAAGATCGGTGTATCAAAATTAACTTCACTATCGCAATGGAAAATCCTTTGGCCTCTAACCGATCTGAATGACTTTATTATGTATTATTAAGTATTCAAAGTCAGGCTATATAAAAAACTTACAAGCAAACAGTATAAAAAACGGACCAATTATAACAATCGTGTAGGCTGCCTGTTCTTTATGCATAAGAATAGACGAATGCCGTGAACTTGAACTTGACTTTGTTAAGTTTAACGCTAGTCGGGTTGGGTGTTTTTTATTGTATTATTTTCTAATATCTGTTTACTATTTTATTTGTACCTGAAAGACAACGGTCCGTGTGGTGACGGATTAAGAATACGGAATGTCACCACCCCGTATCATCCCATGGGTGTCGTAAGAGCCGACAGAGGGAGCATATTATGCAGAGAACAGCACTGTAAGAGAAGGAAAACTTGATACAAACCCTATACCAACCAGTTTGGTCAGCATGGTATAGTAGACCAATTCCTCCTTTCAAAGGAGAGGCCTAGTCCAGCAGTGGACTGTTAAAGGCTGATGATGATGAAAGACAACAGCTACATAAGATTCCACGGGTAGTACGTATTCCTCTAAGGGTAGGTGTACATCTTAATTAACAACTTAGGTACTGACAGACCCTATGCCTATTTGCCAGAGTGCCGGAGGCCCTATCCCCTATTCCTTTCCCTCTTCCCACTCCTCATCCTATCCCTTTTTCCCACCCCACGGGGCGGCAACGCACTTGTGACTCCTGTGGTGTTGCTCGTGTCCATGGGCGGCGTTAATTGCTTACCGTCAGGCGATCCGTATGCTCGTTTGCCGTCTATTACTAAAAAAAAAAGATTTCGCAATCTTCTTCCTAAGTTTTCGAAGTGAAAACGTTTTCTTGGGCTGGAGACGCTGTTGCGGGCTCTTCTACCACTTTGTGTAGAGCTTTAGGCCAGCATATAACATGTGACATGTATGTTACTCGCTTGAAATATTACTTACACCTTGAAATATGTTACACGGGTAGCATATTTAAAGGTTACCCATTCCATTAGCTATTCTAAATATGCCATCATTATGATATCGCAATGGCGAAATTGAGATTGATTATCTCATGAATTATTTATTGCGTAAGACGCATCATGCCTTGACACGGTCATGTCATGTACTGATAGATGGAGTTCAAGTCGGAAATTGAATGATTATTTGCGTTGTCTAACTGAATTTATACTGTATAGGATAAAGTATATCCTTCTGCTAAGACCCAAATATATTTTCTAAGAAACAAATGATAGGGATATATGAAATAAGAATGGGGAGGCCTTTGCCCTGCATTGGGACGTCACAGGCTTATTAAAAAAATAACCCTGAAACAACTCTTAACATCACTCTGTCTGCTACCCCAATCAGAAAATTCAGAAACCTTCTGTTCAATGGGCAACACTCTAAGTATGATTTTCGTCTCAATGATTTATTTAGAGGCCTACTCGGGTTCGTGATTATGTGTCTTTTAAAAGCAAATGTGTAAAGTAGGCAGTATATGCGTGTAAATAATAATTTGACGTTAAGAAGGAAATGACCTTTTAAGCTGCCGAGACCAAATTTAGCACTTTTATGCTAAAGAGTACCGTCCTTAACGGTTTATTAGTTATGATTATTGGAGGTTGTCTTCGTTATTTATTTTGTTTATAATTTGGTGCCTGTTTGGTATGTTGGAAGTTTTCTGATTTGTAACGTGTTTCCGTGTTTTTGTGTCGTTCGTTTCATTGCGTTTCTTTTAATGATGAGATATTTACTCAAAAGCGAGTGCTAAACATATTTATTATGTAGTTGGTGAACTATTGTAGTCCATCTAACGAAGCATGGTACACGATGATATATATATCATGTCTAACACAGCATAATGACAGAAGACGACAAATCATATGGTCCGTACCGGTAGCCTCACTTGAACGGGGCTAACATTACCTCCAAATTGAGCGTCCTACTCACAATTTTATTGGTGCGTCCAATTGTAGTCACCCCCAATCATGTAATAAAGCTAGGTCGTTGCACCCGGCGTCGCTCGTCGCGCGACAATTTAGACGGCTCGTTGTAGTCTGCGCGTCGCGGATGGACGGAGATGCGGCCGACGGATGCGCGTGCGCAGGGCTGATGCCAATGTCATGCTGGATTACTGTAGCTTGTACTTTTTTTAAGGCGAAAACGGCTACTTAGTCTAGTATACCTGAAATGTTGTGATTCTGAGAGCAGATAGTCCAACAATGGTTCTTTTCAATGAAGATCGCCGCTTATCTGCTCTGTTGCTGCTACTGCTTTGAGGGTTGTGAGTTCGATCCCTAGAACAACACTGTGTTCAACTAATTGTTGTTTCGAGTCTATGGTTCTCTGTATCCGTTGGGTGAATGTTTGTAAAGTCCACGCAATGCAGAAGTTTGTCAAAGAGCTTGTGTTCTACATGCCTATTAAAATATGGTAACATAATGATTAAAAGATAAGTGGATAATTCTAAACGAGAAGGATTTAGGAATAAAATCGCGGGGTAATGTTTAGTAATAATACAGTACCATTCTTGTTATCTGTTATTATTTTACTTTACTTACTATTAAAACATGTCTTGTAAGTAGTACACTACTGCTTAAGATAGTAGCTACTACTCATCATCAGCCCTTTAAACTGTTCCACTGCTGGGCACGGGCCCCCTCTCACTATGAGAAGGATATAGCCATAGTCAACCACGCTGGCCAAGTGCGGGTTGGCAGACTTCACATGTCTTTCGAGAACATTACGGAGAACTAACAGACATGCAGGTTTCCTCACGATGTTTTCCTTCACCGATAAGTAAACGATAATTGACAATTTTATTTAAGCGTAAAGTAGGCGATAGCCCAGTGGTGTACGTAACGGACTGGCGAGACGATGGTCTCGGGTTCGATCCCCAGGTACCCCGGGCACACACCTCTGACTTTTCGAAGTTATGTGTGTATTAATAATGTTAATAATTATCGCTCGCTTAATAATGTGCCCGGAAAATGGCAATAGGCTCGCCCCCTATTACATACATACATACATGTTTCCCGGAGGGGTAGGCAGAGACTACGGAACGCCATTTGCAACGATCCTGACATACCTCACTTGCTTCACTCACTCCCATCAAGTTTCTCATGCATGCTCTTCTGTTAAGGGTACTTCTGACTTGTCCTTTTTTCAGGATGTCTCCAATCTGGTCAGAGAACGTTCTCCTAGGTCTTCCCCTTTGTCCTGTCCCATTCACACTAGCCTGATATATCTTCTTTGTCAGTCTATCGTCATCCATCCTCTCCATGTGCCCAAACCATCTTAACATGCCTTTCTTAATGCTTGTCACTACATCTTCTTCTTTATTACATTGGGACCGAAATATAACTGGCGAAAAGTGGGTGTGTAATACACCTCTGCCTACCTCTTCGGGGATAAAAGGCGTGAAGTTATGTTATGTTATGTTAATTTAAGCTACTACTAGTAGCTAATATTTGTATCTATTGATAAGCAAGAATAGATTTTAAGTGCATTAAATTCCTTTAGTAAATTAGTCATAAGTGGCTTGTAGTAATTCTCTCATGCCCTTTATAAATCAGATACGAAACGCTTTCATATCGAAAGCTTACACGTTCATGCGAAGTGTTCACACCTCTGGTACAATTTTCAAATATAATTTTACAATAATTTTAATGTCGGAACCGGAATAATAGTGAACTCTAAATTCAAATCAAATTCAAATTCATATCATTTATTCACTGTAAATAGGGTTACTTACATAAGATATTTGCATTCAAATAATAATAATAATATTAAGAACAAGCCCATTTCGCCATAGATCATAGCATGCAAATATACATTTTTTATTCTAGTTATACTGTGGTCATATTAATAAATGAAATACGTTTAAGCAATAGGTATAAATTATAATTTTGCGCGTATACCAGTACTATTTGGAATCCAGAAACTCTTTAAGTGAATAAAACATTTGTTGTCGTAGCCAATTTCTCAAATCCCTTGTGAATTTTGCTAAATTTTGTTCTTTTATGTGCATTGGAATTTTGTTATATATTGTTACACACATAGCATAACAATTATTCTTAAAGCGTGAACTTTTTGGTATCATTTTAAGCACTAATCTGTCTGGGTTACGTATATTACTTCTCTTTGTTACATTTTTGGCAGGGCTAAATAAATTCTGATTTTGTTTGTCGAATTTTCCGACTTCTAAAATATATAAACAAGGCAAAGGCAGTATAGGCCTAGATTGTCAAAATAAGGAGGACAGGAAACGTCCGGCGCAATGTCACATATAGCCCTTATACACCTCTTTTGGGCAATAAAGACCTTATTTATATCTGTGCCGTTTCCCCATATCAACAAGTCATACCGTATCATAGATTCAATATATGCAAAATAGGCCATATATGGTGCATGTTTACTTGCAACCTTTGCAAGTTTGTACAGCGCAAATGAGAATCCATTCAATTGACTGCAAATTTTTTCGATATGTTCTTTCCAGTTTAGTTTATAAATTAATTAAATTTGTTTTTGAGATGTTAATTTGTCTACGACAACCAGCAAATTACTAGTAGGTATTACAATTTTCTCATGTGAAGAATAACCATTAATTAGCTCCCAAAAGTTTAATAAATCCATGATCCAAGGTGTTTGCATCAGTGCCGTTATATTCTGTCCCGAAAACAAAACCCTGGCATTTTCATTGGCAACTCTGATACTAGAAGGTAAGGTCGTAACGAAGGTACTTGTATGATTCATATCACAAAGCAATTCATTATCTATTCTTGAGGATTTTGTATAAATTAAGCTTAAAAGTGTATCAATGACTGAACCTATGACATTAGCTCTCATTGTTGAAACGTTTCAATCATACCCCATTTTATATAAGTACGGTTTGTTAACCATACATCGAATCTGCCTCGCTGGTTATAAATAGACGTTAATTAATAATTAATAGTGAGTAATAAAGACATATATTTATGCAGTAGTTGAGTATTTAGTATGCGAGTAATGTATTGTTTACGATAAAGACTCTAGCGCACGATTCTCAGCGAACTTGTCATTTCGTCCTACGTGCGTGTGTGCTGGGATGTTTTGAGTGTCATGCATAGAGTCACGCGCCGCCTTGGAGGAAGGTTCAAGATTACGAATTACTACACTATGAACTTGACATATCTGCCATATGTTATTTAATTTAATGACCTTTGCAGAATCTGTAGCTGCTAAATTGAATTTACATTTTTGTAACACGCTGGTGAAATGCCTACATGCTTGATATTTTCTTTATTTATAAGCATTTGAAAACATTTATTTTAATGGTTTGGACATCTTGTTTCAATGAAAATCTTGCCTTTTTTATAGACTAGACGTATAAAAGACACTAACAAACAAATTGGGTATGGATTGAAAAAAGCTAGCCTGACTTATTATTCATATATTTGCATCTCCGTTCTGCAGACTAATATAGTATTTCATTATTCGTATTAAAATACATTACTTAGAAAGTATTAACTGTGATTTCTAACACCAATAGGTACAAAGTTGCAAGGTGTGTAAGAAATTACCAATAACACAATATATTACCCGTGGTAAAACGTAATACTTGCATTATGTGGGTGAATGAACACTTCCTATGTTATTATTAACTATTTGTTCCGACTATACACTCTACAATGTTGGGTTATTGGCTAAGTGCCGTAAGCATTGCGGAGTTGCCAATGAAATGCTAGGGTTTTGATTTCGGGATAGTAAATATAAATAAGCCTCAGAGGGATGTACGTACTACCTAAGTACTGTAGATACAAAACCATATACCAATTCTTCATAAATACGTACTTTATACTTAAAGAAATGTTCTATCTTCAATTTACAGATCTCTGAATGCCAAAATCAATTGTTATTCGTAAGTAAAATGGCAGTAAATATTTTTTTGTGTTGTGTCCTTTGGTTCCGGGGAGTCTAAGAAAAAATAAATTCAGGGAAACTGAAAGGCGCAGCTCAAAAAATCACAAATGTGAAATGAGGAACTTGGTAATAACAATCAGCTCGAATTCGAACAGCTGTTCTTTGCATAGGAATTATCACTTCTTTTGACAGAGTATGGATATCGAGTCAGCTAGTCCACTACCATGAGATCGAACTTACAACACTCCATAACCTGAGCCAAGAAGATCCCGTTAACGAATGCAACGTCTGTACTGTTCTTATTCGTGTTTTTTCCAAACACAATTTTCGTGTGATATATATCAAATAGTCGTCATCACCGTTTATTATAGTTTCACCTCTGCTTAACCTTTCTCAGTTCCTGCGTTGCGTTATGAACACATTTAATATTTACAAAATAGATTAAAACCAGCATCGCTGTTTACCCTATTTAATGTAAACGCACCATGTTTGCGAATACAAGTGACGTGTTACGGCGGAATAATTTACCAAGTCATTTATTATTAATTATTAGGTATACGTGTTCGGTTGCCGTGTCGGGAACGCGTAAATACTCGCTGATTAAGCTGTCGTCGACATCGATGGTTGGGGTAGTAGTACCCCTCGCCTCGGTAGGATTCATTATCTTGATTTGGTATATTGTGGCTTGATATACTCAAATTGTATTAATTTAGGCTCCATGCTAACCGATAATATCGATAGGATCGAAACGGTTGGATGCGGGCGGCTCAAGGTCGGTCTGTATAGAAGTTTTGGGGGAGAGCTTTGTCCAGCAGTGGATACCTCAAGGCTGAAACGATGAAGCGTCGTGTATAATACGGGGTATTATAAGTACGGCTAAGTATGCTCATTCAGGGTTCTTACTAGTAATATCTAGAAATCGCAATGACTATAGCGAGGAGGCGTGTCTAATCATCCAGGAATTGCTACAAAACATGCAGATTATTAATTTGCAATTTTATATGGCTTTAAGAGCTGACCAAAAAAGGAATTTAATTACGACTAAGTAAGCCTTAAACTAGCAAGATATTCAATATTTGTTGGATAGTAGTAATGTAGTAGTTATTGTGTGACAGACAGATTTATAACAGCTGTTTACTATAAAATCAGGTTTGATGTTTTTGTGATAAGGCCACGTGCGGCTGCAGCTGTCTACACCGTAAAGCAGGTGTTTAGGTTCAATGCCAACTGTGGGACCTACCGGTGTGGCCGACCCTTACTGCACTGCAGACGCATAAGACTACTCAGAGAAAAATCATTTGAAATATAATATTATATTCACACTGTAAATAATTAAAAGCTTAACAGCGATGTTGGAAATAGTGTTACCTACCTACATCAAACAAAACATTTTCAAATATAAATACAGTATCCAGTTTCATACTGTTTATGGTAAAAATTGTTATTAAGTTGGTTTTGCCTGGTTAATTGTTTCAAAGATAACAATAGATGATAAAACAACATCGATACGTAAGTACACCTCAAATGTGATACCATTAGATCAAAATAGTACCTATTAAACATATGATTAATTTAATTTCAAATTTAACATTATTAGAAGAATTATTATTTTTGCGATAAGATAAAAATAACAGTTTATGAAAGCATCTGCCGCAAACCCAACTGTGTATCTACTCGTACCCTCGGCGGTTTGGATATGACGCACTGTTTGTTTAATTAATAATATCGTATGCAAATAGTGCTTTCTCTTTCTCCGGCTAATTAGCAGTGTATATTTAGAATGCATTCAAGGGCTATAAGAAATGTTTTAACTTTTTTTTTTCTGCCGAACAAATTGACTCCATGCTGCCTGATGTTAAGCAGTCAGTGAAGTCCCATAGTGATGGCCATCATCCCAGCAGCCAGCATGGCATTATGGCATGATGGCCCTCACCTTGACGGCCTTGAGTAAAGCTTTTTCACGCCCCGCTTAAAGGACCCGGGATCATAAGTGGAGGGAAACACGTGGACTGGTAAAGAGTTCCACATCTTAATGGTACGGCAGAGATAAGAGGCGCCGAACCGTTTGGTGCGTGACGGTATCTGTTCTACCGTGTAAGAGTGGCACCTCAACCCAGCACGTGTCGTTCGGGATAGGAAAGGAGAGGGTGGGATTATTTGAAAGAGTTCTTCGGAGCACTCACCGTGATAGATACGGTAGTAGACAGCCATTGAGGCCACGTCTCTGCGTAATTGCAGTGACTCAAAAGTCTTAGTGGCCTCTAGATCCCCGATGATACGGACAGCACGCCGCTGCAACCTATCGAGGGCGTCCAATAAGTACTGAGCGGAGCCATTCCAAAGGTGAGAGCAGTATTCCACGCAGGAGCGAACCTGGGTCTTGTATAACAGACACAACTGCTCCGGCGTGAAAAACCTCCTCACCTTGTTCAGGACTCCGAGTTTCCGAGATGCGGATTTGATGACACCCTCCATGTAGTTTTTCTGGTTCAGATTTCTGCGTATGTCCATACCTAGGATATTGAGGCTGTCTTGAATCGGTAGTGGAGTGTCCAGAAGAGAGGGATGGGGAAGGAATGGAGATTCCTTGGCTGAGAATGCGCACACCTGTGTTTTCTTGGCGTTGAACTCGACCAGGTTCTCATCACTCCAATGCGAGATGCAATTCAGAACCCGGTCAAGCTCAGCAACAAGTGTTCGCCTATACTCCTCAGTATCGGCTTGCTTAGCCGCAGGGTGTCCGAGATATCGCCCATGTACAGTACTGTCATCTGCATAGCAATGTATGCCCCCAAAAGTGAGCATATCATTGATATGCAGAAGAAATAGCGTGGGCGATAACACGGACCCCTGAGGCACACTAGCATTCACCTGGAGAAACTTCGATGATTCACCGTCACAAAGGACTCGTATACGGCGCTCATTCAGGAAGCTGGCAACCCAGTTGCACAATCGAGGCGGCAAGCCGTAGGCTGGAAGCTTGGAAAGAAGCGCACGATGCCAGACTCTATCGAAGGCTTTGGAGATGTCAAGACTAATAGCCAACGACTCCCCATGTCTGTCCATCGCCTCACCCCAAAGGTGAGTGACATTCGCTAGAAGATCACCCGTTGATCGTTTCGGTCTGAAGCCATACTGACGATCACTGATGAGAGAGTGATCTTCTAGGTAGCGAACGAGTTGGTTGTTGATTAGTCGTTCAAACACCTTGCAGAGGATAGGGGTGATAGCAATGGGTCGATAGTTGCCCGGATCAGAACGATCCCCTTTCTTGGGAATCGGTTGTACGTTCGCCTCTTTCCAAGACTTTGGGGCATTTTACTTAGATGTACCTATAATAAACTACATAAGTATTTGAACCAAATTGAGTTAGTTTGTCGCCAAAGACTACAAAATACAGCTTATATTGTAAAACTATAAGACATTTTATAATCTGATACCGACACTGTGTTTAGATATAAAAAAAAATTGTTGTTGTTTTTGTTGAGGCAGACGAAACATTTTGACTAGAGCCATTTTCTTTACCCCATTTGCTGGTGGGGTCACGTAAATCGTGGTTTACATTTACCTGGAAAACCCGTTTCTGATTGAGAGTATGGCTCATATAGGTACCTACGTACACTTCTGACTACCTTGCCAAAACAAACAGGAGTGATAATGGTGATAATACAAATTCAAAGATATTACATACATACATAGTCTCACGCCTTTATCCCCGATAGGTAGGCCCGATAGGTAGGCAGAGGTAATTACTACACCCACTTTTTGCCAGATTTATTTTAGTCCCACGTAATAGGGGGCGAGCCTATTGCCGTACCGAGCACATTACCAGACTCCGTGCTGCTACTGAGAAGTTCCTAACGGAAAACCCAATAAAAATTTGCCCGACCCGGGGATCGAACCCAAGACCTCCCAATCCCGCACGCACATTTATGCCGCTAGACCAACGAGGCAGTCAAAGATAATTATTATTTATATAATAAAATCATCATAACAGTCGATCGCTAAAACTTATCATCTGTTTACAACAGCCGCTGAAAGAAAATGTTCATGATTTCGTCTCGGTACTACCTGTAATACGTACCTACTGCCTATATCCGTCGCAAATGGGCTCGTTAAGATATTGAACACACTAACTAAAACAAATGTGCTACCTTCTCAACCGTGAACCACAACAAACACTAAATTAGTTTTTCTGTTGTTCATTCAGAGCAAAGAGAGATATTATATATATTTTAAGTTAAATCATCATGCTCCTAGCGTTATCTCAGTCCCAACCTGGGGTCCGCTTTCTAGTCTCACCGAATTTGGCGGAATAGTAGCTTTTCCACGGAGCGACTGCCTGCCTGACCTCCGCAACCCGAAGGGATAGAGATATTCCATGGTTTAGACTAGTGTCACTTTATTTTAGAGGTACTGACGCCCTATAACGACTGTCAAAGATCTTTATGACAACCGGGACCGACGGCTTAACGTGCTCTCCGAGGCACGGGGCAAGCGATAATTTATAATTCAATACGCACATAACTCCGAAAAGTCATTGGTGCGCGCCGTGGATTCGAACCCGATACCCTCTGCATAGCAGTCCGTTGGTAACTCCACAAGGCTATCGCTGCCTATATGCATATGCACTAAGAAGGGATTGCCAGAAATTGGAAAGAAACGGTTTACCGTGTGGTTGACGGCATAGAATACAAATGACACCAACCCCATCTTCCCGTGGGTGTCGTAAGAGGCGACTAAGGGATAACACGATGCAAATACCATATTTGCGTAGAGACGGAAAACTTGACATCAAACCCTATACGACTGCCTCGTTGGTCTCGCGGCATAAATGTGCGCGTGGGATCGGGAGGTCCCGGGTTCGATTCCTGGGTCGGGCAGTGTTATTGGGTTTTTCTGTTACGAAATTCTCAGTAGCAGCACGGAGTCTGGAAATGTGCCCGGTACGGCAATAGGCTCGCCCCTTATTACGTGGGACTAAAGTATATCTGGCGAAAAGTGGGTGTAGCAATACACCTCTGCCTACCCCTTCGGGGATAAAAGGCGTGACGATATGTATGTATGTAATTAAGCAATAAGATTTGTGGGCGATTGTGTGAGATTAATTCAATACTAAATAATTAATCAATCTCACACTCACAAATGAATTAACGTTGTCAATTGTACACGTTATGCGATACTTCTAAACGAAGCTGTATTTAGTATAATTCACAGTTCTACACGAAAACAAATTCTACTCAGCAAGCTTTGAATAACGTTCTGAATTACTCCTAACAAATCTAGTCAATCGCGTACGCATTCAATTGACATCTTCGACACTGCAATTAATTAAACGTAACTAGCGACAATTCACGCGATGTCGTACAATAAATATCTAGTAATATGGTAGCGTTTGTCAATCGGTTCGTATTAGTGTGTTGCGCGTGCGAGATGATTGCGTGAGCATAAGACTGTGTGTATCAAAGCGATGGACGAATCTGAGCGGTTTACGAGCAACATCCTTTAAATAGTGTCTTAAATTTGTCAAACGTCCGTTTGTTTAGTCGATGATTTTATTACACAGCTCATCTTGCCTTGCTCATCTCTCGGATATGCAGTATTATCTTAAAGTTGTGTTCTCGTAATAAAGTAACCTACAAGACAGTGTATCCATTAAAGGGTGGAATAGCTGCGTTTTGTGGGCGTAAAACATATTCTAATTGTATCATTTATTTCAGTCATCAGTTTGAGTATCAAAACTTGCTCTCATTGGTGAATGATGTTCTCGCACACTTCTCAGCTTGCCTCGTTCATCTCCAATGAGTAGATACGTAGCATGCAGCGTAAAACCGTTGACTGATGGGGCGCACAGGGAAGTCTTGATAGGTTTTTATATGATACTAGAGGACGCCAGCACCAGCAGCTACGCCTGCATTTTTTTTTAATTTACGCCTTTTGTCTGATCCCGTGGGTATTTCGGGAAATCCCTTCTTAGGGCGTCCCTATGGTCAAGGAACATACATGGCAAATTTCACCTACTTGCGCCCAGTAGTTTCGGCTGTAGAGTGTCTGTCAGTCAGTCAGTAACGCAAGGATTTTATGTATTAAGATTGGAAAAATGGTTGTGTTACCTCTACCTTTCTTTATTTATGAAGTGCTTGGAACTATATATGCTGAGTGGCAAATATTTAGTTCCTTGTGTCAAAGTTAGTTAAGTCTGTCAAATCACAGTCAAACTAGATTATGTACAATTAACTTTATTTGAAGTAGTTTATCAAAAATATTCACACCGCTTATGCTATGTTATGAACACCTGTGACTGTAACATGAGATCATTCACATAATGTAACAATTAAAATCTATCATAAATCATCATCATCATCATCAGCCCTGTATATATACCGTCCCAATGCTGGGCACGCACGGGCCTCTACTCACTGTGAGAAAGTTAAGGCCATAGTCCACCACGCCGGCCAAGTGCGGGTTGGCAGATGTCACATGTCTTTCGAGAACATTATGGAGGACTCTCAGACATGCAGGTTTCCTCACGATGTTTTCCTTCTCCGATAAGCAAGCGATAATTAACAACTTAATACGCACTTAACTTCGAAAAGTCATTGGTGCGTGCGGTGGATTTGAATCCGAGACCCTCTGCGTAGCAGTCTGTCGGTCTCTCACTCGGCTATCGCTGCTTTTTAGGGTTCTGTACCTAAAAGGTAAAAATAGGAACCCTATTACTAAGCCTCCGCTGTCTGTCCGTCTGTCTCTCTGTCACCAGGCTGTAAAGCTGAAATTTTCACAATGTATGTATTTTGGTTGCCGCTATAACAACAAATACTAACAATAAAAAATGAATGTATTAAGGGGGGTCCCATACAAAAAACGTGATTTTTTTCGTATTTTTTGCTCTTAATTACTAACTGTAACAGGTAGACGCTTTTAATTTTCACAGAATATGTAGTTGTATATTACCTTTCAAAATAAATAATTAAATTTAAAAAAAGTAAATAATAAAGGGGGGCTCCCATACAACAAACGTAATTTTTAAGCAATTTGTTACTCGATCTTAATAAACAGGTAGAAACTTAAAAAGTATTTAAGTATACATACAACAAACGTGAGTTTCTTTTATAGATGATGGTACGGAACCCTTCGTGCGCGAGTCCGACTCGCACTTGCCCAATTTTTTTTGTTGCTATAATTAATACAACTTTAAAATGTTATACGATTCAGTACAGTTAATGTTAGTACCTGCGAGATTTTCTGTTAAATACTTGCACTATTTTACAACCTGCTACATTAATGTTTTACGAGGAATCGAACGTTAACGAAACGTTTACGTAATAATCCATTAATTTTATTATAATATTCCTGTTTATGACTCCTGTGTGAGGCAAGCGTCCGTGGAAACATTACTTCTAGTTGTTGAGTATCGCGCGCTAATTTCTTAGAAGTGTCTATGGTATTGCGGTCGTTTCCGATGTATTTCTTCTTATTTATTACAAGACAACCAATGTTTTACGTACATATCTTTCAAATTAATGTATAATGAACAGCTTTTACTGCATGTAAACGAAACTGTGTTTATAACATTATAGGTTATTATTTTTTCATTGGTAAGTTTAGTTTATAGCTTAGTCTGTTTTAAACGCCAAAGTAGCATTTAACGCGATTTCTTTATTAGGGAAAAATATAAAACCGTCAACAAGTGGCTTAGTAATTGACATATCTTCATCCCATTAAAAATTTACTCATGAAACTAGGTATAATCAAGGACGCTATTTATTCATCATCATCATCATCAGACCGGTATTTATACTCTCCTACTGCTGGACACGGGTCTCTTCTCATTACGAAAAGGGTAAGGCCATGGTCCACCAAGCTGACCAAGTGCGAGTTGGCAGAATTCACATATCTTTCGAGAACATTACACTATTTATTTATCATATAGTATTGTGTGTGATGTCCGTATAGTATACTCGCAACACCGAAAACGTGATGTATAGATAAACGCACAGATAAAATATGGCTTATAAACACATACAGCCTACAATTTTCACGCATACTATCTGTACACACATCAATACGAAAAGACAATGGGTATATTTTTCATTGCCACTTGTCAGCTAAGTGTGTGTATAGATTTCTATTTGCGCACAGCACGCCGTGACGTAACAATAGCATGTGGAAAGGCTTAAGGGCGTGCCATTATAACTGTGAGATAAACCTGCTTACCATGTTATGTCATTATGTTAACAACGTTAAAGATGTGGGTGAACGCTGGTTTCTCTTATGATAAGGGATTTCGTATATTCGTTTTAGTTTGTCTTTCGAAATATGTATGCGAACATAGTGCCAACAGTACCGAAATATCTATTTTTAGAAACAAAGTATCTTGGTAGATGTTACGAAAAATAATGGTCACGAAAGCTTAAATTTTGCTTGCATCTAAATCTTGCAAGTAATTCGCTCGCTCGGCGTTCACTCTGTAGTACAAAGTGAACGCCGGGCACACGCCGAACGGACGCCGAGCGTACTGCTATACACTGTCTGTGTACCCCTTTATGCCAGACATAAGCTAGGAATGCTGACCTAACATTTATTGTGTATCATGTAGTTTGTAAGTACATTTTGCCATTTTGTAAGTCAGTCGAGTCCCGAGATCGTAACCATTCGGTCGGCTGCCAATAAATTAAATCCTTGTATTTTCTAGGAACAATATATACCTATTGTCCTAACCTTGCAAAATATTCTTTATTTTAAAAACCTAAATGCCGGGTCGCGCATTACAGTACGCTCGAGGAACGCTCATAACCAATGTGAGGGAGGCCTTATGGTTAGCACATTAACCGCCGTGTAGGTCACCAATGACTATGGCGGCGGAGGATTGGCTGTCAATCATTTTTGATTCTCGGTTAGTGTGTTAAGTACCTAATATCAATTACGTATTAAAAAATATTTTAACTCAATCAATTCCAACCACACTATTTTCGCTATTCATTGTGACTGTCGCACTGTATCATGTTGAAAACATATGTCTATACCTATTTATTAATTAATCCTCCATGTTACCCTCATGGGTATTCCTTAATAATAAATGGAAGTTGGGACTGGCCACTTGTCTGTATAGAGCGATCCTTTCGCTGCATTGAAATAATACCCGTCAACGTTAATTAGTCCGTCTATCGGACTTAGGGATTTCCCCAGGGAACTTGCTTAGTCATCGCGCCGAAACCTTATGGCCAGATAACAAATGAACCAATAGTTCAATTTTACAGAAAACAAGCAGGATTGGGTATCTGAATGATTCAATAGCTGTTTTCTGATACTAGTTTCCGCCCGCGACACCGCCCGCGTAGATGTCAAGGTATTATCGACTGAAGCTAGCATATGTGCTACTTATTCGCATTGTCACAGAAACCAGTAGCTTTTCGTGAAAAAGTAACAAACATCCATCCTCAAAAAGCTTGGCTTTAATGTAGCATTCACTTCAATACCTCATAATTTTATTATCAAACAATGAACACGATTTTATTTATTTATTTATAGTCTCACGCCTGTATCCCCGAAGGGGTAGGCAGAGGTGTAAATATTACACCCACATTTCGCCATGAATTTTTAGGTCCCACGTGATAGGGGGCGAGCCTATTGCCGTTACCGGGCACATCACGAGACTTCGGGCTGCTACTGAGTATTCGGAAAAACCCTGTAACACTTTTTGCCCGACCCGGGAATCGAACCCGGGACCTCCGATCTGTAGTCGCATACGCTATCCACTGGACCACGGAGGCAGTATGAACACGATGTTTTTAAATAACCTATTAATACTGTAATCCAACCTGTAGACCCATTTAAGATTAAATCAAGGTTTTTCTCAATATCATAGTCGGCGTCAAAACAATTAAAATCTGTTAAAAATGTAACCGTTTCCTTCCGTAATATAATGGTCAATGTTTCGGAAGCGTTCCGGTTAGTTTCGGAAATATTTCGACAATGTAATGGCGTCCATAACCTCGTATGTAATGTTCCCACGTCGAATTATTATTTGACACGCAAATAGTGCGTTACCCGCCGTATAAATATTGTTTCAACTTTCGCTATCGTAGTAATTCATTCTTATTGTAAGAAGCTGTTTTTAGAAAGGTACTATGCTTCTAACTTTTGGACCTTGAGTTACCCCGCATTTTCAAAGGGTGTGCGACTGTGCGTCCGCCCGGAAAACCATCCACCGTGGGCAGCTCTGACTCTAATTCTATTAGACCTTTATCAACAGTTTTGTGCTAGAAATATCTATAATCTTAATATATAAAATCCTTGCGTTACTTACTGACTGACAGACACGCTACAGCCGAAACTATTGGGCGCAGGAAGCTGAAATTTGGCATGTGTGTTCCTTGGGGACCATAAGAGTGCACTAAGAAGGGATTTCCCACGGGACCGGCCAAAATGGGTAAATTAAAAAAAATGCAGGCGTAGCTGCTGGCGTCCTCTGGTTTAATTAAATAACGCAGACGAATTAAATCTGCGAAGCCCACAAACATTGTGCTATAATTGACAATCGATATTGACGTGGTCTGCAATGAAATTATCGAGCTACTCTAGCAGTATGCAATTATATTATTGTGTTCTAAAATCTAAATAGTATTAAGTTACTTTCTATTTGTACTAACGTCAACAAAAACCTCTCTACAAAGTATTTTGTCGAGGTACCTATAAAGGCCCATTATAAGCATTTTATAAAATTAGTAGGCATTGAAATACCTCTTAATGAATGAATTTACTCAATGAATTGATTATAGCGAGCCGCTTGCTGCCAATCCGTGAGAACTAATCGAACACAAGATATTTTTGTGCGTCAAATTTTATTTTATATTTTCTCAGCTATGGTGTCCGCAATACTTGACCTTACCTACTTTGAAATTACATTCTTATGTGAATATTTTATTTTTGATTATGAAATCTCATTGGTCAGCATTATCAATGCTTTGAGAGCCGTTGCATATGATGCCTCTGCCAATTGGCGAGATTCAACTCTTGGTTTACGATTGAATGCGAACTGATTAAGTACAGTTTACTTTATGAATCTGTCGCGTAGGTGACTACTCGTCTGATAAAAGTACTAGCTATAACAATGATAGCTGATTTTACAGCTTCATAGGCACTTAATTTCATGCCTATATGACATTATAGCTGCCTAGAAACATCTTAATGACCCACATATACCATAGTTCAGATGCCTCTGAGAAAAATATAATGGCGACAATAGTTATTTGTGCAACAAGAAAGCAAAGTTGTTTTTTGTTTCGAGTGCTGATTTTGAGTCCCGAGCAAGCGAAGGATTCTATGATTGATTCACGAGCGTAGCGAGTGAATCAAAGTTAGAATCCTGAGCGTCGTGAGGGACTCAACAGCACGAGATACAAAAAACTTTGCACTCGTGTAGCACACATAACTTTTCACCACAGCACTGAGAACACATATTACTTAGGAGACATAGAAATGAACAGGAATAGATTGAATTCTGCATAATCACTTGTTGATTTAACTCTTCTGGTGTTAAAGTACAGTCATCATCGCTAGTTTCACTCATTTTTTTAGATTATTTTATATATCAATATAATTTAACACGTTAGGCTATAGGTACCTACTGTATCAGCATCAGCGAAATTTTTATTCCCGCTACTTTTTTAAATCGCGTTTTAATACCGCGCCCCTGATGTTTATTTTTCAAATGTATCATTGTTGTAATTCTAAATAAAAATGTATTGGTTAAATACTTATTTTATACTATTAATTAGACTTATTTTTATTAAAATCCAATAATAAATTGAACATGTAAACAATAACATATAAAAAAAAAGTAATTTCTTTGTTACAAATATCTTTCTTTTTTGTCGAATTCCAAAATCGAATTTCGAATTCGAAGGGGTTTGTTTTTTCACTCACTTTTTATATGCATGTGAAAGAGACAGAGCACAGGAAAATGTGAATGTTTCAAATTTTTGGCTGAACAATGTCAATTCGCGGCACTGAAGATTAAAAAATTAAAAAGCTACTTTGCCTCACGCTCGAATCAAAATCGCGTTTTGTTCACTGTTGTCTCGCAGCAAAAGCGGCATGTTTGAGCTGCTGTGGTGAAAAGAATATTAAACCATTTATAAAGTTGCTGACCCGCCGAAAAACAAGCTGACTATGAAAATATTTAATGTTATGAATGATGGTTGAGCACAATTAGAACTTATTCGGCGGAGCAAACATGTTTTCAAGAGAGACGGCTATAAAAACAAAGAACGTTGTTTATGACGCAGTTAAATATTATTGGTTTTCTTCAAAATGACCGAATTACTTCGTATAGCGCAATGCGACACGTTTCTCGTAATACCAATTTGATATAAATATTATCGTATAATTTTGATCCATTAAAGTTTCTGCGAATAATTACTATAGCGCTCCGTATTTCGTGGATCTGTTTATTTATTTGTATCCTGGAACTACCAACGTTGCAGAAAATACGAGTATCACACGAATCACAACGATTACCAATGCAGCTTGAATATAATTTGTACTAGTAGATTATTACGTATGCCATCTGCCATCATACATATGTACCTACACATTTTGCACACATTTCCACTCCTGTATCACCTCTGTAGCCAGGCCCGTTGTTCCATTAGTAGTGATTATTGGTAACAACGAGTTAAAGACACGGTGAAGTCAAATAGTTTTGGAACCCGCAATGTATTTATTCGGGAGTAAATTAGAGGGGTTGGAAATACAATCCACAACCCTTCTTACCAAACAAAAAAGCCTAAGAATGCAGCTCAGAAATGAGACAATTTACAAGCAGCTTCTATAAAAACTGTTGACGCCTACGTGTCCTTATAACACGACAATTCGATATCACAAACATCCTTATTACTATATACCTGCTCTCACATCTCAGCCGTGCAGCATCCTTGATCTTTTAAGAGTAAAGAATTCTCGGACTGCGTATCAGAACGGTTATTAATAAAATACCATAAATATTACGTCCAGTATGCGACCGACCCCATTCTGATCCAGTTCATTATTGCTGAATATTTTTTAATTGCATCCTATTAACAGTTTATTGCAATATTTCTATACGAAACGCCATGGTTGTGAGTAGAAGTGAATGTCGATTATTAAACGGAATGCGTTGGAATTGATTGTGAATTAATAAAGTATCATGAGAGTAGGTATATGAGTAGGTATATTATTTTAATTGTTGAGTAATGTGGTAATGAAAAACTAAATGTTTATAGTAGATGTATTTCGAAGTAGATTATGGTATATAACAAAGATCTAATTAAATAGCAGGCACGAATATTGGATTGCACTATTTTTAAAATCACCATAATATGAATTCTAGAAGTTTCTCACCGGATTTTCTCCATAGAGCTAACTCGCTTTGGAACCATGCATCCTCAAGTCAGTGACGTTTCGAATGAGAAACTTAATACTTGATGTATTTAAAACAAACATATATGAACTTTGCATTGTTTAATAATGACCAAATACATATATTACTAGCCGTTTCCCGCAGTTTCACACGCGTCCTGAGGGAACTACTTCGCGTACCCGAACACCCCAAATATCTTTCGGACCCCAATTTTTTCTAAAATAAAATATAGCCTATGTTACTCGCAGATTATGTAGCTTTCTAATGGTGAAAGAATTTTTAAAATCGGTCCAGTAGTTTTTGAGTTTATCCATTACAAACAAAAATACAAAGTTTTCCTCTTTATAATATTAGTATAGATTACGCCATCCGTGCAGATTTACACAAGCTCACATCAATGTTTACATTGTTTTACATGACATATCAATGTTATTTATAATTTATCGTCTGCTATTATCGTAATTACAAGTAATATTGACTTTCGCTTTTATTCAATTTAATTACTGCTTGTTCTATCGCGCGCCATATTATTACACTAGTCACTAGAGGATGCCCGCAGCTATGCTCGCACATTCCTTGTTAGATTTGCGTTGCTGTCCGATGCTGTGGGAATTGCAGGCAAAACTTAGTGCACCCCTACGGTCCTCAAGAAACATACATGCAAAATTTCAGCTTCTTGCGCCCAATACTTTTGGCTGTCAGTCAATCAGTAACAGGAGAATGTTATAAGTATACCTATATATATATGTCTTTTTTATAGACTTTAGCCTGTATCCCCTAGGGTGCCATGAATTTTTAGGTCCCACGTAATAGGGGGCGAGCCTATTGCCGTACCGGGCACATCACCAGACTCCGTGCTGTACTGAGAATTTGGAAAACCGAAAAATAAGATGAGAATTTGAAAAAAATTGGAAAACACTTTTGCGCGGCCTGCAAGCAAGAGTCTTTGAAAATAATTATGTGGTACCCATACGCTCCGTCTCAAACCCAATAAGAAAAGCGACATGAGTTTTCAAAATGAAAACCAATGCCTGTGTGTTGGGCACAATATTTAGGCAAAATATCCATTTACTTATTTTTTATTATCCAACAACATTATCAACCCTACAATAGTTCTGTCGATAATATTGTAGTACCTCTAAGTACTCAAAGTTTACGTTTCTATTGTGCAACCTGACGTGAAAATTATTACGCGTTTGACAACTTTCCACTCACATGCGAATGTCTTTATTGCTTCGTGCTCATTATATTTGTCATACTTCGCTGGTGTTAAATCACTTAGCAACACTGGATCTCTAATAATCTATGAAGGAGATTGAAAGTGAACTACGCGATAGAGGTTTTATGATGGTTCATCTTGTTTGTAGAAGCGTTAAACTATTTCTCGCACATGCTTGGCCTATCTGAAACAACATAATGACCTTATACTAAATATATAAAGCTGAAGAGTTTATTTGTTTGGTTGAATGCGCTAATGTCTGGAACTACTGGTCTGATTTGAAAAATTCTTTCAGTGTTAGATAGCCCATTTATCAAGGAAGGCTATAGGCTATATAACATCGCGCTATGAGCGACGGAAACGGAGCAGTAGCCTTAAATAGCGCCGGTGTAACCGCGGGCATCCTCTAGTATTAGGTAAAGCTAATGAAATACAGAACGAGGCATGAAGTTTATTTAAATTTGTAAGCTTCACGGAAATGTGAGACAATACTTACAGAGAATCCAAGCCAATTGATCTTGTGGATATGTCAATAGTGAAACGATCGTGTGGCGATCCAATAAACCTTCGATAATATGAGGTCCGACCGAGCCCAAATTTCATCATTATTGTCCATTTAGTAACCTTTTATTTATTATAGATGACAATATACATTATGTATAATGTTTCGAAGAAGCCGCAGGCGAAACCTGTTAACACTGGAGTAGTAACGATGGCTCTATTGAAGAACGGAACTCGTAACATACCTCCAACTCTCACGGTGACCCGCAAGACCCATCAATACTCTACAACTCAATTTGAATAATATAACTACCGGTTGCGTAAACAATTTAGTTGTAAATCTCAATGTTTAGTGTCGAAATAACTCAATTTTCCTTGTGATGCAATTGTCTAGATGTGTTCTAAGAGTGCTAATAGCTAAATCGTATTGTGGAGGCGTATTCTCACAGCTATCTTGATTGTACAGCGCTCTTGATATTATTGCGTGGCCCTCTTATCAGTTAAGCTCGGCTGTTATGCACGGAATGCTATTTCAGAGATTGTAGGCGTCGAGTAAAACTGTTATTTGTAATTAAGTCGGGACGGAATACTAGAGCGACTACATTGGTGGAAAGAGATATTAGTTTTTTTATCACCAGTCCTGTACATAATACTGTCCCACTGACAATTGCGGGTTGGCGGGTGTTATTTTAAAAATAGTTCAGGGCGATAAAATACTGGGTGGGGTATGGATTCCAAAAATGTAAGTTAGATGACTGATTGTAAATTGAAAAAGGTAATGTTCAGAATGGTAGGGTCCCGCTGGCGCACTTGTTACAGCATGTATGTGCCGGCTCATGCCACACTCTTAAATAAGACCGTCGTAAAGTAACAATATGATTACTTACCTCTGTGGTTTGTTAAATAAATGATAGAGTTACAAACCCCTCTTCTTCTTATAGCTCTTGCTTCTTATAGCAAGAGCTAAAGAGATGGAAAGTCCTCAGTCACGGTCGTACGAATTCCTTGTCATCTTGCTATACACGGGAGAAGCATGAGGCACACAGCCTTGTCTTTTTTTTTTATAGACTCACGCCTGTATTCCCGAAGGGGTAGGCAGAGGTGTAATATTACACCCACATTTCGCCAGGAATTTATTTAGGTCCCACGTAATAGGGGGTGAGCCTATTGCCGTACCGGGCACATTACCAGACTCCAGCCTTGTCTGACTAACGATATTATCGGAAATACGAAAACGATGACCAAATAACCAAATTTTACAAGTCATTAGTCATATATTTTCTCTGCCCTCTTTTTAATATTAATGTTTTGATGATTAAGCGGAATGTTGGCAGAAGCACAGTTTTATAACAAGTTGTAATAATCCGTGGTTATGTCAACGGCGTGATTCATCGATAGTCGATACGATACCCAGTCAAGGTAATAGTGAGTGTGTGTGACTAATAGTTGTTTAATGTGGTGTATTGTGTGTTAAGTATTGTTTGACCATGTGGCGCGTTCCATTGTTAAGTCATGGTTGTTTTCAGTTTACGCGTATGTTACACTTTTGATATTGAGTTGTTTTAACGTATCGTATCTGTAGTTATATTGGTACTTTATGTGCTAAACGGCTGAAGCGAAGTTGTCTGATTCGTATCAACTTTGCGTTTAATTGAAACTAGAAACTGATGATGATAATTATTTCAGAATTCCATGTAAGGGATAAAAATATAGTAGGTGTGCTATGGTCTATGTGGATTCGTGTGGTGAGAATGTCACCACCCCATATCATCCCGTGGGTGTCGTAAGAGCCGACAGAGGGACCATACTATCCAGAGAACAGCACTGTAAGAGAAGAAAAACTTGAAATAAACCCTATACCAACCCGTTTGGCCAGCGTGGTATAGTAGGCCAATTCCTCCTTTCAAAGGAGAGGCCTAGTCCAGCAGTGGATTGTAAGGGGCTGAAGATGTGCTATGGTCCAGGCGGATGAAGTCGCTGGTCAGAGCAAGTACATTACATAATAAAGGCATATTATGTAATACGTATGACAATTACGTAATACGTTTAAATTATAAGTTAATGTACTTACCTACATGAAAATCTTAATATATAAAATCCTTGCGTTACTGACTGACTGACAGACACGCTACAGCCGAAACTATTGGGCGGAGGAAGCTGAAATTTGGCATGCATGTTCCTTGGGGACCGTAAGAAGATATTTCCCGAAATTCCCACGGAATCGGCCAAAACGGGTAAATTAAAAAAAAATGCAGGCGTAGCTGCTGGCGTCCTCTAGTGTAATCATATTACTTGTGTAAGAATGAATCGTTAAAGTTGCGAAATAGACAAAACCTTCCCAAGTCAAAAAATGATTTTCTTACCTACATAAATATTGCATTCTAAGCATTCTTTTGCGCCGTCAAAGTCCACAGTCCAAAGCCAGCGACGGAAACAGGCGAGTGTGCCGATTCTTGTCGACGCGTGCAAGACACGACCCGTGCTTCGTACCGTTAGATATAAACGCCGGCAAACTTCTTGAGCACTACCATAGACCAAAAGAGCTGCGCAGTAGCAATTTTACGTACAAAAATGTCTCCTGCGCATGCATATTGATCTATGGTAGTGTTCAAGAAGTTTGCCGGCATCTATAAGTACTTCACGGTAAGTGCGATGGTATTACGATTGAATATAAGCAAGGGTTTTGTTTGCTAGTGGGTAGGCAGCTGTGTTTTGTTGACTTTGTTCTATAATTACAACTAGTATGTGCCATAGTTTCCATAATTGAAATTATCGCGATTATTAACCAGGGGCCCAATTCTCCTAAAAAAATACAGTTTCGATATAATGTCAGTGTCATACTTACGTCACAAAAAGCTTATTCTTAAAAATTATCTGATATTTTAATGAAATTGTAACGATATCGTATTGAAACAAGTGTCAAAATATGTGTCAACGACGAACTGTTTATTTCAAATTATACGATAATGAAATTAGGTTATCAGAATACCGCTTATGAGTCCATTCAAAATATAATATCAATGTCATAATAATATAAAAAATACGAGAATTGGGCTACAGAGCTGCTACTGCTATAATCGATGCTGAAACGTCAGGGCAGATAGAAAGTATTTCACTTTCCTTTTAAATATTATTATTTTTTTGTTGCGATTGACACTAGGTACACAAAAATAAATAAACACGTGGCATTCTTGATTATTAGCGATTAGATACTATAGTTTTGACGATATCGCCGATTATTGTGGTGGTAGAGGATACAGAAAATAAAACAATTTCGTATCTCCTTATCAGCTAAAGAGACACGTAGTTGCTTTATTAAGTCCCAATGTGGGAATGATTGATATATGCGGGCTTCGCGATCGGAGTGCCCTGGGAACAATCTTGTTACACCTCATACGTCTCCCACGTACCTAACTGACACGTACTATGCTCTATATAATCGGATCAATTTACTGCGACTTACTTGCACACATGACTCAGTGGATGAAACGGCAACTTCCGTGCAATGTACACCTTACAAATTATGTCATGGCTTCAGTAAGCAGTGAGTTGTTCGGTATTTGATGTCACTGCTCTCTTGATGATGATTCTGCAGATTATTTCATAGATGACACGCCATAAATAGCTTAACTTAAACATTCTGCCAATGTGGCGTCTGCCAATAAGCTTGGCATACAGTCATTGACTTGGCAAAGATACATTCTCGGATATATGCAGGCAGGTCGATGTACACATACGTTAAAAGTTATTTTTCAGCAAATAACTTTTACCAAAGAGATTGTGTTGTCTTACTGATGCACTTCTAGGAAACCATTTAAAACAATAATGTGCCAGTATTACATCAAGTATCAGATAAAAAATCTTCCATTCACTTAATGTCGATCATAACTGAGCATAATAAATCTAATTTGTACGCAAAACGGCGGTAGATCACCGATTATGACTCACATAAGTGTCTATGACTGACGTATGTATGTATTAATGATACAAACTGCAAAACATTACGACCTATAGTGAGCTTATCGTGTTATATGGGAAGAGTGAAAGTGTGTGCAATAAATTTATAGTCGGCTGCGCTGTACATGTTATGAAATTGATTATATCGTAGAAATTCTTCGTTTGTTGATGGGAAACGAGATACACGGCTTTCGATTACAGATTAATAAGATATGGTATGTCTGGTTATCTTCACTAAGTTAATTTATGACTATTTCTATTACACTATCATGTCTTCTACGAGTTTAATGTTCTAGCTTAAAACTAACTTATCTTTTGTTGTGAAAACTCTCTACTCTTAATTCCTGTTTTGTTAGAAATTTTCCGCTCGGAACGACGGAGACAAAGGCTACTCCGACTTGGTCCATCTATATTTCTGTACCTGAGAAGCATATAACTGTAAGAGCCAAAAACCAAACTTTACAGGAGAAGGTTTTTTCTCAAAAATAACTGACAATCTTGACTTTAAGGAGTTTGTGAAATAAAATGAGGCAACATTTTGCAGAACATGTTTAATTAGATGATAACTACACTAATAAACTTTAATTAGGTAACAATATTGAGGTCAATTTGACAGTATAATTGGTACTTTTTTAAGGAAATATAAAAAACTGTATCACATACAGTGTTATGCTTTTAAACAAATTAACTCTTATATTAACAGTCAGCAACATACCTTAGAATTCGAATTAAAATAAACTGAAAAAAAAAGAAAATAATTATAAAAAATGTTCAAAGCTATAAATCAGTCTTAATTTTCGAATTCTTCGGAAACATCAACAGTATTGCCGTGAGGAAGGTCAATATAAAACATTTTTAGGTTTGGATCGGCAATAATTGTGTTAAGGTCTTTTAGCCATTGTACTTGGGAATGCTAATGGGGCGAATACTCTGGTTTCCTTGGGGTAAGGTATTTGGCAACAAAAGAGCTTGTTTTGTGTTTTTCTTAAGATTAATCTCTGAAAACTCTTCATCATAAAAAGAGTTTTTATGAAATAAAATCCCACTAAGTACTGTCTTTTATGACTTCTAGCCCACACGCAGCGTGAAATAAAAAACGATTCGACTTTTGAATTTTTACGCCTCTGGCTGAAATTAGTTTCCAATGATTTGATATCCTTGATATTCAAAAGATCCATGTTGTGAACTATCAGAGGATTCTTTGTTTTACAAATTTTTACGAACTGCTTCCAATCACGTGGAACTATAATATAAAAACGAGATAGTTCACTTTTCTTTCCTTCTATGACTGAATGGACAATGTCAGCTTCGGAGTGTGCGTGGCCACGATGTAGAAATAAGTGGTTGATTTTACAATCAAATTAGCTATTTTAATTGCTATTTTTGGCTATTATAAAACACGGGACTTGTTACCAACTGCCATGTTTTGTAGTAGCCAAAATTAGCAATACAATAGTATTACATTGCGGTTTTGCCCCGAACAATTGTCAGACCAAATTGTAATTTCTTCCGTTTTTTCTTCCTTCTAGTTAGGAACCCATTCAATGATGCATGATCCTACTTTATTGGCTCCTCTACCTCCTTGTGTTTCATCCCACATCATACAGTAAGACTGTTATCCGGGTTATCCGTATCATTATGTAAAGTTTCGTTGAACCCGCCGCATAAACTTATTTTGAAGTGTTTGTAGCCTATGGATCCTGTGTGTGCGAACTGCACTAGCATATGGCGTTATAGGCCTAATACACGATGTGTAACCTTACCTTGTTCCTAAGCGATAGTTTAAATTAAGCGTTGACTAAGCTATGTAAACGCCCAAGCGGAGGCTCTATTGCGAGCCTTCGTAATGTGTGAACGGAACGATAGTCGATCATCAAGAATCACACCAAGGTATTTGGCTTCCCTAGTCCATGGAATAGGGGATCCAAACATCCTTATTTGTGGGGTCGCACCCGGAGGGTACAGGTGAGGAGCTCTCCGGTGGAACAGCACCGCCTGACTCTTCTCGGGATTGATCTCTATCTGCCATTTCCGGAACCACGTGCCTAAGGTGTTAGCTGCGGATTTGAGCTTGCTACTGAGTGCGCCAGGGTCTGCGCCTGAGATATAGATGGCTGTGTCATCTGCATAAAGTGCTGTCTGCACTAGCCAATGCATCGGTATATCAGCAGTAATCAAAGAATACAAGAAAGGCGAGCGCACGGACCCCTGAGCGAACCCTGGGCCGGAGGGCGTGACTCGAAGAAAGCGTGCCTTCAACGTGGTACCGAAAGCTTCTATCCGACAGATAGTCTCGTATGATGAGCACGAGCTTGTGAGGTACTCCCATAGTGGATGTACTGTAACTCCTGCGCGCTATTTATAAGATCGCTTCATCGTGTGCCACGTCACCGAAATTGTAGCGGCAGAACAATGTAACTCCGCACATACAGTAAAATGCAAATTATATATTCGAGTATTTTAATGTATAATCACTTAAAATATGATGCTTTAGAATGTTCCCCAGACATATATTATAATACAATTTCGAAACTCTGTCATAAAGTTGAATTTATTAGTTACAGTACTATGGCTTTGTAGAGAAGGACACATACAATAGGATAGTGTAAAAAACTCAAAATCGTAAAAAACGGAGTTACAGTGTAATGCTTCTCAGGTACAGATTTTTAAGAGACAATTATTGCACGAATGTATCGAACAACAATCGATGTATTGTCTCGAGCTAGTCATTCGAATCACTGCTCCATTCAAGCAGCCAATTACTATTTATTATTGAACGGTATTAGTAATCGAGCGATGGCACGATTGCGCTTACCTCATCAGTCTAATGAGACAGTCTGAGAAATTCACGTCAAAATTACGTTTCGAACAAACAGCTCTAGAACTGTTGAGTCATCTATAGGTTGTCCGTACGACCTTGTGGTCGTTTTACAAAATTCTCGTCGGTAAAAACGGATATTCGGCCTACGCCCTTGGTCGGCCGGTGGTCCATGACGATGCACAATACCATTGGCTGCCCTCCACTGTGACAAATACTTATTGATTAAACTGAGGGCGAAATTTCCTTTCAATAGGTATGACTGTTGGTTGGCTCAGTGAAGTAATGTACAAGCGTGACCTCATGTACATAAGCAAAGTCAAGCTTTACAGCTGCAGTACGGTTCTGATACTTATTACCTAAACCATAAGAACGGTGCAAAGGTCAAAGTGCCTAGCTTGATGAGTAGCGATGTGTACAATTACAAATCATGAGTCGGGAGATCGTGATGCGCGGTTTAATTGATTTTTCTCTCAGGTACTTAATACGAAGTACCTGCAACGAGGAAAGTCGTTGTTGAATAGGCAGTAGGATAGTAGTCAGTTATAATGTTTGCTGTCGTAATAAAAAAGGTTGTAATATCCCAACTGTTCAGCTTTTGCAGTGTTTGGAGTTTAATGGCAGACCATTGGCCTGTCACTGTACTTCGTTTAAGCCTGAGAACACTGACATGACCTTCCTCAACAGCGGGATAGTTAATAATCACAGCTGATGTAGTTTTTAAGAATGACGACGTATTTATCGATTACTTGGTCATTTGCCAACTGATTTATTTGAACAGTAGTAGTTGAATACCTTGCGGTTGTGCTGATGATAAAATGGAAATGTTTAAGGTATTTTCTTAGAAGTTAAGAAACCCAAACGTCATTGTTTATAATTGCATATTCAAAGCGTTTATTCATTCATATGTAAACAGCATATCTACTATTGTTTTGATAATAATTACTAGTGAGACGTGTAATTGTGTAAATATACAACAGTAGCCATTATCATAAATCTTGTACGCTTCTATTAATAAATGTCATTAATTAGTCGATAAAATAATAAACAGAAATGCTATTTAAATAAGTAACTGAAATAATAATATATTATGTTTATATTTAGTCCATTCTATTTACGTTTTTCAGTCTACCTTTGAATTTGTTTTGCGGAACGCCCACGAACATAAAAACAGCATAGAAAGAAAGAGATAATGTCTTAAATGTATCAGAACCTTACGTAATAAACTGCAGTCCTGATAATGATCTTGTAATTTTCTTGAAGGGTAGTGACTATTTATCATAATATTCGTTTCGTCTTTTGTCAGGTGCTTGCTACAAAGTGCTTGGTTACCAAGCCATACCATAATAATATGGAACAGAACGATTTTCTCATAATGTCATGTATGTATTTTGTATTTCTATTGTAAGTACCAAGCTTTTCTCTCAAACGCCAAAAATATATCTTTTTCATATGCCGATATATAAGAGAAAATGAACCCAATGTCAAGTTGAAATATACCGTTGATTAAAGCGAAACCATTGGCTCAATAAAAGTTGTAAACTGGCCTACATCGGGGCAATTTCCGTCGCAAAGTCTAACAATAACAATTGGCTAACTGGCTATTTGTAGCCAGATACAGACCAATGTATTGACTTATTTAGCCTTGAGAATGAAATGAATAGGCAAAGGTATACCTAGGTATAGTTTCATTGGATGTTTTTCTTTATTTTCCGTTTAGCGGTTGATGATTTTATTTTGTTGTAAGTCCTGTCATTTTAGCCTATCTATACTACTGAAAAGGAAGATTCAGGTTTAAGGACAGGACGACAATTCTTCTGCCAGAAATGTACCTACACGTAATATGGACTATGTATCAAATACTACATATATGTAGGTAAAAGACATTAACGCAGTCCATGAGCAGCGGTTACTATTTACAATTTATGGGCCGTTCGCTAGTCTGCCACCAGCAGTACTAAAAAAACATTATCCATAATAATCTGACATCCTACGCGTCCGTTATTTCAAAGCTCATAAAAGTGGCGATTGAAGCATTTAAGTGCGAAATAAGTGTATTATCTTCGTAAAGATCTCTTCAAATTTAGAATAAAACAATACTGATTGTGTTAACCAATTTTTTATTATTAGATTGTGCGTCTGACATGAAACTACGATTTACCTACGGATTCTATCGCGATATGTTTGGACACAAGTCCTTGTGGTGACGGATTAAAAATACGGAATGCCATACGACAATCATCCTATGGGTGTCGCAAGAGCCGACAGAGGGAGCATATTATGAAGAGAACAGCACTGTACGAGAAAACTTGATACGAACCCAATACCAACCCGTTTGGCCAGCGTGGTATAGTATGCCAATTCCTCCTTTCAAAGGAGAGGCCTAGTCCAGCAGTGGACTGTTAAAGGCTGATGATGATAATTATGATGTTTGTTTTACTGACATTACTTTAAAACTAATATATCACGAAAGAATTCGCAAAATGTATGAATTTAATGTGTAACATTCGCGTAAACCGAAGTAAATACTACGTCGCTTACCAAGTCTGATTTACTATTATGATCATACATACACATACGCAAAATACTGCACATTTCCTCTGTAACTTTTACCTTACCTTTAAAGGTAGGGCATATTAGCCCGTGAAACCGGCTTCGTTTCGGTGTGTAATATCAGTGCAAATAACGCGGTTATGTAAGCCCCTATGACATTATGTTATATAATCGGAATATGGCCTCCATGCACGTTTGTACACTCGTAACTTATTATCGGTCTAGCGGCGTATATTAATGTAGTGCTATGTTTGATATAGGTTTTGTGAAGTTGTCTAGATATAACTGGCAAGGAAAGGGATAGATGTATAGTCGTGGTGGATGGGATAGGTGTGGATTGAAATCGCGTTGACCTATTTACACCGAAATATGTTTTTATCCTGGCCTGTCTTACAAAGCCCAGCAAAGATTTGGATTCTGGCCCCTCCTGCACCATTCTTAGGGTTTAAAAGCACCTTAACTCTTGTATCCCGGTAAAGAATATCTAAGCCTAAATGTATTAATGCTATATAAAATTCAATCTGAATTTGCTTTGGTCTTTTTGATAAAATACACCTAATTACAATACACCAACATTACCTTCGAACGTACATAAGTACTTATAAGCTATAAAGCTTATATATTCCCACATTAACATTTTTCAGTAATAAAATTTAACACTTCCTTTACTTACACTATTACAAGTCGTACCTTAATGCTCAAGTCATGAAAACACATCAGCGAACATTTACCAGTTTAACCGCAAATATGAAAGCTGTCTAGTGGCCGTGGCTCTATCTTAGAGAAAGGTATATAATCTCATTACAGTAAGTTACAGTAGGTAATTCTTTTAGCACTAACGGTCCTTGATAAATGCTTACTGTTGAAGTACCTACACTTGTCTAGTACCTATTAGTTTCGGACTAGATGGTGTTGTGTGTAAGTGGTAGATTATAATATAATTTCTAAAAAGTCACTAAGTACATCTTTTCATTCCATGATTTCAGCATGGGCATCCATTTCTTGACATTTGCCTTGAATTTTAATAGCTTGCCTCATATACCTTACAAAGCTATAAAATTGCAGGCATATGTCTGGATATGGGGCAAGCTACTTATTAAAATACAAGGCGTATACTCAATATGGGGCAAGCTATAAAAATACAAGGCTTATACTCAATATGGGGCAAGCTATAAAAATACAAGGCTTATACTCAATATGGGGCAAGCTATAAAAATACAAGGCTTATACTCAATATGATGATGATGATGATGATGATGATGACTGTCTTCTGACAATTATACTGAATATAAAATCTGTTAGCACATAAAATTGTAGTCTTGTGTGTGTGTGGCTTTGAACATGAAATCATTAATAATATGTATTTGTGACTGAATATTTAAATAAAACTTGTTAAAACAATAGTTTACGTGCAGTGCATTTTATGTTTATTCATGAGTGACGATAATCGTCTTATTTACGAGTGCATACAGCCAGGCTAAATTGATGAACCGTGTAATGCGACTTCATATTACATTATTTGCTGTCAACGAGTTATGAAAATATGGTTTATGGTTCTTATTGTCGCTTTCTTAAATAACACGCAGGTGTTATATTAAACGCGCCCGATAAATTCAAGACGCACGCACTCGCAAACGTCTTAGCCTCTGGACCGCCTATATCTGCTATCGGAAGATTCTGTCCCTTACAAAACATCACCTACCAAGTGAAGACTATGTCGTAAATCTCTGCGCTGCAAGCAAGTATAGTCAACGAACTGTAATTTTCACTCCATGTCATCTGTCAACAACGTGTCAAACACATGAGGTTACTAGCGCTACCATTACTATTTAAAAAAAATACGATTCACTGATTGCATTTGTGCTGCACTCTGGTATCATAACTACAAATTCTAGGTTACAATAATATATATTTTATGGACAGTCATCAAGTAACCACTACCATTACTGAAGTAACGAATTCGCTTCATCTCATGCCTTTATCGCAGTGAATTCACAAACAATAAGCCACAGCGGCGGGTTGCGCGCGCATTGTGCGTATACCAGCACACAACGCTAAAGGCCTGTTCAGACCTAAGCGGTATTCGCTACTGTCTGCGGCAGAGAAAACCCAGTGGGTATGCGGTAATATTACTGTTCAGACCTAAGCGGTATGTGGGTAGAATAACGCGCGGTAGTCGAGTTTCGCTCAGAGAGGTAAGAACTAGCTGCGGTACTTGATACCAAATACCTACCTGAGCGAAACCCGTGCGGTATGTACCTCTACCCACAGCGGCAGCGAATATCGCTCAGGTTTGAATAGGCCTTTATGTTGACACTGAGCGATATTGTTCCATGGTCACGATCGGTCACCGCTCCTGCTGCCGACGACATTGTCCATTAAGCGGGAGCCATCGATATTACAGTACGATAAGACATGAAGAATTTTATGGTACTAATAGGGAATGCCCGCTCATTTTGTTTTAATTTAACCGTTTCTTACCTATCACGTCAGAATTGCCGGAAATCTCTGTCCTTAGTGCACCCCTAATGTTTCAAGAAACGTGCATGCCAAATTTTAGCTTCTTGCGCCCAATAGTTTTGGCTGTGCATTGTCTGTCAGTCAAACAGTAACGCAAGAATATTTTTATACAGAATTGAACTACTTGTGATATGAACTGATTGCAAATCGGACGAATCAGTCGCAATATGGACCAAACGCGAATGCTACCTTTGCAGTTGCTTAATAAACCAATCGCGAAATGGACCAAATGGGAAAAAGGTTCTGCTTCAATAACTGAGTAGGACAATCGCAAGATGAGCAAATTGCGACAAAGGTTCTAATGCAATTGCTACTTGAATCCATCAAGACTGAAACAACGCTATAAAATCGCCATTTATAGACTTCGTAATATTTGGCAATGTTATGAACTTACGAGTCAAGAAAATAAAGTGGCGTAAAAACGTCATTAAAAAAACATTTATTATTTCTCAGCTACACACATCATTGCACAAGAATTTTGAAATCGACGCGTTAATGGTTTTAAAATATTATGCTTTTATTCTTAACAGTATATTGTGAAGAAATGGATATGTGATTTACCTGTTCTATCTTCTAAGCAGTTTTCTATCATGCCTCCGAAATTAAATAACTAAATATCTGAGTAAATATCAAGTAAACAAAAGTCTATTAAAATGAAGATGCCTTCAGCGTAAGCTTTAGACACAGAATTACTTACCTACAAGCTAGAGAAATCGGATGCCTTATCTAGTTTTCCGATAAGTATCGCTGTGGACTGAAGGTATTTCAGATAGAAAGATAACAAACTTGCGCCTTGTTTTATGTAAATCCAGCAGCCCATCTGCCCGGTAGTAGTTGTAACTATTTGCCTATTAAGTCTAACGAGATATCTTATACTAATATATAAAGCTGAAGAGTTTGTTTGTTTGGTTGAACGCGCTAATCTCAGGAACCCGATTCGAAACATACCAGGTCCGATTTGAAACATTATTTCAGTGTTAGATAGCCTATTTATCGTGGAAGGCTATAGGCTATATAACATCGCGCTATGAGCGACGGGAGCGGAGCAGTAGTAGCCTTAAATAACGCGGGTGTAACCGCAGGCATCCTCTAGTACTATATAAGCAGGTAGACCTGCCTCTGCATCGTTGGAAATCGAAATAGTTGTTAGCATTCCTCTTCGCCTTGTGGAATGTCACTCCAATGTATTTCTTTTACGACCAAAGATGATTTGTAGTTCTACTATTTTATCGTTTCGATTGACATTTGATATCAAATAACTTAGTTACTATTACTTTTTTGTAAGATGAGTTTGCTTTGTTAACCATGATGGTCGATGCTCACGCATCCGTATATATTCTGTATTTTACGTATGTCCTACTATCCTGTTTGTGTATAATGCAACTCCTGACAAATGTTTAATTTACGTAGCCTCAATATTGTCAGTTGTTGGACCCTTTGATGAATGTTTTAAGTTACCCAGACAGATATGTTTAGATAAACATCAGCGTCAAAAATGACAATTTGCAAATTGAAAACTCAAATGCTAAAACTTCTTAGCACAATTATCATAATTTCAAAATTACATGATAACCGTACAAGGCAGCGATAGCTGACTGACTATAACGACAGACTGCCATGCAGAGGGTATCGGGTTCGAATCCACGGCGCGCACCAATGACTTCGGAGTTATGTGCGTATTAATTGTTAAATATCGCTTGTCCCGTGCCTCGGAGAGCACGTTAAGCCGTCGGTCCCGGTTGTCATGAAGATCTTTGACAGTCGTTACAGGGCGACAGTACCTTCTAAATAAACTGACACTAGTCTAAACCATGGAATATCGCTATCCCTTCGGGTTGCGGAGGTCAGACAGGCAGTCGCTCTGTGAAAAAGCTAATATTCAGCCAAATCCGGTTAGACTAATTATATAATAAGCGGACCCCAGATTGAAACTGGGATAACGCTAAGAGAAAGAAGAACCTACATACATGTTTGTTATTGCTACTTCTCTGCAAAAGCTAACTTACAATATATTTTAACATGACTGCTAGTTTACGATCATCTTAAGACACTGTAACTATATTTACTTTAATAGAACCTCAATCATAACAGTGATAGGTGTATCAAGCGGTTTCCTGTAGTTAAACCATAGAAAATGTAACTGTACATAATGTCTTTGAAAACGAAAGCTCCGATCAAAGTATTTTAATTACGTATACACACGATAGTAATGTTTATAATTGTGGTATCTTCGAACTATGATTATAGTCAGGCAGTTATAATGGTCGACCGCCAACTGGTAGTTATGTGAAACGAACTTCTTAATGTAATGCCAGTTATTTTTCGTATTGAAAAGCTATAGTTAAAAGTGCAGTACGGTTAACTCTTCATATTATCTGTCCGGTTGGTTTAAAGTACCGTTTTAGATCTGAAAGTTGTTCTGCATCCGTTTTTGAAGAGGTTGTATGCTAAACTTTAGACTATTGAGCTTTGCTTAAATTAGGGTTCAGGTATCCGCTTGTGCCGTGTGGTTGACGGCATAGACTACAAGTGTCACCACCCCCTATCTTCCCGTGGGTGTCGTAAGAGGCGACTAAGGGATAACACGATGCAAATACCATCTTTGCGTAGAGACGGAAAACTCGACATCAAACCCTATACGACTGCCTCGTTGGTCTCGCACCATAAATGTGCGCGTTGGATCGGGAGGTCCCGGGTTCGATTCCTGGGTCGGGCAATGTTATTGGGTTTTTCTGTCACGAAATTCTCAGTAGCAGCACGGAGTCTAGAAATGTGCTCGGTACGGCAATAGGCTCGCCCCTTATTACGTGGGACTAAAGTATATCTGGCGAAAAGTGGGTGTAGAAATACACCTCTGCCTACCCCTTCGGGGATAAAACGCGTGACGTTATGTATGTATGTATGTATGTATCCGCTTGTTTACTGAGCGGTCAAACCAAAACGAGCGGTCACGATTGTTAGTGTGCCTTTTGTGTCCTAGAAATTGTGAATAGGTCGATCTTATATGCTGTATTTTTAAAGGCTATTAAGACGGCTACACATTATTCTTAAAAGTACGTTTGTTCCATTAAGTATGGAAATTCATCTTTGCCGGAACATATATACATAAATTCACGCCTGTTTCCAAAGGGGTAAGCAGAGACTACGGAACGCCACTTGCAAAGATCCTGAAATATGTCTTTCGCTTCATTCACTCCCATCAAGTTTCTCATGTATGCCGAAACGATAAATCCATTAAATAGGTATGTGCCTCTAAATAACAATATCGTTTTCTAATGTAAATTTCACCGTCCAATATTGCTTTAACAATTTAAAACCAATAAGGAAAACTGTCCTGAATTAATTAATTAGCTTAATTGTATTGCACCAGCTGTGTTTGAGGAAAACCAGGCTTTAAAAATAAAAAGTTTTTCGATTACGCGACCTTTTCCGGAAATTGGAGTGCACCATGTGTACTTTATTACAGAATTTGGAAAGTACTTAATCAAGTAAGTACAGTTTTATAGTTTTGTCTGACTCTAAACCTTTGTTTTCGTTACCATACGTTTGAATTGTTTGTGAAATTTAGATCTGTAATGTGAATTTAGGTATTTGCAGTAGGTACGACTAGTTTTGGAATGCGTGCTATATATGTTTGTATGTTTCTAGCATACGCGTTCTTTATTTAAAGACAAGCTTTTGCCCATGGCTTTGCCCGAATGGGGTTTGTTATCATCATCGTCATCAGCCCAGTATTTAAACTGACTCTCAACTGATATTGATAGGCATGAGCCTCTTTTCACTTTAAGATGGGATACAATTTTAAGTATTATGCTCAATATATTATTATGCAGAGTTGCAGACCTTAACCATACTGAACCATTTGCTAAGTTTGACAAAGATCAGATTAATAACAAAATAGTTCTTTGTAATCTTTGAGAATGAGATGCATTTAAACCTCCCCATCTAAGTCTCAAAGCTCCAAACACTCCGTTACAGTAGAGAATCCACACACAATGTGTTGTTAAAGACAAACTGAAAGACAAAATGTGACTTCGAAAGTCTTTTAGCGTCTTACAGTACAATATATTCAGTTCTAAGTCTAAGCACAGTCACGAAACACATAAAGTGGGAGCCAGTAGCTTAATAGCCTGCATCTGGAAAAGGCGGAGTTGTTTTGAATAACAAGCAACAACAGCCAGTCATCTTAATATCTGCAGACAAATTCTATTATTTATATTATTACGACGTGTCTTAAGTTATTATGCATTGATAAATTTCTCCATAATAAACCATAAAGACGTCGAACATAACTGGTTCGTAGTGAGAAACTGTGATGTTAAAATATTGATAGAAAGTGCCTGTTTTAATTATCCCTGTTAAATATATATTACGCCCTCAGCCACGCTTTAGCGAAACCTTCGTAGTAAGTAAACGTTTGCTGAATAAACTTGTTATCGATGCTTATTCAGTCACCAGGTAAAGAGAGCGAGAGAAACCTTGAGAATAAAACTTCATGGGTGACAAGACCCGAGCCCAAATTGGCGCGTCCTACGTGGCATGAATGCATGTTACCCGTTTGTATGCTAAAATAAAAAATATATTTTGGTTTCGAATACATAGATCTGCGTTTTAAGGCATTTTCATAGGTTACCTCCGCTGTCGGGTGATTAACAGAGGAGTGTCTTGGACTTCCGTCAGCTTAACTACGACGGTGTGTACTCTTGGCTTTAGGTCGGCAGTTGCAGTGGCTGGATCCAACAACTACCGCTCAGCCGAACATTTGCCTGAGCACGACTGTAGTGTGGCCGAGCTCTTTCACAGAAGCAATTGAGTGCATACACGTCATTAGGTAGGCTCTAAACTCAGCCTTTAACTTCACCGTTTAATTGATTACGCTCATTTAGATATTTAGATACACAGTTTCTACGCGTTAATAGTTGTATAAATTTTCACATTATATTGCCGTCGACATTAACAGAACTTGTTTTTAATCTTTGAACTAAACTTGTACTATTAAAAAACTATAACTATAACCATCTATTTAGAAAAGTTATAAATTTAATCTGTTATTTAGATAACTTTTACAATTTTGACAACAGCCCATACTAATATCACGGTAATAATATCTAACAGTATTGTAACTCCATACAAAAGCACGAAACTCGAGTTATACCTACGCGCCTCCTCGCCGGTACCCAATGGGTACCCAGTCTAATAGACTGTACGCGATCGTGCCGCAGCTCGCAGTGACGAACAGACGGTGACGATTTTTGTACTAGTGTTTTGTTATTCAAATAATTATTATGGCGAAGATGTATAGATTATATTGTGCAGTTTTTGGTTGTTTAAATTCTTCTATAACTCACCCAACTATATTTTTTTAATTACCTGTAAACTCCGTAAGATAAGACTATGTACACAATGTTTTTTTGTTACAAATTACGAAGGTTCCTGCTAGTTCTAGTATTATATACTATTACCTACCTTATTTTAAATGATGCCTACGCTTTTCACACCTACCTTCTGACACGGTAATTAACTTTAGCGTGATAAAGTCGTAATTTGATAAGCTTAATCTATTATTATTGTTTATTATTTTGAAAACATATTGCGGTTATAATGTATACTAGCTGGACACTTTTATCTGCGTTATGGACAATGTATTAAGTATTTCATTGTTTTCTATGATTAGTACTACCTACCTACAGGGTAATTTTCAAAATGGAAGCCAATGGGAATCTGCTTATTACATGTCATAACCAACAGGTAATTTCTTAGGGTACTTACTTAACTAAGTACATATTTTTTCGCTTAATTTTAAAGCACCCCGAGTTATAGGTTTTTGGAATTAAACGTAATATCGTTATGAAATAGGGTATTTGACTAAAAAAATCGAATTAGTCCGTCAGATAGATTTCCAAAAAATATTGGACACGTATATTTTCTTTAGTCACGTAAACAAAATATAAAGACGACAAACTTAGCTGGAAACTCGTGTGACGTCACTTGCCAGTACACTTTTTACTGGCAAGTGACGTTACATCCCCCCACTCTTAGGCGTTTCTCCATCTTTGAAGCGTTATATCTTCGTAATTTTTTACTGATTTGATAAAACAAAAAATACGTATCCAATATTTTTCGATAATCTAACTGACGGACTAATTCGATTTTTTTAGTCAAATACCCTATTATAATGATAAGGTAGATGGTATGTAGTGTTATCGAACAAGTTGGCAATGAATAGATATTACTGTAAGTAGCGCATACGCAATTAGATGGTTGACGTTAAGTAACGTTAAAAGCGGTTGGACATCGGATGGGTGACATAACTGTTATTTCAAGTTGCTCTGTGCTGATAGTAATAGGGACGTTAATTTACGAACTGAAAAAGTTATAATTATACTCGTCAGTTTTTGAGGACGTAGGTACTTGCATTTTGGCTCAGAAGGTAGGTGTTGAAGTAAAAATTTAAGTTCTGTAACCTTCGGCGACTGCAGTTTACTTTTTCATTCAATCGATTTTCATTTGTTTGAATAAAAATATAAGTAGGTACTTAATATGAACAATCACAAAACCAGAAAAAAACGTCAAGTAGGTAGATGTAATTAAAATACTTGAGGCGGGCAGCCCTGCCGCTGGTTTGCGTGCGGCGCGTCTGTAGGTATATAACTCACGAAGACGGCCGAGTTACAATACTGTTAGATTATATTACCGTGCTAATATCTTGATAAAGTACGACTTGATTATTTTAGTAAGGTGAGAAAATATTCTCCCTTTGTTATTTTTATAGCACAATGATGAATAAAAAAGAAATACTCTTTTAATGTTATATCTGTTATACTACGAGTAAAATAAACCGGGATAAAATCGTGGGCTTTAGTCCGATGAACAATCAAACCGACAAAACCAAGGACTTTTTATCACTACGAGACCTTAAAAGTAAAACACGTATTAGAAGCGAGTCCAAACAGTCGATGTTATACGCTGGATCGTATCGTAATAAATAAATTAAAGTGTGGCCGGCGGTTGGCCGCGCGTCGCCATAAATCGCCCGTTACGTCGCGCGTCCCTTCCTTGAGGCAGGTCCGAACGACATTCCAAGGAGGGCAAAGAGCAAGTACCTAGTATTCACAGATAGGTCACTGATAGTTTGGTGCCTAACTATCTACCAGTGTTGAATAATATTACGAGATATGAATAGAGTCAGTAAATACTATATAATTTTGCACAACTGTTGTTGGTATATAAATTAAAAACATCCTTTATTAACATACTTAAGAAACGCATATTTACAGTTAACTCTGCGCCTTATTTGGCAAACTTGTTTTACAGCATGAATTCGCTGTAAAAATGATTCAATAAGTGTTTTTGTAAAATAATTTACTAACATTAGAATCTGCTTTGAGAAGTAGAAGATAGATGAATTGGTTATAATAAATTAACTCATCAAACATAACGATCTTGTAGTTTTTATAACTTGAGATATCTTAATTCATTTTTAATTCTCATGATAACTTTATAAAAATTACCTACAGCGTAATTAACCTCGTACCACTGATAGAGACGTTAACCCCTTCACTTGTAATCGGTGTTCAACAAATTAGTTAAATATTACTTTCTTCTTAATGGTTCTTTTATCGTTCACAAAACATGTATTTAATATGTCGAAAGATAAAACCACACCTACAAGTATGAATTAGAACTTAATGTTTTCAATTTATATTTGTATTGTTAAAAACTAAGCAAGCATTCCAAACTGCTGAGGCTCTCCAACTTGTTGGAAGCTTGAAAGTTGAAACGTCCATTCTGATATTATAAATGCGGCAGTCCGTCTTTCTGCCTGTTACACCGTCACGCTTAGACTGCTGAAGCCGACAAAACCTGAACTAATAAAATTGATGGAGTTTGATTTATAAAAAACAGGGATGAAAGTTTGCATTAAATATAGCTTACACCCATTTGGTTTTCAAATTGTATATTTTATCAACTGGGGGCACGGGCGCAGTCGCGGGCTAATGCTTGTAGGTATTTGATATTTTTAGACGGCTGAAATTAGAAAATGGCCACTACCTTAACCCTGCTCATTAACTACTATAACTGTTAGGCATATTAATAGACCAGTCTGTTATCTTGCAACTAATCTGTGGTAAGTGGAGAGGTTGTATAATAGTCCGGGTACAGGTTCAATGCATTAATTAGATGCTATGGAATACCGCAATTTGTTGCTGGACCACACTTAGGTTTAAAGGTCTCGCCTTGTATGCGTTACCGTAACTTGAAAGAAGCTGCCGTGCTGCCATGACTTTGAGGACTCCATGAAAGCACCTACATACCTACTTCTGATTATTCCTCTGATATTTATATGAAAACTGGACACGAAAAGCCAAAAATCGGCTCCGTGAAGTGCCATTGGGTAGAGCTATGTCCAGCACCTATGTGGACAGTGGCAGACTGATGATGATTATATGTAGGTATGAACGACGTAGCTTGCTGCTCGGTGATGAAAGACACCACGAGGAAAACGGCCGACATTTCTGCGAGTTCTACGTAATGTTCTTGGAAGACATGTGAAGGTTTGACACCGGAACTTGGTGTGTGGTTTATTTCCTAACCATTGTAATATTTTAAAAACAAGGATCATATCATTATCAAAGTGTCAAAAGAACTTGTTACTTGAAAATCTACAAACCTCTGAAATCCGCAGGTATTAGACCTGCATATGTGTACCTAGATCTTTAAAATGTATGTTACAGCTAATGAGTCTCAAGGGCCATAAGTTTTCCCGTCGTAAACATATAATTTATATTTCTAAGCCATTATATCATGCTGTGTTCATCCTCGCATTCCACATTGGTCGTATATAACTCATATAAGTAATACAACGCTTGACCTACACAATTGATGCGCTTGTTTTGCGTAGGTGACGCAATGTACCGTGATTTGATTACTAATAATATGCTAAATAGTTACCGTTGTTATTTGTATGTGTTCTTTGAGTGAAAGGTATTTGTATAGGTTTTCATAGGAATGAAGATGGATTGGGTCTGTGGTTGGTAAGAGACTGCGTAGGTATCTTTTGTAAATAAAGTAAAATTGTATAATTTTCGACAAATCCAGGATAAAATTGCTGACTACGTGAACTATTTATTTATTTGAAAGCATGATATATTAGCATGAACAAATTCTTTTAAAATCATAGGAGTTTATTTTTGATTACTTCATCGCTAACTGTTTACATTAAGTCAGCGGGAATAAATACCCTCGTCATTAGGTATCATTCTAGAACTATCTACCTTTAATTACGTTCAAGACTTGCACTGAAACCAGAAATCCGCTTTCAAGTCTTATCAAATTTTAGAAAATGCAATATTTTTCCAAAACGGTTGAATTCCTAAATTCTGCAACCCAAAAGAATATCTGTGGGTAGTATTTTATTATTCGGATAATGATTATAAACTTAAAAGACTCAAAGAAAGAAGAAAAGTAGTACATTTTGGTAAAGTTTCTATGAATCTCGGTTGTAAGTTCATCGCTTCATATAAATGAGTCGCGAACTATTAAGTCTACTCATGTGTGTACAGCAAGCGCATGTGTGCATGAGCACATAATATTTAATTACAAGGTGTACGTGTGTCAGTCAACAGGATTAGTGCGCGCGTTAATTGTGCGCTTACGATAATTGAATTGTGGAGCGTGAGCCCACTCGCTTTGGAACTACTTTTAGACGTGTGCCAGGTGTAGGTGTACGGTCTATATTATACTGTACACTGGAAAGGAAGACCTTAGAGAACTGGAACGTTAAAAACGAGAATTATGTCTGTTGGAGTAGATTGTGTTGCGTTTTTTGGTCTTTTGAAATGAGGCTTCAAGCTTCGCTGAGGATAATAAAATCAATTTTCACAGCTCGATCTTCGATCTTCAAAGCAACGATCACGGTGCCAGTGCTTTTAAGGGGTGTTTCCCGTTGGTTAGATTGGTGGTTAGATCGATCTAACCATTGGGAACTTTTATTCCCAATGGTCAGACTGATTTGACTGCTAGCGATTTAGCAGGATGACAACTTCAAAAAGTACATTTAAAGTCAAAACAGTTTTGCTTTTTATCATTTTTATTGAGATATTGTCAAAGAGACCGTTTATATTATTACTACAAATTCTTTTATAGCAATATAAAAAGTAGATACCATTGATTACGGCGTGTAAAAATGTACTCATAAAGCCTTTATGAGAAAGTTGGCATAGAAAATTATAAAAAATAAATAATTCTAAATCATGGTAAATAGAAAAGTCTAGCCAAAACGTTTTTGTGTTCAATTATACTTTTATATGTCAATAGCAGATCTGAACATCGGGAACAAAAGTTCCCAATGGTTAGATCGATCTAACCACCAATCTAACCAACGGGAAACACCCCTTTTTAGAATGTTTTAGCAAAAATGCAAATATTTATTTTAAATTATTCTGAAACTTCCTCGATTTGTAAACATTTTTTTATAAAGAGTTTTGATAGCGTAAGTGTGTGAAAATTAAAGCTTGAGTGACCGCTACCATGGTTACGGGCACCGACAGATTCATCGGCTGGAGGAACTCATGAACATGAACCTTTTATATGTAAAAAATAATATTTCTATTGTAATAAAGCATTCACCTATAATATCTGTTACAATAAATACAAAAGGTAAAAAGCCCACATAAACAATTAAGTAAAATGTGTTCAATCAAGCAATGCCGCGGGCGCCGCGCGCCGGCTGGCTCGCTCGGCCGGACACCAAAGCTACCTTTATTGTCGAATCATGCGTAAATACCGTCTGCCTAATGAGACTGTTACGACTCAGAATACTCAGCGAACAATTATAACTCGCTTATTTAACTGTGCTAATGTAAATTACGCCTGTTTTGAATGTTTATGTTATGCTTAGAATGTGCTTTGCGAGCTCTTTTTAACCTTTGCTTTGTAGGCGTGGCTGCTTCCTGGGCCTCGAAAATATACGTGTTTGCCGCTACGCTACGCTTAGAAAAAGATTTGTAAGATTTCCTTGGGAATAAAACCAAATTAACACATGTATATCTTTCCTTGTAATAAGTCGTAATTTATGCATGTATGATGAATGAATGTAGAGGAAGCGCGTGAGGTTAAGGAGAGAAGCAAGTTGCGTTCCGTTGTCTCTGCCTGCCCCGACAGGAAAAAGGCATGAGTATATGTATGTATGTATGTAGGTAGTCATAATTTATATTACTTTTGACGGTTTAATATAATAATAAAACGTGATATGATTGATACTGAATAAACTCAATACCACTGAAAACAAAAGAAAGATGTAGTCCTTTTAAATTTTCTAATCGAGGCCACGAACAAAATTACGCGCGTGCTACACCACAAGCTAAGATAATAAGCATTAAGTATGACAATATCTTAAAAGAGAAAGATACCTTCACAAACAGGAAAATACATTTCATTATTTTTTTATTAGCAGCTACTTGCTAATCAAATACTTATACGTGGGCGCTTTTCTGGGTACATCACTAAGAATTTAATCACTCAGAAGAAAAAGTCTATTACGGCAATAAATTCTTAACTGCCAGTATCAAGTAAGTTGCCTAATAGTCTCGAGTGCGTAGGCGTGTATTAGTTCCGGGCTGGAGTGGTTCCGTAGAGAAAATCGCATTAATCACATTACCAGCTCCACATCACCGTGACCGTTCCGATCTCTAGATTCACTAGTGAACCCCAACCTTGGGACTATTAATCGTCTTTCCATTTGGACGAATAGATTTAGAGCAAGTTGACTTATTAAAAATAAACAAGCTCTTACAGGCATTTCCGTGTATTTAATAAACATTGCCTTAAAGCCTCGCAAATGTATCAGAGAGCTATTTAAGTATTTATAATATTAATGACGTAATTAGAATTCTATCCTTAAGACGATTCCGGAATCGAGTACCGGGTCGGTATTCTGTGTATTTCTCGCCTGAAGCAGAATTGAGGCGTGTCGAGTTGAGTGAGTGTTCATGTTCCTCTTCGTTCCCTACACCAGATTTACTGTGTTACACTACAATCTTAAATGTATATAAAAGGTTGAAATACATAATTATTTTAACACATGGGTGAAATACCTTATATTTTCGCCAACGTCTCACGTACTCATTTCCGAATTAAACAAAAAAAATAACTGACCTTCCGCGGATGGCTATAGATAACCGCTTATTACGAGGTATATGGAATTTGAAAACAGCTAGTGAACTATGGACTTCCCTCTATTTACTCCTTCGGCGATTAAGCAGACTTATATTATCTACAATGTACTTACATAACACCTTTTTATTACACAAGTAACTGTTACATTGACAGGTAATTGTAAATTCATTCACGAATTACCCAAAGTCGGTAGCTAGTTAATTTAGTACAAGTTTCAATTACGTTTCGACGAGCATTCAAAGCTTTTACACAACGTAAGTATTCGAATGCCTGCGAAGTTTGAACACACGTTGAATACGATTAAGTGGATTATTGCCTGGTAGTTTTATTCGGTTAACTGTTACAAAAATAGGGAAGTTTTGCGCCAGTGAGGGGCAGCTAAGAGGCGATGAGTTGCCAATTGGAGGTGATGGAAAATGGGCTTATTATTTTTGAATAAAAGGGGTGGTTTGGTCGGCATATAGAAATTGAAATCGTTGATAACATTTTGGCTATATGAAGTTCTTGCATCAAAGCTAAAATATGATACCCAGTGCATATCTCGAAAAGAGGTTTCGTAGATGGACCGTTTTATTGCTTAAAAAATGTGCTTAGTATTAAATCATTTAGTTTTAGTGACCATCTCTGAGTTACAAGATTTTGCACAATAGCAAAAAGATGACGGCCGGACAAAAGACGCGGTGGCATTAAAAAAGAGTGTTAGTGACAGTTAAGTGTCTATGGACGCTGAAAGGTGTATGAAACGCCGAGATAATGTTGATAAATGAGGTTTAATGGGAAATTACCTGAAGATTACTGCCATTTCGTTGGCGAGATATTGTCACGGTTTTGTAAGCCTATAAATAGCTAATTGTTACCACAATTTAGACTTTTATATGTTAAATATTTTGAGCAATCTAATTTGTTGTAAACATAGAAAATGACCGAGTACCTCCTTCTTAAATGATTACCTTTATTAAATCGTGGCCCATCTGCAAGAGATCACTCTATTAAAATAAAATTATAACTACTTATATGTAAACATCGATTAAAATAACATATATTACCTCCTCCCAGTACATTTTATCGAATCTAAAATAACGCGCAATAAACCCGAGTAAAAATAATTGTTACTGTTATAAATCGTCCGACTGGGCTGAAGAAAAACTTCATCATATAGGAGCTGTATCTGCCCCATCATTCAGAAAACCTTGACAGTGTAATCTACGCCGCCCCTTATCTTTCGGACACAGTTGGTTTATTCTCGCTTCCCTCCGGGCCTCCGGGCCTCTGTGTACTCTCGACAATGCCGTCATACAGTCTAGAGGTACACCTACCTATTTACCCGACGAAGTTGAGCTTAACGCATATATGTAAGACGTTTGCAATGTCAGAAATAAGTTCTTGGTCAATATTTGTTGGATTCGGAATTAGATCAACGAAATATGGAAGAAGCTGCTGTTAGAAAATTAAATCAATTTCGAATACTTACTGCAGGCACTTACTTTTATTATTTATGCTATTAATTGGCGATTGCTAACTGTTGTTCTACTCATGAAGGCTCTAATTCTCACGAAATTTTTATGAAAATAAACATGTTTGGTTCTTTTTAGATAGTGACAATTTTCAGTTTTTCTCTTACATATTGCTTCATTGCTTGCTATAAACAGTTCGTGTTATACTTATGAAGATGGCCTGTTTTGAACATTTTAATATCATTACATCATTAGGCAACGTCACTGTGATGGGCTATCATTATTAAGAGCATCATGAATGATGGGTCGCCTAAAAGGTTAATAAATCTCTCCCGATCACAGTTACAATGAAGATTTATCACAGTCGCTATAGGGAGACACAACAAATATACCGACGTTCCGTCCCCAAAATTGTCAAATGAAAATAATTACGGGACTTCCTACCAGCAATAATATTATACTAGCCTTTGTTCCCGGCTTTGATCGGGTGGGGTTTGGGATAAACGGACACTATGTTTTATAGTGATTTGTAAACTATATTTCTGCAAAATCTTTTCTTTTGCGTAAAAAGTAACATACATCCATCCAGCCTCACAAACTGTCACATTTTTTTTAGATACGTGTCTCTATTATTAAAACTCATACTTTTTATTTACTTTGCACTGAAATCCCATAAAACACTACAAACAGTATAACACTTACACCAGCATAATAAAAAGGAACAGTACCCCATACGTGACATTCGTCGGAACATGTTTGTGACGTGTCTCGTATCTCACATGGACACAGTCACCCTCCCCCTCTCCTCTCCTAACACCCTATACTACCCCCATTCCTTTTTGTTGATAGATTTATTTACGCTATGTTTCCACTTGTCGGTAACATGGTTTTATGCGCATGAGATTGTGGGATAAAGTTGTGAAGTTCAAGAATGTATGGTTTGTTTACATGCTGAAAGGGCTTGAAGTTTCGTTAAATTTTAACATAAAAATAGATGAATGCTTAGGTGGTTTAGACACGTGAAGCGAATGAGTGAAGAGAGAATGACGAATCAGATATATAAGGAAAATGTGTATAGGCAAGTCGGTCGCGGCAGACCTTGTCGGACATTCGTCGACCAAATTGGAGACATCCTAAGAAACGGAAAGGTTCGAAGTACCCGAAACCGGTATTTCGAACCTTTGCGTTTCTGAGGCGAGAATGTATGAAAAGAATAATGAGTGTAGAGGAAGCGGGTAAGGTTTGTAAGGATAGGACACTTGCTCATATCCTTACAAACCTTACCCGCTTCGAGCAAGTGGCGTTCTGTTGTATCTGCCTACCCCGACGGGAAAAAGGCATGAGTATATGTATCTATGTATAAAAATTGATAAGACCTAGAAGAGTTCGGAAAGTGTAAGATGGCTTTCGTTAAAATAGGGGGCGAAAAGTCTACGAGACAATTATACATTTTTGGTTAGGGTTACATAATTATATGGTATTTGTATAAATTTTTACTTGGTAAAAAATTACTTAAAATCCACAAACGAAAATAAACTAATACTAATATTTACATCTCTTATTCGACGAATTTGTTTTTGTACATATTCTTAATTGTCGAACACAAGTCATAAATATTGAACTATTCAGCACTGTGTTTTTGACGTGCATAATAGAGCATAATTATGTACATATAATGTTGTTTGTTTCTAGTAGGGCGAGGGAAAGCCAAGTTTCGTGTACCTAGACTAAAACTTTTATAAATTTTATGTTTATTATATTGCTCATACATGACTTTCGTTCATCTCTTTATATTTTACATTTACTACATTATTCATGCATGCCTTTTGCTAGCTGTTCAACGATATATGTTCGCAGATGCTTCAGCAAAACTTTAGAATATATGTAAATGATTCAGCAATAAAAAAACATCTTCCTAGTGTTATCCCAGTTGCAACCCATGGCCATGGTGCGTTTATTAGCTTTTCTAGAAAGTGACTGCCTGTCTGACCTTCCCAACCCAAAGAGATACCTACCGATATTACATCGTTTAGTGACACAGTGACAGTTTATTCAGTGACACTGGTCGCCGCGGCCAGCGAAATACATGCATTATATGGAAATATGCATCAGTAGGCGCACATGGCCGCAAAGAGCCAGCAGCCGCTGCGGCCAATGAGATCACTGCGACGTAACCTGCGACCCGTATTGGACAGAATCTTTTCTTCTTGTCTTTTCGCTTCCTACTTGCAAGATAAACCAACACAGCTATTTCCTCTACGTCCATTTCGAATCACTCTGTACTCGGTACCTACTTTGGCCGCAGTTCTGGCTGCATGCTTGGTCGCGACACTTGCGGCCTGGCCGCCATACTGGCCGCTGCGACTTGGCCGCCAGTGCGCGCCTGGGCCAACTCCCTATAACGACTGCCAAAGATCTTCTTCATGACAGCCGGGTCCGATAGCTTAACGTGCTCTTCGAGGCACGGGGCAAGCGATAATTAACAATTCAACACGCACGTAACTCCGTCACGAGCGCCGTGGATTCGAAGTCGCTGCATGTCTCTTGGTATCTCGCAAAAAATATACCGAGAATAAAAATAGGAAGGTTTTTTAAAAAAAGCTGTCCAACATAATTCATAACGTATTACTTTTACACATTAAACAGTCAACATTCACTAATAACCGCCATGTCCTGATAAGCTTCACCATACCTTAGTGAGGTTTCAGTTACGAGCGTTATTCACGTTACGAGTGATATAAGAGCAATTAGATAAACTACATGATGCGGTTGTAATGTACCCGCTCGTAGGGGCACAAGTTGTTGATGGGAATGAGAAGAGATGACTTGTGAAATATTGTCGTTTTGAAATCTTATATTTCAAAACAACAGCGAACAGTACGTTAATAATTTCTATACATACATACCCCATACATACAGACATAGACTCACGCCTGTTGCCCGGAGGGGTAGGCAGAGACTACGGAACGCCATTTGCAACGATCCTGACATACCTCTCTTGCTTCATTCACTCTCATCAAGTTCCTCATGTATGCTCTTCTGTTTAGGGTACTTCTGACTGGTCAAAGAACGTCCGCCTAGGTCTTCCCCTTCGTCCTGTCCCATTCACATATATCTTCTTTGTCAGTCTTCCGTCATCCGTTCTCTTCATGTGCCTAAACCATCTTAACATGCCTTTCTCGACGCTTGTCACTACATCTTCTTTTACCCCACAACACTCATGAGTAAAGAATTGTGTGATAAGAGTGTGTTGTGTAATAATTTCCAATTGTCTATTTCTACTTGTCCGTGTGTTAACAGATTATGAATACAATGTGTCACTACTCCACTTCATTACGTAGGTGTGAAGAGACGACTAAGAAAAATACAGGAAATTAATTGTACAGGTATTTCGGAAGAGACGAGAAATTCGACATCAAACGAAGAACCCTACACGAACCCGTCTGAACAGCGAACATAATTATCTTCCTTTTGTCTCAATGCTAGACAGAGAGAGCAAGTTGATTGCGACAGGTTTTATGATGATGATGAATATTTCACCAAGTTTACGGACTATCAACCGAAGATGTTTTCAATGTTCTAATACCTAAGCAATTTCTCTTCATAATATTAGTGTTTCGTTAAAATCATAGGAGGTCATACAATATTATTTAACGGGTCTTAGTCGCGATAATTTACTTATTTAAAGGCATACCTCTGTTATTCTCTTACGTTTCTACCGGCTTGCAACGGCTCCTCCGCGACCACAACCGTTGCACGCCGGTAGAAACGTAGGAGAGTAACAGAGGTATTTATGCCTTTAAATACGTCTGTTACTCTATATTTCAACTACCAAAGTTCACATCCAGCATCTCACGTAGCTATAATCCGTCTCTGTCACACGTAGGAAGTGTGAAAGAAACAACATTGTTGAACTGGTCACACTTCTCATGGGAAATGTCTTTATGAGGTTTAACGCTCTCATGTGGTGTTTATGGCTTTAGTGCGGGAATGCAGCTGGACAAATATTTGATGTAATGGCGGCTGCGTTGCTATGGACACCCAACTGTGGGAAAGGGATGGAGAGGACACGCTAACATTATTTTTACATTAGTAGCTACTGGTGATAGTTACGACAGTGTAGACCAACATGTAGCTAAACGATAATATCATAGCGAAATAAGTTTATATTGTAGTATGAACCGTAACAGCAGCGATAGCCCAGTGGAGAGACCATCGGACTGCTATGCAGAGGGTCTCAGACTTTTCGAAGTTATGTGCTTATTAAATTGTTAATTATCGCTTGCTAAACGGTGAAGGAAAACAACGTGAGGAAACTTGCATGTCCGAGAGTTCTCCATAATGTTCTCGAAAGACATGTGCATTCTGCCAACCCGCACTTGGCCAGCGTGGTGGACTATGGCCTTACCCTTCTCATAGTGAGAAGAGGCCCGTGCCCAGCAGTGGGACAGTTTATATACCTACTGGACCGATGATGATGATGATGAAGCGTAACAAAATATTCTAGAACAATTCACACACAGTCATCTGATTTAAAAGAAAAAAAAAACAAGTACTGCTAAGCACACATAATTGTCCTTATTAGCAGCAGTCAACTTACCAGTTGGTGTCATTAACGAATAGAAATACAGGATATTGATGCTGTTGGTCAGTTGATATATTTTTTAATATTTTCGACATTTAAAGCAAGATCCTTGAGTTAATATGCTTTTTTTAATGGATTCAACGAAAACAATGTCTAAAAATGATGTTTCGGGCAAAATTTGTAAACCTGCCTCGGGCGAAATTACGGTAAGCATAACCGCATCCTTAAATTTCTACTCCATGGTTAAGAACGGTTTCGTCTTCCGCGTTGTAATTTTAGTTGAGAAGTGTATGTACTGACACGTTTTACTAAAGTGGAGTAAATCTTACTTTAGATTTATTGAGTCTAAATATATAGGCTAGCTCTTTGACTGTACTATGGTTCGGTGATTTGATATTATAGTGGCGTATTATGTCTTAAGTTACCAATTAATATGTAATATAATATTCTCTAAAAGCCCGATGATATTCGTGAGATTTAATCAATCAAAGATTATCGTGATGTTGGTCTTAAGTCTTAAAAGAATCATAGAATATATTCGTAAAGTAACTATATACCTACAGTGTATATACTATTGCGTTTCGTACCATGAGTGAGAATGTCAGAGGCTCCATCATCTTTTCCATCGATGCCGGTAAAACACTTAACTCCTCTTGTCTCTCTTACCATCAGACTATTGGGGTCCTCAGGGAATGACCATATAAGTAAATCTAACATAACTTGTGCTCTATACCTTAAACTTTACAGGCATAACTTCATACTGACTTATAACTTAGCTAACAACTTTACGACTAGACACTTAACGTCTGTTTACGTAATATGTTGTATAGTTTACAAGACAACGATTATCAGATACCAGATGCGCAACAGACGGACGGAAGCGTTCTGCAGATGTTATCATCTACTAGTAGGAACTTGTATGTTAATATGAGCCATCTGTCTTCTTAACTAGCTTGGACAAAAACTAACACGAGAAATAGTTGATAGGCAATAGGTATCATGGATATAAAGTGTTCACAGTGGCGTGGCCGAGGTGGTAATTTAGTATTAAAATGCTGTCGATCGTTAACTATATAATAATAATATAATATTCTACCATATACACTCATCATCATCTAGTCCCAAACTAAGCAGAGCTTGTACTATGGGTACTAGATAATGGATAAACATACGTATGATAGAAATAGATAGCTTGTCAACTGCTGTTACTTATTTCTGTCAATAAATGACTTGTGATGCTCCTGTCAGTAATTTACAAATAAATGGCGGCACTTAGTATGTTGTACAATTGAACAGCTCTTGTCAAAGTAGCACCTCCATTCTTGCAGTTATCAATTCACAAAGTTGAAGACATTCGTCATCGTTAGGTTCCTAGTTGGGTCTGGACACAATAAGTCTCATCTATCGTGCCTCGAAGGGCAACTTGCCCTGGAGATTTATGATAGTCGTTGTTCAGAAACGTACCTTCAAATATTCTGTTACTGGCCTAAAACATATTGATCGTTTTGGATTGCGGAGATCAGATGGCAGTCGCACTTCTAACATCACTCACTAGATAATCAAACAAGTCAGCGGTGGACCATTTTGAAAAAAAAAATCCCTTGGCTCGCTCATAGAGTCGAGGCACACTAAATACTGGTTTTGTATACAAGTGTCAATGTTTGTGTAAAGTAGCACTGGCAGCGGCGATGTCTTGCTGAGCGATTCTCATCCTTATGGTGCTCTAGAGGGAAGTTTTTCGGTCATAGGTCATTAAAACGTATCTTAATAATTACATTAAACAACTACACTATCCAGCATCAATGACATCATCGAACGTCGAATGCAAAAACCAAGGAAACGCGATAATTATTATAAAATATATAAGTACATATAGATAATTGGTCTTATAATTACTGTGAATCACGTTTAATAAGTGATTTTATAACAAACGTACAGTAATCGATACACATCACGAACATAATACGTAGTTTTGTTAGAGCCATTCTCGTTGCAAATTCACAATTAACTAAAACAATAGCTGTGTGAAACGAGTTAACTTGCATGAATCAAGACTAACACTCAAGGCCGACTACTTACAAATTGATTCTAACACTCGAAAAAATCAACTCCATAGTTATTAGTGAAACTTTAGAGTTCATTTTTGTCTGTGTTTTATTTTTACGAGTGAAATAATTAGTGGTTTTCTGTGTTCTAGAGTTTTGAGATACCATTCGGCAGTTGTGCGTTCGATTGATACGTTTGTTCTCGCGACTGAAGGTTTGCGGACTCATTGGATTGTGTGTATGTCTGTGTTTAGTGTGTGTGTATAAGTTATTGTGTTTACTATGTGATATCTGGCTGGATTCTCGTCTGCGGAGTTTGTTTTTATTTTGTTCGCGCCACGCGGTAGCTTGGAATTTGAGCTTAGAATATTCTACGTAGATAGGAAACGCCATCTAGTGTTGAGAATTTGGGTGTAATGTTTCGAAATGTAGACTATGCCAGTCTTGTAGATGTTACTTTGAATGATACCATAGCAAGAAGACTGGTTTCTGATTTCTTACCACAAAATATGTATTAGGTCCTTGATAAGGATCGTGATTCTGTCTAATTATTAAATCAAATTAACATCATTGTTTATTACACACGTAGGAAGAAAAACAAGACCTTGAAATATCGCCGACAGTACGTCAACAATCGTACGATCATTAAGATCTTAAGTAATTTTAATACGAAGTACGTAAAGTAAGCCTTATCAAATACAGTTGATTGCCTAAGTACATAATAAACTTACACCAAACTTATTCCCACTTATTATATGATAAATGTTCACTTTTGATACCCATCTATATATTTTTTAATTCATATAATAAAACTATTATGTTCTGATGTAAGTGTGATATGTTACGATTGAGTTAATTTCCGTGAACCAATTACAATTAGCGGTGTGCGAGGCGTATTGCTTAATCGTCGCAATTTGTTCGCATGCAATCGTTACTGTATGGAAGGAAGACTGAAAAACTTTGCGTTTAATGATTATTAACATGTTCCTTGATAGTTAACATGTTACAACATATCCTTAATTATATCATAAAATAATGCAAAAGTGTGTATGTATGTGCCGTGTTTACGTCAAGATGCCTGGACCGGATTTTATGCCAGGGATTCAATTATGATAGTACATCTTCGTAGAGGTAGATGGGTGGTAAACATCTGTTTTATTTTAAAATAAAAGACTTTCTTTGTAAAATCCTTTATTTTTATGATTTACTTAAGGGTATGCCTTCAGTAAATCATAAAAATAAGTATTTAAAGATCACCATAATTTCTGTTCCAATCTTGTTGGTTATTTTACAAACCGTTCTCAGAACATCTAAAGAGGCAATTGCACATTCCTGTGTTTATTGAAATTGCGAGCGAAAAGTGTTTGTAGCTTCGAAAGTCAAAGTTACATATTCAGTACTACCTAATCCCGCGGTTACACCCACGTTATTCAGGGCTACTGCTCTTCATCCGTAGATTTTAGCGTGGTGTTACATAGCCTATAATCTTCCTCGACAAATGGGCTATCCAACATAAAATAATTATTCAAATTGGACCAATAGTTTCTGAGATTCGCGCGATCAACCAAGCAAACTAACTCTTCAGCTTTATTATATTAGTATAGATCTGAACTCAAACCTACAGAAATGTCTTTACTCTGACGCTCACTATTCCGTCGCTGCTTCGAGTGAACATAAATCACGAACAAGCTAATCTCAGTTCATCTATCTCTAAAGAGTTGTAACTTGTTTCATATGATGTAATAATTGCTGCCACATGAAAACAGGACGTTATGTGTTTGCATGTAAGTAATCGTTGTACATTGTAACAACAAAAAGAACTACTCGTTTATAAGGACCGTATTATGCAATGCATAAGGCCGGCATTCAAAATAAAACTCTTTATCATCATCATTCTAGCGTTGTCCCGGTCGCGATCACCTTCGACCTTGGAGCTATCCTGAGCTCCAGTATCCGCTATCTCATACATAGAAAGACTGTGTGTATGAGACAGTATCTGCTTCATAAGGGAATTGAATCTTACAATGTAGTTGTTCCTTTGAGTCCTTGCCCCGTGGAGGTCATCTGACCTAGATATGCCATAAAGGGCTCTTCGCTTTCTTTGATGCGGTGTTCTATGTGGAAAGCCTGGGGGAAATTCTCGTAATTTTATATGACATTGATATTATATTTTGAATGGACTCAGAAGCGGTATTCTGATAACCTAATGTCATTATCGTATAATTTGAAATAAACAGTTCGTCGTTGACACATATTTTGACACTTGTTTCAATTTACGATCTTGTTACAACTTCGTTCAATTATCAGATAATTTAGAAGAATACGCTTTTTGTGACGTAAGTATGACACTGACATGATATCGGAACTATATTTATTTAGCAGAATTGGGCACCCTATTGTTGATGAGCATCGAGATCTTAGAAGAGCTGATTGAAGCTAAATTCAAAGTAGTGTAAATTCATTACTACATTTTCTTGTACGTCATAGGGCAATGTGTAGTTACAAAGTTTAATTGAGTTACTGGTTAATCGGACGATTGAATTAAGTATGATGTAGTATGGATTGACGCACGCATGAATGTTTTAGTTTACCTCAACTTTAAGAGTCCAATAAGTATTTAAGAAATATCTTTCTTTCCGTCAATTCGTTGACCTATTTTTAGCTTTTAATTTGACATCCCTTGGTGCCTTTATATTGTATTAAGCAATTCATTAACATTTAGTTACCTGTGGAGACTTCAAAAAGGAAAGTAAAGTAATAGGGTATTTGACTAAAAAAATCTAATTAGTCCGTCAGTTAGATTATCGAAAAATATTGGACACGTATATTTTCTTTAGTCACGTAAACAAAAATGAAGGCTACAAACTTCGCTGAAAACTCGTGTGACGTCACTTGCCAGTATACTTTTTACTGGCAAGTGACGTTACAAGCCCCCACTCTTAGACGTATCTCCATCTTTGATGCGTTTTAACTTCGTAATTTTTTACTGATTTGATAAAACAAAAAATACGTGTCCAATATTTTTCGATAATCTAACCGACGGACTAATTCGATTTTTTTAGTCAAATACCCTATTGTAAAGGACGGTGACGTTGAGCAATTTCCGCGTCGAAAATTTAATTTGCAGTCGAGGAAAAATGGTTTAAAAGTTAAAACTTGATAATGACAAGTCTTTGTACTTACAAAAATCAAAACTGACGTTAATATATCTTATACCAAACTGAGAACATACTCATAGGATACGCAAGCTGAGTTATCAATATCATATACTTAAGTCGGTACTAGAATATTTTGATAAAAATTAATTCTCTTCCCAACTGATAATTTTGATAGAATTGTCCGTTGAGAGAATCAAAATCGTAGCCAACGTTTGGCAGTCACTGTATACGAAATAATAAAATGTTACGTTCCTCAATACTATTGACGTTACAATTAAATACACAATAGCGATCGTTAATGCATTTGACACGATGTATTGCAAATATATTATTATGTTAAATACTAAACACGAATAATTCACACCCAGAGTTGTGTAATAATTTCTATGAAGATCACTAGTTTTCGAACAAGGAAATGTTATGGCAAACCAACAGAGTTTCAGTGACCAATGAAATGTCAGGGTGGTCCGGTAATGTGTCTTGTTTACTTAGAACAATAAAAATGTAAATTTTCCTACTGTAACGTTTCGTTCGAGGGAAGTACTCCAAATATTCGAACTATCTTCTTCTCACTTCTGCAGCTTATACCCTGGCACCATACAGACGTAGAAAGCATTTTTTTAAAGGAGTTTTTGAGGGATGGTAAAAAAAAGATTTTTTTACAATTTAATATCAAGCATCAATTACTTTTTACTACTTTATCCCTCCTATGATAGCGTGCCAACTTATGCTCGTTTCCATTATTCAATCTGTCGATCGATCTGGCTACTTGAGAATCATATTTGACATACCTACTTTGTATGGAGCTGTTTATGTCAAATATCTATCTCTAGTAAGCAAATCCATGGATAGATCAAAATATTGAAAACGAACATTAGTCGTATAACCCACCTTCGCTATAGAAAATATAGTACCTATTACATGTCGATATTGTTTCCGCCCTTGTACCAGTTTCCAACAAAAGTGTGAAAGTCTACTTTGTGCTCGTTGAATTGATTTCTAAAGGAATTTGACGTGTTGTGTTGTAAAACGTGATATTGACATTTGTTTCGGTCGTTCGGTTGTCTGTGCGTATTTGTTGTTATGTTATCTGAAACTGTTGCACGTAATTTGTATTTAATTGTTGTTTTATCGATAACATTCCATATAAACCACATTTTAAATGTCTGTTTTATCAATATTGTGTATATTAGTGTGAAGGATTTTCTACTAGTTTAGTAAACATACATTGAACAGTTAGCAACTACCGCAATCTACTCATTGTAAATAATTTATCTTGTTATAACTCTGATTAGTACCTTTGTAGTCTTTAGTAATTCCAAATAGTAGTTTTTACTCAAAGCACTCTCTCGTCGTTGTTTACCATTTTTTAATGGGGACTAAACCCAACCTCAGTCTTACTACTGAGTCACCCGTGTAGTCAAGTTTGGCATCAGTGATAATAGAATCAAAACAATACGCACACTGAAGTTTGACACACGTAAAGTCCCGGGTTAAGTTTAGGTATTAGTGACTAATAAAGATATACAAAGATGTATTGTTACTTCAATCAGCGAATCTGTCCTAGACCATTAAAAACCGTGATAAACTACAAGGCTTCCAGTTTTATTCTTGTCATCTAAAAGTACTTCCAATATGACATCACTCTGTATGTTTAGTAGTTATGAGAGTAAAAGATTTGACAGAAAAGTACTAGTTTCATTTATTTCATTTGTTTGGCAAAGAGAGATGATTATAATTCGACACTTGTGGTTTAAACAACAATACTGGTCTAAGCCGTGGAATATCGCAATGCCTTTGCGCTGCGGCGGTTAGACTGCTGTCCCACTGTGGAAATGCTTTTTGTCAAAGTTAGTTACAATAGGTAAAAACCTCGAGAACCAACCAATATAAATTGTACATTAAGAAAAATCGACCCTCAATGTTAATCACAATCTTTGTTAGTCCAGTCTTGTTTGTCACATTCGGGCCTACAGTTATTATGGTAGTAAATCAGTGTTACTTAATAGAATCTCTGTCTGAACATTACCTAATTATTAATTAGTTACGCAGCATACTTGAAAAATATCCAAATTATCTTCCGTCTACAAGTTTTTGCCGTACCTTTGTACACTAATATAAAGTTAAACATTATAATTTATAACGCAATTTACCTCGTTTTTATTCCTATCTCTCTAAAATCTTCCACAACAGAACAGATATTCATTCACAAGATTTTACTACAAAAAAATACGATAAAAACATTTGCTTTTTGGCTTAGGTATGTATGCAGCATTTTGATGCTTAACTTGCTAGGCTTGTAGTTTATTTTGGCCTGAAATGAAAAATACAGTGGGCTACTTTGAAAAAATAAAGTAATAAGAATATTTTTGATAACGACGTTGAGTATAATGAATTGATTGAATTAGATGATCGATTAGTTCGGTACCTCCTTATTCATGTTAAAAAGCGCCACATATAAAATAAGTGCTAATCACTAATCATGCTGACATTCAGTATGAGTCTGACACAAATCCTTCTATCCATGAATGGAGCTACCATCTTGTAGTTTGTCAATCCGGGTTAAGATAGGATGGTGTATTAAAGCCTAACTTGCTTTTGAGTCGAGGCCAACGCCCGGCAACTACTAGATAAGTATAAATAAGGCTTACGTTATCTATACTGTAGTACGGTATTCTGATCACCTCAAACCCAAACGTGTCTCCAAAATCGGCGACATTACTCATATATTAGCATACGACCCGTCCTTGCGACCGAAAACGTAAAGTCTCATAACATTACAGTGACATCACTCAACACAAACGCATATCTGCCGCGATTATTCTATTGACGAAATAAAAACAAGCATAAACATTCTGAGAATCCTCTATAGGTGAAAAACTTCTGTAATAAGATCACCTGATAGATTGTGTGTGTATGTATGGGCGTTTGTTTACCATTGTCGTGTGAAGATTCAGTGTTCGCCGCGTGTGTGTCGCGTCATGTCTAGAGCGAGGAACAGGCGGTGTAGGGGAAAAGTGCACCATGTTCTACAGTATTTTAGGTAACGGTGTTTTATTCTCTATTTTCAGTGTTTTTTTTAATCTGTTTGGATAATATGTGTTCTCTGTGCAACTTTTTGAAAAGTAATTTTGCTTCTTATGTTTAATACTGTGTTGACACTTGACAGATAGGTAGTTATGATATTATACCTACAAGTCTGGTTCACCTTTTTGTGCAGTAAATAAAGCAATAAGTACGTACTCATTGCGGTCTTGAATGTATCAATTTTATCGAGATTCTGAAGAACATTTTAACTTTGTTTATCATTGTCATATTTTGGAGGATGATTATGATTATTTATTTACGTGCGCGGATGACTTGACATAAATTGAAATATACGACTATAAGCTTATAAACAGTTCTTTAGTATTTTAGTATCTAAACTCGTTTGAGTCGTGTGATGCCGATTGTAGCGAGTATCAACTGAGTGCGGTTCTATTTATAGCTAGACGTGATATCACTTCCTTAATAATCGTGTGTATTTTTATAATTAGCTACTTTTGTGAATCACGATTACGATTTGAGACCGTGCACCTTGTATTGTGGAGTCATAACTTCATAAGAATATAAGATTATTACTAATCTTCAATATCTCTTGATTCAAGGGTGATATGGTTGCAGCGACTGCCTCGCCTTTTGCTCTCAGTTCAGTGTTAGGTTCAGTCTACACGGGACAACACTTTATCATTCATATTTTTTTATTGGACAGTCTTGATGTGCTCGTGTCCATTGCTTCTAAGTTTGTTCATCGCGATATCGGATTTATTTATGAAGCGAACGCAGTTTTGAAATATAATTGATATATTATATATTAATTAAATCCTTAACTACTTAACGGATCGAATAATATTGATTTTAGTTTTTGGAGAAGTTAGAATGCTTCTTCTTTTAAACCTGATAGACCCGATAGATTATTATGATGCCTACTTATTCAATATTCTATAAAAGCAATGCAATCCGCAAAAAGCTGTCATTACCTCATATGTCCTTGAATTCTTACACGGTTGCACGCTGGTCCAAGATCGCTAGTTATGCAGCACCTTGCACGTGACATTCAGAATTGAATCATCGCCACACTGATCGCGCATATGTGCACATATGTTGTTCTTGGTTGTTTTTCATACCTCTAATTATGTTAGGAGACTCGCATATGCTATAATTTGCGAGGTATTGCAATAACTAAGTTGTATAGGACTGTTAGCCAGATACACAGCTGTATGATCCATACATACATACATAAACTCACGCCTTTTTCCCGTTGGGGTAGGCAGAGAAAACTGTATGATCCGTGCCTGTTAAATTGATGTGTCAAATAACACATATCTATAAATTTATATCCGATTTTGGATGATGAAATGAAACTGGGCCTGTGTAGATCATTTGCGACCACGACATTGTAATAAGTGTTAGTTGTTGCTTGTTCTAATAGCGAATAGCTAGAACTCTATTGTTAAAAAAATGTCGTTGGGCAACGTAGCCTACTCTTTTACCATATACATACGTATATACATCTGAATATATATATTTCTTCCGTTACTAACTGACAGCCAACACACAGCCAATAGTAATGGGCGCTAGAAGCTGAAATTTGACATGTACTTAAAGGAATTTCCTAAAATTCTTAAGAAATCTATCAGAAAAGGTTTGACATAAAAAGGTGCGGGCGTAACTGCGGTCATTCTCTAGTATACCTATGTGTATGTGCACTTACATTAATATAGTCATCATTTTTCTAATAGTTACACACGTAAGCCCCGGTTTCCAGTGAGATCGGCAACAGCTGATCGCTTGTATTTACGTGGCGGTCGCAGCCTGTGGTCGCAGCAATTCAACTAGATAACATCTAAGTGTCCAGTTTATTGGATTGCCGACCACAATCTCGGTAGATTAGTGCGGAATTAAACGTGTTAGTACTAACACGTTTAATTCCGCACAGTCAGGCTGTCGTAGGCGTACGCCTACGACAGCCTGATGACTTAACTGGATTAATATTACATAGTACACTTCGATATGAGTTTTGATGAACATATTTTTTGGCAAACTGGGAGTTTAGCTTGGCTTTTTGCGATGACTTCTTTGTAAAAATCGTGTTATTGGCAAAACCTATCTCAACGCAAACAATTTTGGCGGTTCTTTTACTTCGTTAATTAAAATCCTTCTTACCTACAAATGCTCTTTCGCAATCATTTGATTACTTAATCTATTATTAATTAAATAAACTATAGACAAAGCAATTTAAATTACTCGAAAAAGAGCATACTTAATTTAATTTCGGTTGAACTTAAAGCTTTTCTCTCATTCCCCGAAATATTGAATCAAAATTTACTCATAGGTAGATGATACTCTATTTTTGTCACCTCTCGCTTTACGTGGTCCATGAAGGATGTTGATAAAATTTTATGCAAAGCTAATTTACACAGATATTATAAATTATCATTTAATCTTAGCTTCGTTCGTCAGTGTGTATGTTTGCGTAAACTCGCTCATCTTTATAACGCCCTGTATGTTGTGTGTTGAGGCTTAGCTCATCGTCAGATGGGCCTCCGTTATCTTGATGGGCGACATTATATTAGTCTCATTTTGGCGATTTATATAAAAAATATTTGCCTTTTAACAAAACTTTCATTGACTGAACTGAACTGACATTCGAATTGATCAAAGTACTTACTTTACGTTCGGTATCGGTTGAGTCGACAAAAATCAACAGATATTTCATATGTGCGCCACCATCTTTTCAACGAGGTCGAAATTTCATGTGATAAAAATTTTACTCTCGTCATTTACAAGTAATGCTACAATATTTTATTTCAATTAACTTTTCACTACAAAAAATGTGGTATATCGGCCGACTTAATGACTTATCTATACCACTCAACGCAGGATGGTGTTTCTCAGCGAATAGAAGCAGTAACCTTACGATTTACACTTTTTTGTAGGTATTCCTACTTACAGATGCCTATTATGTCTAAGTGTGAAACTATCCTACGACATGTGTTACATTGGCGTGTCTATAATATTTTTCAGGGTGTATGTGTCTTTAAAAGCAATGGTGGGAAGTTTATTAAGTTTCCAGCCTAGAATTTCCGTTAATTTCCAGTAACCAAAATGTATCGATAGCTCGCATGTTGTACAATTAACACGAGCTCATAATACGGATTATACTGATGTGACTGCCTAGCGCCTTACGATATTAGATTCGGTAATTGAATTTGTAGCTCATTCGTTCGACATCCACGCTGATATAAATTAAAACTTTGCTACGGCATTATTCCTCGAAGAAACAACTCACTTGTGTAAGTTAAAAGATACATTTACTGAAAGTACTGTTAATCAATTCTTAATTTCTTAAATTAAAAGACCCATGAAATGACTGTCAGTCAGGTTACGAACTCTTTTTGACGTTTTTTTTTCATTGATTATATTGATGATGAATGTATTCAGTTTTAATCAGTATAATATGCTCATCACAAAAATGTTGACCTATTTACATATTTGGCCTCCGGTTTAGGTAAGTATTGAATTTTATCGAAAATAAATCCATAACTCATAACTATACTCATTATTCTGGTATTTTGTCCGCTGCATATTTGTGGTATGTATAGAGATTTTGGAGAGCCAGTCTGGTAATCACTACTATGCAGCTAGTACAAAACAAAGTCTGTCTTCTGTCTGTCTGTCCCTATTTATGCTAAATCTTAAAAACTACGCAACGGATTTTAATGCGCTTTTTTTAAATAGATATAATAATTCAAGAGGAAGGTTTATATGTATAGTTGACGCGGGCGAAGCCGCTGGCGACCTCTAGTATTATCATATACTTGCTACTCCACGTGATTGACTATATCATCAGTGTTACATAACAGACTCTTCGTATCACAAACCGGTGTATAATTTATTCACTCACCATGAATACTTTATCATTTAAAATGCACATAGTTATGTTATGAGGCAATATATAAAGGTGGCTGACGTAAGGTTCTCTGCTTGGAATATTTCTCGATGATATTGTTTAGTATGGAAGATGTCCCTTGGCGTAATTATACTGTCAGTTGGCCATTAGTTGTAATGTGCGTGGCAGGTTTGAGGTCGACGCTGTCAAGGTTGTATGGACAGGTAGCCGTATTATGTTTATTAATTGATGAATTTATAAAGACATCTCTCGCTTTGGACCAAAATTTTGTATCACAGGAGGCTGCATGTCTCGCGCTAGGTAAAAATCCTGTATCGCTAGGGACTTTACAAACTTTCAGTCAACGAAGGACACTCTATCTTGGAACAATCATATCATTCTATCACCGTATTATTAAGATTTTCAGACATATTTTTCGTACATTGAATTACTTAACATAATATTTTGTCTAGATAAGTAGTCATGAAGGAAGAACTCATTTATTAATAAATAAGTGAGTACTTTGTAGTCGTTTCAGATTTACTTCTTAACTTCGTATTCGTAGTACATGTTTATGTATCTAATATCCGAACACATCATTTACATGAAACTTCTACCTTCTCTCTAAAGTTCATGTATGTTAGTGTACTGTATTACTTTAGTATAAAAACTTTTTCGTTCTACTACTCGTATTTTCACTTAACAACTAAAGTTAAAGCCACATTGTTTATGTACTAAATAGATTCCCAAGAGTGGCTGTTATACCTAGAGTTTTTCTATGTTATCATCTCATGATTAAATAACGCACCGTGGCATAATGACAGTGATGGATATCCCCTGGGAACCGGCCACGATTCGTTACTTACGAAGATGTTTATTAAAGACATTGCGTGAGGCCAGGTTACGTATCACATGGCTGGTGGTCCCGAGCTATATTAGCTTAGATCACCTGCTACTAATATTGTTTTAGGTAGAAGTAAACTCTAAGAGAAAATAGCTAATGTGAAGGTGTCACATTTGCTATTTTCTTGCGTAGGCGTTCGATAAACGTGTGCGACGCAACCATTGCGTGGACACATCGCTGGTATGTGCGAACGCCTTCGCATGAAAAATGTATGATGGGGTTTAAGAACTGCGCACAGCGCGTTTTGAAAACACACAGCGGCAGTGTTTGCTGTAGTAATTAAAGCAACTTGTTTTGCTTCTGTAGGCATTGTACAAAAATGAGTGATTTAATCGAGATTAGATTACTAAGGTACCACAGTCACAAGTGTATATTTTGACTCAGAAATAGATTTTCACTCGGATAAATAGTACTGTAGAATATAACTTGATCCCCAGTTGGTATATTTTAGAGAACTTTACCAAATATTCAGTGCAGACGTATAAACGTAAATATTTAGAGCAAACCGCGGGTTCCAAAAACCTAAAATGACGTACCTACACAGGTTTCTCGGTACTTTTCATAATACGGCAATCTTTTCATATTCATGGTTTTAACTGTATATAAAGCAATATAGAATGCTTGCTGTACCTACTTAGTCCACGCGGGCCGGATCGTATGAAAACCTATCAAAAGCATATATTTATTTGATGGTATTGAAATGTTTCCATTTCCTCGCTCTTTAATGTTTATGTACTAAATACCGATCAAGTAGCTACATTATATTTAGCTAATAAATTATTCCCTTTGAAGATAGAAGTAGGTTATTTCGTCGTATTTCAATTGGATGTATACGTTTATAATTTATTTGGGCGTGTGATTGAATTTCTAATGTAAGTTCAAAACTTTCAATACAAATATTAGATTGTAAGATTAATAATTTGGCGAATTATTGATCTTATATCACTAATGAGACTGTGCTCATTTTGAAAAGAGCAATAATTTGAGGATGCATTAAGGGTAGCGGTTATAAATATAATTACTGAAACACGGCCGAATTAAGTTATTGCCAAGCTCGGTTTAGACCGGTAAAATTTATCAGGATGGCTTCAAAATTACCGTACCTACTATAATATCTACCCTTGGTATTAAAAATATACAAGAAAAAATAACTCTTCGTTTAGTTTCCGAGGGAGTTCATTCCTTAAACTAAATACGTTCTCTTTTGTTCGCAGAGGGGCGGTGTGTGAGTGTCGCACCGCCATGTCCCACCACAGCGACGAGCAGGCGCTCCTCACAGTGACCTCCGACTCGTTCTGGGAGCCTGGTAACTACAAGCGGACCACACGACGGGTGGACGACGGACACCGGCTGTGCGGTGAACTGCAGGCCCTCGTACAGGAGAGAGCAGACATTGAGAAGACTTACGCTAAAAGCTTGAGGGGCTGGGCCAAGAAATGGAACGACCTTATCGAGAAAGGTGAGTCTTGTTTATACCATTCAGGGCCAAAATTGATTATTCGGTAAGGTCACAAAGGTAAAGGTAGTTTCACCTGTTGAGTGCTTTAGAACACACAGGTGTTCGAAAGTCATGAACTACACTACACGTAATGGACACTCATAGGTGCAAACTAACTTTGTCTGAATAAAACGTGATTTTGTAAGGCCAATCGCTCGCCGGGTTAATAGAAGTATTTCACATTGTATCAAGAATACCAAAAGATGGTAAAGACTGCGAAGAAAATGGTAATGAGGTAGTGTTTATTCGTGGTTTATACGCACGGTTATCGAACATGCCTTGCCAGTGTTAAACATGCACAAAATATTCGCTATAAACGCCACTGCTTCATAAAATTGCCTGGAAATTGTATCTATTATGGTGGGACATTTTAATATATTGACCAGACACGACACTAATGTAGGAAGGTATCACAAAGCGAAGCTTTTTCCTGGGATAACTATAGCATAGAAAAGGCTGTAAAGCGTTGGAAGTAATGTAATCACACTCAAGTCACAGGACAAGCTTTGAGATTTTAATTCACCGTGCGTAGGAAACGCAGCAGTGCGGATACTGTTACCTCAAAGCTTTGCGCTCACAAACAGCCGACGACCTGAGTAAACTCGAGAGGGTAGCATGTCAAACGACGTTCTTTACAAAACAGGAATAGAAAATATAAAAATCATTAAAACTACAGGCAACAACAACTACAAGCGTTTATTTATAAATCCGCATATGCATTAACCAATATCGAACATCAAGTTAAGTTTTCTATTTATAAGCGTTGCAATTTGCAAGCGTTTATTTATAAATCAAATGGCTTTCTATAACCATAATCCAAATTCAAACATTTTTTTATTTTTATACATCCAAGTGTTTATTTATAAATCAAATGGCATTCAATTACCAATATCCAACTTCAAGCATTTTTTTTCTTTTATATAGGGGCAGAAATATGAATGTAAACAGCCTTTGTCAACGGCGCGATGAGCTCAAACTATGAACAATCAATCTTTAGAGCCGACCCAATAACCGTGGATAGATAATACAATAGGGTATTTGACTAAAAAAATTGAATTAGTCCGTCAGATAGATTTCCAAAAAATATTGGACACGTATATTTTCTTTAGTCACGTAAACAAAAAATGAAGACGACAAACTTCGCTGAAAACTCGTGTGACGTCACTTGCCAGTACACTTTTTACTGGCAAGTGACGTTACAAGCCCCCACTCTTAGGCGTTTCTCCATCTTTGATGCGTTTTATCTTCGTAATATTTTACTGATTTGATAAAACAAAAAATACGTATCCAATATTTTTCGATAATCTAACTGACGGACTAATTCGATTTTTTTAGTCAAATACCCTATTGTGTTTCCCCTCTCGGTGTAACAGGCGCGTCGTATCAATACTCCGCTGTTGTTGGCATGGACAAATGTATTTATAATATCTGTGTTTATAATCGCACGTCATTGACCTTTATTTATTTGTGTTTGTGCGTTGCTGTTTCGTACCCTGAGTTTGAAGTTATGAATGTTGTTGATAGTGGAATCCCGGGTAGGTTTATTGGAGTTTCTGTCGAGACATTATTAGGAGCAGTATGATAGCTCTATTTTGTTTAGTCTAATCTAGTGTCACTAGGACGACAATGGTGGCCAGATAGTTGCGCCACTAGTAAAAGGTATTGATGCAACTAATTGGATGGTAAATCATTTAGAGTGTGCTTGGTGCAAAACACTAGCGGAAAGTGGGCGTTTAATATGCCTCTGCCTTCCCCTTCGGGGAAACAGGCGTGAATCTATGTATGTATGTGCTTGGTTCCGCAGTCTGTTTGAACAACATTAGTTTTAGGGATTCTAAATTTACCTTCGGTTACCATTTGTGCTACCAGAGACGCACTGTCCCGCAATAACACCAGCGTTGACGTTCACACAAGTCTTCTCTTTCAATTACCGATCCTTGTGCCTTCTCTGCTATCTCATTTTCAACTTAAGACACTATGGTGGCACAGCCATAACGTGGTGGTAATGTAGTATTAAAAAAAAAAAATGCCCATATTGTGCCCTAAAGACGGCAACAGACTTACTCCCCATGTGTACTTACTTTTGTTACTCATTTATTTATGTAGTCTTCTGTCTCAAACTCGGTTTGCTGGTAAAAATTTTAATTAGTATTACTTGATTACTCTAGCCCATTTGGGTGTACTTACGATACGAAATTCACAAGCACAGCAAATAAATGAAGCACCATTAAATTAATGCATGTAATTTAACCATTGTGTTCCTACTTATGTATGTTCACGCCACCGTATGAGGTTTAATTTTACTTTAAAATATTATTGCTCTTATCTAATATGTTTGTTTCTTATTACGTTTGATCCAATTAAACTAATTCCTGTCGTGTTTGCAGTGCCTACTTTGGTTTTAGTAGCCAACATAATGATTTAAAGTGAGTTGGTGGCATCAAATAGTAACGAATGCTCAATACCATTGAACAATGACATCCCGTTCAACCTCCAACACTCGCCAGCTTGCTCATTGCCAACATGTAACCCGGTTTTGCTAAATAGTTCTATAAACAATACAAAATCAAATATTAAACACACTGTAAATAAATTAAAAAATAACAAACTAGACAGTAAAACTATATTACAAAATAAAAATAAAGTGATAATATTTAGTGATGAGATTGGAAAAGGTATGGGTCAGTTGTTGGCAAACACATATAGTGATGGGTTAGTGATGAACTACTGTTTGCCTGGGTTAAGTTCCATTGCTATTTTAGATAAAATTATAAACTTCAATTTTGACCAGGATACAACTTTATTGATTCTACTTGGTAAAAGAGGATCTTTAAATAAAAGACTTTTATTCAATTATTACAGTAAATTATGTGATTTAAATTTAAATCAAATTATTATGCTCACTTTACCTTTCAGTAAAGAGTTGCCACAGAAAGAAAATAATATTAGACATAGTCTTAATATAAATTTGTGTAGTTGGTCATACAATAACGATCAATTTCATGTTTTTGACTCTAACAATTATGTTAGTAAAGCTTTACATTTGACGCAAGATACTTGTTATCTGAATTCTTATTATAAAAGACAACTAGCTGAGTCGCTAGCATTCTGTATTGACATTTCAGCCAAGAATTTGGCTAATAAACGTGTTGCCCCTATACAGCAACAAAATGACATTTATAATGATTCAGCCAATATTTTGGCTACACAGTCTGACATTTCTATTAATTTAAATTAAATATTTCGACAATAGAGAATACCTCTTGCAATAACACTTTCATTAATAATGGGCTGGTATGTACGAATAAGCCCAATTCAACTAATAATACATTTAGAAATTCGCAAGTATTAAAACTGGTACATCAAAATATACAAGGTATGTCAAATAAAGATTTAGAAGTGGAGTTGTTCATGAACGGTGAATGCGTTGATGTTTTGTGTATAACAGAACATTGGCTTAAAGATCACCAGTTCATGTGCAATTTTAATAACCATCTAGTTGGTAGTTCGTTCAGCAGACAAAATGCAATACATGGTGGATCGTTGATTTTAGTTAACAAGCTGCTTAAATTTAAGAATCGTAGTGACATTGTTAGTTTCTCTGTTGAACGGACAGTTGAAGTAGCCTGTGTGGAGTTGGACCAACTTGTTGTGTTGAGTGTGTATAGGCCACCATCGTCCTTCTATGATAACTTTGAAAGTGTCATGGATGATGTGTTACGGAAGCTATGCCAACAAAATAAATCTATAATAGTAGGTGGCGATTTTAATATTAATTTAATATTAATTTACTCGAAGATTCCCTGAATTGCCACAAAATTAAGAATTTGTTCAAATCATATAATCTTGCATGCTTATTTTTGGAACCCACCAGGATAACTTCCACGACATCTACTTGTATAGACAATATATTTACAGATATTGTACCAGTTAGAAAGCAAATAATTAACAAATTAACATCAGATCATTGTGGACAATCTATAACATTTGCTATGCAGTCTAAAAAAGTAGGTAGAAAGGAATTGAGTGTGGTGCCAAAAACTTTGCGTCGTCTGGAGGGACTTAAGGATAAACTCACAAGTACACTACCATACTTATGCTATAATAACGATCCCAATAAGTTGTACAATTCTTTCTTTGACATGTATTGTACTATATTCAGTTCTATCTTTGTCCCTAAGAGGATCTCAGTTGCTGGTACTACATCCTTCAGTGAATGGGCAACCACTGGAATTTATAAAAGTAGAAATAAGCTTTACGAATTATATGAACAGAAAGTAATTAATAAAAATGATGAAAAATTTTGTCAATACGTAAGAAATTATTCTAAGTTATTTAAAAAGATTTGTCGTGAAGCTAAGACACTTTATTTAAAATCAAAAATTAAAAACAGTGACAATAAAATAAAAGCAACGTGGGATATTATAAACAATGAGACTGGAAGGGTCAAGATTAAAAGTAACGATTACACGCTTCAAGTAAATAAAAAGATAATAAAATCAGATTTTGAGGTTGCCACAGCATTTGAAAATTTCTTCACAGACATTCCAGTCTCAACCACTAAATCCCTGAACTCATCCCCCAATGACGCCGAATCTCTATTAAGACAAAATGTCAATAGGTGTAACATTGAATTTAGATTTAGTTATGTCACTGACAAAGATATTGTAAAAACTTTTAATACTCTTAATTTGAAGAAGACTAGTGATCTTTGGGGCAATTCTGTTGTGATTACGAAATCCATAATCAACACAGTAGCACCTGAACTGGCAATAATTTTCAATAGATGCATTGACTGTGGTGTGTTTCCTGATCAAATGAAAAGTAGTAAAGTAATTCCGTTATTTAAATCAGGTAGCACATCTGACCCCACAAATTATAGGCCAATATCTGTGCTACCCACGTTTAGTAAAATTTTTGAAAAATTAATTCTAGGCCAGCTTCAAACTCATTTTAATAACAATAAGCTGTTACATGAAAAACAATTTGGTTTTACTAGGGGTCGCTCAACTACCGATGCTGGAGTTGAGCTTTTAGATAGTATTTTTGATGCCTGGGAGGAGTCGCATGATGCTCTAGGAGTCTTTTGTGACTTATCTAAGGCTTTTGATTGCGTTTTTCATGAAACATTGATCAGGAAATTACATTACTATGGAGTTAAGAACACTGCTTTGGATCTCCTAACATCATATTTGAGTAATAGGATACAGAGAGTTGAGGTAAATGGAAAAGTGTCTATGGGTTCAGTGGTCACAATGGGAGTGCCGCAAGGTTCAATTCTTGGTCCATTCCTTTTCCTTGTATATATTAATGATTTGCCATATATTATGCAAAATAATGAAGAGATAGTGTTATTTGCTGATGATACATCACTTATCTTTAAACTTAGACGAGAACAATCAAATAATGACGATGTAAATAACGCTCTCTCTAAAGTAGTTCAATGGTTTACTGCTAACAATTTACTGTTAAATGAAAGAAAAACAAAATGTATACGATTTTCAAGACCGAATGTAAAACAAGTTAAACCTAACATATGTTTGAATGGAGAAGAGTTGGATCTTATAGATAACACCGTATTCTTAGGCATAACCTTAGATTCTAGGCTACAGTGGGGCCCACATATAGGTCAGTTGTCGAATAGACTTAGCTCTGCAGCGTACGCGGTTTATAAAATTCGTCAGCTAACTGATATAGATACAGCCAGATTAGTATATTTTAGTTATTTCCACAGCATAATGTCATATGGAATTTTATTATGGGGCAATGCAGCTGACATTCAAACTGTGTTTGTACTGCAGAAGCGGGCTATTCGTGCAATCTACAGTCTTGGTTCAAGGCATTCACTGAGGGAAAAATTTAAAGAAATTAAGATAATGACTGTCGCATCTCAATACATTTATGAGAACTTGTTATATGTCAGGAAAAATATAAATATGTTTACTAAATTCAGCGACATTCATAAAATAAATACACGAAACAAAAACAAACTTGTTCTACCTTCAACTAGACTACAAAAAATAAGTAACTCATACAAGTGTCAAAGCATACGTTTTTATAACAAAATTCCAGGTAATATTCAGGAACTAAGTATTAATAAATTCAAAGTATTTATTAAACAGAGCTTGTGTTCAAAAGCTTATTACACAGTTAAAGATTATTTAGCAGACAAAAACGCCTGGAATTGAGTTTAAAAATTATGAATTGACATTAAATTATGAATTGACATTATGAATTTTGACATTTTGAAATTAGTGACATAATATTTTTATTTACATTTGTAGTACTTTACATTCTGACATTTTTGATTTGACATTTGTAATTTTATTTATTTTGTTTTGACATTGTTATTTTCTTTTGACATTTAAAATTACTTAAGTAATATATTATTATTTTATTTTTTAGACATTCTTAAATTGACATTCAATAATATTTTTTGACATTTAAATATATGACATTTTATTGTTTAAATTTTTATAATTTTACATATTGTTTACAACATGTATTTTAATATGTATTAGCATGTAAAGTTGTGAGTATGATGTGGGCATTATTAAACATATAAGCAAATAGTTGTGGCAACCTGTCTGATGGCTTAGGCTGACATGCTTATGCATACACCTTCTGATGGCGTGGAGGCATAGTGATACAGATCGTGCTGGCTCCCTCAATCAAGGTTGAGCCGTACGATTGCTGTTGAATGCGGGCCATCAGTGGGCCGAGTCAGTCAAAAGCGTCAGATGATTTCCTGCATTGTACTTGCATACTAAACCCTTTTTTTTGTCTGGACTTTAAAAGATCAAGAAAAGACTAAAGAAATTGAAGTGACAAAAAAAATAATGACTCTGAGTTTGTTTCGGCTTTTCTTCTCAAGAAGTCATTTAGCTAGGAAAAGCCGGCCTCATCTAGAATAGGGTTTTGACATGTATAAGTGTTGTAAACAACCAAAATGCAGAAATAAATATGTCTTTATGTCTTTATGTCTTTAACGATTTTATCAACCGGCCTCGCCTGTGGGGAAGTGTTTAATTGCACTCCAGAGTGAGGGCTTATTTAATTCTGTTTTAGTAATCTGTTGTCTGATTCAAGTGTTTGCTTTCTAAATAATACAGAACATCGTAAAGGCATACAGAAACATTACAGATTTTGAACATAAGTTTATTAAAACACCAATGAAATCGGTTTATACGAAAGACTTATTATAATAAGGCATGTATTTAATGTGGCATCTAAGTAAAACGAATACAAGTTTCAAAAATAATTAGAGTGGGTACTAGATATAATGGGTTGGCAGCTAATAAGGAGTATCGTAATAAGTAAAAGTTAGCATATTAATATGTCAGTTTAACTATAAGCTTCGTTTTAATTGAAAATAGTTGTATTTTTTTTTTGGTAACTGAATTGGTATCTAAGCGGAAACTTGATGATGAATAAAAAATAGAAAAAGGGCATTCATAAATAATACAAATTTCAATATTTGGCTAAATTAAATATCTTAAATGAAGTGTTTCGTATAAGTAAATGAAACGCTTCAGTCTTTTAAGCCGAGTTGAGGGAGCCCTGCTTCGCAGGTCTCCTATTTTTGGGTACAGGGTCTCCAGAAAACCTAACATAACCTCCTACTAACATAATTAGTCGCCAAGTCATTTATAGCTCCTCGGCTAATATTTCAATTGACTTGTATAGTTTATTTGCTACCTAAACGCAGCTGCTAGTTTTTAGTTTTTATAACACCCTTAGTTTTGAATCTTATTTAATATGATAGTCGCGAAAATATTTAATCGCTAGCAAGTTATTTTATTAGTTACAAACATTTAATCATATTTTAATTTATAAGTCACTTGGCAAATTATAAGCTTTAAAATAATTGCGCAGATTCATGGTTATAGTGAAATACGATTATTTCGTTGAGTCACCAATCATGATCATTCATATAAAGAACTTTCATTTTCTTGTCTCTGCTCTATTGCTGATGGTAAAATGAAGTGGCCTTCAATTTCATAAATAAAAGGACCTCTGTCTCCAAACGATAAATACGTTGGTGTCATAATAGACCATTGTGCCGAGTAGTGATAAACAAAGTTCACGCTTTACTCCTATTGCAGACTTGGCAATATTTAATAGCATAAACATCAACGCCTAAACATTGTCACGAAAAATAACACTTTACTACCAAATATGTCAAACTGATTATAATTGCGCCTTAGTCACAAATTTTTCTTGGACACCAACCCCTTATAGGCGCGATCATAATCACATGTGATCCTAAACAAGACATCGCGCAGGTTTCCAAGTAGCATATGTTATGACAAACAAGTAGACCGTACAATTAAGTATTGCACAGTGACACACTCACAACACCGTGGGAATGCTCTCTCTTCATGAGAAATACCACAGACACAGCCGTTCCAGTGTTTGTGCTTGCATCTTTTAGATAGCGTGATGATGTGACTAGAACTTATTGGAATATGTTGGCTGATACGGGACCGCCAGAAGGTCATCGGAACATTTATAATAAAAATTTAAAATAAATACATTACTTAACTTCACGCCTTTTTATCCCGGCAGGGGTAGGCAGAGGTGTATTACACACCCACTTTTCGCCAGTTATGTTTCGGTCCCAATGTACCTAATAGGGGGCGAGCCTATTGACATCTGCCGGGCACATTATTAAGCGTGCGATAATTAACATATTAATACCTACACACATAACTTCGAAAAATCAGTTTCTATCCCCAGGTACCCCGGGCACACACCTCTGATTAAAATTAATATAAATTGATAAACTTAATCGCTAATATTGTGTTTCTTTGCAACATCTCAGGATGGTGATATACATATATAGTATCACGGCACGGCAGTCAAATGCCTAGGTCTTCCTCTTAAGACGCTTGGTCTACCAATAGATTCTTACACCAATACACGCCGATATATGCTAGAATCTTGATAGTCTCGCAAGCGAAGTTGCCAATTGCTCTGTGAATAATATAGTCATACATCATCAGCCTTAAACAGTCCACTGCTGGACTAGGCCTCTTCTTTGAAAAGAGGAATTGGCCTACTATACCACGTTGGCCAAACGGGTTCGTATAGGGTTTGTATCAATTTTTCCTTCTCTTACAGTGCTGTTCTCTGCATAATATGCTCCCTCTGTCGGCTCTTACGACACCCATGGGATGATATAGGGTGGTGACATTCCGTATTCTTAAGGCGCTGTCCTAAGCGACTATTTTGGTAAATGAGGGGGTGAAGCAGGGGAGGTGAAGGGAGCTTAGCTCCGTCTACTGCGGGGCGCCCCCCTTCATTCTCGTCGCGTGCGGCCGTATTCTGGCGACATCCGTATTCCAATATTTCAAAATCGCAAGTAAAACGTTTTAGCATATTGAATTGAGACACTGATATTAAAATTTATATTACGTACCAAAGTTACATACATCGATCTGTTTGTACAATATAGGCATAGCGCAATTTTTGTTCTCAGTGCAGCCATGGGCAAAACTGGTTTACATTAGACGTTATAGGTATTGATAGTTGACGAAAGTAGGTAAATACCTACGTGCCGTAAGATGATAAAAATCATTAAGTCAGTTCCATGTATGGAGAGGCCATTATTATGTTTGTTTTGTTTTTGTATAAATATAGTGAAGCTGTTCATAGAATACCTACATCTAATTCTATTCCTGCCAGTTTACAAATCTGTTTTGCAATAAATTGGCTGTGACATACGGGCGGACAGACAGACAGACATTGCGAATCTATAAGGGTTCCGTTTTTACAATTTTTGGCTACGGTACCCTAAAAAACACAATACTGCTCTACTAAGCGCAAAAGCCGTATCTCAACTAAAGCGAGTTGCAAGATAATTGAAGTTTAGTAAAAGTTGATTTCTTTTATTTATTTATGGATGTTTATTGTTATTATAGGTATAATTATTATGGTAAAGGTTTCGAAATACGTCGCCGTTTTTAGGGGTTGTGAGTGATTGGAGAGGGAGGAGGGGAGGTCTTGAAACCCCCCCTCACCATTTTGACTTGCCGGAAATACTTGGTTTCCTCTGAAAAAAGAAATCTCCAAACATCGGTGTGTATGGCACTGCCAACTTCCACATTCATCACACTAGTTTAATAAACTAAGGTTGACGGAGTCCTGCGCCTTCGCAGGGAAATAGGAGCCCTTGCTCCTATTTTCGGATTAAGGGTCAAACGAGAACCTAACATAACCTATTCAGTTACTTATTACAGTCGCACCTAACCCTAGGCACTCGTTGACGCACAAATTTGACACGTTTTGTTTCACGTTTTTCACATAAAACCTAAAAATGACATTTGTAAAACTGTACTAAAGTATAAAAGCTACGTTCCGTTTTGCATAATTGCCGAAGTATTTATGAAGTTTTGAAAATTGTTTAAAAATATTTAGACGCAACTCCGGCAGCCAAAATTACTTTTAGGGGATTAAAACGAACTCCCTTAAGCCCCCTACACTACCAATACCCTCAAATTCAGGCGACTCGTTTCGAAACCCAACCCATTATTATTTTTCAAAATAGATGAAACCTTATTCATGAGATACTGCTATGTCGCTTAGAAAATTATAGAATTAGAATTTGAGTTACTGCTTTTTCGTTAGCTCTCCTCATACATGTTTGTATGGAAAAATATAAAACATTTCTTTCGCTTCAAATATGTGTTGTTTCAAAGAAAATAGATATTAAAAGATATTTATTTATATTCATTTATCATTTATTTACGAAATACAGAGTTTACAGCTCATCAAAAGTTAGCTGTCTGCTACAACCCGACAGGTTTTCTTTATTCTCATCGAATGTTAAAGGCAGTGTGTGAGGAGAGAAGGCTTCAATACTTATTATTTGCTGTTGTTCACGAGGCACAGTTACATTTACTTTCCTTTTACGGCTTGGTATTGTAGAAATTTCAAGCACTTATGAAACATTTTCCTCTCCGTGATCTCGCAATGCCATCCCTTGAGCTTGACGAGAATCAACAATTTCAGGCAACTGCCAATTCATATAAAACGCCACAAGCTTTTTATCTCCCAGAAAACATAATCTCTTTCTATAATTTCTATTTTTAGTGGTATACTTTCGCCACTCCACACAGCAAATAAACACTTTTGTTTGCGTGTAACGTGGCGTTGCCCCTGAATTTGGTAATAACAATTACAATATTTGTTTAGACTTGTCAGTTCACTTTTTTATCATGTTTCCATATTTGTGTTTTATTTGCTCTTATACTATTCTCCAGGCCATTCTTATAGGCAACTATAGAACATTAAATTTCCACAATCGTGTTTGGATCTATTAATCCATCTGGCGTGGCACCAATAAACGGATAGTCCACAAGGCTCGATTGTTACATTTTCTTGCTTCGCCAGTTGTTGCAAAGCCAGTTGTTCATTTTAGATTCCATGCGCAACTGATTTTACATTGCAAATATTTTATTTGTACAAAATATTTTTTACTAAGTTGGCTTTACTGCTATTCTCTTCTTTATATGGTATAGTGATACCAAAATGTCAATCTGTCAACATATTCTTACGCAATTCGAACCAGTCACTGCTATTCCTCTTGTAATTTTTGCTTATCACTACGAAATTTGAGTCTTTGTTAAAAAAATTGTTTGGCATTTCTTGGCTAGCTCTTGAACAGATCGTGTTAGGAATGACTGCAGTCAAATGTATGTAAGACGTTGCAGAACTGTTATCTTTAACTTCACTGTAATTACAATAATGATAATTAGTTACGTACTTTATTATTAAAAAAATACTAAGTATATCTTGTGTTATAGCAAACAGAGAAGTCACCTTCTTACTTATAAATGATTGATTTTAGAAATTAAAAAGATATTAGATGTACTGAGACATACCTAATAGTTTATGAATAATCAAAGTTTTACCCGATGTACCTAAATAGGTTTATGTTCACAACACAATAATACAACATTCGTTACCGCTTGTGTGCGGAATGCGGAGCGCCATATTAGCGCTGTTTATTGTTCGCCGTGGCGGCATCTTAGCGCTCCAGGCGATCTGACAAGCTAATGAATTTGCAATATAGGTAGGTACATAAAATTATTCGATTTTATGTTATTACTCTTTCAAAAATTGAAAACTGTGGCAGCTATGTATTGTGAGAATAATTTATATAATTATATTATGCATAATCGATAATATATCTGTACCTGAGAAGCATAACACTGTAACTCCGTTTTTTACGATTTTGAGTTTTTTACACTATCCTATTGTATGTGTCCTTCTCTACAAAGCCATAGTACTGTAACTAATAAATTCAATTTCATGACAGAGTTTCGAAATTGTATTATAATATATGTCTGGGGAACATTATAAAGCATAATATTTTAAGAGATTATACATTAAAATACTCGAATATATAATTTGCATTTTACTGTATGTGCGGAGTTACATTGTTCTGCCGCTACAATTTCGGTGACGTGGCACACGATGAAGCGATCTTATAAATAGCATGCAGGAGTTACAGTGCATCCACTATGGGAGTACGTCACAAGCTTGTGCTCATCATACGAGACTATCTGTCGGATAGAAGCTTTCGGTACCACGTTGAAGGCGCGCTCTCTTCGAGTCACGCCCTCGGCCCAGGGTTCCCTCAGGGGTCCGTGCTCTCGCCTCTCTTGTATTTATTGTTTACTGCTGATATACCGATGCATCGGCTAGTGCAAACAGCACTTTTTGCAGATGACACAGCCATCTATATCTCAGGCGCAGACCCTGGCGCACTCAGTAGGAAGCTCCAATCCGCAGCCAACGCCTTAGGCGCGTGGTTCCGGAGATTGCAGATAGAGATCAATCCCGAGAAGAGTCAGGCGGTGCTGTTCCTCCGGAGAGCTCCTCACCTGTACCCTCCGGGTGCGAACCCACAAATAAGGATGTTTGGATCCCCTATTCCATGGACTAGGGAAGCCAAATACCTTGGTGTGATTCTTGATGATCGACTATCGTTCCGTTCACACATTACGAAGGCTCGCAATAGAGCCTCCTCTGTGCTTGGGCTTGCACAGCTTAGTCAACGCTAAATTTAAACTATTGCTTAGGAACAAGATAAGGTTATACACATCGTGTATTAGGCCTATAATGCCATATGCTAGTGCAGTTCGCACACACTAGGCCTCACAGGATCCATAGGCTACAAACACTTCAAAATAAGTTCATGCGGCGGGTTCAACGAAACTTTACATAATGATACGGATAATACGGATAACAGTCTTACCGTATGATGTGGGATGAAACACAAGAAGGTAGAGGAGCCAATGAAGTAGGATCATGCATCATTGAATGGGGTCTTAACTAGAAGGAAAAAAAACGGAATAAATTAAAATTTGGTCTGACAATTGTTCGGGGCAAAACCGCAATGTATCATCATCAGCCTTTAACAGTCCACTGCTGGACTAGGCCTCTCCTTTGAAAGGAGGAATTGGCCTACTATACCACGCTGGCCAAACGGGTTGGTATAGGGTTTGTATCAAGTTTTCCTTCTCTTACAGTGGTGTTCTCTGCATAATATGCTCCCTTTGTCGGCTCTTACGACACCCATGGCATGATATGGGGTGGTGACATTCTGTATTCTTAATCCGTCACCACACGGACAGGAACCACAATGTAATACTATTGTATTGCTATTTTTGGCTACTACAAAACACGGCAGTTGGTAACAATTCCCGTGTTTTATAGTAGCCAAAAATAGCAATTAAAATAGCTAATTTGATTGTAAAATCAACCACTTATTTCTACATCGTGGCCACACACACTCCGAAGCTGACATTGTCCATTCAGTCATAGAAAGAAAAAAAGTGAACTATCTCGTTTTAATATTATAGTTCCACGTGATTGGAAGCAGTTCGTTAAAATTTGTAAAACAAAGAATCCTCTGATAGTTCACAACATGGATCTTTTGAATTTGAACATTTTTATAATTATTTTCTTTTTTTTTCTGTTTGTTTTAATTCGAATTCTAAGGTATGTTGCCGACTGTTAATATAAGAGTAAAATTGTTTAAAAGCATAACACTGTATGTGATACAGTTTTTTATATTTCCTTAAAAAAGTACCAATTATACTGTCAAATTGACCTTAATATTGTTACCTAATTAAAGTTTATTAGTGTAGTTATCATCTAATTAAACATGTTCTGCAAAATGTTGCCACATTTTATTTCACAAACTCCTTAAAGTCAAGATTGACAGTTATTTTTGGGAAAAAACCTTCTCCTGTAAAGTTTGGTTTTTGGCTCTTACAGTTATATGCTTCTCAGGTACAGATATAAGTAACATAGTTAGTCATAAAAGACTCTTATGAAAATAATTTGTGTAAAAATGTTACATATTTCATAATCACTTGGCCATGGATGAATTTCTATTTTATTACGACGCTTTCTTGTACAAATCCTTCGTAGAACTTCATTTCTCTAATTGTCCATATTTTATTCTTCTTATTATATATTTATAAGCACAGAAACAATAACACATTAAACGCAACAAGAGTATAAACTTAGGTCCTAATTATATGTGCTCATAGTTACATGAAAAGCCTATTTGATTCAAAGTATTCAGTCTATAACATAAAACATGAAATTACGAACTCAAATCGGCGTATTATAATAACATACAGGTCTACGTAAAATTTCGTGCAGCGGAGACGCAAGCGACATGACCTATCTCTCACAGGGCTCATAGCCGAATGATGAGGTCTGGGCGGGGCGTAAACTAGCAACTGACACTCAGTACACCGCTTATGCTAATAAGGTTTAAATTGCTGAAGCGTTTGATATTGATGGGATCTACCGAGCGTCAAAATCATAAACGTTTGGCAGATTTTATTTAATTTTACAAAATATACGCGTATAATATGAAAATAAATAGGGTAATTCTTTAGTTCATTAGATTTCCTACAATATTATCAAATAAAATATGACAGCTAACGATCAAAATATTGCAAACAGTGAGACGAAAGTTTATTTTCTGCCTCGATTTTGTGATTTTTTTACCGTGATTCTATTTTACATACATGAAAAATTCTTTCTAAAGTCTTTTGTTCAGACTTTTGACTTTAAGCTCTATTTTTTAGCTAGTTTGTAATATGTACCGTTATGGCTAGATGCGCGACGAAAAGTTAGGTGTTTCACGGCTTCTGAGGTATAACAGCGCCTTAATCCGTCACCACATACAAATTTCAAAGTCAATCTGTCAGTCTTTGAATTAAATCGTTATCTTGTAGCGTTCCATGCAAAGAATCAACTGTCGGTAAACCGGTTAGTTTCAAAGTGATAATAAGATAATGATGGGCGAAGAGAAGATCTCCAAGAGATCTTGTCTCTCAAACATCTGGCCTGATCATTATCAAGTCCCTGTCGACACCATTGCTTTAACCAAAAAGGGGAGCCTCACTTAGATTAAAATGACACTACAATATCATGTTAATATTCAAATTGTCATATCTCCCTCCATTTATAAATTGTAGGTACGGTTGCTTTATATTACAAATGTACGACGCACATCGTAAAACCGGAAATTTATTCATATATTCTTTATTGATTAATCAAAAGATCCAAGATGTCGACACTAAGAATTGAATGCGTAATGTGCGCGTCGAAACGATGCAGAGTGCGCATGTCCATCTGTTCATATGTTGAGAGAATTTTAATGCGTTTATTGTGAGTACAGAGTATTTGTGTAATAAAGATGCTTTATTAAAGTAATATGGAGTATTGTACTTATTATTAGTAACTAGACTGCCTCGTTGGTCTCGCGGCTTAAATGTGCGTGTGGGATTGGGAGGTCTCGGGTTCGATTCTCGGGTCGGGCAAAGTGTTATTGGGTTTTCCCGTTAGGAAATACTCAGTAGCAGCACGGAGTCTGGTAATATGCCCGGTACGGCAATAGGCTCGCCCCCTATTAAGTACATGGGACCTAAAAATTCATGGCGAAATGTGGGTGTAATATTACACCACCTCTGCCTACCCTTTCGGGGATACAGGTGTGAGTCTAGTCTGTTGGTTATCGCGACAAAATGTAGTCCATATGTGCTTAGGCTATATTACTGCAAAGTTTCATCAAAATAAGTATAACAAACGTCCATCCACACATCTATCACCACAAACTACTATAATAATACTAGGGTAGGAAAATAGTAGGATTAGTAGGTTAGGAATGAATAATGTACTGTAGACATGGTGCAATACCCACCCATCAATTTTGACAATGAAGGCTAATTTTAATATACATGTATCGTCTAGCGTTACGCAACCGAGACAAGTAAACGAAAGGGTGGTGAGATAGCCTTCTGAGAAGGTGCGACACCTTAATATCGTCTTTTATGGGTTGGTACTGACTACCGAAAGCTCGGGTTTATACGCTAATTTTAATTAACCCGACGCTGGTGCGGTCTATTATCATGACCAAGCAGAATTTATTCATTTATCTTCATATACAGGAAGCAGGAAATAGTGTGAATGGCGCCTTACGGTCCATCATCAGTAGCGAAATTATCCCAAGCAAGGCTCGTCTTGCTGTACTGCAGGGAGTTTTGTCGCCAACACTGATGTATGGTAGCGAATCATGGGTATGGCAGACGAAGCATGAAAGTAGAATCAATGCTGTGGAGATGAGAGCTTTAAGGAGTATATGCGGAATAAGTTTGAAAGATAAAGTGCGTAACAGTGTGATACGGGAAAAGTGTGGTCTAAAAGAAGATGTAGTGACAAAGATTGAAAAAGGAATGTTACGTTGGTTTGGACATCTGGAGCGGATGGATGAAAGAAGAAATACGAAAGGAGTGTATCGTGCGAGAATAAATGTAAATGTCGGTAGGGGACGCCCTAGGCGGACGTACGCCGACCAAATAGGTGATCTACTGATAAAGGGCAAAATAAAAAGTACCTATAACCGACGCGCATGCATGACGAGGTTAATGAATGTCGATGAAGCGAAAGAGGTATGTTTGAACCGAAGCATGTGGCGTTCCATAGTCTCTGCCTACCCCAATGGGAGACAGGCGTGACGTTATAGATAGATAGATCTTCATATACACAAAGTAAATAGACGGACTTAGTGTCATTGTCATTATCTACTGTATATATAAAATCCTTGCGTTACTGACTGACTGACAGACAAGCTACAGCCTAAACTATTAGGCGCAGGAAGCTGAAATTTGGCATGTATGTTCATTGAGGACCCTAGGGGTGCACTAAGAGGGGATTCCCTGATACTCCCACGGGATCGAGCAGGAACAGTTAAATTAAAAAATTGCGGGCGTAGCTGCGAGAGTTCTCTAATCCATTATAGTCTATGTTACGCGTGTGAGTGGTACAGTGAGAAAATAACCAAAAGATCAGACCACGCATAACGATTAAACTGATTAAGAAATGTTCACATTATAGTTAATAAATTACTGATATTAAACAGGCAGCGATAGCCTAGTGGAGATACCAACGAACTACCATGCAGACATGGAAACGGTATCGGATTCGAATTCACAGTGCGCACCACTGAGTTTTCGAAGCTATATGCCTATCAAATTGTTGATTATCGCTTGCCCAGTGCCTCGATGAGCTCGTTAAACCGTAGGTCCCGGCTGTCATTAAGATATTTGACTGTCGTTACGGGGAGTCACAACCCTCAAATAAACTGATACCGCAAAAAAGACCCCCTTTGTCGATTTTCCAGTGCTTCAGGGCACTTCCCTTGATATTGGGCCGGTCATAGGATTTCTCGGGGTCGAGATAACGCGAGACGTCCAATTTCGCGGTCATCTGGAAGATAAGGCTAAACTAGCCTCCAAAAACCTGGGTGTCCTCAATAAAGCAAGAAGATTCTTCACATCGGAGCAGCGCCTCTTACTTTACAAAGCTCAAGTTATGCCCCACATGGAGTACTGCTGACTTTTTGGGCCGGGGCACCACAATACCAACTGCTTCCATTTGATCGCGTCCAACGTCGAGCGGCTTGAGTCATCGACGACGCGGTCCCTACAAACCGGCTCGTCCATCTTGAACTGCATACAGATGTTGCGTCTCTCTACGTTTTCTATCATGGGGAGTGTTCTGAGGAGTTGTTTGGTCTGATACCCGCTGCAGAATTTCACCACCGTACAACACGCCACAAATTAAAATCCACCCTCACCACCTTAGTGAGTGGCGTTCTTCTACCGTACAATTCACTCACCATTTCCTGCCTCGTACGACCAAACTGTGGAACCAGCTACCTGCAGCGGTATTTCCAAACCAGTTCAACATTGGAATATTCAAGAAGCGAGCATATTCCTTTTTAAAAGGTAGGCAATGCACTTGTGATCCTTCGGGCATTGCAGATGTGTATGGGCGGCGGTGATTACTTACCATCAGGTGACCCGCTTGTTCGTTTGTCTTCCTATGCTATAAAAAAAAAACTGGTTTAAACCACGGAATATCTCCATCCCTTTAGGTTGCGTAGGTCAGACGGCTGTCACTCTGGAAAAGCTGATATTCTGTCGTAGGTATCGGGTTACACGAGCAAGCGCACCCCGGGCTCCTAGGCGAGTAAGTGTAGTCTTAGATGCAACCGGGATAAGGCTAGGACAATGTTAATAAATTAGTGATATTAAAAAATAACCTATCGCATTGATTACTTGCCTGGTGGTCTACTTGTATACTGTATATGGAGCAGCGATAGCTGAGTGGAAGAGACCGACGGACTGCTATGCAGAGGGCCTCGGGTTCAAATCCACGGCACGCACCAATGACTTTTCGGAGTTAAATGCGTATTAAATTGTTAATTATCGCTTGGTAATCGGTGAAGGAAAACATCGTGAGAAAACCTGCATGTCTGAGAGTTCTCCATAATGTTCTCGAAAGACATGTGAAGTATGCCAAGCCGCACTTGGCCAGCGTGGTAGACTATGGCCTTACCCTTCTCATAATGAGAAGAGGCCCGTGCCCAGCAGTGGGACAGTATAAAGGGCTGATGATGATGATGATACTGTATATCAGCGTTTCCCATTTGCCGGGTCGCGACCCGGTACCGGGCCGTCAAAATAAACTACCGGGTCGCAACATTCCTGCCTTGTTTTAAAAATAATACCTACTATCGATCAACGTATAGTTTAGTGACTAAATAGGCGATACCAAAATATTATAATATTGTATTAATAAAAACATTTCTACTATTAATAAATGTGTATTATTTAACCTTAATGGAACCAGTTTGGGTTTAAAAGTATTCAATGGCAGAACAATGTTTGGGAAACACTGCTGTATATCAAAATAAGCAATGTTTTGTAAAGATTGTCTATATAATGGCATCATACAAAACCACTGGGCTTCTTTTTAGCGTTTCTACAGTTAACTAAAGACTACGTGAGCTGCATAGCTTGCAAAAGGCATTATGTCAATAAAACAGAAGTCTTTATCATATCATAAAAATCTTGAAGAATAGGCTACCGGTTTACGCCTAGATAGTCGATAAGCTGGCACGCCGCCAACGCACAGTATAGCTTTGTTTACCTCTTTATCTGTCCTTGTGTATACATGTACAAGGATATATGTGATAAGGGAACGCCCGATATCGTTGCGTGCATGGAAAACTAATATGAATGCTGAATACAAATAGTTCGTAAATTTTGTGGTACATATCTCTTTTTATAGGAGACTGCTCATGTGTTACGAGTAAATTCAACTTATGGTCACAAATAACACAAGGACTTGAAACCCATAGGGGGATCTAACCCAAAAGACTCGGCTTAGTATCAAACGGCACCGCGGCGAGATGACTAAAGACACTGCCATACAAACAGACTATCTGCGCCTACATTTGCGGCTCATCAAGATGTCTTTGGTGCCAGAGCTATTGGATTTTACCAACGTTTGAATACATACATAGTCTCACGCCTATATCCCCGAAGAGGTAGACAGAGGTATATTGCTACACCCACTTTTCGCCATATTTATTTTAGTCCCACGTAATAGGGGGCGAGCCTATTGCCGTACCGGGCACATTACCAGACTCCGTGCTGCTACTGAGAATTTCCTAACGAAAAAAACCAATAACACTTTGCCCGACTCAGGAATCGAACCCGAGACCCAATCCCACGCGCACATTTATGCCGCGAGACCAACGAGGCAACGTTTGAAAGGTAATTGAAATCCTAAAAATTCAGAACAGAAAAATCCATTAATGTAGCAATGGGCCACTGAGTAGGTCTCTTTAGCACTGGCATTAAACGGGTTACTAGCACTAGCAACGTATAGAAATCTAAACCTCAGCAGGCCTCTTAAATTTTATAATATTGTTTAATTTATGAGTCTTGGTATTATTTGCTTTCGTTGCAAAATTGTACATGCTACTTATGAATTGAACTAAATTACTACTGGCTGTCCAAAACTAAGACCCTATTATTCACTGACTTCCTCTCCAATTCCAAGAGCGGGTACAAAGACATTAGTCTTCTCTAATCCCTAGTACTATTTATGTACCACATTGCTTATGTATGCATTAAACGCTTAACCGTTTGCCCGTACAGATAATCTCCGCTCTAGGACTACCCCCTTAGGGGATGATCAAGCGATTTTCTTAAGGCCGGTTGACGAGCACACTTGAATATTTAATTTTCAATTCCAGGAGAACGCGTGTAGGAAATGCTTGCTTGAAACTACGGATTCAAAGAGTTTTACTAGCTGGCAAAGGATTCCTGTAGTATTTTTAAATGAAATATGCTATTGGCCAATTCTTTTGTGGTCTCCTGAGCCCTCAAAAATTTGCGTACCAAGAAGTTCAGCGCATGCAGAGGTATATAAGGCAATATAATATTATAAGTAGGCAAATTAATGAAGTAAGTAATATAATATTACTTACTTCATTAATTTGCCTATAATATATTGCCGTTACTTTTTAAGCCGGTATATGCATATGGATGTATACTCAGTACATATACCGAAATGGCACTTTTTACAATTTTTGTCTGTCTGTCTATCTGTCTGTCTGTTTGTTTTCGCTAATCTCTGGAACGGCTGGACCGGTTTTGACGGGACTTTCACTAGCGGATAGCTGATGTACCAAGGAGTAACTTAGGCTATAAATTAACCGACGGAACGCGAACTAGTTCCCTTAGGACGCGGGTGAAACTGCAAGAAACAGCTAGTATTATTATATATTGCTTACTTGCTTAGGCACAGCAATAGGAGCGATTGCTCTTAGAAACGATTCCAACTGGTTCTCATACGTTAGGAACAATGTTATAGTTGGCAAGCATTACCGTGAACGAAGGACGGCACGTAGCGTGCCGGTTCAATACCCGGACAATGAACATTCAGTGTGCACTTTACGAAGGAATGCTCTGATTGGAAATGCTTGAATAATAGAAAATTCTGATGCCTTTAACATTATCAACGGCAAATTATAATGAGTTGTAAAAATAAATCTGTATCCTGGTACAACCCACTAGGCAGAACCTGTTATAGAACAGGTTACCATAGGGTAACCAGACAACTGATAGATTCCTTGAAATATATTCTAAAAATATGCATGTTATAGATAAATTACCCTCAGACAGAGAACGAAATAATCGTGCTCTGTCTGACTACAATTTGTCCTGAGTGAGTAACGAACTCACTGCCACATGCTTAGCAGTAAGACTAACACCTGGACCAACAGGCTTATCAAAAATGCACCACGTGCCTATTTTATGGACGTCCTAGATGTTATCCGCTGGTTTCTTGCAAAAAAATCATCATCCTCCTAGCGTTATCCCAGTTTCAATCTTCTGCTATTTTTATATGACATTAATATTATATTTTGAATGGATTTAAAAGCGGTATTCTGATAACCTAATGTCTTTATCGTATAATTTAAAATAAAAAGTTCGTCGTTGACACATACGATCTTCTTCTTTCTCTTAGCGTTATCCCAGTTTCAATCTGGGTCCGCTTACTAGTCTAACCGGATTTGGCTGAATATTAGCTTTTCCACGGAGCGACTGCCTGTCTGACCTCCGCAACCCGAAGGGATAGCGATATTCCATGGTTTAGACTAGTGTCAGTTTATTTAGAAGGTACTGACGCCCTGTAACGATATCGTTACAATTTCATTCAAATATCAGATAATTTAGAAGAATACGCTTTTTGTGACGTAAGTATGACACTGACATGATATCGAGACTATATTTATTTAGCAGAATTGGGCCCGGGATCCGCTTACTAGTCTTACCGGATTTGGCTGAATATTAGCTTTTCCACGGAGCGACTGCCTGTCTGCCCTCCGCAACGCAACACGAAGGGATAGCGATATTCCATGGTTTAGACTAGTGTCAGTTTATTTAGAAGGTACTGACGCCCTGTAACGACTGTCAAACATCTTCATGACAACCGGGACCGACGGCTTAACGTGCTCTCCGAGGCACGGGGCGAGCGATAATTAGCAATTTAATACGCACATAACTCCGAAAAGTCATTGGTGCGCGCCGTAGATTCGAACCCGATACCCTCTGCATGGCAGTCTGTTGATATCTCCACTAGGCTATCGCTGCCTTGCAAAAAATACTATTTCAAAACGTATTTAAATTGTCTTTCGGGATATATACCACGAACCTTTGTTTGGAGTAACCGATATTTCGGCACTGTTGCAAGCGCCATGTTCACGGATGTTGCTGTATATGTGATGTGTTTAAATTCCTATATTTCAAAACGGTAGTTATATTACTTTGTCGAACAAGAAATTAGGTACGTTAAATATTGCAACCGGAGCGCTGAGTCTGCAACAAACAAACCGTACGTAAACTTTATTCTAAGAATACGTCACAGTTTGTTCTAGCTACGCACGCAAATAACTTGCCACATTATTTCAGCATACATTTAACAGTTTCTAAAGCTAATGTGGCAAATGTCTTACTCAATATTTTATGCCATATGTAGCCAAACTGACAGTTCCGTTAAAGATTTTTTATGACGTTAGTATGCAAGTCCGTTATTGTAAAAAGTTGTACTGGATAACCGTAAAATGAGAATTTCACACCAAATATTTAAGTAATTAAGAAGAAAACGTCTGCTGATAACGGCTGTTGAAAGGTGACTGAATTGTCGGTAAAATGTGTAAATATTTTACGGTTCAAAATCTTTAGATTAAAAACTTGGCTCAAACGAAAATACAAGATCTTAAGGCGTTATCGAGGTGGTTTCAGACTCATCACATTTCGACTAACATGAGACATTTCTACATCACACGATCTTTTATTTTAAGAAAATTATTCCACTGAGAATAGTTAATTTACATTATTAACAATTAATCGCAACGGTCTCGCCTCGGAGTCTGCCAAAGAGCAATGGAACGCAGCATGTTGGGTGTCAGACTAAGGGACAAGATCCGAAACACCACACTGCGCGCCAGAACAGGGGTAACAGACGTGGGAAAAAAGGCAGCCAGCCTCAAATGGGACTGGGCGGGACACATTACCCGAATGCACGAAGACCGTTGGGCAAAGATCTCCTCAACGTGGGTGCCCGAAGATGGACAGCGCCGCCGAGGCCGGCCCCGAAAAAGATGGCGAGACGAATTGGACGCCTACCACAACAGCTGGTATGAGGTTGCGCATGACAAGCGATTGTGAAAGGATATGGGGGAGGCCTTTGCCCAGCAGTGGGAAAGTATAGGCTAAAAAAAAAAAAAAAAAAAAAACGAATACACAAAAATTATGAAGAGGTTTTCATCCAGTAAGGTTATGTCAGTGATTTATAAACATTTAACCAGCAGCTACAAATGACACCTAGACAACATTTATTTTGTGCATTACACAGTATTGTCAGACATGGCGTTACACCTTCAAACAGTACTTCGAAGTAAAACATCGGCTGAGCCTGACACGCCATACGTTCAGTCGTGTCAATTACATAACTGCTTAAACTCAACCATGTCTCATTATTCCAGCGTTATCCCAGTTTCAGCCTGGGATCCGCTTACTAGTCTAACTGGATTTGGCTGAATATTAGCTTTTCCACGGAGCGAATGCCTGTCTGACCTCCGCAACCCGAAGGGATAGCGATATTCCATGGTTTAGACTAGTGTCAGTTTATTTAGAAGGTACTGACGCCCTATAACGACTGACAAAGATCTTTATGACAAACGGGACCAACGGCTTAACGTGATCTCCGAGGCACAAGACAAGCGATAATTAACAATTTAATACGCACATAACTCCGAAAAGTCATTGGTGCGCGCCGTGGAATCGAACTAGATAGCCTCTGCATGGCAGTCTGTTGGTATCTCCAATAGGCTATCGCTACCTTTTCTGCTTAAACTCAACCGTGTGTCGCGCAAGAATTCGAAACCGCTAAACTATGCAAAAATATCACATTTGGCTATAAAAAATATGACCTGTATTACACTGATTTAAAAATGATTGCTCATAAAATAATGTTTTACAGTACACAGAGGCGACGTAAGTATGTACTGACAAAATGTCGCTATCACTTCAGTTATCTTTATGGCATAGTCATAGCTGTGAGTAACTGCTCTCATTTAGCCGTTACACATTTTATAACAGATCTTAAAACTACATTCCGTACGGACCCGGTATAAATTATCTGGGAAATTCTAAATTGCCACCAACTTACGCTACAAGATTACAATTCTGAGGGATTTGGATATTTGAATGCTATAGCTGGGAAGTTGATGGCTTATATCAACTCTACGCTTCGATTTTCTATGTGATATTTGAGGTCTTGGCCAGCGACAGCTTTTGCAGCAGATTACACTCTTCACGTGGTTTAAAATAAAGCATATCTTGTTAGATTCACATGACCCTGCCACTAAAGTAAATTGTTTACACCGTGGTGGTTTTTATTGCATGCGCGGTAGACCGATTTCGGGAATTGCTGTCAACTATGAGTTAAATCCAACTTGGCGTGTTAAAGGGACTTTTTCTATCGCCGGAACGGAAAATAGGTTTACACATACATTTTACATATTTTTAGTAAGTACTTACTACGCAGTCACATATTAAGGCTAGTTTACTATAGATTAAAAAACTTGTCCTTGATTTCATAACACCTCATAGATAATATAATCTTATTTGAATCGCTTATCAGTATTTCATTACAAATAAAAATGCATAAAGACCTTGTCCCAAATTCGCAGACGATAATATAGTTTTCAAATCATTTTTAATCTGCACTTGCCCAATTGTTACGAATTAAGTGGACAGCCGAATCGATTATAATAATTATTCGTCACACGATAGATGTTGATAAACAGTTTTGATCTTTTGATAGTAAGAATTGCTTCTAACGGCCATTTTCAATATTCGAACTATAGCTAGATCTGTAGATTTTATTAGATTCGTGTTTGACATATTTTGTATGGAGCTTATGTCAAAAACTAATCTAAAATCTATAGATCTATCTATATTTCGAATATTGAATTCCGTAGTTAATCGATACAACTTATAGATAAGCGCAAATAGTTGTAGTCACACGATAGATGTTGATAAACAGTTTTGGTCTTTTGATAGTAATCAGTAAATGTTTGTAGGTATTTAATACCGAGCTTTTGATATACTACTAAGTGATGGCGAGTAGGGTGTTTACTCTAAGTCTTCGCTGTCTGTCCGTCTGTATGTCTAAATTTTAGACATACAGACTAAATACACGATCAGTGAACATTCTTAGAGGGTTTATTTACTTTACGGCTGTCGCCAATCAATATAACAATTCAGATGGCTGTTTCATAATGGCCGTAAATATTAAAAAAATGTGGTTTATGCCGCTATTGGTCGGCATGCTCAGTACTTTTAACAATATTAAAGGCATGCAAGTTCAAATCCTACTTGACCGGATACTTTCTTTTTCGTACGTTTTATCCAAAACCAATTCCTATAAACCACTATAAACCTTACGTATAATCGTAAAAGTATAAATACTTTCCTATATCAATTGAAACTCCCAAAAACGAAGAATAATATCAATAAAAAGAAAACAAAACCACACTAAATTGTTTACAAATTATTCAGATTTCACAATAATACTTAAACTCGAATTTATTCCATTAGTATTGACGTGCACATGGCACGTATTACTCAACAGACGAAAGTGCAAACATTCACTTATAACAAACAAATTGGTACCGTGAAAACGAATTTTCTTCACGATTGTGCAACGATACGTATTGTGAATAAAGATATTCACATCGAAATGGAAAGTTTATCACAATTTGAATTATCGATAAAGAGCGTTAAATATTCGGTTCACGGGTAACAATTGGTTGGAACGTGTGCGCAGCGTACGTGCCATAGGCTTTGGCGTTAAAGGTACATGCGCATTTGGGCGGTGCACGCATTGGCAGAACAATTTTTCGTATAGGTACCCACTTAAAAGTAATGCGAAAAATTAAGCAGTAATTTTGTTTCATCCAATTTTTTGAAGTGCAATACACAAAATTGGGTGCAATGTAGCATATATCCATCCCGGAGGGTTCACTCACACTGTGGTCCTGAAATTGAAGGACACCGCGCTTGTTTTGGTGAGTAGGCCTGAAAATAGTCATAGGCCGAACGTATTGGATTGATCTCACGTTAGGATGTGAGACTACTCCAAATATAGATACTTAGATAGGTCTACCACGCCCAGAATAGGTATGGATCCCGTCGCGTGACAAAGGAATTGTTAACACATGCGCTATCACACAGTTTACCTCAGAAACTCGGTTCTGCTCGTCCAAAAAAAACCAAAGGCGTCCTTTTAAAGTCATACAGAAACAAAACTACATCGCTTATTTTCTCTATGTGTACATAAATTACGAGCAAACAGCCGCATCCATTAATGGACAAACACAGTTTTATGGTACATTGAAAACTCGTAGAACTAACAAGGCGCGGTATTTCGGGTTTGTTTGCTTTACCAAACTTTCTTGGATAAGTCGAAAGGTTTTTAAATCCTACATTCAATATTCTGCCTCAGGCCTCAGCCGTGTGTAAGTTGGAAGATTGGGCATGTTGACCAAGGCAGACATCGTGCAAAATCTTGGTCTTTGAATAGTCCGCTAAGCATTATGCTATGAATGTTACGAGCGTCCTGCTCTAGCATATTACAAGCATGCTAACTTACTTATAAAAACACACCCCAAGTGAGTTTTAGATGATTTTATTTCATGTATTATAATTTATAAACACTAGACTCGTATTAAAATTGTTGTACCAAATCCAAAGTTCTCTACTCGCCTCAAACAACAATCCTTTTACCATTACAAAATCAAACAACTCGCTAGGCATCCTCGCGTCACAACAATGTACACGAACCCTAACATATCTCATTGGCCGATTTAAATATCGAAAGTGTCGCGATTGGCGCTATTGAATTTAGAATGTTATGCGATTGGTCATCGAATCTTACGTCACAGTAAATCTTGTTATGAAATGCACTTGCGAAAACGACCGAAGCCTTCGGGCCGATGGGACTGGTTCTTAATTACGGGCTGTATATGGCACTTAAAGTACCTCTTTCACTAGCGAAAGCAAAGTAAACTCGGTGCTTGATCGCTCGCCATAATTATGTATGTGTGCCTTATTTGTCACTGGTTTGTGGACAAGGTTTTTGACTGCGCGTATGGCGAAGTGGTGAACATTCGCTACTCATCAGTGTGTTGCAAGTTCGATTTCCACACGTTATGATTTTGAGTGTTTGCTGTAAATCATACATATTTTGTTTCAATTTCGATTTTTCTCAACGATAAGGTCTATATGAATCCGGCCCTAAGTATCGTTTTTAATCTGACGTTATTTGTGTCCGTAAGTGTACCGCGATACAGCATTTTTATTTATACACACCACAGCCATCTTTAAAAACAACAATAAAATGTTTTAACGATGCATGTACCTATCTGAGGAAATCAAATCTTGGTGTGCGTTTTTCCTGTTAATAGTAATAACATGGTGTGATAAAATATTATGATCTTCAACGTGTAGTCGTGGTCACATAACGTTAAGCGTGAATTTAAAATGCTTTGTGTGCATAGAAATCAGCTGTTTGACGATTATTGTTACTCTTAAACCACTGCACGGTTAGTGCAGTGGTTTAAGCGGTCGCCTCGCCGCTTGACACTGCACCGTGTGTTGTGGGTTCGATCCCCACACGAGACAACACTTTGTTTGATTAACAAATTGTTGTTTCGAGTCTGGGTGTTCATTGTGTCCGTTATTTGTATGTTTGTAAAGTCCCCCGCGACACAGGATTTAGTCCTAATGCGGGAGTTGTTTTTTATTGTTTACTGTTAATGCTGTCTCCAAACAGTTCTTGTGTTTACAACAGTTGGATCAGATTTTATAGAAGTAGTGGTTGAAGCGGCCGCCTCGCTGCTTGACACTACCCTGAGTGTGGTGGGTTCGACTCCCACACGAGGCAACACTTTGTGTGATCCATAAATTGTTGTTTTCAGTATGGGTGTTCTTAGTGTCCGTTGATTGTATATGAGAATACTCTCCCGCGACACAGGATTTCTTCCTAGTGCAATTAATTAATTTTATCCTTAAAGATTTAAATATGATATGAATTTTAAAACTTTGTCCGTGTGGTGACGGATTAAGAATACGGAATGTCACCACCCCATATCATCCCATGGGTGTCGTAAGAGCCGACAGAGGGAGTATATTATGCAGAGAACAGCACTGTAAGAGAAGGAAAACTTGATACAAACCCTATACCAACCCGTTTGGCCAGCGTGGTATAGTAGACCAATTCCTGCTTTCAAAGGAGAGGCCTAGTCCAGCAGTGGACTGTTAAAGGCTGATGATGTGAATTTTAAAACTGATACGCTAAAAGGGAATTTCCGCTGACAAGCATAAATAAATCTTGCTGAAGAGCCTCATAGAAGTCGTAACATGATTATTTTATAACTTTGTTTACTTACAAAGTCGACAGAAATTGTCGGTAATTTTTCCTTAAAATATTTTCCGAAGTAAAAAACAAAGTTGTATATATGCTCAAGAAAGAACGAATAAATTTTTTACAAGTCTGCTTTTTAATAACACTTGCATAAAATAAATATTGACTCAATTATAGAAATTGCAAGTTCTATTAGTAACAAAAAATACTTAGCTGTAATACGTACTTTTCAACTAAAATTGGTATAACTGTGAACAAAGTTATTTCACTAACATTATATTCACTCACTCTTCCCAAGTGGCTTATAATTCATTTATTCAATATATTAATTAATGAAAATACAATATATGAAAATACACATAAACGGCAAACAATATCCGAGAAACAAATCCCAAAAGACCGAACTCTAAATTAAACCTTGAACGGCTGTATTTCCTAACATCCATTAATCATTTTCATAACAAACAAATACATACAAGCGTAGTCTATATCGCCAGAAACGTGAAAATTAAACGTCATTCACTAACATCTCGCAGGTTATGAAGGCATATGATGCTGCTGAAGACAAGATCAGAAATGTACTATATAATCTACATTTTGCCAAATATAAGATAAGCCTATTGATTAGATACTTGGGTTGATATTGTAGGTAACTAATGCGTAAGCCGTAAGCTAATATTGTGACGGCCGGTGTCATGCCAGGCTGTCATCGTTACCGTTGCCAGGGACTTCTGACGTCTACACGACAAACTATCCGGTCATCAAACACAATAATTTATTAGCAAAGAGGTTTGAAGACTATTTTATTATTTGGAAATGAGTTTCTAGTTCGATGACGTATACACTCTGTCAAGTGTTCGCCAAATTCACCAGTCATTGACAACAAGGCGATGGCCGTGCGGATAACACATTCCTTTCACGTTCTGAAGGCGTGGGTTCAAATCCCAGTCATAACTGTTATGTGGATTATGGTTTTTATGAAATTTGGAAAATGTTTATGAATATTTGGCAAATATTTAAAAGATTATTTAAATATTTCGAGTTAAAATTAGAAAATTCTAGAAACTTCAGGAAGGAATGGAAAGATTCTAAAACAGTCAATTCGACCTCGACTGACAACGGCTACCGGCCAGCACATCCCAGTCAGGGGAGAGCAAATAGTGGCTATCAAAGTAGGTGACGAATTGTTTTGGCAAAAAGCACTGATTGCAGACATCATCGACGACTGCATTGTTGGGCTAGACTTCTTCAGAGATCATCAATGTAGATTGGATATTAAGTGTGGTATCCTAAAGTGTGGAGATTCCAATGAGAGGTGGAGGCACGGGAAAGGTTTTGTGCCTCAAGGAGAGCAAGCTCGCACCTAGGTCACAGACATTTGTTCCTGTCACATTACCTGCCACTTCGAGTCAGCGACGTTGCATAATGATAGAAGACAATGGAGATCACGATCCATGGTTGCCAGCATGTGTAGTTGTTGCTTCTTCACAAATGGCTGTTATACCTGTCCTAAATTTAAGTGATGAAGAAAAAGTTTTGAAAAAGGGTTCTGAGATAGGAGAGTCCGTGGAAGTCGCTTGGTTACGAAACTGCCAGGAAACCAAGAGTTTGGCTGAGACTAACGTTAACGTGGATAGTGTTTTGAAAGGTTGCAAAGACGATCTAACAGAAATAGAAACAGAAAAAGCAAAGAAATTGCTGACACAATACATCGACATTTTCTCAAAGGACGACGGTGACATCGGGAAGACAGGAGTAGTAAAACACACCATCAATACGGGAAATGAACAACCGATCCGTCAACGCCCGCGACGTGTACCTTTTGCCAGAGAGAAGGAGGTAGAGGATATGATTGAAGATATGAGGAAAAACGGGGTTATTGAGCCATCGACTAGCCCGTGGTGTTCACCGGTTGTATTGGTAAAGAAAAAGGATGGATCGACTAGATTCTGTATTGACTACCGAAGATTGAATGATGTAACCAAGAAAGACAGTTATCCTTTGCCTAGAATAGACGTCACGTTAGACACGTTATGCGGAATGAAGTGGTTCACAACAATAGACCTAAAAAGTGGTTACTGGCAAGTGGAAATGGACCCAAAAGACAAGGAGAAGACAGCTTTTTCAATGGGCAGAGGGTTATGGCATTTCAATGTTATGCCTTTCGGATTGTGCAACGCACCAGCTACTTTTGAAAGGTTAATGGAACACATCCTTGCCGGGCTTTTAGGGGAAGCTTGTCTGGTGTATCTCGATGACATAATTGTAATGGGACGAGATTTCGATGATCATCTCACGAAGCTAGAAAGTGTACTCAATAGATTGAGAAATGCAAATCTGAAGCTCAGTCTTAAAAAATGTTCATTTTTTAAGCGACAAGTTAACTACTTGGGTCATGTCGTCTCTGAAAAAGGCATCGAGAAGGACCCTGCGAAGATTTCGGCGGTTAAAGATTGGCCTATGCCTAAGGACAAGACGCAGGTACGCTCATTTATGGGGCTTTGCTCTTATTACAGACGTTTTGTGAAGAATTTCTCGAGCATCGCAAAACCCTTACATGAGCTGACGGAGCAAAAACGACCATTTAATTGGGATGAAAAATGTCAAACTGCTTTCGAGGAGTTGAAGACGCGTCTATGTGAAGCGCCAATTCTTGCATATCCCGACGTCAAAGGGGAATTTGTTGTTGACACAGACGCAAGCAATGTGGGTATTGGTGGAACTCTTTCCCAGAGACAAGGAGACCAGGAGGCCGTTATTGCCTACTTTAGCAAATCGCTGTCTAAACCTGAAAGGAACTACTGTACCACACGAAAGGAGCTTCTAGCGGTAGTGAAAACTCTTCAGCATTTTAAAAAGTACCTAATCGGAAGAAAATTCCGGATCCGGACGGACCACGCAGCGCTTAAGTGGCTTTTACAGTTTAAAAATTGTGAGGGTCAAGTAGCTCGATGGATTGAACAACTTCAAGAGTACGATTTCGAAGTTGAGCATCGTAGCGGAAAATCTCACGGTAATGCTGATGCCTTATCAAGACGTCCTTGTGATAAGAGCTGCAAGTATTGCGTACGACAAGAAGGAAAAGAGGAAGCTGCCGTCAAGGTAATCAAAACGGATACCATCGACGGGCGATGGAATAGGGAGTTCGTTATTAAATCCCAGGAAGAAGATAAAGATTTGAAACCGATACTGGAGCGTCTAAAGAATAACTCCCTTCGGCCAGAATGGAGTGAGGTGGCTGATACTAGTACCGTGACGAAAAGTTATTGGGCGCTATGGAACAGCCTAACAATACAAGATGGACTACTTTGTCGAAAATGGGAAAGTGCTTCTGGAAGAGACAGTTATCTTCAAACAATAGTGCCAAAATCAATGATTCCTGAAGTTTTGCGAGTTTGTCATGATGGCCCATCTGGCGGACATCTTGGAGTGCGAAGAACCTTACTGAAGATTCGTCAACGTTTTTATTGGCTGCACTGTAGGGAGGACGTTGAAGACTGGTGCAGGAAATGCGTTAAATGTTCTTCAGTTAAAGGGCCGCAAACTCGGAGCCGCGGAGCACTAAAACTATACACTGTGGGAGCTCCTTGGGAACGGATTGCTGTGGACGTAGCTGGACCATTTCCTTTGACAGAAAGTGGTAATCGCTACATTTTGGTGGTGATGGATTATTTCACAAGATGGCCAGAAGCTTTTGCAGTCCCCAATCAGGAAGCAGTTACGGTTGCGACAAAATTAGTAAATGAAGTATTTTGTCGATTTGGTTTACCGTAAGAAATCCACAGCGACCAAGGGAGAAACTTTGAATCGCAACTCTTTCAAGAAATCTGCAAGATGATGGGGATCCACAAAACTAGGACAACTCCGTATCACCCTCAATCGGATGGAATGGTGGAGAGATTTAACCAGACATTGGAGCGCCATCTTGCTAAAGTGGTCGATAGCCATCAGAGAAACTGGGACGAATATATCCCACTATTTCTTCTGGCTTACAGAGCCGCAGTCCATGAAAGTACGGCAACAACCCCGGCGCGAACAAATTTAGGAAGGGAGCTACGACTTCCAGTAGACCTTTTTGCTGGATGTCCACCGGGGACACCTAGCTGTGTTACCGATTATGCATGTGAATTAAGAAGAAAGCTCGAAGAAATTCATGAACACGTTAGACAAGAGAATTTACAAGCGGGAGTAAGAATGAAGACTCGATATGACAGACGCGCAAATGCAAGAGAATTCGAAGAGGGAACTTTGGTGTGGCTTCATAATCCGGTCCGATGTAAGGGAAAATCTCCCAAATTACAGCCAAGCTGGGAAGGACCATATACTGTAATAAAGAAAATTAACGATGTAACCTACAGAATTCGAAAGACACCTAGGAGTCCACTGAAGATTGTTCATGTGGATAGGATAGCGGTATATCATGGTTCCAACAATGCTCGGGACGAGCATGTCTTAGAGAGGGGGTAGTGTGACGGCCGGTGTCATGCCAGGCTGTCATCGTTACCGTTGCCAGGGACTTCTGACGTCTACACGACAAACTATCCGGTCATCAAACACAATAATTTATTAGCAAAGAGGTTTGAAGACTATTTTATTATTTGGAAATGAGTTTCTAGTTCGATGACGTATACACTCTGTCAAGTGTTCGCCAAATTCACCAGTCATTGACAACAAGGCGATGGCCGTGCGGATAACACATTCCTTTCACGTTCTGAAGGCGTGGGTTCAAATCCCAGTCATAACTGTTATGTGGATTATGGTTTTTATGAAATTTGGAAAATGTTTATGAATATTTGGCAAATATTTAAAAGATTATTTAAATATTTCGAGTAAAAATTAGAAAATTCTAGAAACTTCAGGAAGGAATGGAAAGGTTAAAAAGAGACAGGAGATGGAAACACAAATTTAAATATTTCGAATAAAGATTAGAAAATTCTAGAAACTTCAAGAAGGAATGGAAAGGTTAAAAAGAGACAGGAGATGGAAAACAATTGAATAACGAAAAGACAATCGAAATTAGTAGATCTAGAACATTCTTAGGGGTATATAAGGCGATGTAGACGCGCTAAGCGCCAGTTTAAGTTGAAAAGTGGTAAAGTGAAGAAGAAGATGAATAAGTAAAAGGAAGAAAGAAGAAGCAGTAAAATAAAGTGAAGTGAAAGTATAGTGCAGTAAAGTGCAGTGAAGTGCAGTGAAAAGTGCAGTGCAAAAGACGCTAGTGTTGGTGCTGTCCGCGTCGAAATTAAACGGCGCGTCGTGTGTGAAGTCGAATAAAGTGTCATCAGTGCTACTCGGTGTTTCCTTCCAATCCCGTTACCCCGTCCGTAACAATATTCTTTGTTTAAGAAGAACAAAGGTCCGTGTAGGGACGGATTAAGAATACGGATTGTCACCACCCCATATCATCCCATGGGTGTCGTAAAAACCGACAGAGGGAGCATATTATGCATAGAACAGCACTGTAAGAGAAGGAAAACTTGATACAAACCCTATACCAACCCGTTTGGCCAGCGTGGTATAATAGGCCAATTCCTCCTTTCGAGAGAGAGGCCTAGTCCAGCAGTGGATTGTTAAAGGCTGATGATGAGAAGAACAATGAACGCAACCGCAATAAGTCCTGTATCGCGCAGAACTTTGTAAACATTAAAACAACGGACACACTTTGAGTCCAGACACGAAACAGCAATTCGTGGAACACACAAAGCGTTGTCCCGTCCGATGAGAAACCACAAGACTGGGCTCGGTGAGTCGTACAGTGGCACCATCTATGCTGCCCCTGTTGCAAATCGTAGGTTTTCTCAGTGCAGGAATGGAGTTGGTTTGACTGGTACTCACAACCTTGTCATCCCATTTAAATATAATATTTTTGTGACTCGTTCCATTGAGCAGAGCGCTGAAAGTTCAAATTACCTTATTTTCAATATTGCCTCTATTTTCCTTGTATCTCTTATTTTATGTTTTTTACTAGACATACCAATTCTTTGTATAATTTATATATTGTCAGTATGTATGCTTGTTCAGATAACAGCATTGTACAAAAGTAAGAGAACGGCACCCTGTATGATATGTCATAATTCGTATCCTGCCTCAATGGAACGGAAAGCGCATAATAGTAGATTAGTATCCAAGGGCTGTAAGGCATCAATTGCAGTCCGAGATATTTAGGCGCACGGCGCCTATAGCTCGAGGGTGCAATTGGTGCTTACACCCGAGCCATATTCTGCTTTACATCTCGATTGAGAGGTAAGTAGAAAAAAACCGGCATTACAAGAATAAAACATTTTATTTGTTGAAATTTATTGTTAATTGCTGCTTCAGCTTCCATTTTCATTGAATCGGGAGTGCAGCTTATATCTTCATCACTTGAAGAACTCATATTTTTTCCTAATTAGCACGTAATTATAAAAAAATCCCAAAAACAAACAATATTTAAAGTAAAAGTTTTCTATTCCCGCCTTTTTTCATTAAAAAAGAATCAAGTAAAGAACTTTTTGATTTTTTTTCAAGAATGTAATTGAACTTCGCCGTTATTTAAAATTGATGACTATTATACTCACACGAAGACAAGGCTGAATAGCAAAGCGACCTCTTTGGTCATTGGGCTGATTGCATGATGTCTATTGCCAGTATGATGGTTAGATGTACGCAAACTTTTCACCTACAAGCCCATTTGGAGGTAATAAGAACCTACTTACCGAACATGAGAGATGTAAAATGAGTTTATGTCATAAACTCAACGCCTTTATTTCTTATTAACCAGGTTTCTTATTATTCACGGTAGTAAAATACAGTAAAATTGTCACTTGCCGACTTTTGAAACGAGCGCCCGACTTGCTGGTGCATTTCACTTATTTTTACGTGACAACTGTAACTGTGGATTTTCTTTAGCTGACAAGTAAGATATATAGTCTAGTCTTATTGTAAGTCGTTTTAGTAATGCAATGACTCTTGTTAATTCCATAACTTTCGTACTAGATTTTTGATAGGTTAGGTACATCACTATAGAGTATAAAACAAAGACTGTCTTCTGTCTGTCTGTCCTTATGTATGCTTAAATCTTAAAAACTTCGCAACGGATTTTAATGCGGTTGTTTTAATAGATAGAATGATTCAAGAGGAAGGTTTATATGGATAATTGACGCAAGCGAAGCCGCTGGCGACGTCTAGTGTTGTAATAAAATGCTGACAATGGAGTACTATTTTCAAGGCAAGACCTACTTAGGTCAACGAGGCCTAGTAAGTTTGTATCTTTAAAATGATTTAATGACTAGGATCACCTGTATCATCTTATGGTAGTATGAACCGGTTGAAGTTGCAGTTCACCTTACTTTTAGTACCTATGCCCAAAATAAAGGTAATCGCTTTTATTTTCCTCAACCCAAAAACCTCAATATCATTGCACATACAATCATATTAACACGACAAAAAACAGAGATGATTACATTGTTGATATAATAAAAAGTAAAATTACCTTCAAGAAATGATTAACAACCACAGCCAGTGTCAACCTGTTTCACAAGTAATTGCAGCTCGTTTAAAAACATTGCAGGTGCAACGAAAGTTATTACGAGATTGCCTAAAATGGTACCGCAGTCTGCGCGTGAACTGGTTGACCAACTTGGTGTGTGTGGCATTTTGATCCAATCTTAATGGAAAGTGTTTCCTTGTTATAATTGTAGTTCGGTCATGTAGAGTATAAAAATGTAAGAGGGTGAAAATTGGATAGGTAGGTACAGACTTCCTGTTTGAATTAATTATCATAACAGCAAAAAAGAAACCGCTAGATTTGTTATTTGTGCTCTTGTTGTAGAGAATACTACCCTCAGTAAATAAAAATTATAAGCTTATTGTAGCCTTCTCTCAAATAAACCACGCCAAGATTTTTATTAAGAACGATTAATACAATACATATTAAAAATACAAAGCGACAAGCTTTTTAAATATTAGGTACTTTGGCCACCAATCTAGTTTATATTCCTATTACAAACCAAAATCTGAGTAGCAACTGTGTCAAAGTTGTGGCACGTTTCGGTTATGCTAGCATATTCTAAAATCTGAGAGAGATTCGGTAGCGTACCGCAACCGCGGGCTTGTAATACCGAACTTACTTGTTGTTGGCTAAACTTGTTCCCGCCGTTATTACACGGGTTTCATACGATATAAGACAGGAGTTAGGTTGGCAAGGTATGTACACGGTTAAGGATGCTTTTCTGTTAGAGCTGTGCCATACAGCTTAGTTAGGAGGATGAGAAAGCTAAGCTACGAAACTATGATCATTTCCACTGATGCTGATGTAGCGGAGGGTAAGATGTGCTATGAAAATGCGCTGCCTCGAGGTAGCTGTGAGGCGAAGATGAACAGATTGAGCTATGCGATGTATTGACAGTAGGGAAGGCCCATAGCACGAGACTATATCACACACCCATAGCTCGCAAAATTAGCTCACATACCTCGCACTCAACCAGAGTGCACCTCCATTTATTTAAATAAAAACTAAACTAAGTTGAACCCGTTTTCAGTATTGCTAACCTATACTGACGAAATAACAGGATTGTTGGATATCAAACGCATCTATAGCTACGCAGCAAAGCACATCGCTACTAAGAAAGCACCCTAATGCTCAGAATTGACACAAGGTTTTACTCGATAGTTTTACTCGAAAACGAGTAAAAATCAGCGTGTGGACTGCAAAACTCACAGCTCGATGACAACAAATACACTGTAATTTTACTCTAAGCGAGCCTTCGAGTCTGGCTCGATCGAGTAAAACTGTATGTGAGTACGAAGCTTAAGACTTGACTAGTTTTCATAACAGATTGCTATCAGTATTTTTGTATTAAAGAGTCAATTTATAGTCCGCCCCTGTGCAGCTGAATACAGATCTATTTCTATAAATACCTAGCTTGATGGATAGGAGTTATTATCGTCTACTGATGCTGTACATAAAAGGTATTTTAATAAAGATCAGTTAATATAACCATACTTTTGTTTTCATTTAACAATCTGGAGAAATCTAAATGAATGACGCTGTATATTGATAATAGCTCTTTCCAGCGATTATAGTTAAACGAAAACTACCTCTTTTTAATAGCATGAAAAAGGTAACAAGAGATACTGTGATATATTTTATGAAGGCAATTTGATGCCTATGTTTCTAGCGTTGACATTGCAACGTTAACTTGTTTACAGTATCCATCCATCATGAAATTACAAATATCGATTTGCCGGTATGCCGTTTATCGTATATCGTACAAATTTTGTTTCTAATTTGATATTTATCTGGAGGATAAGGCCTATCCAGGGTTGGTAAAATTCGGCCCTAGTATTCCTAGGATTAAAGAGCCTTAAATTGTTAGAAACACCTAATTTACGCTTGTAATACATACGAAAATATTTTTTATATTTGTTTTATTGCTTCGTGCCTATATCTCTGAAGGGGTAGGCTGAGGAGTAATATTACACCCACATTTTGCCTTCTGAATTTTAGATCCCACGTAATACGCTCATTGCAGACTCCATGCTGCGCTACTGATAATTCAGAAAACTTTACACTTTTGCCCGACTCGGGAATTGAACCCGTTTAGCACACGCATAATTCTATCCACTGGACCAATGAGGCAGTCTTTTGATGATTATATGAGGTTTTTGATGCGTTTTTAATATGCTGTTGTTTTGTCTGGCAGGCCCAGAATACGGCACAATGGAGGCGGCGTGGAAGGGCGGCATGGTTGAGGCGGAGCGGCTGTCCGACCTGCACCTCAGCGTGCGAGACAGGCTCGTCAACGACGTCATGGCGCAGATCAAGAACTGGCAGAAGGACACCTACCATAAGGTCAGTTGAGTTTATTTATTTAGAACATTCTAACGTCTATCATAGACAGCGATAGCCTAGTGGAGATACTAACGGAGTGCCATGCAGAGAGTATCAGGTTCGAATTCACGGCGCCCACCAATGTCTTAAAAGTAAAAAAAGTATTGTCTCGTGTGGGAATCGAACACACAACACTCGGCGCAGTGTCAAGCGGTGTGGTGACCGCTTAAACCACTAGCCAACCGTGCAGTCAAATCTTTAACAATCGTTATAGAGCTTTAGTACCTTCTAAATTAACTGACACTACTCTAAACCATGGAATATTGCTAATTGCTATCCCTTCGGGTTGCGGCGGTCAGACAGGCAGTCGCTCTGTGGAAAAGCTAATATTCATCCAAATCAGGTTAGTTACTAGCGGACTCCGGGTCGAACCTGTGATAACGCTAGGAGGATGAACTATCCCTAAGTAGTGAAAACGTGAATATGTTGTTGAAGTCAGTCACCGCATTGAGCGCGCAACGCACGCGTGATTGGCGCCCTCTGTCTTTAGCAGATACCAGGACGATTCAACGACTACGTATTACATCAAATCGATGAAAACAAAGTAACAAGCAAAACAAATTATAATTAATCATACCTAAGCCATCCATTTGCACGAAGAGCCGAAAATCGGGCTCAGTGGCGTGCGATTGGAGAGGCCTATATACAGCAGTGGACTACGGCAGGCTGATGATGATGATGATGAAGCCATCCTTAGGAATCATGTTATCTATGGGTGAAATCAGTACAAACATGCGTTCGGTAGGTAAGTATTGAGTTTATCCCGTTCAACTCCATACAGACAGACAGGTCGGGCTAGTGTTTAGGGTTCCGTACCTAAAAGGTAAAAAACGGGACCCTATTACTGAGACTCCGCTGTCTGTCTGTATCTCTGTCTGTCACCAGGCTGTATCTCATAAACCGTGATAGCTAGAAAGCTAAAATTTTCACAAATTATGTATTTCGGTTGCCGCTATAACAACAAATACTAAAAATTAAAAAACTAAAATATTAAGGGGGTTCCCATACAATAAACGTGTTTTTTTCGTATCTTTTGCTCAAAATTACTAACGACACGCTCAATTAATTTTTTTTGTTTTGCATTTTGAAATCTTACCACCACTATGCAAACGATCAGATTATCATTCCTACTTTATTAAAAGTACGTAGGACATGGATGCTATCAATATCTGACGCGCTCGAGTAAATCCCGAAATCCCTTCTTGGGCGTTAAAAGTTTTTCATATATGGTATACCTACACGATATCGGTTACAAACATGAGGCAATCAAAATATCTCCAGACAGAAAAAGACCTTTCTTATGATTCAATTCCCTAGTTAATAATGTCTAAGCACATTTATAGCTTTGTTTATCTATCCAATATACGTACCTTTTCCAGAGGAGAATGAGAATCTATGTATTGCACGAATTTCCAAGCCGTTGAAAGTTTACGATGTCAATTTAGCGTGTTAGCGCAATTTTTTGTAAAATCCACCAACTTGCAGCGAGTTAATGATCCACTAGAAAATGGTCCACACTTGTGTTCACGTATCATTTACCATTTTCGCTATGGCTTGAATTTTGCACTGATTATTATTTACTTTACTACTTACTTTACAAGAAGAGTATTTGTTATGAAACATTTATAATCTATGTGTTCCTCGATCTATCTTTCTATTCGGCTTCTGATTGTCATTATGTTTTACAAACTGCTTAATAACATTCCAAAATAGCATTAAATTTGTTTATTACTATTTTATAGTAATCATTAGTTAATATATAATTCCGTGTGGTGACGGATTAAGAATACGAAATGTCACCACCCCATATCATCCCATGGGTGTCGTAAGAGCCGACAGAGGGAGCATATTATGCAGAGAACAGCACTGAAAGAGAAGGAAAACTTGATATGAACCCTATACCAACCCCTTTGCCCAGTATGGTATAGTAGGCCGATTCCTCCTTTCAAAGGAGAGGCCTAGTCCAGCGGTCACGGGGTCACAGCTGTTATGTTTTAGAAGTATATAGATTTTATTTTTCTCTAGACGTATAAACAATAGAATCGGAAAACTTGATTTTGTACTAATGTAGACAGATATTGATGTATTTCTATTAATGGCCGATTCCAATATTCGATCAATCTATGGATTTTGAGATTCAAGATACTAGATTGACATATTTTGTATGGAAGCTCCATATGATGTTAAAAACGAATCTAAAATCTCAAAAATATGAATAGTTCGAATATTGAATTCCGCAGTAAGTCTCGCTCTGTCCAACCTGTCAAATAAGATATAATGCCCGACGTTTACCAAAGTTATAAAACAATAACTGATAAAACGAACCAATCTAATAAAATAATAACTGATATACCTTAGCAGCAAACCGACAAACGATAGACAATAATCTTCAATTAATTACTTTTCAAATTAAATTAACTATAGAGATGAAATTAATTACTCGTTTTGATCATATTTTCTGATAACGTCATAACTAAAACGATTTATCATCACAATACTTAATAGCAATCGGACACAAGGCCAGAGTTGGAATCGAAGGGCGTAACAAAATTAATTTGGCCAACAGTTATTAATATTTTATTACGAATGTTACAAAAGGCCTAATGTCTCTTTGTTGGATCCAATATGGATGTGCCTTGGCCAGCTTTTGGACCAACATGGTCACTGACTTGGGTCATAAGGCCTGAGTTATGATTATTGTTGATGGCGGCCTGGCAACGTGCCAAGCGGATAAGGGCTGGCATACGCCGATAGGTGTTCCATATATGACACACTTGGATTTTTTTTTATAATTGTTATGCCCGCTGGTTTAGACGGCTGGGCTGTTTATAATATCATCATCTCCCTAGCGTTATCCCAGTTGAAACCCGGAGTCTGCTTAGGTAATAGACTAAACGGATTTGACTGTATATTAGCTTTTCCACTGAACGACTCTTTGTCTGACCTCCGCAACCCTAAGGGATGGAGATATTCCATGGTTAAGACTAGCGTCAATTCATTCACATGCTGACACCTTATAACGAATGTAAAAGTTCTTCGTGACAGCCAGGACCGACGGTTTTACGTGCTCTCCAAAGCACAGGGTTTACAATAGTGATCACATATAAAAATTCAGTACGCTGTCTTGTTAAAAGTTTCTAACAGTGCTCGAAGGCTTGCAGTCCAAATCCTAATAAATCTACTTTCCCTGCAGAGTTAACTCATAATTATTTATTACTGCAGCTAAAACAATTGCTCTCTTTGCTCTCTACAATAAATATGCATGTCCGTCCGTGTTCGAATACCAATCTAGATGAAAACGCCTATCTAACGCTTAAGCCCGTGCTGGAATTGTTTCGCTAATACTCCTAAAGTTATTTGCATCACGTAATGTTTTGGCGGCTGGTTGATATGTTTTGTGTTTTAAGTGTAGCGAAACTTTGTTTTACATACTGATGTGCTTTAGAATTGCTGATAGAAATACCTAAAAACTAAACGGATAATACGTGAGTTGTACAGCTTCTCTGATTTCGCCAGAAATTCGCGGCCTGTGTTGGATATTATCCCCTAGAACAATTCTTATTTCTAAAAGCTGTCTATAAATAATACATTTATTTAAAGTTTTCGCGATAAACACATACAAATATTTAAGTAACGAGTTACACACCCAGTTTGTAATGGGTTACACATACACTAGACATGGCGAAGCTTAACGGGATACAGAGCATATTTCACCTTCAATTTAGAAATATTTTAGTGCCATATAATTGATCTTGCTATCCTCTTCAGTTTTATCATGTGTAATTAACTACTTGGCTACTGAGTTACGAAGGTTTGTTATCTTCGTATGTTTCCACGTTGCATCTATCCCGTCAGACAATACTTTTCGCCTTGGGTCGCGTATTATCGTAATCCACATTGGATTTATCGCGATAATCCTTTCCAATACCGACATGTGTTTATATATTGATGATATTAGCTGTTCTTATAATCTGGATCGAAAGCTCGTTTATAAACATATATTGTGTAGTTATTACAAACGTATTACTAGAATGGATAATGATACAATCTTGTCGAATAGCTTGTCTTTCGACTGGAAAAGTTTAATGCAACTTCTTAGCAAACTTGGTTTACAGCTAGTACTTTTAGCACCTAGAAAAAAAACATTAAATTAATGTGAGCAACGGTAATTTTTGTGCCACTTGTAAACTAGCTTCATTAGCCTAAAGAGAATACTATATTCTATCTATTCTGCTGAAAGTCTTAACTAGATGTTGCTCATGCGTACTGCACAAAGGTAAAAGGACATCAACTCTAATTTCAAGGATACTTCTCCGTTTGAAACTTTCCCCGGGAAACGCCGGGTCGCCTATTCAATAAACTCCGACTTCGGCAACTAATTAAATTTATATTGTGTCTTATACAACGTACAGCTGTGCTGCAAAATAATTAAATTTTAGGCGAATATCTTTTGCCAGCTTGGAATTTAGTTCGTTTCCATTCAGACCCTTCATGAATAAGTTTAATACAATACAATTTTAATCAAGGATCAACTATTATGAAAACTTAATTAAACTGCCTTTTACTAATACTTAGGTTAGGGATTTAATTTTATTATCTTAAACCCTTACTCTCTTTGCTTGTGAGGAGACTTGTAAAGTCTTGCGAGTAGCAGCAGTGATTTCTTTATAATAATAAGATATATTATTTGCCTCGTTGGTCTCGCGGCATAAATGTGCGCGTGGGATTGGGAGGTCTCGGGTTCGATTCCCGGGTCGGGTAAAGTGTTATTGGGTTTTCCATTAGGAAATTCCCAGTAACAGCACGGAGTCTGGTAATGTGCCCGGTACGGCAATAGGCTCGCCCCCTATTACGTGGGACCTAAAAAAATTCACGGCGAAATGTGGGTGTAATATTACACCTCTGCCTACCCCTTCGGGGATACAGGCGTGAGTCTATAATAATAAAAAAATATATATTATTTTTTTGCTTCACAGTCTTCATCTTAATATTACTTAGCGAAAACTTTATTTAATTGCGTATAATTCTTAACCAAAATACACGTGATGGGATATGGATATGACTCTGTGCCGAAATACCAGACAAATAAGTGTTGCCTTGTTTTTCATATAACTACGCGATTAAGACCCCACTAGGTACATAAATATTCGTTATGTGAAAGTAAAAGTTCAAAAATATATATTTTGGTCCTGACATTTTATGTCACGCCTTTTCTTCATAAAAAATTCGAAGGTATATTATGAAAGAGAAATGTATTTCCGCAATACTCTAATTAAAATTTTGGCCTACGCACAACTCACATTTGGTTGGTTTGGTGTTTCTAACACGCACAAGCATCATTACTCTAAAACGTTTCTACTGTAAAATATTTTGGCTGTTACCCAGCATGTCCGAAAGCCTTCTCCATAACGTCATTAATAAACCAGACAGCATGTAGTCCTCAGTCCGGTCGCGTACGTCCGTGACAGACAGACGGAAACCTTCATTTATGTAATGCGTGTATGTAATCCGCCAACGCGCACTTTTTATTGAGAAATCGACGAGAAAATGGACCGGTGCTTTCTTTTGCATCGTGTGCGTAATATTGATAGTGTTTTGATTTTATAATACCGAGGCGGAATACGTCGCCTCTTATACTGATTTATGCTTGGGCAACTATTGTACTACACTACCACACACAGGCAATTCATCATCATCAGCCTTTTTTACTTTCCCACTGCTAAGCACGGGCCTCTTCTCATCATGAGAAGGGTAAGGCCATAGTCCACCACGCTGGCCAAGTGCGGGTTGGCAGGTCTTTCGAGAACATTATGGAGAACTCTCAGACATGCAGGTTTCCTCACGATGTTTTCCTCCACCGATAAGCAAGCTATAATTACCAATTTAAAAGTCATTGGTGCCTGCCGTGGATTCGAACCCGAGACCCTCTGCGTAGCAGTCCGTCGGTCTCTCCACTCGGCTATCGCTGCTTACAAGCAATTCATTTTCAAGAATTGTTGCTGAGCCGGTTAAATTTCAGGCAGGCTTTTGAAGGAAATAAAAAGGATAGGGTAGCTTTTTGTCGGACGTACACTTATTGCACGGTTAACTGGATGTTTTGCGTATGTTGTCGAACCAAAAAGAATCCTCTATTCTCCTTGGTGTTGTGTTATTCGACACGGAAATTATTCTTGTGTGACGTTTCAATAAAAAAAACTACCTTCACAATAAGTTGAAACTTTGAACAGGCATGACATGGCGGCTAGCAACAAACATTTCACGGAAGGTTGTTGGACTTATAATGTTGTGGCACTAAAGCCTTAAAGTTGAATCCTAATTACACAATCCAATTTACTTACTAATTAGTTAGCTGTTAGTTGGAATTGTGACTAATTTTGTATTTACATGGCTGGCCAAACGTCTCCTATGCGAATGCTTGACGTTATTTTAACACTAGTCCCTTAGGTCCTTTCTATGCATACCAATATAATGATTTTCTGATGAAAAATATTTCAAATTGAAGTTTTTAGTTATTTATTTAATTTTGGTTGTAGAATAACACTTATATTATACATACATACTTAGTCTCACGACTGTTTCCCGAAGGGGTAGGTTACACGGAACGCCATTTGCAACGATCCAGACATATCTCTCTTGCTTCATTCACTACCATCGAGTTTCTCATGCATGCTCCTCAATTTAGGGTACTTCTGACCTGTTTTATTTTTATGATGTCTTCAATCTCAATTATATTATGAACATGGAAAAATGATCACGAAACATTGAAAGACAAAGCGAAAATCCTGGAAGGACCGCAGGCCTCTTTTAAATCACGGAGTCTCTCAGTTTTTACCACCTGATTTTAGGTATACGCCGAAAAGTGAGCACACTACTAACTTTTCGGCTTAGCTTGAACAGATTCAAATTTTACCAGTTTTTTAAAACAAATTAAGAAACATGTTGTTTATATTATAAAACATATTTGTCATAACATATTATTTATTGCGCAAAAATCTCTGCCAATACTAGTCAGAAATTCCTGGCAACAGTTTTTGTACGAATACATATGGCCCAACAATGGTATGTCCCATGCAAATTCCTACATAAATTACCACAATGGGACGCGAAACAAAGTGCAATATATTTACATAAGTACCTTCTGCTGCCATAAAGTTTGTGTCAATGGAAGCCGGTAACGCTGTATTAATATTGAAATGTACTGCGTAATGGGTTGAGTACACACGGAATGGTTTTACTAATACTTGTTAATGGAAAATTGTACCATAGAGCATTATGGATAAAAGTATGTGAGGGTACTTGCCATGGCCGTTATCAAGCTGCATTAGTAATTTTTGGTTTGTTTTTGTTTCATTGGGCTAAATATCTTCTTCGTGTGCTGGCAAAATTCCGATTTATCCAAGGACCAGATTGTCCAAAGCAGATTTTTTGTAATGCAACAAAATAGGGAATTTAATATACCCACACGGGACAACACGCACTATTAATAGAGGGTGGTAGCCTTTTAAAAAGCTAGAACCAATAGAAAATATACATACTTTTCTCTTTATTATTCAAATCGATTAGATCCTAGATAAGTCGTATCAGTTGTCCAATTGCCAGATTTTACACAGATACTGTATGATTAGATAATTGTTCTACGATATTGGACTAGTCTTGCGCTATTTTGCATTTCAATGCCTATTGTTTACCTGTTACGTAACTTTGAAGATTTTATGTTACACATTAACTTGCAACTTCGCAAATAGATTATGCGTGTGACTATCGTAACTAAAAGAAAAGTTCTACAAAGATACTAAAACACTAAAAATAAACAAAGTGAGTACTGATTTTGCTCGCTAGTATAGACAAAATCATCTTTTACTATCATATCAAAAGAAATAACGCAGAAATACCCTCATATACACCTCCAAGAAGTTTAATGGAGATGCAGAAATCTTCGGGACCATCCAAAATTTCGACACTCAATTTTCATGTTTTTTACCCCTCCACCGTCCTTGTCGCAGCTGGTCCCATTCATAATCAAATCTTACCATTCTTCATACAGGGTCACACTTCGTCGACCCTTTTCCTCCTTCTATATGCGTGACGTAAATGGCCCTTTCTTTCTCCAATTCTTTGAATATACCTTTGATTACATCGATCGTAAATTAGAACAATCGACATTATAGTCTAGCCCTTACATTTTTCAAAAATGTACAAAAGTTGCCATTGTTTTCCGGACATGTTTACATACATGACGTCATAGGTAGCATTATTGTGTCTACAACCCTGATGAACTTCAATCGAATCAAGTTGACATCTATGTAAGAGTCACTAGGGTATTGTTACGATGCAATGGACTTTCGCACATCGAAGCCTTTTGTTACGAGATGCCGCACCCGGCTTCAACCGCAAAGGTGTCGGCTATTGTGATAAAATGTGCTCTAGTTGTTATTATAGTATAATAAACTTAAAAAAATACTGCGAAATGGATAAAAAACAACGATCCTCACAAATATTTCGCGTATATAATATTAAATACGTTTCTTGAATGTAAATACATATTTGGCTTCTTCGCGGCTATAATGATAATATATGTAAAGACAGTCCCTATAATGTTGTGAGACTATCTACTTGGTAGAAATTTGTCACTGCAGCAGGGTTTTATATTTTAAATGGTAAAGCAAATCAATCAAACATAGTTCTATATTGGGCCTCATTTAATTTGATAATTTAGTTTTCACCCTTTTCGCAGTCTTATTCAACAAAATAGGATTCCGTTCTCAAATTTTATCCAGTAGGTACTCTGAAACAACAATTGAGGTACACAATTTAATTCTTTATACCTGATGGCAGGATACGACAAATGCCGAAATAACGAGAGGTCTCGAAACGGAGCCGTCTCGTTTTCTACATATATCCTTACAAGTGCATACTTTTAGAAAATAAAATAGAAAATTGCTTGTTTAGATTACCTACAGTCTATTTTGTTTAAGAAATTTTATACATATTGGTAGGTGATGCAGTGTATACTCCATCTAGCAAGGATATTTTTGGTAATGGCTTTGGCATATCGAAGGAAAACAATTCCCTTTTAAATTACATTTTTGTTAGGTTAGTGGCAAACTACTGTCGTACTATACGCCAATCGGACACCTTTTTTCAAGGTTAAATATAACCTGATCCAGCTCTGAACATAACATGTATGTCGCTGAAATATAGACGCCGTAAAATGTCAAATACACCATCAAAGATACGCGAGATAATAAGATACGCTGAACATATTAGGTATAATCTCTATTACATGTCCCTACTAAGTAATATGTGTTCAAATGTTAGTTACTTAATTTGCTAATACCCAGCTATTAACACTAAGTATTATAATTATAACATTACCTAAACCATTTAAATGAAAATCTCCTCAGCATTTTCCCAGGCGCCTAACTTTAATAAAGTCAGTTATCTCCTAACAACTTCATTAATGAGTGCCGTTATACAGCCCGTGTTAGCCGAGTGTGGCCTCGCCTTTAGGTGTATCCTCGTAAGATATAATTGTGTTACTTCTATGAAAATTATCTTAGAGATAAGGTGATATTCTTGTAGGAGTTGCGTTTTTATTTTATGGGTTTGGTGCTCTTGATAGAGATCTCTTTAAAAAATACTGCTCCCATACTGGAAAATAATTCTCTATCGCGGAGAACTCACCAATATTTAATCAACGGACACAAGTAATACCAGGCTCGGAACAAAGATTTGTTTTCAAAGTGTCGTCTTTAATGCGGATTGAACCATGGCACTCGGCGCAGTGCTTATTTATCGACAAGCATAGGTTCAAGCATGTTTGGTTTGTTTAAAAAAAAAAGATAGCTCCGCACAAAATCACAATTTGTGAATCACGCGAAGTCTTTTCCCGTGTACGAATTAAATCTAGTTCATTCCCCACAAAACCGCACAGGGTAATCAAGTCTTTTAAAAGATTTTCTATTGATATAAAATTTAATATAGAAAAATTTCAATAGTGTGTGTAATATATACACCACAGTATGTATTTTGTGTTTTACCAAGCTTCGCAGACATTATGAAGCTGTTAAAGCTGTTACCACATCTAAACCTAACAAGAATATCCATCCCGGGAGCTAGAAAGCGTTGACACATAAAAAAGTTAAAGCACTTATAACAAAACTTCTAAAGTAGCACTTTGTATGTGATAAGGAGAGTTTGCGTCCTCATTTGTGAAAACAATTCTGTGTCGCGGGTGTACCTGAAAGTTTGCTAGCTAACAAGCCAATCATAACTTTGTCGAGTAAAACATTGAATTTAATATCCTTTGCAGACTCATGTCTTGAATCGAATTGGCGCCCCGCTAAAGCAAGCTTTGAATAAAGTTTTCCGTGGTCCATGTGAGAAAGAAAAAATCAAGGTACCTAACCTGTGTATTTTTTGTATGTTCCGTATTAAATAATTGTACGCTTCTTGATACCTATCACTAAATAGCTTCGTTAACACGTTCCGCGTTTTGAAAAATACCATGTCGAAATTATCTTAATGTAGTCGGCTGAAATGTCTGTAGCACAATGATATTACAAGAAAAAGGTAGATACGTTACCTACGTAGTAATCAATCCGTAGAAACAGTACAGTAACGCACACATCGATAACTCCATATTTTATTTTAATTTCGGTTGACAAGATGTGTCAGTATCACTTTGACGCCGGCTCGCGAAGTCACACACACGTATGCTAGCCAGACTTGCCAACTGGCTTATGTTTAGCGTCCTGCTTTTGGTACGCCTATAACTTATCTACTTCTTTTTAATTTTGTAACATTATTGCTGTAGCACAGTATATACCACAAACTAGATCTGGTAAGTAATCGTAATTTAATTAAGTTTTGGTTATTTTTATTTTAATATATTTTGTGTTCCCTCTTGTCAGTTGTATAACATAGTAATGCAATTTCTTTCTATATATCATTCTAGGTTGGACGTATACTGTCTCAAACCTAGTCAATATTTATATGTGTATTACGTATGTACATTTTATAAACATGTCGCTAGGCGACTTCTCCCACGCTGTAACTGAAGCACGTACGAACCAACGTTCTGGTGATATATGTGTTTGACGTAGGTAGCGTATACAGCTTTGTATTGTTTCCCCAGTTTATGCTTTTTAATTGGATGAGCCGCGTTTTGGACAATAGCCACGTACGTGACTGTCAAGCGTCGAAGTTGGGATCGTTGGGTGAAAATGTTCGTATACCTATTAGAATCCAATTACATAATATATGTTACGAATATAACTTATTTGAATTGCATTTTTGCACAGTTTATTTGTTCAAAGTCCTAATTTATGCACACCATTTATGAACTGTTTTCAAAAAAGGAGGTGGTCCTCACTTAGTTTTTATTTTATTTTTACCTTAAACTTCGGTAATTGCGAAAATAATACACTCTATATACCCGAGTCCCCTGTAGTCCTAAGGTAGGGTATAAAATTTGAAGGTCAGAGAACCGACCAAAGTTAGCTGTCAAAATTATGATACACGATAGTGCCTAAAGTCATGTGGGATACGTACAATACAACAATTTCCCTGCGTTTTTTTTTATATGTTTGACTTACAATAGATTGCATCTTGCAGTTTGTATGTTAATACCTATGCAAAAGTGATGTGTTCCGCGACAAGTCATGTGTATGGCATTGATTGTAAATTGTAATGTATTGTTTTCCGGTATGCTAGTGCTAATTGCTATCCGGGATTTACCCGTGTATTGTATTTTTATAACCAACAGGTAACTCCAATGTTTTCTGTTCTGTTATGCATATTTGTGTTCTGTATCCATGTCACCGCATTGACACGTTATTACGTTTAGAGAAAATACTTCGAATTTTCGGATTTACACTGTGGTAATTCTGAATGAGTATATGAATAAGCCATAGAATTGAGCTTATACTATACCTATCCCTTTTATTAAAAAGGTCACTTCTATTTTTATATTATTTTGATGGTGTAGTGGTTTAAGCGACTACCTCCTTGCTTACTATTATTTTACTTTTTGATCACAAAATAAACAACGCCCGCGTGTACTTCACTCGATCGACGAGTCGCCACTGGCGATCGCGCGATGACTTCCCCTCCTGCGACCTCGTCTTTCGGCTATTTGATGCTTTTGTGTGCGGTGAATAGTTTTCGAGATATTTCGATTGCCCAATTTACCCCTATGCTTAACTAAGCCCGCTCTACCCTACTAAGTGTCACGTTTGATGTCAGTTGGAGAGGAGCCAAATGGCATTGATATTAGTAATGGCCCGATCATTGTGACGATATGTGTGATGTGTATTTATGTAGTGCCGCTCGTATGAATGAAATGGTTCTAAGTCTAACTGGAATAGATGATAAGGTGTGGATATACCTAAGTGAGTTTAGGCGATGTTTGCGTGATGCATGCTTGGTAGCTTGGTGTATATGCTAATGAATAAATCTGCATATAGCTAGAACCTTGTTGTCTAAGGAAATAGTTATTTATATGGTGGATATGTTTAAAGACGATATTGGTGGAATCGCGGTGCCAAATGGATGCTTAAGATCGGCCAATATGAAAGGCATTGGTGGAGGCCCCTGTCCAGCAGTGGACATTTATAGGCTTATATAATGAAGTTTATAAGACATCCTAATAATATAAAAAATTATATTAAGGTATACATAATTATGTTGACGACGACAATATTTTAAATACAAATTGTACCTACGTTGTTCCATTTTAATCAGGTATTGTGAAACTTTATTCCACAAATAATTTATAAATTACTATATCCTTATAATAATAATAAACAGTATCCGCTAGACCACCACGAAAGCCACTTATTTATTATTCACGTGAACTCACTAGAATATGACAGCACCTGGTTTAAGTTATTTCAATAATACCGGATCAGTAGTATTATTTATAGATAAATTTTATGACCGCACTAGGCAAATAACTATCAAATAACACTAAATTAATAAACCTGTTCCTTATCTGACCTGTAAAGAGTTCAACTGCTAATAAACTTTCTAATGACTTAATATTGATTTAGGTATGTGTTTTATAGACTGATTTTATTTAATTTAAATAGTTTGAAGAACACGAATGTAAAGGGTTATTTGCAAAGGTTATGCCCGCGCTAGGAATAATCTACCTAAATCAGGTTATAGGTATAAGATATATGCTATCCTATAACTGTCAACATGATAAAATAAATGTCATATATACCAGCTGTATAATAGAGAGAGCTATGCTCGAAGTTTCCCTGCGACATCGAATCAGAAATGAGGAGATCCGCAGGAGAACCAAAGTCACTGACATAGCTCTCCGAATAGCTAGGCTGAAGTGGTAGAGGGCAGGGCACATAGCGCGAAGAACCGATGGACGCTGGGCCATGCGGGTTCTGGAGTGGCGACCTCGGTCGACGCAGCAGGGGTAGGCCTCCCGCAACGTGGACCGACGATCTGGTTAAGATCGCGGGAAGCGGTTGGATGCGGGCGGCTCAAGATCATTCTGTGTGGAGAACCTTGGGTGAGGCCTATGTCCAGCAGTGGACGTCTCTAGGCTGACATGATGATACCTACTATAAAGTTCGGTCTGTATGGAGAGTCTTGAGGGTGGTTTATTTTCAGCAATGAACGTTATAAGGCTGAGATGATGATGATAGTATTATACAGGTTAAACAGTGCAATGAGTAAAAATAGTACCAAAACTTAAGTATTCAAATTAATAGAAAACTCAGTTAAAGAAATGGCAGCATTCGCTGAAATTAAACTGTTTAGAATATTATATTTTAAAAGTACAACTGAAGCCATGTCATCCAGTGACAAGGGCTACCCACAAAGTTGCATAGCGAAACAATTTATTTTAACTGAATTTAATAAAATTTACTTTTGACGAAATATGTTTTCTTTAATTGCTTTTTATCGCAATTTACAGTCTAATAAACAAAACTTTCTGTATTTCAAAACGAAATACTTAAGTTAATTTATTAGCTGGCCCAACATGCTTTTCCTTAATTAAGCCAATTAATACATTTCGTTAGTCACTTTAATTCATTATAATTGGAATGCGCCATATTACAGGCTTAGTTGGATCACTGATAGTGTAATATATTGAATAATTACAGTACTGATTGATTTATTAGTGTTCGTGATCATTGCTTGTGTGAGCTGTGCAGCTCACTTACATAGTAGTAATATATTGGTTTCTAAACTTATGTATGTTTACCTTAGTTACTTACCAATTAAAACTCAGATGAGATGTCACAATAACGTTACTGTTTGTCTGGTACACTCGCAGGAACCTCTGGCTAGGATCTCAATATGCTCTAAGCATCACTATTATATCTACAATTTAATTTATTTTATTTATAGACTCACGCCTGTATCCCCGAAATGGTAGGCAGAGGTGCAGTATTACACCCACATTGCGCGATTTTTTTAGGTCCCACGTAATAGGGGGCGAGCCTATTGCCGTACCGGACACATCACCAGACTCCGTGCTGCTACTGAGAATTTCCTAACGGAATACCCAATAACACTTTGCCCGACCCGGGAATCGAACCCGAGACCTCCCAATCCCACGCGCACATTTATGCCGCGAGACCAACGAGGCATTTTATCTACAACTCGATAAAGATATCTCCTGACTGACACTAATTGCAGAGCCTAAGCAACTGAAACTATAGAATCATTCCATTTGTGCAGTGGGTTTCTTTCATAACTTATGCTCCTACTAAATAAGGTTTCTTATTACTATTTCATGTAAGAGGATGAAATAGGGATTTAAATTTATTATAAATCCGATGGTTTGGAAGCTAGCGCTAACAAAATGCGGACAGGAATTAGTAATATTATAATAAATAAAAGATTTTAATTAGCGAGATTGCATTCGTCCGCAAACGAACCACAGTCGGTTCAAATGAGAACGTTTAATCTAGAATAGTGCCTCTCATAGCACTAAGAGTTTTAATAATGCCAAGTTTATTTTATAAAATTGTGCACGTTCTATAGGTACTAAGACAGGCAGTAAACAGACGTATATTCAGCATTTTATATTTTCTGTATAAATATTCTTCTCGCTGAATATGTACTGTCGTTTTATTTGAAGTGGACGCAGCTTTGTTTTTATAAGCTTTTATTTTACTTGCTTTGTCAATTAGTATGTTTTCTGTCATTTAATGGATTTTACATTTTGTCTTTAGCGATGTAGGAGTTTGTTTTAATTCAGTACTGATGCAAAATAGCATTCTATGGAAAGAGTGGCTAAATAGTAATGATATAGGTATAATTCCAGGAAACCAAACGTTCGTATCTGTACCTATACCTCACTATTTCGGCCAAGAGTCTAATATTACCTAACCGACAAAACCGTATGAACTACAAAATTAGTTAAACGAAACAACAAATTATATTACAATTACGGGTTCAGTGAATAAATCATTTAGTACATGAGTTAACAAGCCGGACAGTGGTGGACCAGCCGCGGTTTACTTAAACAGAATGATCGTAAATCACATTAAATTAGAACACCCACTGCACTGGCGATAGGAACGCCTTGTATCTGATTAGACTATTGTTTTGGTATGCAACTTTGTTTGCTTTTGATTTGAGCTAGAAAAATATCTCGTTTATTTTGGCTATAAATATCTTGGGTATTTACCTGATAAAGTTTAATTATGTCTAGGGATTAATTTGTGGCTTTTAGTATTTTGTTATTAATGTTTTGTGATAATACGTTCAGTGTTAAAAGATGCAAGGCGGCCGCTTAAGGCACTAAACCATTCGTACAGTCAATTTCTAAGTTTAGTCCGCATTTAAGTATACAGACTGCCTCCGTAGTCTAGTGGATAGCGTATGCTCCTGCTGATCAGAGGTCCCGGTTCGATTTCTGGGTCAGGCAATAGTGTTACTGGGTTTTCAGAATTCGCAGTAGCAGCACGGAGTCTTGTGATGTGCCTGGTAACGGCAATAGATTCGCCCCCTATTACGTGGTACCTACAAATTCATGGCGAAATGTGGGTGTAATATTACACCTCTACCTATCCCTCCGGGGATACAGGCGTAAGTCTATATATGTATACAGACAGACGAATTCAAAGCACAGCTATTTTGTATTATCTAAATATTTAGCCATCTTTATGATTTATAGAAAATATGTAGATAGGTAAGGCACAAACATCAAATCAATACCTGAAACATGAGTGTTCATTGAACCGCAACACAACAATACTGTTTTCTACTTATTTCTGTGAATTATTTATCGCGACGCCTCTTCAAAGTTAGCGCTGGCACTCGGCCAGGTGTGAGGGGAAAGAGTGAAAATAACGCCAGTGACCTTTACGTGGCGGCCTCACTCGACTTGCCGAAACAAAATATATGTAGGTACACTATGATAGTAGGGAAAATAAATTTCTTCAGACAGGCATCTATTTTAATGCCAAGTTTTGAAGTTTATAATGATACTAATGTTTGTGTAACGAGTCCCAATTGTCTGAGGATGGCTTGGATGTATAGATATTTGTTTTCTTTCACGCGAAAACTGCTGAACGGATTTAGATGAATCTTTTTAGTAATATAGCTTATACATCAATAAAGCACTTTACGAGATAATGAGCCCCGTATCACGGATGGAAGCTACTTTGAAAATAAAGATTATTCTGTACACTTTATATTTAACGCGCGGGTTAAACTAGCTGTAGCCACGGGATGATTAAGTATTGAACGATTTCCACGTATATTTTCAAATAAATTAATCCCATAATTCTGTATTTTCTTTCCTGTTGCAATTTTTTGGGAATTGTACTGTTAAGTGCTATTCAAACCTTCAATTAAGTAAAACGTTTGGCAATTTTCTTAAGAATTTAAAAGTCTAATTTTCCCGGCTTGGGATCGAAGAATGATATCTTAATTGCTAGTTAGATATCTCGAAGATATTGGTAATAATTTATTTCGTAAATCTTTTCTTCAAAATACTGTTCGGTTTTAGAAATAAATATTCTGAAAAAATATTTAACCTATGTCCTTATACTTGTAAAATATTATCAGTCCAATGTAAATGAAGCTGTATTTTATAATGATGACTTTCAGCGTGCGATTGGAACTGTAACAATCACACTGATTGGTAAGCCGGATTACAAATGATTTCGATGTTTTTGCTTAATGAATATTGTGTGTCGAGTACGTGACTGTATTTCCGTAGATGGTATCACTTCGATATATTTAGCGAAGCGAGCACATGTGCGGTTTTCATTTCTCGTTCAGATCGATAAAATAAATAGGTCAAAACATGGACGCCATTTTTCAAATAGGTACCTTTGTGAAGTTAAAAAAAGCCCGCATCTCTGGTTAAGTTATATATATGCTATAATTTTATTTTGAGTAATATATGTAGGTACATATGTTCGTTATGTTTTATAATATTCAATTTGTAAATGCATAGCAAAAAAATAATCTACATAATTATCTGATACAAATAATCTAACCTTGGTGTATCTAAGTCATAAATAATTATATATCTTTGTATAAATATTTGGTACTAAACACTTGTAGCGTTCATGACTCCATTTAAAACAGCACAGTATAACCGCCCAAATACACTACATATTAGCTACAGCAAGGCAATTGTTTCAACGTCGTCTATTGAATCAAATCATCATCAGCCTTTAACAGTCCACTCCTGGACTAAGCCTCTCCTTTGAAAGGAGGAATTGTCCTACTATACCACGCTGGCCAAACGGGTTGGTATAGGGTTTGTATAAAGTTTTCCTTCTCTTACAGTGCTGTTCGATGCATAACATGCTCCCTCTGTCGGCTCTTACGCCACCCATGGGATGATATGGGGTGGTGACAATCCGTATTCTTAATCCGTCACAACACGGACTGATTGAATCAAATCAGCATCTCAAAAATAAAACTTCCCTTTCCAACCTCCTATAATCTAATTCACACTCATCTTATCAGGCCAACATTAGCACTTGAAACCGTCTAAAGCCGCGTGCACATATACCGATGCGTAATTTGCGCGTAATACGCGATAAATAGGCGCAAACGCGCAAAAATGCGGAACTTACGCTCTTCGCGTTAATCGTATAGCAAACATGACGGCATGACGCACGCCCTAACAGGTACTTGGCGTATTTGAAGATACCGATCACTGTGCTTGGAAGTGATAATTAATGAGGTTTGGTAATCAAATCACTGCATTGTTACGTAATGGTGAGTGAAGAAAATATTGGTTAAATATTGATTGTTTTCGTCAATTTGTGGCCTTTTTAGAACATCGACACACAACATAAATTGTGAAAAAATGAACACGTCCCTAAAATATTATTATAGTTAGTCAAAAGTAATTCTACATAAGGATATTAGCTCACTAACGCAGACTGAAATAAATCACTGGCACTGCTTTTCGAGCCTTTAACACTCCGTTATTACTTAAGTATTACTTACATTTCTTGAGGTATTTTTTGTATTGCAATTTATAATAGAATCTACGCAAACTCTACTGAATGCACTAACCAGCTGTAATTTGAGTAGGAATTCGGTCAGATCTTTTCGAATTATACGTGATTGACCACTCGTGAGCATACATTTTAACAAACGCGGGTGCAACCTCATCTTAACAGCATATTATACAAACAAATTCAATTGTCCGTTTTCCCATATCTTAATAGCAATACTGTTGTGTCAAAACAGTGCGATACACAGTATTAAATATAGACGTACAAAGCCAATATATCGGTGCGTACGTACTAGCGGTATCGCCTGCATTCTGATATCAATCATGCGTTATCAACGATAGTGCCATGTTATGTTGTGCTGCACCACGAGCTATATTTTAAACGGTTCGATAACCTATATTATATTATTATATTTATATTGTACTAGAGGAAGCCCGCAGCGACGCTTGCTTATTACTTTTAAATATCAACCGTTTCTTCCCAATTTCTGGAAATCCCTTCTTAGTGCAATCTTCGCTTCCCAAGAAAAGTACATGTCACATGTCAGCGTTTAGCGCCCAGCAGCAACAGCTGTACTTTTTCTGCCAGTCAGTCAGCAATAAAAGAAATTTATTTATACAGATGATATTTTTGAGCAGCAGTAAGCTTCAGCAAGATTTCTTTCTTTCTCTTGGCCAAAATTATTAGTCGCTGAGAGTAATGACAAAAATATTTTCATTATAAATTAAGAAAACTTGCATACTTACAAAACCGGTCAAGTATGAGTCCGAAACCTACAATATTTATTGCCATGCACCCGCTATATGTGCTATCTACTCACACTTCTTAGTATCTATAATACTACTACTATAATACTTTGGTACTTAGGTAGTTTATTAGAAGTATTAAGTAAATAATTTCTTGTCGCATTTCGCCGATTTGGACCCTTCTGATGGGGTTATTTCGATGTAGGAAAATAGTGCAGTTGGAACCTCAGAGTACAGTATCTTATAATATTAATCAAAGGTAAGTTACCTACAGACGTATATGAATACAGACACACAATTTTATTTATAAAATTATTATTATCAAACAGATTTATGTGTTATTTTTACGATTATAAGCAGGTTAAATAAAAAAATATGGAAATAAAGTAATGTATAAATTTTATTCAAATATATCAGCAGCAGCTATTGATCAGATCAGATTTATTGTATGTTATTTATGGATTGACAAGATTACAAACAATGATTTTCGACGACCGGTTGGCGCAGCGGGAGTGTAAGCGACTGCTACGTCGATGGTCGCAGGTTCGATTCCCGCTCAAGTCAAACATTTGTGTGCATGAAAATGGATGTTTGTCTTGGTCTGGGTGTTTTTTATGTATAATATGTATGTATGTATTTACAAAAAAAAAATATAATTATCCATTATCTAGTAGGTACTCATAACACAAGCTCTGCTTAGCTTGGTACTAGATGGTGATGTGTGTATGTGGTAGAATATTATTATATTATATTATTTAATGTTTATCTTTAGCCGACTGAACCCGCGTAACATCATGCATAAAACATGGCTTGCAATCATATGTATATTGTATGATTATTCGCCTTTTGGTCAATATGTATATCTGTGCGTAATTGGAATTCTGACGGGGCATCTTTGTTTCCTTTGATGTTTACTAAAAAATATAAAGAGTACCAATTAGGAGTTCTGATAAATAATTAATGGTCTTATATTGCAAATTACAGATGGGTGAAGAATAAAATACTCCTACTGTATCGAAAATCTTTATACTATAAACTTCTCTTGGTAACGATGGGCGATCTTGCCTGACAAGGATGTAATTATTTAGCCGGGTCTTTCCAGCCCCTTAGAAATACCTGAATAAAGTTGTGAATGAAGTTCATTTAACCTTTCAAAACGTATGTATAACCATAACATGTATGAAACATGTATTGACGTTGAATCAAATACGTTTTTGTCACTTTTTTGGTTAGTTTTGTTCAGGTTTTGCATAAAACTAAGTTTCGTCTTCACAACTTGATTCATACATACATACATACGTACATAGACTCACGCCTGTTTCCCGGAGGGGTAGGCAGAGACTACGGAACGCCATTTGCAACGATCCTGACATATCTCTCTTGCTTCATTCACTCCCATCAGATTCCTCATGCATGCTCTTTTGTTCAGGGTGCTTCTAACCTGTCCTGTTTTTAGGATGTCTCCAATCTGGGGGGCGATTCAGAATCTTTCGATATCTCATTTGACATTCGATTCCGTTAATTGTCAAACGGGCTATCTCATTTTTTGTCAAAACTATCGCATTATCTATCAATTTTATGCATTCAGTATGAAGTAAATTAATAAATAAACCGAATTCAAAGAATATTTGTTCAAAATATCTCTCATAGGCGGCTAAAAGACGAGGACAATAATTTGACATATCGTACGATTACTTATCGTGACATTCTGAAATTCTGAATCGGCCTGCTGGTCAGAGAACGTCCGCAACTTGATTCAGGTGTAAACAACAAACGGAAACAGGTCTACATGTCGAATACCTATGTTTTATACCCAGGGGCAGATGAACAGTTGTGTCGGCGAATCGCTCGCCGGTGAAAGGTTCTGTCAATGAAATTTTCAAAAGTGAATCGTTCTGTCGGCGAATCTTTCGCCGTTGAAACGTTCTATCGGTGAAATAACGAAAAGTGAATCGTTATGTCGGCGAAACGTTCGTCATTGAAAAGTTCTGTCGGAGAAAAATGAAATTGAATCGTTCCGTCGGTGGACCGATCAACGGCAAAACGAATGTCGTAGAAATGTTTCAGAATCAATATTTGTCCTCTGACTCAGATTTATTAAAATAAATGTTCAGCAATTATATTTAGAACATGCAAAATAAACGTGTCTGCAGCACAGATAGTGCAGTTATTTACACAGCAAATATCATAATAATTGTTCACATAAATACTCGCTCACGACTGTTACTGTACAGCACTGACAACCCATCATTTCTCGCAAGGTTGTCCTCACAATGCTAGCTATAGATCTCCATCACGAAGTGGTCATAATGTAGGATCCCATTATAACGATATTGTCTAGTAACGCTGCAGAAATGTTGCTAAGTGTCCGTTCTTAGAAGGCAATGTTTCTTAACGTAAAACAGAACAATAGGTATGTAGCGCTCATAGCGAGACTTGACTTGCCGTTTGTGGTCGGCAAAGTTAAGCAAAGCCTGCATAGGTCACTATTTGGATGGGTGACCGCGTGTGGCATTAACATCAGAGCGCTACCGTACTTCAGAGGGCACGTGAAGCTATCGGTCCTGGTTCTTGTCGCAGGACAACAGTCGCTACGCCATTTCGGCAACCTTCGGGCGGTCTGAAAATTCCGACACTAGAGTTGACCACACACTCATACGAAAAGAAAAAAGAACAATATTAAAAAAAAAATTTAGAAAATTTTCAACGTATTAGGACGAAAAATAAAAAAGTACCAGCGCTTTGAGCACGTGTATGGAGAAGATATTTTCGGACATGGTCGCGGCAATGTCGTTGGAACTAATAATGAACCGAAGTGATCAGTTTATTTATAAAGAAATAACAGGATGTAGACGTTTTATTAATGCGTCGTTTAGAGGAGAAATCAAAACAATATCAAGAATGTTTTAAGTGCATGTTTGAATGATCTCTGAATGAAATTGAATGTTCTCTACTGTATTGACAAATTGTAGACTGATTTCCATGACTGACATTAAATGTGGTACAATATATTGGATAGAAACCTTAAACCATCACCTGCAATAGCTCACACTGATGTTTTATTACCTGACATTTCAATTACCTTCCAATAAACATCATGATTTATCGTTTTGTAGCTAAAGTAGTGCCTGCACATCTGACTTATGCTTTACTTAAACAAGCTCATGTTTGTTCAAAATGAAGTTTCAATCTCGTTTCGAGGTCATAGTTTGCATTCTCGTAAATTATCTGACACTTGAATGATATCACAGCTAGATCACAAATTGAACTTAGTGTCAAACTATGTGTCATCGTCGATATATGTGCTCCTGACCGATTTCGGCTTATGTTAACTTGTGTATATATGAGACTTGCCAACTGCCCGGGACATATTATAGTGCACAAGTGTGTGCGCATACACAAGTGCACTCTCTATTCCCTCACTCTCATAGTCCAATGGGACGCCACAAGCGACACGACCGTAGAGAGATTGGGCGCAGGACCAACGGCTTAACGTGCTCTCCGAGGCACGGGGGTGTGACACCGCCAACTCCCTGATTCCGAACTTTTATTGGATAATTTCTAACAGAAAACCCAATATCACTTTTTGTTTGACCCGGGAATCGAACCTGAAACCTCATGATCCACAGTCGCTAACACTACCGCAGGACCACAGAGGCAGTCAAAATCGATATATAAGTCAATATAAAAGTGTCAAATGAGGCTATACTGACATGTGTGTAGGCAGCATAATACCAAGTGTTAGTGTTAGGTGATTAAAAATCAAGTCGCTGTTCTTTCAAAATACGGTTTCGGTGTCTGTTAAAATACGAGAATCGTCCTTCTTCAATAGATTACTTGCTTAATACCTATCTCGTTGTCCTACAAATGGCCCAGGCGTCTAAACAAGTTGGTCTACGTAACTAATGACACAATATAATTACGTAACAATTGCATAGATGCGTTGGGAGTCAAGCGTGCGTGACAGACTATTACCAGAACAAACATTATCGTCCTATCATTAAGTGGTACAAGTAATTATTTGTATTGGCATATACCGCGCGGGTGACGGTTTTAATTATGCCTTTAGTCGTGCATTGAGCGGTAATATCTGACATCAACGTGATCGAAGACACATCGATAAGTTTCTCTAGTAAGCGTAAAGTATATGCTGTTGTGGTATATAGGAGATATTTATAGACGCAAATTGGATTGATAGCGAAAGTTTCTGATAGAGGAAAGTAATTTAGAGATCGAAGGCTGAATCATAAATAAGAAATATTGTGTATTTCTTCAAGTTGTTGTAGGTACATGGAAATAAAGGCTTTATTTTTTTATGTCGTTAATAGAGAGAGCCACAGCTTTGCGGTTTAAATACCTAAATTAAAAAATACAAGAAAAGCAAAATATTGGCTTAACTTATACGACAATAGAAGCGTAAATTGCTTCCATCACAAAATAGGTTTGTACTTATGACATTTTTAAAGTAAATCCATGTGACTTAAAGCTGTTATTTTGGTCTGTTTGCTAACCTCATCAAATTTATCTCATGTCGTCATTCGTAGCCTATCATATATTTTTATCGCACTTATCTCAAATAGCAACACCAACATACACTGCCCGAAACACCTGTCGAATACAAACACTTCATTAGCCGAAGAGAACTCCGACAAATAGCAAAAAGTAGCTTTTACGCTAAACACCTTGTTCAACGTAGTATCTCACAAAACTTTTATACACAACCACTCTACACATTTCGCAAACCATTTAAAACTTTTCCCCACACGATGTTTTCGGCAAACGTTCACGCCCCTTATGCACATTTTTTATTTACTTTTACACGAAAGTACGAACACGCTGTGTTCCTGTTTTCATTGCAAAAAACGTAGGTTTTCATGTTAATCTGAAAAAGAAACAAAAACGCCTCGTACAAATACGACTGTTCACTTTTTTCAAACAAACGTGATCATGTGTGAATTAAAAAGAGATACTGCTGGCTGTTCATCTTAATTTTACACTCCTAAATTGCCAATATTACTGCGCTTTTTAATTTTCACTCTGTAACATACGTTTACGTAGCTACAGCATTGATTTCCTTTTTTTATTTTATTGCTGTACGTTACTCATGTAAAGTCAATTGAACTAGAGGCAGACTGTCCTTAGAAATAAATAGTTCTTTGTATGTCAAATGCTTATTTGGTCTGTGCGACATGTTATCTATAGTTTTGGTTAAAATTCAAGTAAAGTGTTACCTTATTATAATCAACTGGACTCCGGTCAAGGTTCCGCCTGCATGGCTCGTTTTTACCCCTGAGCGTGATCTCTGAATCCTCTCTTAGGCCGACCTCACATTGGGCGACAGCGTTCCTCGAGCGTACGCCGGGCGCACGCCGAACGGACGACGAGCGTACGCTCGAGGAACGCTCATGAACAATGTGAGGGAGGCCTTAGTGCTCTCCTACACTCCTCAAGGAACGTTCATGTCAAATGTCAGTTTCTTATGACCAGGGGCCCAATTCCGCTAAATAGGTAAATATAGAGTGCATACTTACGTCACAAAAAGCGTATTCTTCTAAATTATATGATATTTGAATGAAATTGTAACGAGATCGTATGTGTCAACGACGAACTATTTATTTTAAATTATACGATAATGACATAAGGTTATCAGAATACCGCTTATAAATCCATTCAAAATATGATATCAATGTCATATAAAAATAGCAGAATTGGCCCCCAGTAGTTTCATCTGTGCATTTGTCAGTCAGTCGATATCGGAAGAAGATGATTAACTGGCCTGTCGGCATAGTGGTCAGCCATATCTTTGTTTAATAAGTATGATGATGAGTTCAAGTTTTATATGTAATTTAACTGATACACGTATATTTTTAAGTAAACTTACTACAAGGTGATAGATAAACTCAGACTCAAACCTGTAGTCCCGAAGGGGAAGGCAGGGATGTAATATTACACCCACATTTCGCTATGTTACTATATGGTGCCTAATTGCCATATTGCTTGCTGGATGTCTGTGTGTGGACTGTCCCTTGGTATTATTTAACGATTTACCCGCTCAACTAAAACATTCTAAACAAAGCACATCAATTCACGTGATGTTCACACCAACACCTCGGTGTAATTCAATTATGTAAATCGTAAACACGCGTGCCCCCGCATACGGCGCGCTAAGCCTCCGGTGGAAAGTTATTTGTTCGACACACGTCGCGTTCGGACCACGTCGCTCGGTCGTAAGCAGACTGCTTCCTCATTACTTGCGAATGTGTGCACTGTGCATGCTTTAGATGTTTATTAGCTTGATGTTTCGGGGAATAAGTGGCGCTTGGCGTGTTCGTTGGAAGGACATGGCACTCGTGCATTAGGAATTCAATATATAAATATAGTTAGCTACTACTTTCTGTGGTCCAGTGGATAGCTTATGCGACTGCTGATCATAGGTCCCGGGTTCAAATTCCCGGGTCGGGCAAAGTGTTATTGGGTTTTTCCGTTAGGAAATTCTCAGCAGCACGGAGTCTGGTCATGTGCCCGGTAACGGCAATAGGCTCGCCCCCTATTACGTGGGACCTCAAAATTCATGGTGAAATGTGGGTGTAGTATTAGGTACACCTGTGCCTACCCCTTCGGGGATACAGGCCTGAGTCTATAAATAAAATAAATAAATACTTTCATCACACTACATGTTTAACACAAAAACGCTATGGGTTAATACTGTGTTTTACCGTCAAAATTTCATAAACGACAGACAGCCACATCGAATGCCTGCCAAGTGCTTCTAATATATCATATTGCACCTGTATGTGCTCAAATACAAGAACACTCTCTATTCGCAAAGTTCGAGAGGACGGCTGGCAGACATGACAAGTATTTCATAGCTCTTTAATGAATGTCATAAAATTGACAGCTGACAGCTTGACGTATTTACAAAAACTCTATCTTGAACTTGACCGAGATAACCTCGTCTTACATCATTGAGTAAGTTTGCAAGGCATTGCTGTGCGAAAAGATGTTTGTACATACGCAATTATATTGTCGTAAATATAAAACCATTATTATGCAACATTATTGATGGATTATTGCAGTGTTCCCCCATTACATCTATATATTGATCTCAAAAAAAAAAAAAGATGGATGTAATGCTATGACGTATATGTAACGATGTGAGTGCTGGAGGTCTACCTCCAGCACTCACATATTCCCAAAAAAGGGAAAGACGTGAGCCGTACCGAAGAGCCACCAACCAAAATCTAGTCAGCACTAGTCCCACCTTCATTTCCACAATTGAATCACCTGTGTAGCTACGTTCAGCAGACGTGGCCTGAGGCGTCAACTAGATTTGACACTTGTCAAGTCGCAAGGAAAGTTTAACTGTCTTTTGAACCAAAACCAAATGGATCTATAAATATTCTGGATGTCCTAACAAAGGGGTGCATAGGGTTCCCACCAAGAACTTAGGGTCCCAAGCTAACCTCACCTGCAAGTGGTGCACCTGCCGATCAACGGACGAGGCTCTGACAAACAAAATATCCCAATAAGCGGCAATGGGCTCGCCACCTATCAAAACACTTGCGAAAAGTGGGCGTTTAATATGCCTCTGCCTACCCCTTCGGGGAAACTGGCGTGAGTCTATGTATGTATGTGTATGTATGTTCTAACATATATTTTCTCTGCTCCCCAAGCAATCTAGAAAATAAGTTTTATTTGGATGTTCTAACTCTATACTCTCTCTTGTCCACAGTCAATGATCCAACTAAAAGAACGCAAAGAAATGGACGAGGCGTTCAAAAAGGCCCAGAAACCCTGGGCGAAGCTGCTGCAGAAGGTTGAGAGGACCAGGCTTGAATACCACACGGCTTGCAAACAGGAACGGACCGCGCAGAACCAGGAACGGAACGCCACTGGGGACAGCTCGCTCAGTCCGGACCAGGTCAGTGTTCGTATCATTATTATATATTATATACATATGTATATTATTTGACGGGTTGGGAGCCTTTTTCTGCCAAGGCCATCTGCGGCCAACAACTGGTCTACACAAAAAGGAAAAAGAAAAGACTACTACTGAACTATCCCTCTGCAGGGCTAAGGCCTCTTACTGCAGTGCAAATACCTCTCTGTCCTCTTTCCACCTCTGTCTCTCGAGAGAGCTGCTGTAACCGACTCTTCACATACATATAGTTATAGTATAGTAGCTGAATATCTAAGCCGCGAAGCCAATATTTTCAGTATAGCAACAACAAGATAGAGGGTAGGATTTACAAGTTATCGTTGCAGGCAAATTACATTTTTCACCGACTTCAAGAAAGGAGAAGGTTCTCAATTCATCCTCCTAGCGTCATCCCAGTTAAAACCCAGGATCCGCTTACTAGTCTAACCGGATTTGACGGAATATTAGCTTTTCCACAGAGCCTTTTGCCTGGCTGACCTCTGCGACTCAAAGGGATACCGATATTCTATAGTTTAGACCAGTATCAGTTTAATTGAGGGTACTAATTCCCCGTAACGACTGACAAAGATCTTTATGACGGCCGGGACCGACAGCTTAACGTGCTCTCCGAGGCACGGGGCAAGCCATAATTAACAATTTAATCGCACATAACTTCGATCGTCAGTGTTTTGCTATTATCATTATATTATTTGCAGCCTAACCTGTTCCACTGCAGGGCAAAGGCCTACCTACTGTCTTTCCACGTCTCTCTATAGAGAGCTGTTGTTACCCACTCTTGATTTTTTAGTTTTGGTATAATAGCTGAATATCTAAGACTGAGCATCGTTTTCTGAATATCAGCAAGATCTTATATCTTAGGGTTTTGCGTTTTAATAAAAAATTTAAAAGCAAAAAACGGTAAAGTTATCGTTATAAACACGTTAAGATATCGGCAAAGTATTATGTAACATTGAAGTTTCCATTACTTTAATAACGTCGATAAAAGGATATTGGTAGTTAAAGACCCATTATTATCGAAACGAACTCAATTATTTACGTTATGAAGTCATTATTACTACGTAATACTACGTTAAAGTAACATTAACGTTAAAATAACGCCCATCTGACATTATAAAAATATTTTTACCGCAACAAAAACCTAACGAATTTACCGATACAATTAGTTACCGTCATATATCAAATTTCAGTTTGTATATTCTAGTAATTAATATTGAAAGGTTATTTGAACTAAAAACATATAACGCTTTTTATCTGGAAACGATATATTTTGCTTTAATTACAAAAGTGTGTTGTTTTTTTCCACCGATACAAGTGAAATGTTTCGGTACAATAATTGATTACATCTACATTCAGTATAACCTCAGAAAAAGTGAACGAGGTATAAAGATAGGTCCGCGCACGCTCTATGCCTTTAAATACCACAGATTAAGAAAAATAAACAAATTACTCACTGCAAATAAAAAGAAAACGGTTGTCATTGGTTCATTTACTAAATTGTAGGTTACTGTAATCGAGAAATACTTTGGTTCTGAAATATTTCAGAAATCGCAATAAGAGAAACAACTAATCCTAAATTTGTAAAGAGGCTCGCCCCCTATTACGTGAGAGCTAAAATTCATAAGGCGAAATGTGGGTGAACCGTGTAATATTACACCTCTGCCTACCCCGTCAGAGATACAGGCGTGAAACTATACGTACACTTTGTTGTAATTAAAGTCAAATTATTCACTAAAGCGATTATACAAACATAATAATAACAGTATATTATAATATACTGGTATTATATTACCAATATTCAAATTCAATACACAATTAATACGTTATTTGTTAATGTGTTTGCGATTTTATATTAATGTGGCATCACGTTTCGAAGCGATTATTTGTATTTGAAACAGCCTGGTTATTTATTACCAATATAGTTTGCTCATATTTTGTTATGAATATATTCGGACGAAGGTGTGTTTTGCGAATTTGCGATAGGTACTGAAATCTGCATAGTGCGTTTAAATTAGTTTATCGAATGTTTCAGAATAACACACTCATTGAAAACTGTTTTTGCTAAATAAGTAAGTAGTTTATTTTTTGTAAACCAAGACACGGAAAAGAAAACAAATTACTAATGTAATGTGGATCTATTCTCTACTCGGTTATTTTATAGGTTCTATGTTACTTTCAAGAGAATATAACTTTGAATCTGAAACATCGTCTTTTCTCATTCCAAACATATTCACACATATTATAAATATCGGTCTATATCTACTTAGATTCAAAATTATAATAATGATTAAATTAATAAGTCAATTAATATTAATCTTCACAATCCAAAATAAAGGATTTGATTCGAGCCCAGTGTGTGAGTCGTAGTAAAGACAAAATATCTCATGAATAAATTAAAACGACTAGTTTCAAAATATTTATCTTTGATAATTTTGGTGCCAATATTTAAATTAAAATCATTTCTCATTTGAAAAATCAATTAGAAATTCGAACGTGTTATATTTATTGCAATAGATACAATTTTATTATTCCAATATACCTATGTAGAAACAGTTTCAAAATTCTTATATTTTCGCATATCCACGTAAAGTAAGGCAGATAAGGTGTAAGATGTTTTAACGGAAATATTTTCTTATCACCCGTTATCAGTATCGAGTTATCATTTATCACACAAGACGTCAAGGCGACAGTAGAGAGATGTCTTGACATTTCACGTAGGTATACTTATAAATTTTATGAATTAAGTGTGATATCATAAGACTCGTACATCGGCTCTGGAGAACGCTTTAAAATGTATAATATTAGAATAGAGAGAAATACATTTTAACCTCTAACTTACCTTTAATAAATGCCCAGTTAATAAGGATATAACTTCTGGACAAGACTCTCTTATTTCTTTAAGTTACGTTAGTACCACGCTGTTAGCAGACTTACCGGTATTTCGATAACATTATAAAGAACTCTCAGATATGCAGATTTCCTCATAAGTAACTAACAGTAAACCGTTTAACAAGCTATACTAAAAATACTAAAATTGGGTATCGCTTCCTCTGCGAGTTACAGTAAGGTACTAAGTAATTATTATAATTATGTTTTTAATTCCCTCCTGTGACTTGCCATAACAAGTTTAATTTCAAGGTATAACACACGTAAGACATATAGCTGTATTTTCACCGAGTTCTCAATGTACCTCTATCCTAAAATCAACTTCAAACACGAATTGACCTATTTCGTATCGGTATTCGTTAGAAAATGTTCAAAACGGGCCGTCGCTCCGACATTCCGGCGTCGCGGTCAGTCGCTATGCAGTGAAACAGTATTGCGAGAACTAACACTGAGAACTTACCAAAAATGTACGAAGCGAGGCGAGATCACCGGTGTGTAATCGAATAACTTGTGCTAAGCTAGGAAAATAGTGACGGTGATACAATGGCACGTGACCATTACGTGCCATCGTATTTATGCATTTCGCACTGTGAAGATACAAAGGGAAATAAAATCATCTATATGTGGAGACCTCTAGGAGACCGGATAGCATTTTGAAGGTTTCCCCCTAGACAAAAACCCCATGAAAATAGAGATATAGGTATTTATGATTGTCAGGAAATATGACTTGACAATGTGACACAATCGCATGTTATAAGCTAATATTGACCATTTCACTTCAAGCAATAGACACACTTGGCCTCATGGTTCATAGAGTTGCCTAGCAATGAATTTTGCCATGTCTATCACTTGAAAATGCAGAAAACTGTGCCACTCATACACTAAGCTAGCTAGGTAGGCTTGGCAGTGGAGGCTTGTATTTACATAGAGATATGTCGGATCCCTAAGATATCTATGGATATACTGGCCTCCAAGAATATACATTTACATACATACATATGCTCACGCCCTTTTCCCGTTGGGGTAGGCAGAGACAATAGAACGCCACTTGCTTCTATTCTTGCAAACCTCACGCGCTTCCTCTTCATTCATTACTCTTTTCATACATGCTCGCCGGTTACGGGTGCTTCGGACATTTCCGTTTTCAAGACTTCATTATATACATTTAATAAACGTTATTTTCGCACACTAGTCATCTTCGCACATCTCTGATAGAGTCGCAGCCTGGCCCTCGTCTGTGATTCACGAAAGTCCGACAATACTCGGCACCAAACAAAATTGGGAGCAAACACGGCTTAATTTTGCAGTTTACGCGAAACCATTCAATATGCAATAGTTACACATGTATTATACGTTTATGTCTACGACTAGTGTTATGGACACTCACATTATGTGATCTCATAATGCGTAAACTTATCTACCATATAAGATAAGGCATGTTTATCATGTAACTAGGGGACGCCAGCAGCCACGCCTGCATATTTTTTTTAATTTACCCGTTTTGGCCGATCCCGTGGGAATTTCGGGAAATCCCTTCTTAGTGCACCCCTATGGTCCCCAAGGAACATACATGCCAAATTTCAGCTTCCTGCGCCCAATAGTTTCGGCTGTCTCGGCGTGTCTGTCAGTCAGTCAGTAACGCAAGGATTTTATATATTAAGATTTGTCAGTGGTCTATAACATTTTCTCATCAAGAAATTGTAGGAGAAGATAACCGAAATAAATTTCTCGAAATAAATACGCAATACTAAAAATTTTAAACGTAAACAGCACTGTTTAAACAATAATAAACCACAACACCGCCCAACTTTTCGGTATACACGTACCATTACAGAACCGCACGACTACTATAAATCCGTCGACAAAACACATTAAATAATTCTAATAACTTTAAGGTTAAAGCCACAATACCGTCAGCATCGCTTATTGTTGAGAGTCAAGCTACGCAGAATACAAATGTTGACTCTTCTTTTCGTATGACTAATTCTGGTATCGGAGTTTATAAGCCGCACCAAGACCTCCGTAAGGGCCCAACGAAGAACCAGAGCCGTGGTTAACGCATCTTCGGATGCACGGTCTGCTAAAGATGTTCATCTTCATCTATCTAAGACGAAATGCAAGCAAAATACCTAATGCTTAAAGGGTTTAAAACATTGCGAACTGACTAAGCACCTACCTAAGTGCGTCGCTTGGGGTGTAACCAACTGTAGTCATCATACAATACGCCGTTGGTTTAGTCACTGGCTAAGTAAATTCGCTCTTAGCAATAACCGAAGCTCTATAGTGTGGCCCTAACCTTACCAAAATACTCGAACAATTATAAAGTCGTAAAATTAGAAGCTATCAGATGAATGGCAGCCACTCCCTAAATTAGTAGATTCGGAAAAAGTTTTATTCATTAAGAGAATAATAGCTATTAAACTTTTTGAGCTTCGCGTCGTAAACATACTTTTTTATTGTTTTTTGTTTACTGCTTTACATGGTTATTAGAATTAATAGCAGCTGTGGAAAGAGAGCTTTGGATTCTATTCTGTGCAAGGATATCTGTTGGTGTTAGTCAGCTTGTGAATCTTACCTGCTCAGTATTTTTTTATCTCAAATTGTGGGTTTTTAAAATGCGCTCCTAAATTTTGGTTAGTTTAGGTAACTACAACCAAACATAATTATCAGAACCCAACGTATGTTCATATCGATTGATGGCTTAGCCTATTTTTTTAATTGCCTCATTAATAATTCGTCTCTAAATTACGAGTCCACTAGACACACGCGCTAATTATCCTATACGCAATTAAAACATAACATAACATAACTTCACGCCTTTTATCCCCGAAGGGGTATGCAGAGGTGTATTACACACCCACTTTTCGCCAGTTATGTTTCGGTCCCAATGTAATAGGGGGCGAGCCTATTGCCATCTTCCGGGCACATTATTAAGCGAGCGATAATTATTAACATTATTAATACACACATAACTTCGAAAAGTCAGAGGTGTGTGCCCGGGGTACCTGGGGATCGAACCCGAGACCATCATCTCGCCAGTCCGTTACGTATACCACTGGGCTATCGCCTACTTAATTAAAACGTTGACCTGATATCTTTTATACTACATATGCTTACATTAATTACGGAAACCAATACGTCCTACATACGAGGTTAGTTTAAAAAATACACCGGCAAGAAAATACAATGTATATTATGCCCGTTTCGACTTCAAAGCAAAAAGCAACAAACCTATCTGCCAATTTGCGAGTAATAATAAAATGTTCTGTGTTCTAACCAGAATCATCAATTTGTTCAGTTCAAAAGAAAAGTTGTACTTCATTAAGAGGGTACACAAAGGTAGAAGACAAATTGGAAAAGTGGTGACTTTTTAACTCGCCCTTGACAGTTTTTGAGAAGGGTCTCGTTAGGTCAAACTTACGGAAGGGTTGGAACTTGACTTGGGTAGGTTTTCGGAAAGAGGATTGCTGTTTGCATTCTTGTTATAGATTCGGTAAGGACGTCTAATAGCTAGGCTGTTAGATTAACGGTCGTGGGTTCGATTCCTACCCAAAATAAATCTATTTTAGCATGACTATTTAATCCGTCTCGTATTATATCTATGGTATGGTATGTAGGTATGTGATTAGAAATGTATTTCAGCTATCTGGTTGCCGTTGTACAAGCTCTGTACAGTTTTGTGAGAGTTGTGCGATGATATTAATGTTATGTAGTAGGCATTTAGGTATTTTAAGTTAGGTTTTAAGTACCTATCTAGGCATTTAGTTATTTTACAGCTCGTCCCCAATAGTCTTCTCTAATATCTTCTACTCGCTATAATAGTTTGCAGACTGCTTAGTTTTTCCAGCATCTTTTATTAGTTCGTGCAAAAACTTACTTACCTTCAATATTTCGATGAAAGGTAGCGATCGTATATCACGTCGTCGAAGGTTTGTTCGAGGGTCACCCTTCCGGCCTTGTAGCAATAGCGTCCAAAAAGTAGCCAACGGTAAGAAATTTTAAAACAGTATTTTCCTTCTCAGTGCATTTTTGGTATTCCATAGTTAGTATATTTATTCTGCGGTCTTCGATTTTTTTTCTTATCAGCAGCTGTCCCACGGCTGGGAAAAAGAGTCTCTTACACTGTTCCAAGCGTCTTTTTTCTGTGCCAACTTGGACCAAGTTTCGTCGAAGTCTTCCAAATCATCACTGCCTTTGTTGTCAATTAAAAATAATTTACGTTATTATTAAAGCCTAGTAAAAGGCAGCGATAGCCTAGTGGAGATACCAACAGACTGCCATGCAGAGGGTATCGGGTTCGAATCCACGGCGCGCACCAATGACTTTTCGGAGTTATGTGCGGATTGAATTGTTAATTGTCGCTTGCCCCGTGCCTCGGAGAGCACGTTAAGCCGTCGGTCCCGGTGGTCATGAAGATTTTTGACAGTTGTTATAGGGCGTCAGTACCTTCTAAATAAACTGACAATAGTCTAAACCATGGAATATCGCTATCCCTTCGGTTTGCGGAGGTCATACAGGCAGTTGCTCCGTGGAAAAGCTAATATTCAGCCAAATCCGGTTAGACTAGAAAGCGGACCCCGGGTTAAAACTGGGATAACGCTAGGAGCATGATGATTAAAGTTTAGTAAAAGTTGTATTAAAATCTCGTCTTCGAATAAGGTATCTGACAACTCTATTTCAATACAGTCTACTTTGTATTTGATTTAATAGCTTCATTACATACTTCCTTCAGTACCTAATACTTAATCAAGCAAGTAACGATCACTCATTACCGTCGAACATATTACGTGTGCTTTAACACATTAAACTGGCTCCGTCTAATTGGATTCAACTCCTTAACGAATACTTTTACTTTGTATCGATCATAACCATATCTTGTGAGTAAGTGGTCTCGTAAGGACACTGTCTTACAAGGCGTAGTGTATATTGCTGATGGTAATATGCAGATTTAACGCTGAGTTGGATTTTACGGTGTATGGTTAGCTATCTATAGCTTATACTACGCACATGTATCTAGCGTATCTTGTTTTTTTGACAACTTACGCACTAGGAATAAAGCCTGTATCTCAGATGACTTCACAAACGTTCAATCAACGGACACAGAGAACACCGATAATGTCATATACATTGCCTGTGATAGATGTACTAATCGCTTTAAAAGTAAGAGTAAATAGCAAATAAAGCTATAAAAGTACAAAATTAATCGATGCGCATGCTTTTTACATTGCATGACGCAAAAGCAAAGTAGGATTGCATTCGCTTTTCATCAGTCGGATCAGGAGGAGCAAAACGAAACATTATTATACAATTCAGATTAGTCTCTGCTGACTATCTTTCCAACTCATCACAAAATTTTCAATGTAGCCGTCTCTCGCTGACTAGTCAGCAGCAAACTGTTAGCTTACCGCAAACATGACTGTCTTAAACACTAGTGTATGTAAATGGGACAAAGTTATATATTCCCCACAGTCGTTATCGATCCCCGGGCTTCTTAAGTTATTTGACATCGTTTGTAAAACTGAACTTCGTTTACTTTCTTGTCAAGAACTTATTTATGTAGCCAGTGGGCTGGTCACAGGAGGCCATTTGTGTAAACTTCGTTTTCTTGTCTGTAATCATATTTAAACTTGAATTGGCTATTAAGTTAGAATGGATATTGGTTTATCAATGATAAACTGTATCGGTTTTAACATTCGGATTGTTTATATCGCTTGGCCATGTATAGACAAACAATGGAGTAGAGCACAATAGTATTTTGCTAAATAACGTCGCTAAGTCCTGTTTAAATAGATAAACGACACGAATATACTTATTAACCTTTTACGATAACCGCCTTAACTTATAACTCCTTCCTTTGTCTTAGCGTTATCCCAGTTTCAATCTGGGGTCCGCTTACTAGTCTAACCGGATTTGGCTGAATATTAGCTTTTCCACAGAGCGACTGCCTGCCTGACCTCCGCAACCCGAAGGGATAGCGATATTCCACGGTTTAGACTAGTGTCAGTTTATTTAGAAGGTACTGACGCCCTGTAACGACTGTCAAAGCTCTTCATGACAACCGGGACCGACGGCTTACCGTGCTCTCCGAGGCACGGGACAAGCGATAATTAACAATTCAATACGCACATAGCTCCGAAAAGTCATTGTTGCGCGCCGTGGATTCGAACCTGATACCATCTGCATGGCAGTCTGTTGGTATATCCACCCGGCTATCGCTGCCTTTTACAACAATTAATGGAAATTTGTAAATATGAAGAATAATAAACGAGAAATTGACGAGAAATGTCAAAATGTAGGTACGTAATGTGTTTAATAACTTTAAAATCAGGTACTACGGTTTTCTACTTTTTGAGATGCTGTCATTCTTCATGCATGCTCGACGGTCTAGAACAGGGTAAGTCTAATCTGGCCCTTTTCTTCATCTGTCTAGGGCAATCTCTCGGTGATATACAAATAGTCATTAGTTAAGCCGTACGGAGACACATTCACTAAAAAATGTAGTAACATAAAACTGTTGTAACTATAATGTACTACAGGATAAAATCTTGTTGCTAGATATAGGTATATGTACTTACACTGCCGTCATAACGTAAAAGGGCACAACTAACATTTTGTAAATCAGGATAAAATCGAGTTTAGGCATAATTAGCCAAATGTGACTTTCCATTCTAACATTTTGCGGCGAAAAAGTTAAATATTACAGACAGGACGACAGTGTCATATCGATTGCTATGGCACTAGCAGCTAGAGTTTATTAGATATGTAACTACTAAGAAGACGACAGTGCCGTATCGATTGCCATGGCAGCCCAGGGTTTCTTGACCAGTGTCCCCATTCGGCACACTATCGACCCACCCGCACGAATTATTTACATACCGATGGTATTGATTGCATCCACACTTTGTAGTAACACTTGAGTTATTAACATGTAATGTTTATTTTATCTACCACACACACATACACAGGCAGGCATAAAACTAATATACTTGGGGTCGAATTCTCGTACAGGTCAAATCGGTAACCCATACTTAGTTGTATTGGGCTCGGGTGTTTTGCTTCTAAGTTTAGTTAGTAGTCTTTCTTACCTTTTTTGTTTATGATATGGGAGTATAAGCTGTTATTGGATTCGGGAGGATAAGCAGAGCAATCTAATCATCCACATCAGATGTTTTGTTGTGTTCTTATTCATCCAATCGGATTGTTTTATTGCATCACAATGTTAATTATTTGATGGGCTTATGCTTCCCCGCAGCTTACAATTGTGCAAAACGTAGACAAAATGTATGTGACCATAGTTATATTCGGCAAGTTCTCTGCTGTTCTCTGCTCTGCAGAAATTCGTAAAATGTTTATCCTCTAAAGATGAATAAGAGAACATTGAGAATGGTTTAGTAGTCAGACGTTTGAAAAAGCTTATGTAATATTCTTAACTCTTAACAAGTATACAAGGTTTCAAGTATGTTATATATTTCTAAATGACATGATATAATATTTTGAAGATACACTTGGCGTTATCAGATAAAATGACACCATAACTCAATTTTATCTCGGCGCGCATTGGAAAGCAATCGTTAACCTGAGAGATACTCGGTGTGTGGTATCGAGATATGTGATCGATGCAGGAGTTATATAACGCTGTAAGGAAATAGATGGAAATATTTCGAATTAACGTTTAAAGTATGAAAATGTAGCAAAAATTTTAACACGAATCGTTGACAAAAATGTGTATTTAAAAGACTTTATGGGATCTTGTTTAATTTGTGTTAAGGTATTTTATTTATTTTTGTCAATATTTTGGCTTTTGCTATAGGTATTACAGGACGATCAATTTTATTAACGTTTAACTTAAACACTAATGTTGCCTCTATTGTCGATATCGACGGTGTTCGTGCTGGCTAGGTGTGTAAAGCGTTGATTTATCAAACCTGAAAGATATGGCCCTGTACTTCATTGTTGTTATGGAAAATTCGCGTGTCTACAAAACGAATTACAGATACCTATTAAACAAATTAATTTGTTCTTAGGTTAGGTTAGTTAGCTTCCTTGTGGTTAGGGGTCGCAATACCGAATCATTTAAGCAAAACCGGTATTTTCGGTACTGGCCCCCGACAAATACCGGTATTCCGGTATTATCGATATTTCTGAGATTAAGATAAAGTTGGTAAATTTAGTTTAATAAAGTACGTTTCCAGAGGAATAGTCAAATTAATTTCACTATTAATTTCCTTACATATTTTTCTGTTGACAACTTTCTAAAAATTTCACAATTTTACGGACTTTTTCTATTAATTCTTTGAAATTAAATTCGTTTTGATTAGTTCTATAATTACAATTACCTACAACAATTCTCGTTCTTCAGTTACAAGAAAACCATAATTATCATCTTCATCATCATCATCGGAGCAAAGGTGTCATTATTCTCATCGACTTCAATTATCCGAGATTGGCAATTTTCTTTATTTTGTACAAGACATCTAGTATGGCAAGGTGCTGTTGATGGAGAATCTATGCATCACAGCCAAAGGCTACCATTACAGAACCACCGTCAGTTGTGGTACAACTTACGTCGTGTCTCAGGGATAATTCGAATGCTAACAATCTTTTCTCCAGCAACTGCAAGCAAGTTCTGGCTGGCATACTCCCAATAACTCTTACAAGGCAGAGATTGACAAAATTGACGAACGATGCACATCGACATTCATAAAACGTCGATTACTTAAACTAGTCCATCTAGAGTCACCGAGACCTTAACTCCGTCATTATTTAGTTTTTGAAGATGGTTTATTAAAGATAATTTTACAATTTCACCGTGCTTCTTCACAATATTTTAATCGAATTTGATGATGTAGACAATTTCTGGCCAGATTGCGCCAGATGTCTTTGGTCATTTAAAGTAAGAAAACAACTGAAAGTTATTTGTAAAATAATCTGTTAAACTGTTAATTTCTATTTAGATCATTCTGTTTCTATTTGTGTTTTATTAATTTTTCTAATACCAAAAATACCGAATATCCCGGTTTTGGTTTTTGAGAAATTAAAACCGGTATTAATAAGACCAACATTTGGCCCGGTATCCCGGTATTTTCGAAATTTGGGTTCCCGGTTTGCGACCCCTACTTGTGGTACCATGTACAGAAGAATAAAAGCTCACATTGTCAGCTTCCATAACAGAATACCAAAGTCGACATGTTCGAAATAGTTCGAATATCATTTTATTTTAGTCTCTGAGAACAAAAGCGATGCTGAATTAGTCGCGAATTGGACAAACCGTGAACTAACAGCCAAGTCAAAAATTATGACTCGTGAAAATGGCATTTGGACCAATCGCAAACCAAGTCACTTATGACGAAGAAAGCTATCGATTTAATTTTTTTCCTCCTATCTCTTGTTAATAAAACACGTACTCGTTAATCAGATGTTCATATAGTTTTCATCAGTACTAAGAGTAAATAAATAATCGGCGTCTGGTTATCTCCCGAAATAAAACGCTAGCGCTGAGTGCTTACGTCACAACACCCACGCAGTGCTCACCGGGTTCATATCTTACCTATATTAGTCAATATCAGAAGGAAATATCGGAGGTTTTCTTGTAGGAATATTTTTTGGTACTTTAGGTAGTTAGGCAATGAGTAGGTAATTTTAGGGTGAGATAACATTAAAGTCGAAATTCGCAGCAGGTACTTTTTGTATTAAATGTTTAGATAGATAGATAGATAATTGCTTTATTGTGCAAATGTTTGTACAAATTTGGTGTAAATAACTTAAATTTACTATGGCTGGTTTTGGTTAAGCCGATGACTTTGGTCTGATCTGGATGTGATGATTAAAATGCCGTAAAGATTCAGTTTTATCATCTTGTGTGAGCCATTGTTATGAGTCTCTTCAAGTCTGTTCTTCGTGCACGTTGATTGCAAGTTTACAAAGACCGATGCAGGCAAATGCAATCCAGGATGTATTGATATTTTGCGATCAGCCTTTTAGAGACAAAAGAATTTGCTAAAATAAGAGCATTACTATCTTATAGAAACGGGCATTGTCTATCTATATATGTATAAACAACTTCATGCCTATGTTATACCTGCCTAATAAGGTCTGCCATACATGGAAGTCTGTTTTGTTCTGAAAGCAGTTTATCATTGATTGAAGTACACGGACCACGAAGTCATGCTCTATTAAAATATGCTGACTGCCCGGGGCAGTCGCGATTGCAACAGCACGCAATTGCGTTTCCAATTATAGAAAGTACAAGTGCAGTCGTAATAAATTTATAAAATACTAGATGAGCCCGCGGTTACACCCGCGTTACTTAAGGCTACTGCTTCCCTCCCGTGGCTCATAGCATGATTTTATATAGCCTATAGCCTTCCTCGATAAATGGGCTACCTAACAGCGAAATAATTTTTCAAATCGGACTTGTATTTCCTGAGATTAGCGCGTTCAAGCAAATAAGCAAAAAACATACTCTTCCCCTTTATTCAAATTATTGGTCTAAATTACTAAACTTTGCTTGCGGCTTCCCCCGCGTGTGAGTCACTTTCCGCGATAGATAGTCACACTCCAGCTTCCTAACTATCTCCACATACAAAAACCATAACACAATCATCGTCCCGTCGCGACAAACAAACACACTCGCATTTATGATATTACTTTCAAGTTCACCATAATATACAGCCATCTAAGTTATGTTGCACCTAAGAAAAGCAGGATGTTAACAAGATGAGAAGCACCCTATTAGCTCCCTCTAGGGTATCGTGGGAGATGAGGAATTATATCAAGTAAGTGGGTGATATTTTTCGCGAGAATGTTACCAGTATACGCCAAGGTGAAATTTATTGGAGATAATCCTAGAAGTTTGATTTGAGAAGATCAATCAAGGCTTTGATAGATTATAGGAATTGTTTTCTTGCTACTTAGTACATGTGACCTGGAGATTGAAACGTCAGTAAATCAATCCTTCGTAGATCGCACGGATGTAGGTATGAAGCTTTATGCTTTAGTCTTGGAGCATCTGGTTCCAAACTATTTCATGTCTCTTTAACGACTTTTTACGTAACACCTTCGAGTTTGAATTAGGGTAGCACAGGTCTATTAGAGCTAGCAAATACTTAATGTTATACAATTCTGCCGGACTCTTTCGGAGTTAAACAGGCGTAATTATAGTGAATAATATAATATAATATAATATGTGTGTTTTGCTATACAGACAATATACAATAGAAAACAAATAAGAATAGAAAAAACGTATGAAGTTCGTCGGTAACGAGTGGTAGAAACAACTTTAGATCGTATCCTTCCAATGTTTCTGCTAGTGTATATCATATTGATCATATATACAAACCGTAGATTTTTATTGGGAGCCATTTCGATAGAAACAGTGGGGTCGTTACCGAGACAACTCAGTGCACTCCGGCACACATTCTTGTTACAAATGGCCACTATTTGACCCCTTTGTTGCTTCGCTCGCACTTTCAGCGGGGCATTTTGTGTTGCCCCATTGTTTATTGGAATACATTCGTTTTTCTCTTCATGAAATCATAACCCAAAAGAAGTCGAAGATAGAATAGGATAGCCGGGAAATGCAAGTGACAAGCTTATTATTAAGTTTATGCGGACCGAACCAGGTAGATATTAATGAAAAACTTAACAGAAGCTAATCTGATAGATCAGTCTCCTATTTATCCTATTAAACATATTCGCTGTTCGACAATAGACAAAATAGAAATTCAATTGACCATAGGTGGCTGTTGGACAAGCTATGGAAGGAGTAATTCTTACAGACTCTTCTCCGTATTCAAGCTTTTACAGACTATACTTCTCCAGTTTGTAAGATTAAGATATGTAGGTATCTACCTAGTAGAATATTGAATATCATCTCCAAATTTTCTATACCGAGAAAAATATACAAAATATTTCTATCTAACCTAGAAAATATGTTACATATTTTTCTAGGTTAGAATGCAAATCAAACTACTCGCATCGGAACGAAGTGAGAAAAAGCTTGTTAGAATATATCTTTGTGAATGAATGTCGACAGTACGGTGCGGACCCGCTTAATATTCGCGATAGTTACGCCCCGCTTTGAACCCTTGAAACATCGCGTCAAAAGCTGAATCGTGAAAGAAAATATGAATTATTAAAATAGTCTTTCATATTTCCTGCAGACTGTTGTCTTTAGTGGGTTCACAACTTTCAAGGTATTGCGATTTGTACGTACTTATTATACCTACATATATTATTATAACTCTTACATTACTGACTGGCAGACAACTCACAGCCCAAAGTATTAGGGGGAGGAAGCTGCAATTGAGGATTGTAGGTGTACACTATGGTGGATTTGCCGAAATGCCCAGGGTACCAGATAGAAACGGTATCTCTGGGAAACCTTTGGTATTCTATATAACTAACCAATAACATCAGCCATAGTCACGGGGTGGGTGTAATATTAACACCTCTGCCTACCCCTTCGGGGATACAGGCGTGAGACTATAAATAAATTTTAAAAAAAATAACGGTATAACCCATGATACACCTACCCTATGTCGAAACGTCTGAAAAATCGTTGGTTAAAAGCCTTTATTTTTTCCAAATTATGCGACGTTACATAAGTATTAGTCAGTTTTAACTGCGCTGGTAGAAAATTGACTCAAGGTAGTTCTATTCGTGACAGTCTTGGTAGTTAATAGCGAGGTTAATTACGCGGCCATTGACCTGCACTGAGGACATCATAATTAAGTTTTCACCTTACCGCTAGGTACGACAGTTTGACGGGGTGCAAAAATCAGCTAGAACATTTTGGGTCCAAATTATGATTGAACAGCTGGACCTCGCTCTGTTCAGTTGGGTCATCAAAAAGTTGTACCCTAATTAAATACAGAAATTCATTCAAATGTAGTAATATAAAATAAAACCTTGTGCGTCTAATTAGAAAAGTTGGCCACCTACGTGTATTCAATGAGGAACAAGTTTGTTCGCTAAAATTATGAAGTGGGTTACAATTTAAATGCATGTGCATCTAATTTACATGTACGTTTAGCACACGTGCGTATATAGAAATAGACGAGTGTATTTCCCTCTGTGAAAACTAAAATTTGACTGTTGCTATGAACGTGAAATTATGTGAACGTAGTTCAACGTAGCTATGTATAGAGACGTCTCTGTATTTTCTTTCATCAAGTAACTGTAGATTCTTAAAGTAAACTATATTTTCAAACTTATTATTATGAAGGTATGCTACAGGTCACAATCGTGTAAATAGGTTTCAGTTAGTCATCTTGTGATCGCTGCTGGTATAACAATATCGAAACTTCGGGGCAAAGAAAATATAGAGCAGCATTATTTTTAAAATAATTAGGCAATTGTGAACCGATGTCTACAAATCGCAAAAGATAGAAGTGATTTTTATGACTGTTTTGCCTGTCTCCTTGTGCTTTCTACATAATCATAACTTAGTTGATTCCAAAAGTAATTGGTAACGAGAATTCCATAATACAGATTTCTCGTTGGAAACAACCAATTTATCTCGCAACAAACTCGACAGCTAATGAAACGCAATCACATATTTTCACTCCGTAAAACGTTCAACAGAATTTCTGTTCTAATATATTCAACCGCAGCCCATTATTACAAGCTAGTTATCTGCTTTTGATTAATTCAGTACGATTGTCCAATGGCATTAGAACACGAAGATGCGATCACGCCACAGCCCTGACACACTAATAAATCTTGTTGAAACAGTACTTGTTTGTAATGTAGTACTCGTCTTAAGTCTTATCACTCAGGTATGTCATTGATAAACTGCGTAAATAGTCGCGAGCGGTATTTTTGTGAAGAAATGTTTATTGTTGATTAGGTGCTTGGTTTTTCTCGTTATGAAAGTATAACAATACTTAAGTAATTATATATTTAGCATAGCATTTATCTACGCACTTTCGGACTGCCTCGTTGGTCTCGCGGCGAAATGTGGGTGTAATATTACACCTCTGCCTACCCCTTCGGGGATATAGGCGTGAGTCCATAAAAAAAATATTGTTATGTACGCAGGAATTCATACACGTCCGAAAATTTGCTTACCGCGACTCACGTGAATCTTCTGCTTTGGGTCATCAAAGGAAGTTGCGATCGTTTTAGCCAGTAGGCCCTGTACGCGAATAAGAGAAACTCTTACAAACTTTCCCTATCAACCCTAAACTTGGTTCATAAAGTAATCTTAGTAGTGGGTAAAAAATGCGAATCAGGATTTTCAACGCCAACAAAAACCCACAGGTTACAGCAAAACAAATGAAGCAGCGCCACATTTGTAAACTCTCTTCTACTATATACACTGTGGTGAGCTATTTCATCTACTTTTCATTATTCACTTAGACACACGTCAGGGTACTTTTTATTATCTTAAATCTTTTGCATGCTCTCTTTATTACCTACTAAAGGATACCCGCAGCTACGCTCGAGCATTTTATTTAATTTTCCAAAATCCCTTTGCATTAGTGCATCGAAGCCAAATTTCTGCAACTCGCACACAATAGTTTTGACTGCGTTTTGTCAGTCAGTCAGTAGCGCAAGAATTTTATATATACAGAATGGTCCTGTTAGTATCCATTACAATTGAAGCTATATTCCGCCGCGAATGAAACCGATCGCTCGCTACTATTGTACGTGTGCATACGGCACAAAGCCACAGGAAAATAGTCATTAGCCAAAGGGCAACACAAGCCATGTGAGACGGCTAAATTGCTGAACTCGACCTTTCAATAGCGCAGTGAAAAATATCTTCATTGTGTACTGATTTTATGGTGATTTTATAGCGCCATAGTCGGCTAGGTAGCTGATCATAAGTTCTTTTTTAATGGAAATTACTGGGATACTACAAGCAATGAATTAAGAAACAGTTCTGATGTCATAGCACACTTGAAAATATTGAAATAATTTTTACATTCATAGATGTTATCTGTTGACATATTGCAAGATTTCCAGGCGATTATCGCCCTAAATATTATGCAAAAAAAGGCCCAATTCTCCTAAATAAGTACTTAACGATACGCTAAATTATCTGATATTTGAATGAAATTGTAACGAGGTCGTAAATTGAAACAAGTGTCAAAATATGTGTCAACGACCACGACAAACTGTTAAATTATACGATAAATGACATTAGGTTATCAGAATACCGCTTCTAAGTCAATTCAAAATATAATTTCAATGTCATATAAAAATACGAGAATTAGGCCACTGAAACAAATAGCATATTTAATATACTTACATAGATAAATAGTTTTTGAGTGTACATCTGCCAGAAAAAGTATTCATATATAGGTACCATGCCTTAATTCATAAAATGAAATCTCGACATATCAATCAACAATTTAACTGAATGGTCTTCAACAAGTTAAAAGCTTTCATTGATTGATAATTTCAATTTGGAATATACTGGATGCTGAAAATAACTCGTTAGGATGTGAATTGGCTGACATGTGTTATCTATAGGTAGAAATTAAACAGCTGTTTTCGATGAAGTGTTTTAGTGGACGCCAGCAGCTACGCCTGCAGTTTTTTTTAATTTACCCGTTTTGGCCGATCCCATGGGAATTTCGGGAAATCCCTTAGTGCACCCCTACGGTCCCCAAGGAACATATATACATGCCAAATTTCAGCTTCCTGCGCCCAATAGTTTCGGCTGTAGCGTGTCTGTCAGTCAGTCAGTCAGTCAGTAACGCAAGGATTTTATATATTAAGATTTTATAACGGTAGATGATCGATTTTCAAGCAGAAACTAATTGAAAATAAACTATTTGTTTATATTCAGATAGGTAAGGAATCCTGTCCACGTACCGTGATAAACACGACAGATTCGCCGTAAAAGTCGTTGGTCGACCGTTTTGCCTGGACTCGTTGAAACTTAAAGTCCATACCATAGTATCTGTGAATAAAATTTAAATAAACTACATACCTATAACATTAAAGGCTTGAGCATGGCGTGGCATCGCCGCCGTACCTAAACGGTACCACGTCTTTTTGTACCTCAGTGTACTCTTTAGAAGTTTATTTCATCACATCACATCAGCCTGTTGCGGTCCACTGCTGGAGGTAAGCTTCCCCAGGGGTACGGCTTAAGGACCGATCGCCCGTCTTCGCCATCCAGGCACTACCATCAACCCTCCTCAAATCGTTGGTTCATCTGGCCTGAGGGCACCCAACACTACGCGTGTCATAGCCTCCACTCTAGGGCCTGCCTCCTCCACCGCCCATCGGTTCTGCGACAGATGTGGCTAACCCACTGCCACTTCAGTTTGCTACACCTCTGAACTAAGCAATAACGTTTATTTACATAGTGACAATTACAGAACGTATGACTTAATTACTGAGTATGCAAACAGGAATTTAATTACATGTATACATGTAATTTACTTCGTATAATCATCTCTGTTTATTTACCTTCAATGTCGACGTTTCAATCAACTACTCAGACCCTATGGCCTGTGGCCTGTGACTGTATGGGTCAACTTATGGCAATATAATTATACCATGATAATATATACTAGTTCTTCAATAGTAGTATATTTCTCGTTATTGCGTGATATTTATTTTTATTCAGGAGATGAAGCCATGACACACAATGCAAGATATTAAGTCAAGACTATTGAATTGTTTCGTATAATTCTAATTATGCTGAATATCATTAATGATCTTGTACGTCGGATGATTGTTTTGAGACAGGTGCACTGCTATATGGTACGAACATTTTAAATTTATCTTTGTCTTTACGGTGCGAACCTAAATTAAGAGATTTTTGAGAGCCGCCTTTTGAGCAGACAGAGGGATGTTTATATGACTTTCACCGACTGCCGTTCGGAGCCTACTCATTGAAACCACCGTGATGTCCGTCGACATACCGTAGCGGCACGCGAAGCTCGGTTATCATACATATGTATGTATGTAGCTGCGACCTATCCGCGATTCCATGTCTAACATATCCTATACAATCTGCACTAGATAGTTTAGGTATCTACAACTAACTATCTACTTCATTGAACCATTTTCACTTCAACGTGCTACTTCGTTTTGGACGAAACTTGGTGTGATGTTTGACCTAATTTTAGACTAGAAGCAAATAGACAGCTACATTCACAACATCGATCGAATGTTGCCATTTTATTTTCTCTTTCATATTGAACATTCAGGTTACAACACTCTTCTGAATCTAACTTTTAAGCTCAGTACTCACACACGGTTATATTCGATAGTTTTACTCGATAACGAGTAAAAATTAACGCGTGGACTGCAAAACCCACACTTCGATGATATACACTGTAATTTTACTCCAAGCGAGCCTTCGAGTTTGATTCGATAGAGGAAAACTGTATACGTTAGTAAAGATCTTTACTTGGAATTTCAAGCTTACTTCAGCCGCGAAATCAATAAGTGAAGAGAAAACTATGTAACGACCAGGTCATCCTACAATGATTAGTGGTTATTAAACGAGTTGTCACGAACACTAGCACATTAATTATCGTTGGACCGGCCCCGCGTACAGTCCGCTATTCACTGAACAGCAAATAACTTAGCTCGTATTTCGTAGGAACTAGAATTACTACATATTTATACACCGTATTCTTTTTCGTAGAAAGTAGGATATATTTTTTTAATACACATTATCTTTTTCGTTAAAAAGTAAGTGATTTCTGTATGGTAAGATAGAATATACATAGTTTAACGGATCCAATAATCATCATAGCGAAACAATTTTTTCAGCTGAATGTCTGACGCGGCATTACAGATTTGTAACGTTGTCCTATTTAATTATATACCTCTACAGCTCCTACCGCGTGAATTATACACCTTAACCATCTTCAGGAACCTCACTATCTATTGGTTAAAGCCCTGCAAAAATCAATTCGGTAGATTTGGAGTTTATCACTTTCACACAGACAGAGAGGACGGGACTTCATTTTGCAAAATGTATCAAAGAACTTCTTCATTTTTAATTTTAGCTTCCTGCCCAAACAGTCCAAACACGTAAGAATTATTATGCATCACCTGCATCAAAAAGTGCCATATAATGTATATTCCAATAGGTACTTCTGTTGATCTCACCTCGCACTTTGTTGACAAGCACAAAACGAGCCTGTATAGTTTGGCAGTTCTGCTTGTGTTTTTGACGCGACCGACCATGAAGCTCTTTGAACGACCCCTCCGTTTAACATTTGTGCACAGTGTGTACACAAAAAAATACGCAGAACTGATTAGGTTTCATAGCTTTATGCAAAAAATTTAACCCGTATGTTTTGTACAAGAGGCTTTGATGGTGTTCAAGCTGCTCTGTTAATATGTACGATAGTTTATTCCTCTTTGGAAATACTTTTCTAAGGAATGTGTCGTTAGTTAGACTTTGGTACAACGGACACGAATACCCTGAAGTGGGCATATCAATAGATTGTTTTTCTTTGCTTTGGGTGTGGGCCGGTAGTTGTGTAACCTTTCACATTTAAGACATCAATATGGCAGGCGAAATTAATAACTGAGTATAATTCCATTTCAATATTTTTTTGTATCCATTGAATGATTTGTTATGATTCATTTAGTTCTTAAAATTTGTCGTCAGGATAGTTCAATTATTATTAAATACATTATTGATTTTACATTTAATTATTACTGCATACGTCTGATACAGATTGAAGGACCGATAAGGTCTTCAGATGAGTATAGCAACACAAAAGAGCTTAAAATAACTTATATTAGATTTTTTTATATATACGATCGCTGATAAAATAATCGCATGTCTGTTATAAATGTACCTAATAAGCATGTTAAAATGCCAGACAAACAAAATATGATAGTCAAAAAAACTAGAATTACAATGACAATGAAATACTACTCCCAATAATCAGAAAGTCGGCAACCACAAATTGGTGTTTGGTTCAACAAACGCCCAGTATAATCAGTTGAATTCCAACGCATGGCATCGGCTTACGTGATTGGTAAAAAGGTGCGATTAGTTCGCGTGCTCCAATTACAGTCATGCATAAGGCTTTTGTCCTACTGCCAGCGGATAATCGAATTTTACGTGCAAGTAATATAACTTCTGGCTAATAAACTACAGTGTATTTTACTTAAAAATGTGTTTTTGCTGGGCTTCACGCAAGCTAAAGTAATTATGCAAAAGTACATTGTTTTAGTTTTGAACTTGCAATGCAGTGTCCTTGTTTTGCTAGTAATGCCATTACATTAATCAAAGTGCAAAACTAATGTAGATTGTATGATGTTATTAATGTGCAATTTATAAGCATTTATGGAACCAGTAGACTAATTCCACAATCATAATATATAAAATAAAAATATAATAGCATGTTACGTTTCACTAGCAAGTGAGAGGGATAACCTAATCATGTTGTGTTTCTTCTATTTTCTGTCTTCTTCTTAGAAGCTGAAGAGTTTTTTGTTTGGTTAGTTGAACGCACCAATCTCAGGAACTACTGTTCAGATTTGAATAATTATTTTGCGTTGGATAGCCCATTTATCGAGGATGACTATAGGCTACATAGCTTCACGCTATGTGGATTATAGCAAGGTGCGAGGCAGTAGCCTCAAAAAACTTAGCCAGTCTATTATACTCTTGCTTAGCAAGTTGCAACTCATTAGTATTAAGTCTTTATACTAAATTTCCTTATAATAGTTGTTACAAAATACGCCTGCAGCTACTTATTCTAGCATACAACTCGCTACCCGCCATCAGTCAGACATGTCTCTAACACGCGCAGACGCACCTAATCTATTAACATGTCTATTCCTGCGTTCCGTACAACCGAGTGTTGAGATTTATGAACCAATTATGATACATACTAATGATTATGTAACACGGGATGCCACGGAGTCATCCCGTGACCACGGCTGGTGTAACCCATGCCGAAACGTCGAGGGAAATAGAAAGGTATTTCATCTTTCTTTTCGTTTAATTAACACGATTCAGACCCCAGTGTACAAATAGTGGTAGTTTAAAAGCAATTATGATACATACGTCAAATACAATACAAATACAAATAATCTTTATTCGCAATAAATAGGGTTTTTAACAAAGGTGTTGAAATATGACAGATCAGGCCTATTCAACTATATTAGAAATAGCATGCAAATCATTGTTTTATTTAGATTTATAATATCATCCTTGCTGCATAATAATTAACGTCTGCACTCTGCTGGAGTTTTAGTAGCACAACTCGAGGCTATCAGTTTCTTATCACCGAAGCTTAGCATTGTATCTTGAAATTATCGATGTAAAGGAAACAAAATTGTTGATGTATGAACCTACATATGCAGGTGTTCTTTTTACTCATAAACGGCTTACGGCTAGTCCAGTACTTGATTTATCCATGGACTTGGCTACTAGAGGTTTCTTATTTGACATAGGTAAGTGCCATTGTCCTAATAAATTGTCAAATATGTATCTCTTGTGGACAAATCCATGGATCGATACCACGACATGACAGACCGATACTAACTTTCACGTCTATAGAATTAGCATACACTCATAAAGGCCTATTCAAACCTGAGCGATATTCGCTGCCGCTGTGGGTAGAGGTACATACCGCGCGGGTTTCGCTCAGGTATTTAGTATCAAGTACCGCGGCTAGAGCGACCTGAGCGATATTCGCTGCCGCTGTGGGTAGAGGTACATACCGCGCGGGTTTCGTTCAGGTATTTGGTATCAAGTACCGCGGCTAGTTCTTACCTCTCTGAGCGAAACTAGACTACCGCGCGTTATTCTACCCACAAGGATAGCGAATACCGCTTAGGTCTGAACAGTAGTATTACCGCATACCCACTGGGTTTTCTCTACCGCAGACGGTAGCGAATACCGCTTAGGTCTGAACAGGCCTTAAGATAGTTTTTGCACGTCAGTCAATAATTCCTGGTGTTGTAATCGTCCATGTTATAGGTGCATATTGCATAGGTATTGTTTTTATATGGCGGGCAGTCGTTCGCATAATGGTACTTAAATTATTATTGAAACGTTTCATAATTGTGAAATTATACGAATATAAGTTATGGTGGTCCCGTAAAATGAGTGTCTACAGGCTGCAGCCCATCAGAGAGCTGGGGATGTTCCAAGTGTTAAATACCCGAAAAATAGAGATACATAATCATAGTTACTACTATTATAATCGCAGCAGTTGTGAGACTGGATGAATATTTGTTAGGCTACGTTTTGTCGCGATAACCGCATGACCGCGGGCAGAAGCCAGTAATAAAAATATAAATCCATAACTGTTTAGCTGTACGTGTAAGTAAATATTCATAGGTTTACGTAACATGTACTCGACAATAACAGCGCTCATGTCACGATAGCGCCGTCGTCACTGACACAATCGCCTCGTTCCTCACGATAACACCTTTCTCGTTCATTTCACTTATGTAGATCACCTGAATATCATTCCTATAGTATAGACTTTAAGAATGATAGTATAGAATTACATACATATCTATACACATAAATAAAATTGGAGTGTCTGCTTGTAATATTAAAATAACCGCTTTTTACTTAATGCATATGGATGTATACACAGTACATATAACGAAATGAATTTTTTTACAATTTTTGTCCGTCTGTCTGTCTGTCTGTTTGTTCTCGCTAACTCTGCAACGGCTTGACCGATTTTTACGGGACTTTCTCTGGCGGATAGCTGATGTACCAAGGAGTACCTTAGGCTATAAATTAACCGGATACGCGAAGTAGTTCCCTCAGGACGTAGGTGAAACCGCGGGAAACAGCTAGTTATAAAATAAAGTCTCTTGGCCCGCCCTGTCTGTTTGTACGAACACAAATACTACTGAGCGGATTTATGTAGGTCTACAGTTCTGATAAAGAAGTTTTTTTTATTTTGAACGAAATGTAAATACTTACACCTTGAATTAAGTCACAATCGGTGTTCTGCTAACTTAATATCATTCTCGTCTGATTTGTATAGTTCCAGGATGACACATAGTTTGACATTTGACACTTTATTCAAATTACAGTCTAGTCACGATATCATTCAAGTATAAGATAGTTTTTAGTGGACTACTATTTGTGACATAAGTATTACACTCACATTAGATCGAAACTGCATTTTGAACAAATATAATGACAAGAATTAGCCTTCATTATTCGAATCCAAACACTGCAATCAAGCGGTACTCATTTGTGGACAGGCTGTAAAATGACGTCCTCACTAAATGATATATGAAGCTTCCTCATTATAGTAACTGCGTATAAGGCGACCCTCCAGTGTCAAATGTACCTGTCACCGTTTACAGACCGTTCTAACCGCCATCGCCATGACAATTTAATAGGACTACCTTTCAACCGAGTGTTGTGGTTACACAGATTTTCTCGCTGGCTTTTGGGCTTTTGTTAAAATGTTGAGCGTTATATTCTATTGGGATTATTGCATACTATGTGTATTGTATTAGGTATTTGTTTTGACAGGTATCTGTTGAGTTATATACCTCGTTGGTGAGATGAGATTAAGAAATATATAGGATTGTAGCAATGCCAAACGTATATATATGGAGCCACTGAAAACTGACGGGAGTAAAATTGATAATGACACACTGTAAAGTTTATAAATAACTCTGAAAACAGCCATAGCACTATCGAAGTATCGACGACACTTTGTGTGATTCACAAATTGTTGTTTCGGGTCTCCGTGCTATGTTGCGATATTTTATGTTATTATTCTTACAAAATACAGGACTCGCAACGAATGTATGCCCCTCTCTTCTTTAATTAATCATTCAAAATTAAATTCTAATATGAATTCTAATTTAAATGGAAAGTTTCTTCTTTGTACAAAACCTATGCCTTATATATTATATTAATATAGCTTTTTAACCTGCTCTGGTTAAAAATATAGTGTAATACATATGCAAGTAAATCTAGACGCAGTTACGTAAGAGCATAGTGAATAGTTTCCGATATGGTCACGCATCGCTCGGTCCCGTGTAATCGCCCAAATTATCGACACTCCACTTCCACATGCAACTGTACAATACATACGTGTTACCAGTAAAACATGTTAAAACAAACTAAATATAAGTATTAAAAAGTAAATAGGCAGAACCATTATTGAACTTGAAGAGCATTTTATTAATCGAAATGTCACTCTTTTAAATCCATGCTTTTCCTATATTAAACAAAAAATCGTAAATGTTAGGCACCTTTATTATATAATTAATCTATGTTTTTTTCATGATAGCCTGCTAAAATATATTTTTGTGATGTATGAGGAGCATTTGTTTTTCAAATTGATTAATTATGTATTATTTCTTGCCGGTCCTAATTGAGCAGATCTTATTCTAAGGAAAAACCATTTCCTCGGGGCAAAAATAGGCATTTGGTCCGTTAAAATAAGTATCCATGCGATTAAATCCCGTTAACGAATGTAAGTACCTATGCAAATCCCTAAGTTTAAAAGTAAAGTTTAAAGCGAATTATGTCTACTTCAAAACAGTAAGATGGAAGTAAATCTTTTCTTGAAAATGTCAATGTAAAATATGATTTGTTTGTTGCGGTGTTTTGACGCAGCAAGCCGCACCCAAAGATAAATCTAAAGATATCAGATCAACATCAGATAAAATGTTTTCGCGTACGTCATACCTTGAGATTATTATTATAAAAGTTTGAAGAGCACTTGGCACTTGTACTTCTGAGTTATCTGTCATATATTCACCTGTGCACGGCATTGGATTACGTAACATATATTATGTGCCCCATATCCACCTCAGTTATTGACGTATTTTAACAGAGTTAGACTGACTATATGATTGCACAGAAGTACATGGAGTGGGTATTGTCCTTCGTTTTTTTTATGTATTGTTCAATATGCTAGTTGCACTGCATAGAGACACACTATTAACATCTCTTAATTACTACTACTTTCTTGTTACTACACGTGCTATTGAACTTTCAAATGCGTAGAACAAGTAGTAAAGCCTCTCACAAAAGGCTTAAGATTTATCTATTTGTAAGCGTACCTTCTTATGACTACATTTTTAATTGTCTTGTAGATCTACTACTGTGTGACTCTTACTTAAATGTGTACTGCTACCTGTCCCTTCTTTATAATTGGCTTAGAATATTCTCAAAAATCTTTATAGTACCTGTTTTTCACTATATTTTCCCTTCCAGGGTGAGAACTCCAAGCGAGGACACGAGGTACGTTTGTAGTGTGAAGCCTTACACGGCGGTACTATTTTAACTATTCACTTCGACAAAATACGTTCATCTTCGGCAAATCACGAAGTCACTTTTGTAATTCGAACGACGCCGAAGTTTGACGAAGATTACCGAAGTGTATAGGTAAGGTTGTACCACTGTGTAATATTGTGGGCTTAACAGCGCAGCTGCATGAATAGACTATTGGTTGCAAACTGTCCAAATCACATGCGCAGCATGATAGCGTTGTCACTGTAATTTGCCATCATCAAGGACATTACCATCACGTCTGTAACGCCCTAGTGGCAGATAGAACTGTAATTACCACTTGATTCACCATCACTGTAATACTAGGACTCCATGTAATTTTCAAGTAACATAGAAATTCTACTGATATCTAGTACTTATAGCGCAGACTTTAATGAAATAGTCTTGGATTGCAATTTATTAAACCAAAACTTTATTCTTAACACAAATGTGTATCTTATACACACTCTTAGAAACTGACCTAATTTTCTCTCAAATCGTGCTGATCACAGTATTAAAATGTAATAATACACAGCTTATTAAAATAAAATGAGATTTGCTTATACAGCCCACAACAATTTGACCAAGATCATCTATAAAATACTGCTGCATTTGCATATTACTAAAGTCATATTAATCCACACATCACTTGTCAATAGCTGTTAACTTACAATTTGATTTTCGACATCAAATCTTTGGACATAATCTCATGTCTGTTTCATAAACATTACTCAATTTATATCAAAAAGGTATTTACAAACACTTAACTAAAAACAGCATTGTCTGTGAATTATTAATTTACTATCCAACTATAATATGTGAATATATGTATTTGGGTACAGCGAGCGTAGACATTTAGCATAGTTCCAGATTCCGAAATACTTTATGAATTGCCCGACAAGGAGATCCAGAAACATTAAGCTAGGCATTTACAAACTGCTGGACTTGTAACCAAGAGTACAAACGCCTCTGCAAACCGCTTTAAATGTTACAAAGCTATGCATTTTATTAGATAATCTATCGAACAATGTGACTAACATACCGAGTGGGTGACAGCTTCACAGTTTCCCATGAGTGAGCCAGTAACACAGTTTCGATGTCGTGGCTTTCTTTCGCCGCCGAGCTGCGGTTTGACTAAATCATTATAGCATAGACACCGATAAACGTTTTAGCCTCTCTCGTTGCAAAAATAAAAGGCTTCTCTTTGGCTTTGTTATTTTTTTATTTCAATTCGTATTCTAGACTTCGTGAAACCAAAATGCATTTAAGTATTCGTTTTGGATAATTTGTTTTCCTTTTTATACAAAGCCTCATGTTAATGATCTATTATGGAAGTCATAAGAACCAGGAACGTGTTTTAACTATAGCTTTTTTTATATAACCCGGGCACATTATTAAAAAGCTTAGAATCATACGATTTCTGACTACAGTCTGTCAGGGACAACCTACAATGTAGTGAGGCAGTTTATATTTTGTATATTTTATTTTCATCAACTAGTTCCAATAATTTTTAGGAGATTTTGAAAAAGTAAGGATCTTAAACCTTGAGAATAATGGATGGTTAGTGATTTGGAAGTAGGTGCATGGCTTTATATGTTTGTGTAAATGTATTCAGGACACGAAGAAGCTGGTGTGAGAGTACAAGGTGATATTGAAGATGAGAAATATCTCAATTGTCTATAAAGTCAGTATGTATTACTTGTTTTCATATTTCTTATAGCTTTGAGCAATACGTTTAATGATATGCCTACTTGTATGTAAATATGCACTAGGCGTGATGTGTTTTACTGGCATTATAGATTTAGTTAAACGACCATGTTGCCTCCAGGCTATCTGTTAGGCATTTTGATTCTGCAGATAAAAACACTAAGTTGAACTCATAACTTCTCCTGTCGGTGGGTGTACGGTATCATGAGTAGTAGTCGAAGTGAAAATTAAAAAAATCACGTATTTGTGCATAAAAAAGTACAAAATATCCATATCCGTACAATGTTTTTGCTCGTATTTCGTACCAATGGATTATATTGTTACGGAATAGAAAAGCTGTTATTGATATTTTCGAACACATAGTGGTCAGTATGTCCATTTTCCATGCAGAATAACAAAGGATTTTCACTGGAAATGTTGATTTTACTGCGTGTTTTGAACGCTTTTATACTAGGTTTTCTCAGACTTTATTCCCGTGGACTCTAAACACGCATACCATGTATTTTTTTATATTATACTTTTTGACGTTGTAAAATAAATTCTATCGTTAGTGAGTTCAAGAATTTACGCGAACATTTGTTATGCGTGAGAGTTGTACAATTTTGCTTGAGCTGTGTAATATTTGACATTCAAGAGACCAAGCTGTATATACGCTTCTACCTATCCGATCCTTATCAAATTTGTACCAGTACATAAATCAAAAAATCATATTTAATACCGAGGTAGTTTCACCGTGATTTGTTCTCTGGTTTTATGAAATCTTAATATATAAAATCCTTGCGTTACTGACTGACTGACAGACACGCTACAGCCGAAACTATTGGGCACAGGAAGCTGAAATTAGGCATGTATTTTCCTTGGGGACCGCAGGGGTGCACTAAAAATAGATTTCCCGAAATTCCCACGGGATCGGCCAAAACGGGTAAATTTAAAAAAAATGCAGGCTTAGCTGCTGGCGTCCTCTAGTTCTCTTATAAACAAACAAGCATATGATTTTGGAGAAAACAAATAATCGTTTCGCTTTCAGAAGCCATTGCTTACTTGATTTTTAAATTAAATTATTTTGAATGTATAAATACAGCTTTCTGCCTTGATAATAGTAGAGATTAGTTGATATACTATCGACGTAAACTCATGTCAAGCATTCAGCTCCGGTAGAAAAATACTTAGCAAATTGTAACCTGAATATAGTTAAATCATCTTATACTAGATAACATTCCTGAGATCCTATTATACACAGTTTATTGCTCCACGGTATACAATTTCTGAGCAGATAGAAAAATTGCTGTGCACACGGTATTATCTGGCGATTGCGTTAACTGTAAGTAACGTGACAGTACCTATGTGTGTGCGGTGTTGAGCGGAAATTGAATCATAACTCGACATATGTGTGTGTGTGTGTGTTTGAGACTACACAATTGCTATTCGCGATGATATGTGTTATCTCTAGCCGTTAGGCATGGTAGGTTTTGTATCTATGATAATTTCCACTAAAATCGTCTAACGTTTATGTAAAAGATCGCCGTAATTAAGTATACTGAAATAATGTGATTTTTGTGCAAAATAGCGCTTTCTCATGTTAGTACTACATCGGGTTTGGGGTACAGGAATTCTAGTATTTTGCTTAAAGCGAGCTAAACATGAAATAACACTAATCTAATCACTAGGGCCTAGTGCAATAATTTGTATCACCACTTTTTCTCCTGTGGAAATCATAACAAAAGCCAGCAATTGAGTAGCGAATTGCCTCAGTGCAGTCAAATACATAACAACCATTAACGTTTATTGTATCCGACAAATTAAGTCCACACAAGCACTTTTTGAGTAACCGAGTGGTCAGAGCGTGGAATCAACTTCCAGAACATGTTATCACAGCTGACAACATAAACCAATTTAAGAACCGACTGGACAAATACTTGGCTGCAAATGAAAACTAGTAAAAAAGCGAGATACAGGCATCATCAGTTGTCTCAACTGCCTGCCTGATTAAATATAATAATAATAATAATAAATTAAACCCACTATTAACAACACATCTTTAACACCCAACGACAAAACTAATAATTTGAATAGATGTAGCTCAATGACTTATTCACTTCAGCATAAAACTATTTATTCCCCCCAAGCCAATCAAGTAGCCAAGTTCAGGGTCCCGTTAAGCTTATTTAAATAAACGTTGGACAAATAGATTTGCGCCGGCCCGTGTTTGCGTAGGGCCGACGTTTACACTGCAGTGTTGGCTTTCCGCACCTCTAGCTGAGCTTGTCCCATTTCTGGACTAATATTTGAGTACCAACACTCTTATGAAGTTAAGAATTTCAAGTGTATGCATCATTCATACTGACAAAAGGATAGGTGCAAGTATAGGTGTATACTGTATACTCTTAGAATTTCGCTAGATATTTCATATATCATATCAAGGACGAGAACATTGTCAGAATTATGACAAAACCTTTAAAGTATTGACTCGGGCTTTGTAGCAGAAATAATTCAATTAAATCTGAAAGCTACATATTTTTATTTTTCGCCCTACAGGATGAAGTACTCATACACCATAAAAACCCAGTTTCCTCTCTCAAAAGGCTTCTTCAAACCTCTTTTCATGTTTTAATTAGTGCAATAATGTATCGAAATTTCTCCACCGCATCACAACAATACATTCCACTTAACAATGTCGTATCTGTAATACCTAAGTACATATACGTACATATGTCACGGTGGTTAACCCACCGAGCGCTCGTAATTCTACCGTCCGACCGTGATGGACATTTGATTGCCACAATTACTGCTAATCCTATTAACCCCGGTGCACAATCTAACTTTGATACACCTTTTTTCATTCTCAATAAAGCTGTTCTGATTGTTTATTAATTGACGCTTGCAATTAAACGGATTGGAAGCGTCTTTTTGTGTAGGATTACGAATATGGTGTAGTTGGATTGAAATAGGGCACTTTATATTGTAAAATAAGAATATTTGTTTATAGCTGCGCAAACTAGTCCCTCATTAAAATGGTTATGTCTGTAGAGAATCAAGATTTTCCAGGTTCCATTTCCGACAAAGAGCGCTTTTGAATGCACAAAAGCGCAGTGTAATAGAACATTTTCTTTTATCCGCGGTAGTGTAAAACACTACCTTAAAAGAAAATCCGTAGCAAATATTTTGAAGCCTTTGTAATAATAAGATGCTAATATAATTTAGCTAATTGTTTTATTAAAACTCGTGTAATCTGGCTCTTAAAAGACAAAGCCCGTAAGTCTTTGTCGGAAAGTGGATTATGAAGTTTGCCGGCGAACATTCTGTGGATAAAAACGCCAGCTGAACATATTTCTGTCAGTTACGCCTCTGGCTTTATGCGCTTAAACTGCAAATTTCACCCGATAAATTGTAGGGAACGTTTCCTACGAAATTGAATTTCTGTCGCTAAAATATATAGAATATTATAAAATAACATTGATTGAATATGACGAAGGTTTACAGTAAACTGCCTACGGGTAACCTAGTTTCCCGCCGCGGCAGAAAGCAAAATAAGATTTTAGCGCCTGTAAAATCCTTTTTAATCTATCTTTTTTATGCTCTTCGCTTTCCACCTGAATCTGATGTACAGATAGAACGGATTTGAAAAGAAAATAGTTTTGTAATCAGATTTTTTATGAGGTCAGTCGTTCAAATAGAGATTAGTTTGTTTCTAGCTGATATTTTGTAGTGGTATTTGAGCTGGTGAGCTGATTCTATCGTAATATCTTGGTGAAATTTAGGCTGCTAATATCCAGACCTGTCTATATTATATTGGATTTTGAGATAACTAAACTGTGACTACTAGATTTGCACACACAGAAACATAGTCAACCTGGCACCCCAAAAGCAGGCTTTTGACATATCATTGTTATATATTCTGCCCACCATTTTACAATACATAATCTAATTAGACCCGCCCGTAGGTATCTTATGTGTCGAGCCATTGTTGCAACAATCACGGGTATTGGCAGCTATTGACCTAGAAAACCTCGGACCGCCAGGAAATTAAATGTCATTGCGGGCTTCTCTGGCCCATGTGTTTTTCACATGCCTACTGTGTTTATGCGGGGAGCATTGGTTGAGTAGGAGTGTTTAGAGCGCCTATTGATGTAGGTATTTGCCTAAATTGGTTATTTAAAGGTGCAATGTTTGGTGAAGATGTTTTCCAAATGTTAAAACTGATATCTGTGTAGACTGTAGATCACGTTTACCAAATAGTATAGGTATGTTTACAAGATTTTAGTTGGCTGCCCGATGCTTTCATTGTTTTACATAAATGTGTTTGCGGATAACAAACCAACTAGCAATAAACTCAGTAAACAGCACTTTGATTTCAATTCATTTGTATAAAAATAAGACAATATGTATTTTGGTAATTATGAAAACAATTTTACCTAAAATATTCCTGTGTGGAATAGAGATATTTCAGACACAAATACACAACACTGAGACAGTATCTGTGGATAACAGCCAACTTTAACCGTGTTGTCTCGAGAATACAAAAATGTCATTTGACATAATATGAAATAACTACACCCTTAACAACCATAAAACCATTTCATTCATTCATCTCATTCTATCTAGCATATTATGATTACGAAACCGGAAAAGTGTCCTCGCCATAAAAATTCTTGTGCACGCTAGCTGTAATATTGAACCACGGGTCGGGTCATAAGGGCCTCAGGCAAAGCACGTAATCCGAGTCGCAGGTACTACGGGAGACCAGTTGTCGCATCATTGATTCGCACCCCTACATCTAAACTGCTTAGGGCTGCCCAACCGATCATCGTAATTATAAAACATTTTCTACCGAATATGATGGATTTTATAATATACGGATATGGTAACCCTGGTCTTATGCTACCCGAAGGTTGAAAACGATTTATATAATTTTATAGAACACATTTACCCAGGGAAGTCCGAAATCATACTTAATTTTATTTTCATTTTTTTGCGTTTATATTCGCAAAGTTTGTGAGAATGTACCTATCGATGGGTATTTGTTGCTCTTTTATGCAATAACTACTGAACGACTTTTGATGAAAGAATAGTAAGTTGCATTAATTTAGCAAGAGGCCCCAGCGGGTAGAATACTATAAGCCAAGGGCTCTCCATAAAGCGTTTAACAATCCCACAACGCACTGAGTTAGAGATTACCCACAATGTTTACGTACGTTGGTACGACTTCTTTATCCGTGTTGCCCGAGGGTTTACCACAAACCCAACGGTTGTTTTACCCAATTCACTTCATCAAAATTTTGTTTGAACAAAACCACTTAACTGTATCCCTGAAGGTTGAAAGACGACCACATTAATAGATTTTAAATTAGGTTACAAAATTGACAATTTTTCACCAGATGTTCTGAGACATCATCGACTAAAATTGATGAATTTTAGCATTCAAAAGGATTAGACACAGGACTCTTTGGAGATCGACACAGACTATACTTTGTTGCGAAAAAAGGGGTTGCAATAGGGAGTGAAAGTTACCAAAGTTTTAAACTAGTATGCGTTTTTTATACCTGGTTAATTGATATAAAACTACATTTTATTCGTGTGCAATGTAGTGACAAAATCTAGTCTAGAATATTTACTCTACACTTTGCCTCAGTGAACTTATGAATAATATAATATTGTTACATGTTTATCCCAGTGGCGACGTCGTTAGCTGGGGCTCTCTGTTTAATTCACAATTTTTACGTCGCATTTACGATCCAATTTTACGACTGTTTTACTAGCCATAAGTTAGTAAAAATGCCATCAAATCGGCTCAGTTACTCCACCGTAAGGACACAACTGGAAGACGCCACGCTACATAAAACTTTACTTTGATGAGAGTTTCTGTCCGGAATGTATTCCAGAAGCGAGAGGAACGAAGGCGAGGAATATGCAAGAGTCTCATGCCTGAAAATTATCTGTTTTCTTCCTAAGGCAATTGACTTTTTCCTGCAAAAAATTTCCTCCATCGAATTCAACCCGCTTCGAACCAAAAGAGTCTTGCTAATCACAGCATAAATGGGCCGACTTGACCAGGGAAGAAGTAATCTGTCGCAGAATATCGACGTAAAGATATTTGTACTGTTGCGTTTCGCACGGTGAGTGGGAGTGCCGGAGACGCCAGGCAGTTTTCCTTCTCCCTCATCAACTTTATAATACAATTCATTTCCCATCCGGCACCGCACTTGTGAGTTCTCTGGTGTTCTGCTGTTCATTAACGGCGGTAATCGCTTACCGTCAGGCGATCCCTCTGGTTGTTTGACACCTTTCATAAAAATAATATAATAGGCCCTCCCCAAAATAAAATTCTGCTCATCCTATTAAAAGTGGGCTAATGTACTTTAAAAAGCCTCGAGGGTCCAATCAAAAATCGACCCCTCGCATAACTAGATTTGCAAGTTTGATCGTCGGAGCCACCCCGTGTATGTCGCTGAGGTGGCAATGATCGATGGCTCTCGAGTCTCAATACCGCCGTCTAGGTGACTCCGATACACACCTCTTGTAGCTCGCTGATTTTAAAGTTTTGGTCTATCTATTTTCAAAGGGCGATGAGAATAGGAAAAGATTTGCTAGAAAATAAGCAATTATTAAATTTTATACCGTTATTTACTGAGTTTTAACTTTCTGATAAAATCGGTTTTCTGTTATTTGGCAATTTCTGTATTGTCATTAATTGTTGAATTACTTGACTATTGAAGTTTACTTCTTGCAATATTTATTTGCATTTTGTTCTGCATATTTTTTGTTATTAATTTATTTTTTGTATATTTTTACGCAACCATTAGCGGGTGTTACTGGTAAGGTTACGTGTTTAATTAGCTAGTGTAGTGCTAGTCGATAGCGTTGATAAATAATTGGCCATTATGCCATTATTCGCCGTGTGCGCACTGCGTGAACACAATGTCTGACTAACGCACCTACGTTCATGGTCACCCTTCATTTGTGAAAACTATTGTCTTAAACTATGTGCCTTTTGCAATATTTTTATTTAATTACTTTTTAAGTTGTGTGAGTTTGCCGAGAAATGTATGCTAAATGGCATTGACGACATGTATACTATTAATTGTTTGCACCATGCTAGTTTAATTATTATATGCATAGGCCTTGCGCCTTGCTAATTATTGTATTATGTTTTTCTTATGCATATTACGTAACAAAGAGTTAATGTCAGTTTAGTTTTGGGCCTAGAACTCCTACAGAGACATTATAGAAAAGCTCGTTATCTTAATATATAAAATCCTTGCGTTACTGACTGACTGACAGACACGCTACAGCCGAAACTATTGGGAGCAGAAAGCTGAAATTTGGCATGCATGTTCCTTGGGGACCGTAGGGGTGCACTAAGAAGGGATTTCCAGAAATTCCCACGGGATCGGCCAAAACGGGTAAATTTAAAAAAAATGCTGGCGTAGCTGCTGGTGTCCTCTAGTTTATGATAATTCTGGGTTAGGTAAAGGATGCGCGATATCAAGGCAATAACATTGCCTGATGGAGACCTTTGCTAAATAAAACTGCATTAGTCTACAATCAGTAGCTGTGTAACAGCTAAACTAATATGAACACCGAACTACATTTGAGAATAAATATAGTGCCAGAATGTAAAGTTTACAAACAAATCAGTTGACATGAGTCAATTGGCTTGTATAGTCATAACTGTGCATAAGATTAACATCGGTTTCAAAATCATTTATTTTACATCAAACTTCAGATTATAAGGATTATAATCTGAAGTTCTTTTTTCCTTTTTCGATTATAATCTATACACTGGGACCGGTAAACAGAAAACAAAAATATATTTAATCCTTGTTTTGTTATGAGCCCTTCTAGTTTTGAATTTAACCTTATCAGTTTCCATCCAAGCAACTAAACCGTCCCTATAAATATTGTATAAGTCTTAGAAAGTTTATCTCTAAGATATGCTGATCACGGGCGCGCAATCTTTCACCAGCATCTGCCGATAACATTAAAAGCGTCTGTATAAAGTGTCGGGTGTAACGATTACAACTAAATTAGCACCGCTGTCGGAGCTGCGAGGCTTTATCTCATTAGAGGTAACCCTAGTGCGAGGGCTGCCACCAGTATTACATTAACCAGCTTATATTTTATTAAAAGTGTTATAAGATTTTGCTATTAAGTTTCTTTGTAAAGCTAAGGAATGCGAAGACAATAACTATTAGGCGATATCATATAGTTCCCCAATGAAACTAATATATTGCGTTTACATTTTGTTTCTCTTCTAAATTATATTTTAAAATAAAGAAAAAGTTATTACTATAAATGCCAATTGTTTAGTTGGCTCTCCGGTTGCAGAAGCGCCTGGCATTAAACGATAATGTAAAGGATACTTTATTTTAGTAAACTCTTTCATTTATTAGGCTATGAATTTAACTTATTGCGACATACTGATATAATATTACAATTCGCTAGTTATGAAATCAATGATAGTTAAAACGTGATACATTTTAACTTTATGGAATAAAATATTTTATAGGTGTGTGTGTTCTTTATGAGATTTTAATGTGTTTTGTGACTATGTCATATTTCATGCAATATGTTATGAGTAATTACGCTGCGAGTATATTATTTAACTCAGCGCTGTCTACGCACTTCGATATCATATCAATTAGTGGGAAGTGGGAACCCTCGCCGCGGTAGGGTTACCAACTAATTGAAGTTGTTAAACAAATTAAATAGTGTATTTTGATGTTTGGTAATGTTTTTATTACTACAAAACAAAATACGAGGCATTTGAGCAAATGTACTGACTTTTGCTAAAATGTCTTTCGTTAAAAGCATTAAATTATAATTTTATCACGTATTGAACAACGCGGCAGAAATAGGTATGTTTGTTTTTACAAAAAGTGATTAATAGGGTAAGTTATTTATAATCTTAGCAATGTCATAGACTGGCAAATAAGAAACAAGGCCAACCCTTTTTCAAAACTTTGATTCCATACAGACTATTCGTCCATTGTAAACTAATGGAATATTTTATTCTTAATCAATTCACACATTATTCTGAACCATAACATTTCATTAGATATCATAGCTATTCTGGGAAATGGTCAAATTACGTAATTTTCTCAAAACACGTGAAATAAATTTACCCAAAGTCTCATAAATGAACCGTGAAGTATTGTCACCATATTCACAGGGTACTATTCTATACCTCAGACGTATATATACGCGCGTCGCCGGCGGACGCGGCAATTTGCGACCCCTCCCGTCCTCCAGTCTTCCCCCTGGCTTCCTCGCAACTTTGTAATGTTTATACTGACGCTACACTGCACATACACCGTACATACACTGTATACCGAAGTAAACAACTTGTGGTTCGGATAGCATGTTGCAACCAGTTATAGGTATTAAATTGAAGACCCCCGTTCGTTCTAGACTTGAACTAATCAATCTATAGGTACTTTTTATAAAATTAACTCCCCTTTTCGTCTTGACTGTGTGAACGGGATAAACTCTACGCGCGATAAGATAAGATAAGATCTTTCGATTTTTCTTTTCTTAAAAAGGCAACTCCCGCACTAGGAATAAATCCTGTGTCGCGGTAGACTTTACAAACATACAACCAACAGACACAATGAACACCCAGACTCGAAACAACAATTTATGGATCACACAAAGTGTTGTCTCGTGTAGGAATCGCACCCACAAGACTCGGTGCAGTGTCAAGCGGCGAGGCGGCCGCTTAAACCACTACGCCAACGGTATAGTTTTCACCAACGTGTGATTCCTGAAGTACGCTTAGATGTATAGGTATAGGTAATTCACGTGAGCGAGACCTAGGCGAAGTCTAGTGTGAAATATTTTAAATAAAGATAATTTGTATAATCACCTCGTCAGCTTTCACCCTCAAGTCTGAGGTCTATTTTCATATCTACCTGAATTTGAGGCAAAATTTTCTATTTTGTAGAACCACTGCCCAATAGACAGATACACCCGAAATTATACGTAATGTTGAGCAAAACATTTGTGCACTTTATTCATTCACTTCAAACTTATCTAACGATAGACTACGGTACAAATATCCAGGACTAGCTTATATGTTTTTATTGAATATCGACGTATTTGAACATTTTAGACATCGATATTGATATTTCTGGTTCGCTCCACCGCTCGGCCCACTACCCTCGGCTCAACTGATGGATTGATGATGATGAATGACGAGCTATGAATCGTCGTGGAAGTAGATTTGATATAGGACAAATTGTTTTAGGTAAAAGTAAATTTGGCGGTTTCAGTTGCACTATAATCTTGGCTTTAGTAGTGCCAACCTCAAGCGGTGTTAGAATTCGTAGATTTATAAATTTCTACAGTATGGTGGCCGTCATAAATACATAAAAAGTTATTTATTTAATTTCTGCCACGGTGATACTTATGAATATTAAAGCAACTGAAACTCATGCCATTCTTTTAAATCGCTAAATATATTGTAGTGTATATTTTAAGATTAGTTCAGTAGAGTATTATTCCTTATTTATTTATACATCTCATGTCATTATTACCTTGCCTAACTCACCACCAGCTAAAATCCTCCCGAGTGCTTCTCGAATATCCGTCTGTTGTAGCGCGCTTGGCGTTTTCGCACACGCGTGTGTTCGACCAGCACTTGGCGGGATATAACTATATCTATCAATAATAAAGCTGCGCGTCCACTGGATCGGAATCGGACCGTACGGAGCGGAAGGATTTGTTGCTTTTTATTAATTTCTATGAAACTGCGTGTACTGGATCGGCATTTCTGCGCCTGAGACCGGTATTTGTGCTGATGACGTCATCTGCAGTGAACGCATCATACGGATTCCGAGCGTTTCAAGTTCTGACGTGTTTGCGACGTTAAACTGTAGACAAAAATACTTATTCACGATGAACGACGATGTTTTAATTACTTTAGTGGAAAGGTATGAAGAACTTTATAATCTAAAACATGAACATTAACATAATCAACTTAGGAGAGACAATATTTGGGACGAAATTGGGCAAATAAAATCTATTTTCATCTTCTAATAAATCAGAATGTAATGTATGATATTCTCCGAAAATTAATCTAATTACAACAATATCCTCGTCACTATCCTCCTGCTTTAAAAATACCTAAATTGCCGATGCTGAATCCGAATGCAGTAGACGCACCCTATCGGCATTTTGTAAATGACGACGCTCCGTCCGCTCCGTACGCTCCGATTCCGATCCAGTGGAAGCGCAGCTTAAAAGTGTGTTCGGCCAGCACTGCACGAGAGATCTATCAATTGTAAAGTGACGTCACACAAAAATAATTAACAACTACCCTCAATTCCAGGTGAAGAAAATGGCGGAACGTGTTGCCAAATGTCGCGAGGAGGTGTCCAAGAGCAGAGAGAAGTACCAGGCGGCGTTGGCGGAGATTACGGCGTACAACCCCCGGTACATCGAGGATATGACGGGCGTCTTCGAGAGGTGCCAACAGATGGAGGCACAGAGGCTTAAGTTCTTCAAAGATGTGCTGTTCAGCTTCCACAAGTGCCTAAATATTAGCCAGGAACCATCGTGAGTACCTATTATTGCAGCAACTGTGTGGTTGACTTTTATTGAATTGACTATGTGGCCATCCCTTTCATGCGATATGGTTGGCTAGAATCCTATTTGAGAAATTGATACTGATGACCCTTTGCGACGTCTCTGTTTTGGGAGAGTGATTTTTGGGTTCTGTTTGGGAATTCGACACGGGGCAAAACTATACCTACTTACTTACATCTTCAGCCCCTTACAGTCCACTGCTGGACTAGGCCTCTCCTTTGAAAGGAGGAATTGGTCTACTATACCACGCTGGCCAAACGGGTTGGTATAAGGTTTGTTTCAAGTTTTCCTTCTCTTACAGTGCTGTTCTCTGCATTGTATGGTCCCTCTGTCGGCTCTTACGACACCCAGGGGATGATTTGGGGTGGTGACATTCCGTATTCTTAATCCGTCACCACACGGATGACTTACTTACATAAAGAAAGCAAAATAGATCTGCCATCCAGGAAGACATTTATGATTCTTGTGTCTTAATAAATGGTAAATATCGAAATGTTATACTTTCGACCTTTATATAATATGTAATACCTGTAAATAGGAAGAAGATATACATAGATATGATCGCGATATTCAAGTCAAACATCCAACTTTCCAGATTACCACAGATATACGAAGAATTCCACCACACCATAAACAACGCTGACCACCAAAAGGACTTGAAATGGTGGGCGAACAACCACGGGATCAACATGGCCATGGCTTGGCCCCAATTCGAGGTAACACACCATACACCGCTCGCTACACTCCCCGCCTGCCACAACGCCACCCTACCCGTCCCACTGAGCAAGCAATGTATACTACTCTATGCGATACAGTACCCTATGCATCTTATTAACTGTATGCTTTAGGCAGGTTTAGCTGTGTACCCTTAGAGCTTAGGTTCCTATGCATTTATTGACGGATTTTGTTAAACCATGTGCAGAAAGGCTCAAGTATTTCGTAAATCTGATAAAAATAACTGAAATCACAAAAATACAGCAATTACACCAAATGTTTACCTAATTCAAAAGCTCGTAAAATTCCAGCCAAGTAACTAACAAAAAAATTGCAGCAAAATATCTTAAAAGTAAAAATATCATAAGAGGTAGGAAATAATATGGAATAATGTTTGCATGGTTTAATAATAATCTGTAAGTATACTTATATTAGTCTGCGATAGTTTACTAAGGGCATTAGTCGAACTAGAATGATAAACTAAGCATGTCTATATAGTTGACTATTCAAAAATTTCCTTCCTTAGTTCAATTCATTATTTATATTTCACTGTTATTTATTAATAAAATTTCTTCTTATAATATAAATCCATGTGTGGCCACACATTGTGGCAATGTATTTGAAAGACTTACTTATTATATTGGTAAATAATCTATAATAAGGCAAACAATAAAATAATTTATATCAAAGTACATAGCATATTTGCCGGAAATGTACCAACAAACAGTGACCATAAAAATCAGTCACATAACATTCTTAATTATTTCGTCACTTAATTCAAATTATTATTATTGACACAAAATGATGATAATTATACTATTTATACTTTAATATACTATGTTCCCATATAACCATGTGTGGCCACAACGCTTGTAGCAATCTAGTCCTTCAACCGCGGCTATCACAAGGTTCTAACTCCTCAACAAACAACGTATTTGATCGCGACACAAGATAGTCACACATCGACAAGCCACAGTTACCTCGCATAACAAAGTTATTGCAGCAAAACTACGGATTTCCTTTCAAATATGCAACATTCATAATATTTGGTTGACCTCTATTAAAATATTTTTATTACTCTGGGTCAAGTGCAGCACGCGATTGCGTTTGTTTTAAAATTTTAATTAATTGAGCAATCGTTGTCCGCTAGTATTTGGACCGCGTCAATTAATTCAAAATATTCGAATTAAATAATTCTATTGCGATATTTTAGGTGCACGGCAGTGCGATCAGCCAAGATCGCTCGCGGTATTAAAATCGATACTGATAATTTAAGTACAAGAAAGCTATAGGAAATGGTAGTTAATAAAGATACTAAACAAAATTTACACAAATATGTTTTTATGTAGACCTTTAAATTAAAAGTGCCGTTAATACAAGGACGATGACCCCTCAACGGACCCAATACGTAACAAATACTTGGCGGAGGCGAGCGACCTGGTCGCCCGCGTGATAGCGACCGCTCGACTACCACTGCAGCGGCAGTCGGAGATCCCCTGGTCTGAGAGAACAGCCGCCTGGTCGGAACGAACAGCCGCCTGGTCGCAGTCTTGGTCGCAAGCGATCCTTCGCCTGAGGCTCGCCCTGCCAGTCATGTGCTTCGGTGTGGATGAGAGAGGCTCGTGCCGCGTCGCGCCTTCCGTCTCCAGTAGCCAGTATTATGGAGGCAGCAAGTTTTACAGCAACCCATTGATGGTACGACCACGGTGTAGGTTCGACGGCGATCTGTGCACCAACTGTAATCAGAGTGTAATCAATACATAAATAACTAAGGATGGCTGCCAAATTGCATTTACAATAAAATTGTCATTGCAACTTGGTAGCCTTGCTGTTTCAATTGCTCGCCTCTCAACTCGTTTGTAATATAGAAAAATATTCATACATTATCAATGTATTGATTAGACCTTATTATACTACGTGTGGACAGGTCTTTCGCACGGCTTTTTGTTTAGGTGATGAACAGTGGATTTTGTGGTTTATGTCGAAATTATATGAAATTGTTTACAATATGAACATGAAACTGTATATTTATTCTACATTGGACGTAACTGATATTTTAGTGCCGATGAACATTCTCAGTACACTATCATATTGTTAACACTGGTAAGTATGCTATATTAGTACAAAAGAGAACTTATATAGTTTCCACAAAGTGCACTGTAATCGCCTATCATAAAGCTACCACTCGAGTATGAATCGACTTTGTCACGAAACGATTTGCAACTGCACCGAAGGGTATTGAGGTGTCACTCGAAATTACACCGTGATGGTTGGTGTTAAAGAGCAGTTTTGTTCATAGATGATCACAGCACCACTCATGGAGCATTTACACTTGGTCAGAGACCGTTCGGCGACTGCAGAAAAGCACTACCAACCAAATTACAAAAACAACATCGACCAAGCTAACAAAATGTTTAAATAAAAAAAAAGTAATAGTTTTACCAAAGACTTGGCTGTCAAACTCGAAAATTTTAATTTGACAGAACGTTATTTGACACAGTTGGAAGTCTTTTATTGGACATCAATGCGACACGCACTCATACTCACATTCATCCACATTGAAGTACGGAATGGTAGCAAGACATGAAATACGTAGTTGTATTAGAAACGCACGCAGTATCACAAACATTACAAAACAAATATGAGAGAGAGTTGGTATAAAAAGGTTGAAAATACTCGGCAAAATCGGCAATGTATATATTTATGAACAATTTTAAAATTAACATAAATTTTCCCTATTTCGTCCAAAAAGCTTGTCGGAAATTCTTTGCTTTTAGACAAAACAAAATGGCGCCCAAAAGAACCCCGTTCAGAAACAGCTGACATGTTTCATAGTTTAGTTATTTTATCTAATAGCATGTATTTTTTCTTTCTTTCTCCCCTCCTACTAGTACTGTTAGCTTCTAACGTACACTGGCTTTCTATGGACGTGTTATTTGTTTATATAATTTTTTTAATTACTTTTTTTTACTTTGAGTTTGCATTGTGCGGCGAGACGTTGGGAATAAAAAATATAAAGTAATATATTTTCTTTAAATTTGATGGGTAATTTTGATAATTTTTATTTGGTATTATTTTCAATTGACAGCTTCTACTAAAAAGTAATGGTATTTTATATAAATAATATTCCATTGATACTTTCCGTAGAAGATTTTTGATCACCGTTTATTGTAGTCAAATTAATAAAAACATACCACGCATTCAATAAATTTAAAATAATATTACGTAAATTCCCAACGTATCGTCGCGTTCGCCATGACCGCTTGTGACCGTGACCGGTGTGTCGGTGACCCAGGAGTACACCGAGGAGTTCCGGGACATCGCGAAGGGCAAGTCCAAGGAGAGCCTGCCCACCGGGCCCATCACCTTGCTCAACCAGCGGCCAGTCAGCGAGGATGTACGTTACACCATCATTTTGTTACCGACGACGTTTTACCCACCACAGCAATGGAATTACCACTTACGCCAATATCATTAAAGTTAGAGAATAAAACACGAGATGCGTATGCGTACACGTGAACATTTCGCGAACGCAACGCGTCATTTTTGTCACTTCTTACGTTAATATACGTATCACTATACCATTTTACGGTCAAGTATAAAAAGCGCGATGCGTAAGCGTACACGTGAAGGTTTCGCGAACGCAACGCGTCATTTTCATCACCACTTACGCCAATATACATACGTATGACTTACTATTTGACGTTAAAGGATAAAAAAACGCAATGCGTAAGCGTACGCGTGACCGTTAGTCCGTTACACATACGCAACGCGTTCGTGCACGTCACGCAAGCAATTTCCCCATGCAGTTAAACATCACAACGCATCAAAATGTTCAAGTGTACGCATAAACAAGATTCTAGTGTTTTAAAGTCTTAAAAGAAACGGGGAATATTCTCATGGATATAAAATAATCTCCTGGGGCTTACAGCAAGTTTCTGACGTCACGCGAACCGAGCTTTGTGGAAAGTTGAGTGCACTAAGCTTTATGCGGTAACAAAGGAAAGTCTGTTATGCTACGTGTTTTCATTAGGGCGTGCTTTTGCGTTTTATAGTGTATTCAAAGTAAATTATGCCACGAGCATCTTGTTAAAGGGAAATTTGTCTTAAATTGTGCTTTTCTAAGACTTTGAAGTATTCAGCTTCATTAACTTATATTTTAAAGTACTTCTGTGTTAGATATTCCAGAATATAATCGATATCAATGTTCTTAAACCACAGAGTCAAAGCACAACATTTACTAAAGATAACTTATTAGGTAGGATTCCTTACGTTGTTTTACTTTTTTGCTCCCCTATGGTTTGATGATTCCTTAAGATTTGATTTTAATATAAATTTTAGCATATACAAAGCTAGGTGCTCTCAACTGGCCGATTTCCGGTGCATAACAGGATGCGTGACGCGCCATTACATTCCATTCACAAGTGGTCTAAATAAGACAATTTTTACCTTAACTTGATTTTAGACTTTCTTGGGTGTCAGGTACGTAATCGCCATTGCTGTCGTACGTAAAACGACGCGACGCACGCGCTACGCGTCACCACCAACGTGCGACTCTGAACGTGTACTGTTTACGTATACGCATACGCGTACGTATACGCACACGCATGTGTGTACGTCACAGCACACGTACAGCTAACGATTCAAATGAGAATGAAGATCTTATCACGCTGCAGCCGCCCCTCGTACAAGCTTATTATTTATATTTTTTATATTTTAGTATCAGCATGACTCGGGTCTAAAAGTAGTTTGAATTTAACGGGATGAGGACATTCTCATTTCAATCTATTTTAGTTGTAAGTGCTTTATTTTTTATGTATTTTTTTATTGTTATTTTTTTCGTTATTCGATGTTGCATGATGGATGTCGCTTCGATCTACAGTTTATGCATATTGGCATGAATTAACAATTTAACCCACAAGAAATTATTTTAGAAATTATTATAAATATATTATATATTTTGGAAAATATCTAAGTAAAGTATATTTACTACCGTTTTAAAAATATTGATGAAATAATCCTTGGATATAATTTTATATAATTTTTATGAATTTTGGGTAGAACGACCAATTTCCATTTAATTTATAAAAATATAAATCAAGGTACTATACAGACCAGCGTACCCACTAGATCATAAATAACTTAAACATTTAAAAAGACTGAGGTACTGATTATACAAGAAATCTGTATCAGTCCTGATTAAATTTGGTGTGAATGAAAATTTAAACTTTGCAGGAAAACAACGGTTAAATTCTAATGCTAGCGTATTTATGTACAAAAACACATCGAAAAACAAAATAAGTTTCATCTACACAGCATTTCATTGAGTAAAACAGCTGTTTGAAAAGACTGATTTGGTCATTCTACTCAAACAAAAAAAGCAATAATATCATATATAATCAGTACTAACAAAATATCAAACAAATTGCAGGAGCTGCCCCCAATAAACTCCAACAACAAAGCAGTAAAGGCTCCCAACCACACGGACGCGGTGCCGCCGACAACGGTCGCCAACAACACGAACAACACAAATAACACAAACAATACAAACAACACAACAGCTAACAACACCATTGATAAGAAGAGCATCAGTGCGCCTATTGCAGTCACGTGAGTATACGCACTTATATCAGGGGGCAGGGGTGGATTCTGAGGGACTAGCACTGGATCCAGGTGGCCTACGAGTGGATCCAGTTGGCCTAGGAGTGGATCCAGGTGGCCTGAGGGTGGATCTAGGTGGTTCGGGTAAGAGTAGATCCAGATGACCTAAGAGTGGATCCAGATGGCTTAAGGGTGGCTCCAGGTAACCTAAGAGTGAATCCAAAGAAGAGGGGCTCAGAGAGAATCCACGTAGAGGAGTAACAGTCAATCCAAGGTGGGCTAAAGAACTTAAGTCTCCTTCCTGAAATCATTTTAGTCCTCTTTTACAAATTATTTTTAACGTTACCCTTAGTAAAACCAATCCTGACCAAGGTCATGCTCCAAATCAGTATCCGGAATACGAAGCTGACAGTTGGCTTAATACGATTTCATTCACCTTTAATTTCTCGATTCGATTGGTGTTTGACGCGCCTGGGCTTAAAGCATTTGTTTGGCTGAAATCGTACTAGGCCTCTTAAATGGACCGCTTTATTCAGTGTACTATGCAGGTCTTCTATTCTTTCCTCCTCACTTAAACCTATCTCCTACTTCCACAGAAGCTTACTCTACTATTTATTAAAATAAAAGGCGGATTCACGATGGGAGAGTTTGACTCAACTGGATAACCATTTGGGGAAGCTGATGTCTAGGTTTATTTGGCAATATACTGAACTCCCAAATACAAAGTCTTAGACTACATACTGACTGCAAATTAACACAACCCCTATCTCCTAATCATCCTTACCAATCCTATCCTTATCCCATAGCATAGAGCGTCTGGAGATATTCGCGTGCGGTACCAGCTGCGACCCATTATGTGCCCCGTCCTTCGGAGAACACCTGGTCCGGCTGGCCATGCAACCGGACCTCGGGAACAGCTCCCGATTCACCATCACTGAGATGACCGACCATTTTATTGAAGAGTTAGTCTACTGACCGTTTTTGAGTAGCATTTTGTGTATGGTAGAAGTTGTCATCGAATTATGAAAAGGCAAAATGTTTTAGGATTTATATGCAGTAACGTTTGTAGAGTGAGGAGTAGATGTTGAAAAGTAGGTATCTGTTGATGAGATTTTTCAAATCGCTTTGCCTATAAACTGTCTACTTGATAGATTCAGTGCAATAACCGTTGTTCCGTATGTTCCTTGAGTAATAACGTCCAAAATTGTACGAATTTTTCGGCTCGCATCCATTCGTGTCTAGACCAAAATATTTTTATTAGGACACACGAATTTTGAAAATAAATTGTGACGTGTAGTATTTTAAAAATATTTATTTTATTGACGTGACAACGTCTTATAAATTGGTTTGCCGGGTGACACTTCAAGAAACTGCGTTACGCTCCGCTCACGTTATGCGCTCACAATGAGAGCGAGTGAGAGGCACGCGTCCCGCCTAAGAGCGAGAGAGACAGACATAAAAAGTGAAAGGCACGCGTCTTTCATCCTTCTTCCTACTATACGAATGAATATTCACATTAAAATTATTTTACCACTCAAAGTCGTTGTCACGTAAAACTTTCGCCCGTATACCGACTTTACAGGCAACCAATTTTTTTTATTTCGTCTTACAGCAACGGCACAGCGTCCGCTCCCAAATCGAACAAGACTTCACCGGCTAAAGACAGCACTAAGGGCCAGGACAACCCGTTTGACGAAGATGAATGGGACGAGGAATCAGGCGGAGCGCTGACGGACACAGGCGAGCCCGGGGTACCCGTCCGCGCGTTGTACGACTACACCGGCGCCGAGAGCGACGAGCTCAGCTTCCGACAAGGTACTGCCAACTGACACCTTCAATCCTATGGAATTCTTTAATCAAACTATGGTCACTATAGAACCATTTTTTTTTTTTTTATAAGCCAGTACTGTCACACTACTGGGCAAAGGCCTCACCCAAATCTTTCCATGCATTCTTGTCGCCTGTAATCTCAAGCCAACTGTTGTCGTCGGCGTCTAGGTCATCTCGCCACCTCTTCCGGGGCCGGCCCCGGCGACGTTGTCCATTTTCTGGCACCCCTGGTGTCGATATTTTCACCTAACGACCATCGTGTATACGGCTGACATAAACCGCCAAGTTCCATTTGAGGCTGACAGCCTTTTCCCCCACATTTTTACTCTAGTTTCAGAGCGCAGCGCAGCGTTTCTTATCCTATATTTGAAACTATTGACGCTAATGTCAAAATATTTTTGGCTTAGTTAGTTTAATTACGTCGTAAGCTCAGCAAAGATTGTCACTTCATGGCAGCTGGGATCGAAGATGATTTAATGTGCTCTTTGAGGTACTGGCATTCTGTCCACTTATGTGAAGTTACTTCTTGAACTCAACAAATTTTTACACATTTTATTTTCAGGCGACCTATTCGAAAAACTAGAAGATGAGGATGAACAAGGCTGGTGTAAGGGTCGGAAGGACGGCAGAGTGGGGCTCTATCCGGCCAACTACGTGGAGCCCGTGGGCCACTAGCCCAGCGCTGGGACTCCAAGGCCACGCCTTCCACCGTCAGCGAACCATCCTGACACTGTCAACATGGAGCGAACTACAGTTGGCTTAGACCTGATTGAACAACCGCTAACTTGTATAAATTAGAAAAGCTACTACATGGCACTATTATTTTCTAGTGGCAACACTGACAATAATGTTGCCATCAATGAGGTTCGACCGCAGAGAATATACTACTAAATAAAAAATAGAACCAGATGGGTACTATGTATAAGGAACTGATAAAAAAATATAATTAATGTCTTTAATAGTAGATAGTTAATAGTCGACTGATGTTTAGCTGGCATATCCGTACATACAATGTATGTATCGCTCACGCTCCCACTTGAGAAATATACTCAACATTGGTATTGCTTTGTCGAATAAGCGGTACCAATGTGAGGTTGTAATGCTTCGTTACTGCACCTCATAGAGTAATCATTCTAGCTTCTTCTAGCATGAATCGATGTAAATAAATGAGTTTTATGATTGAGTACAGTTAGTGTTGTTCGTTCATTTCTATGTCGATATCGATAAATCAATGATGTATTATGTTATATGTTACAATATCATATTGTGCGCGTCGTTATAAAATTATTCGGTTTTATATTCGCGAGTCACGATGTAGTCATTATAATAGTAACAGGTTTTAAGTACATTCAACTATAACATATTATATGTTAATCTATAACTATAGCTATAGAAAATTAATTTCACACAGTAAGGGGTAGCCGTCAGCTTTAATACGTCTTATGAATGTCACCCGCGCGACATCGAACCCCGGCCCACGTGGTATTAAGCACTTTTTGATGTATTTAAAGAGACGCTTTTTCTAAAGAAAAAAACTTTTGGACCTAAATTTTTGTACATTTCTATTGTGAAAAAAGGGAAAATATTTAGTTTTTTCTAGTGTTGAGTTGTAAAGTGAGACGGTTTTGAATATTTTTGGATGGGACTCTTTGTAGGTACAATATGGAAACCAAAAATTGTTTATTTTGTATTTTTGTGGTGACACTGCGCGTCCGGTGTCACAGACATTGCTGTTTCTAAGCTGTTCCCTTAGCGCATGTGTGCACGAACATGAGCTGTATCGACTACCCAATTAGTATTAATTTGACTAACTATACGACTCGAGTCGATATAGTGCATCGGTTGTATATAAAGAACAAATGTTGACTTAAGTAGAGCAAACTGTTGTGTAACAAGTTTCAATCGATAAGTTGAATGTAGTCGGTACATCTCTATTATATCGATGAGGAACTTAGCTAAGCCAAAAAGTGTACGCCAATATAAATAATTAGTTAACCTGATATGTTTAGGCGGCAATGGGATTAATATTTTTGTGATATATCGGTACTCGGTGGTGACACTGCACTAGTTGTGTTTATGTATATACACGATTATTATGTATTTCGTCGTGCTTATAGAATATTTATTTCCCATTGTATATAATGTAAAATGCATTAAAGTGTATGTAAGTTAGAGAGGGGCAGGTCGGACTGATCGAAGGCCTAATGTTACGTAGCGGCCCGGTTTGTAACTTCCTTTTGATAAACACCACGCCCCTCAAATAGGTTAATAATATTGATTACGTTAATATATTACGAGAAATGTTTAATCTTTTCTTTTTCCCTTTTATACCTCGTTTTAAATATTGTTGTATTGTGTGAGGATCGTGTGGCGCATCGTCGCCGCCGCGTGGTTGTCGCGTGGTCGTCACGTGGTCGGCACGTGGTCGGCACGTGGTCGTCGCGTGGTCGTCCCGGCCCCGCGCCGTCTGTCGCTCGTTAGTCGTAGCTGTTTTGTTTTCATTGTTATAGGTTCAGCGACCTTTGTGAGAAATTCTTTGTATTATATAATTATCAAAGAGGGTGGTTTTGGACCACATATGTTAATATATTATGAATATTGGTAAAATAAAATTGTTACATATGGTAACATTGTGTTTTATTCACAAATTGCACTTAACCTGTACACTCGTACTACTGATCTACTGATTGATGAATAAAAGTAAGTATTTCTGTGTGGTAAGCGCAATTAAGCTCCTAAATGACGAAAGCAACTCATATCTCTTGATGACAATGTTGAAAAAAATACCGAGGTTCCACCAGATGTAATAGTGACTATCGACCTTTTCACTGCTATGAGATGATATTTATCTCGTAAATAAGAGGCTCAACCATATCATATGGTCACAATACTTTCCAATTTCTTGCAACAAATTATGGGAAATATTGCATATTATGTGCAAGGCATTGGTAAAATCTGTATGCACTATGAAATTTATCGATTGCCTTTATTGTTAAATCTCGAAGTTCTAGGTTCTAGGAAGTTCACCCGGGGCGGACCGCCTCCGCGGCCCCCCCCTTCCTACGCCACTGGGCATACCCAAGGCGGGATGGCGACGGTGGTCAGCTGGGTCTCTTAATTTATTTTTTTATTTTATGTATTTATTGAAACCAGCAGCGTTAATTGAAACCGTTACATGTTTTATACTTTCCTATCATAGACTTGCCGTCGATAACAGTTCTTAGTTTTGCTCCTCAATATAATACGCGTGTTAACGTTTAAAATGATGGTTTCTGTAGTCTCCCAATAAGTAGGTAGGTTTTAAAATAAACAGGGACAAAATGCAAATCATGACTACCGTCCGTAAATAACGTACCCGCTCTAATTCAATTTTCGAACTCACGCTGGATGACTGGAACACAGGCACACTCAAGATGAAAGTTTTGATTAGTGTGTGTTGCCAGTGATGACCTACGGATCAGAGAGTACTTATGTGGTCGCCTTGTGGTCGTTCACTTTGAACTTTATGAGACGCCTCGAGATCACTCGGAGGCAATGGATAGAGCTATGCGTGACTTTCACCTGCGAGATTAAATAAGGAATGAGGAGATCCTCAGGTGAACCAAAGTTGCCGTAATTATTTCCTCGGACAGTCAAGTTAAAGTGGCAGACAGCACAAGGCAGTGCACATAGCTCGAAGAACTGATGGCCACTGGGACAGAAAAGTTCTGGAGACCTATTTATCGTAGCTGTGGCCAAGCACTGGGCGACGCAGCAGGGGTAAAAAAATCGTTATCTCAACCGGCTCTACCAATTTTACAAGCTTTTATTTTACTTGCAATATATGTGTTTGTACGGGTAGCATCTTGCAGCTGAATTTTCAATAAGATATAAGCGATTGAGCTGTAATTCACTATACACGCTTATTTGAGGATAGCTCCTACCTCACAAAATATAATATGTGAATCGTTCGGGCTTTTCAAAAATCCAATCGACGCGACGTTCATAAATAACACGCAGACACTTAAACAAGAATTTGCAGACTATACAAGATATTTGTCCGCGTGGAGATCGAACCTATAACTCAACGAGGCACTTAGAGTCATACATACCTACTAGTCATAGAATTATGATCATCATCATCTCACAGAAATACCCTCTCACAGAAAATGACGTAAAGTAACAGTACCTAAACTGTAGCGTTTCGTTCGGTGAGTGCGAGTTGCGGAAGCCCTATCCCCTATTCCTTCTCCCTCATCCTATCCCTTTTCCTAACCCCAAGGGGCGGCAACGCACTTGTGACTCCTGTAGTGTTGCTTTGCTTGTGTCCATGGACGGCGGTAATTGATTACCATCAAGCGATCCGTCTGCTCGTTTGCCGCCTATTACTATAAAAAATAAACCTAGAATTTAAGGGTCCGCTTATGGGCTTAACCAGATTTGACAGAATATCATATAATGGCTGTGTGAAGGAAGGATTAAAGAAATAAAAAAAACCGTTGACAATTTTAAAAATCTCTTTATTTGATGGAACGCGAGTGCACTGTCACAGGTTATCAGCAGCCTACTGCCGTACATTGTGAACAAACTTAACATTAACACAGAAACTTGAACAATAATCATAATATATGCACACAAATAATAATATATTCATAATAATACAATAATAATTGTGATTGCCTGTGACGATTTATTACAATATTATAATATCAGTCGTTATTACAATAATTTCGCGTGATCGGCACTAGCTCTAAGTGAAGGTAGATAGACAATAGACATCTATTAATTCTGCACAGATGAGGGACAGATCGCGGCGGACTTTCTGTCCACCAAATATATAATAATATATCTATAGCGCAAAACTCACACAGGACAAAATACAAAATATCCTCCGAGGTACGCCATTTTAATTACGCATTAAGCATTTGGCGGACAAAATGTCCGACATATGTGCAGAACCTTTTTATATATTGCACGGACAAAGTTTAACGTACAGCAATAGGCTTATATTCACAAGTTGAGGTTACTTTACCATCTAAGCCAAGCTAAACGCTACTTACAGGAACTGTATAAGGGGACTACTGTGACTCAGTCATGACCAAAATAAATAGTTTTTTTTTTATTTCAGAATCAAACTGACGTTTAACAGTGATATTCAACTATAATGACCTCTGGCTGATCATATCATAATATTTCTTTATTAAACAACGTCACAGTAATCCCCTTACTTCGCGAAGCACGAAGTATAACAGTTCCAGCAAAATATAAGGCGAAACAATATTGCCATCGTACACAGTGTAGCGGGCGACAACGCGACTACGCGACATACAGCGACGCGACACGCGACTAATCGCAACGTGAGCAATGTTAGTGCACTTTGTGCATATTTGGCACAAGTAATCTCTGACGCGACTTCTATATCTGGACTCAGTTTAAGTTTATAACGATACTAACAAATGACGTCATAACATAAAAGTAACATTGATATTTCATCTCACTCGCACGCATAAAAGTGCCGCAAGTAAGAAAGCGACGGTATATACATATTTGTACCAGTATATACTCAAATAGTGCCCGAGTAAGATGCATTCAACAATAACCCGCCCGTGATAAATGCATTATAGAGAAAATAACGTTTAATATTTACATCTACACGTATGTACATAAACATAGGGGAAGCCCCCACCCTGATATGTGAACATAAAACATGTACTTATTTACAAATAATACAAAAATGAGTATGTAACAGTTATGTGGCTCGATTTAAATGAGATTCGCGAACTAATTATATAAATATGTTTTTTTTTTACATGGAATAAGAACTGTTATAGTGTTCTATCATCTATAGAGATACGATGCGCGTTTATATAGACCATTCGAATCATTCGAAATATAATTTTCGAAAACCTCTCACTGCCTTTGGGAGAAGCAACAAAGTTTCTTTTGGATTCAAGTCGAATATTTGGCTTCGGCGTTTACTAAATCATTATTCGAATTCAATCGGCGATTCATTCGATTGTTAAGTAATAAAAGCGCATCGCAGACACGTGCCTAGTGATGTATATCTATGTAATAATAGTTTAATATAAATAGTAATGAGTGCGCTCTGTGAACACTGAGCCGGCGTTTATATAATTCTTCTATTTATTTTACACAACGGACGTACTTTCTTAATCACCAGTGAGGTATATTGTTATTTGGCTCATGGCACTTTTTCTTTCCATTTATTATTTGAATTATAGTAGTACAAAATTATTTTGCAATATGATACATCGTTTTAGAATGTAATAGTAATTAGTGGGTATTTTAATTTTGTAATGTTCCACATATTCGTTTTCTTGTCTGGGGTAAAATTTCACATGATGGAATAACTTTTGGCTCGTTATTGTCGTCATTATGGGTAGGAATACTAATAATATTTGACTTAACTAGTTTGGCGTTAAACGGTTACCGTTCTGCCTTATTCCACAGCTAAGAAGTCAGCACATAAAATATATGCCACACTATTAAGGTCGGGTAACGTGAACTACAATCCAAAACTCTCATAGGCATCTAGTTTTAACAGCAGCTTCATTTTAGCGTTGACTCTTTTAACTTATGAATGATAGGAAGTAGCATTTGTCGATTTTAGGAATCAGATTGTATGGTATTAGTCACAACAGTGTAACAAACGGCTACTTTAACATGTATGTATAAAGATTACGGTAATTTTAAACGCCACAGTGATAATGCCAAGCTCTGACATGGCGCACAGAGCACTTGCATACAATGACACATATAATAACGCACGAATCGAGCACTCTTCACAATGAACACGTAAGACATCATATTTACAACCCACGGACAGACGGACACACTAAACAATATCGATTATAAATAACGTCGCGTCTTACCCGATTGAACTTGTGAGATGCTTGTATCTATTAGATACTTTACTAGCTAACTGATATTTACCCCCTTGGCAGAACTCATATAGACCCCCATGTAAAAGTACTTTAGTACATAGGAGTTCATGACATCTACGTTGGTATATGGCTCATGTTGTTTGTTTTTCGTGTGAGTGTGTGGCCAACTCTGGTGTCGGAGTTTTCAGACCGCTCGAAGGCCTAAGACATGCCCTCACGATCCTTATCCTTAGACAAGAACCATAAGATATATGGCTCATTTGGCAATGCCATATATGGTTCATAAGATGGTACATTGTCAAACCCTGAACTATTCATTATTGACGAGCTATAAAACTCATTAAGATAAATATTCTAAATAAAATATAAAAATCAATAAGAATAGTTAATTATAACTCAATCTTAATTAGAGCAGATGATTTTTGAGTAGTCAGTAACATTCCAATTTGATTTATACAAATATCGGACTATCTGTCCGACATTTGTATAAATCAAATTATATAATTTTGCTAAAGTGTGATAAACAATATCTCACAAGATCAATCTCACAATTTCGTAGAGGTCATCCCATACACTCGTCAAAAACATGATTAAAGCGCTAAACACTTAACAGCCGGCAATCAAAACAAACCGCGTGTCAACCTACAGAAAACTAACTCACTGCTTCTGACTGACCAACAATACCTACGAAATACAATGACACAGCTCAGATATTGATCGCTGAGCAACACTTACAGCAAAGCTGTTCAGCACTGGCCAAATTTTCAATGACTAAAATCACTGTAAAGACTAACTAGCTAATCATATCTAATATTTTTGCACATATCCATCGAGGGGATCAATTACATTTCAGCACTTGAAATTGTAACAAAATCCACGTACAATGGTAAAAATTATAATATTTATGGTATTTCTTTGAAAATATTAAATTTACAAGTTTTATTACCAAATACAATATTTTTAATGATAATAATTATATTCAATTGATTTTGAATTATTTTATGGTTAGACAGCCAGAAGCAGTGAGCACCCTTTTTGTCTAAAGCGCACCAGAAAGCTATAACAAGTCTTAGTAGTTATTCGTCAATACCTCATGCTTACACGTTTATGTAATTACGGGTACGTATCCATTTTATCCGTTACATACATCTCGATGCCGCATAATCTGTTAAATTTTTATTTAGCCATAATAAATAGTTCTTTATGGCTATAGTCTTATGATACATTTTCAAATAACTTTCTGGTCGCTGCTCTAGACAATACTGGGTATATTTTCTTCCATTAAGGAGTACATACGAAATTACGAACGATTTATACAAGCTTGGATCAACTTCATAAAACTAGTTATAATAAATAGAAACGTTGGAACAATTGTCTATTGACCGTTTTGTCATTAGCTTAAGGCTTTTTGTTGTCAAATCACACAGCTTTTCTAGTGGATTGAGGATTTCTCTCATTACTTTACAAATTGTTAGTATCCAAGCGAACATTTTCACAAATATACTTAATAAAATAAATATAGTTAATATCATGAACACTCGACCTTAGAATAAATATCGGTTTTAGATATTTTCCTTCAGATGCGCAAGGAAAGATTCAAGTGCAAGGATCTTTATATACATTTCTAACCTTAATGTGGGTTGAGCCTTTTCTGCTAAACTAACAATGTAACTATACATCTATGGCAGCTATAACAAATACAAAACGGCATGGTTTGACAATAAAAAGTACATCTCTCATTTAAATACTATAAATCCACCGACATGTATCGATATCGATAAGATTTGGACGTTAATTCATCTAGTCTAGTAGAGTGTCGTTATATCATATGTCAGATATATCTCAGTAATGGTACCGATCGTTCCGTCCTTGTCTCTCTGCAGGCACATGGGCCACATGGGCCACATGGACACACGTTTGCTACGTTGGTCACGTGTGTGGTGACGCGTGTGTCTCACTGCAGACAGGCCTGTAGTTTCTCGATCCACTCCTGCGCGGCGCTAGCGTCGCTCGCACAGAAGTTGTACGTGCGACGACTTGTGCGCAACTATAGGACAACGATTTAATTTAAGTGAGTAAATGAAAAACATTACAAATTATTTTACTAGAATGCTTGGATAATTATATTAATTTGTAGAAGTGTGCTTTGACATTATAAGTAAGTAAGACAAGTATTTTTCCGTTATAGTTCTTGATAGACATTGAAATAGAAACAAAACTTATATTTTCTTTGATTTTATGCATAGGTAAGTGTTTGAAGGAAAGAAAAGGTGTGAGAGTAAGTACTTACATCGAAAAACGATCTATCGTCGCACTTCTTGGGCGGACCCGGCGCGGGGGGCGCCTGCGTCACTGTCATCACCTCTGCTAAGTCTGTCGTACAAATAATATTATACATTTTACGTTTCTTTGTTGAAATGAAAACTCTAATTAACCCAACGACCCTAGTCATTATACTCCGGTCAAGTAATGGTAAACTTGATTTCTACTACGAAAGTCCTGTCATGTGAATAATTGACAGTCGCTACCAAAGCAGGAGTAGATTAATTTGATGTTGATTGATTCTACTCACCAATGAAACCTTTGCAGTGTGAGTCCTCCATCGCATCGTAGTATCGCAGTTGATGCTTTATCGAATCCAATACGAACCACCTGACGATAAGCAAAATATTATATAACTTGAACTTGATAGTGGAAGAACATGAAAATGCAGGCATAGATCTGAGTGCAGGAGGCGTAAAATTTTCATTCAAAAGGATACAGAATACACAGGTGGTAAAAAAACCCTTAACGAAAACTGAAACCCCATAATGTACCAATCATTACGAACATTTTTTACCTCTGTACCATACCTGGGAAATGACTGGTTCCGGAGATATTGAGGCCCAAAGTTATTATGATTTTTTTGTAATTAGGTACAATATGGATGCATTTGGCCTGCTAACCTGTTCTAAAGATGTCCTATGCACCCATGGATAAGTAGGGTTTTCGAAAATTGCACGCGCGTACTTTTAATTGCGGATAAAAAATGTGTTTCCTTAAAAAAATGTCGTTTCCCAGGTTTTATTTTCGCTTAGTATGACTTGGCATGATGTTTAAAACGAGTAGACTTCGGCTTGGTGATGGGTCTTGTGACAGCCTGTATAAACGCTGGGCTGAAGAGATTAGGACAACAGCAGGCAGTTTGTGGACTTCTCTTAGTTCGTGTTCTAAAGGTACAATTCCGAGTTGGGCTGCAGACTGCAACCGCAGGCGACACTGCGGCTAGTGGCTGCGGTCGCGGTTGCCTCTATTCCAAGCGGGGTGGCACGCCGCGACTCCACGAGTTAAAAAACCATGCCTCAGTCACTCCAGTGCCTTCGAGCTATACAGATTGTCGGGCAACGTAACCGATAGTTTACGATAGTGTTTTTTGTTAAAATAGGAAGATGACGACTTCTTGTTACTATATGCTCTATATAACTCTCTGCAGCCCGCGACATCACTGGTGCTGTGGCTTGCGGTCGCTGCGTGCCGCGGACGCAGGCTGGACTGCAGACCGTAGTGTTGCCGCGCTTGGACTCACTTTCATAGAGATATGTATATAATTTTTTTTTTAAAGACTACTCCCGCTACTCGCGGTGGTCTTTACAAACATACAATTAACGGACACAATGAACACCCAACAACACCCAATTTAGTGGTGTCGCTTGCAGTCTGCGATTGCAGTTTGCGGTCTGCAACCCATCTCGAACTTGCACCTTTATTGTAAGGCTATAAAATAAAATAAACTGCTGACCGTTGTTTCCATCCTTTGAGCAGTGCTCCTCGCTTGTAGAGGTGTCCCTCGTGCGTCCTGTTCTCCGCCACGTTGGACGAGAACTGCTCGTAGTATTGCTGAGACGATGACTGCAGCGTCGCCACACCTGGACAACAATTGTATTGATTGTAAAATTAATAAAATCATCATTTTTATTTATGTTAGTACATTTACAATGTGGAGTATTATTCTGCGTTTTGTGCTGATGAAAAAAATATTCTGATTGGTTTTCCAAATATCGTTTTGTAATAAAAAAATATAGTTAATGTTTTCGTTTGTGCTGCACTTTTGTTTACAGTAATATCTCTAATAGAAAGAGTATGAACATCAATAGTATTTTCCAATATCTGATGCGAAACTGATGATGATGTAAATATATAAGGTTGATCCTCTGAACAAATGAGTTATTTAAGTAGCGCATTGAGTTAATAATTTTCATTTCAACAATATATCACAAGAGCGGTCTTTTTCAATATTATACTTTAAATTCCAATTTGTGGCACTCGCGATAAGACAATCCGCGTGAGCCGAGTCGTGTCAGTTGCGAGTTTTGTAGTTGAACGGTATCGAGTGATTTTGGGCTGTCACACGTGAATCGTGAGGAGTATTTTCTTACCGGCGGAGAGTGGCGGACACAGTTCGTTGTCGGGTGGGGGCGGCGCCTTATACTTGGTGCAGGGCGGCGCCCACGCCTCCGCGCATCGTTCGTGGCACGCCGCGCCGCAGTCCACGCAACGCACGCCCGTCTAACGCACGGAAAGAAAACACATTTCGTAAGCACATCATTTTTTTACATGAAATAAAGCTAGAAAGAGACAAAAATGAATCATATTTATATATTAGAAAGGAACTTAATTTGGTCATAGAGTCATATGAGAAAGAAAATAGTTAAAGAATGTGATACACATGGAAAAAGCACGGTGCTCGTCCCGATCACTTTACTGTCAGAGAAACACAATTTGGTCCACCCAACCGGATTAATCCGGCTGCGTGGACCAAGTTGAATATGTACAGTTCCAAATGAAAAAAAAAACTAATAAAATGTCAATATACCATAGTTACTACAAATATGTTCAGATGTATGTTCAGGTTAGAACACTAAACAAAAGAGCAGGCATGAAAAACTTGATGGGAGTGAATAAAGCAAGAGAGGTATGTCAGACTGCCTCTGTGGTCCAATGAATAGCATATGCGACTGCTGATCGAAGGTATTGTCTTCGATTCACGGGTCGGCAAGTGTTACTGGGTTTTACCGAATTCTCAGTAGCAGCACGGAGTCTGGTGATGTACCCGGTAGCGGCAATAGGCTCGCCTCCTATAACGTGGGACCTAAAAATTCATGGTGAAATGTGGGTGTAATAATATTACACCTTTGCCTACCTCTTCCGTGATACGGGCGGAAGTCTATAAAAAAAATAAGGTATATCAGGATCGTTGCAAATGCCATGCCACAGTCTCGGCGATCTTCTTGAGAACAGGCGTGTGTGTATGTATGTATGTATGTGTGTGTACCTTGAGCGGGCCCCAGAGCAGGTCCTGGCAGTGGTCGCAGCGCGCGGGCGCGGCGGCGGCGGCGGGCGCCCAGCGGTGCGGCGCGCCGGGGGGAGGCGGGGGGGCGGCCGCCTGGCGCCCGCGCACCAGCACCTCGCGGTGTGTGTATGTATGTATGTATGTGTGTGTACCTTGAGCGGGCCCCAGAGCAGGTCCTGGCAGTGGTCGCAGCGCGCGGGCGCGGCGGCGGCGGCGGGCGCCCAGCGGTGCGGCGCGCCGGGGGGAGGCGGGGGGGCGGCCGCCTGGCGCCCGCGCACCAGCACCTCGCGGTGTGTGTATGTATGTATGTATGTGTGTGTACCTTGAGCGGGCCCCAGAGCAGGTCCTGGCAGTGGTCGCAGCGCGCGGGCGCGGCGGCGGCGGCGGGCGCCCAGCGGTGCGGCGCGCCGGGGGGAGGCGGGGGGGCGGCCGCCTGGCGCCCGCGCACCAGCACCTCGCGGTGTGTGTATGTATGTATGTATGTGTGTGTACCTTGAGCGGGCCCCAGAGCAGGTCCTGGCAGTGGTCGCAGCGCGCGGGCGCGGCGGCGGCGGCGGGCGCCCAGCGGTGCGGCGCGCCGGGGGGAGGCGGGGGGGCGGCCGCCTGGCGCCCGCGCACCAGCACCTCGCGGTGTGTGTATGTATGTATGTATGTGTGTGTACCTTGAGCGGGCCCCAGAGCAGGTCCTGGCAGTGGTCGCAGCGCGCGGGCGCGGCGGCGGCGGCGGGCGCCCAGCGGTGCGGCGCGCCGGGGGGAGGCGGGGGGGCGGCCGCCTGGCGCCCGCGCACCAGCACCTCGCGCGTGCCGCGCCGGTGCACCGCCAGCGCCGCGCGACGCACCACGCCCGACGACAGCGACGAGTTGCGCTGCACACATACAGACTCTTCAACATAGCGTTACACGAATAAAGATCGAACTATCATGCTATCAGTTATCACATACGCAGGAGCAGCGACGAGTTGCGCTGCACACATACAGACTCTTCAACATAGCGTTACACGAATAAAGATCGAACTATCATGCTATCAGTTATCACATACGCAGGAGCAGCGACGAGTTGCGCTGCACACATACAGACTCTTCAACATAGCGTTACACGAATAAAGATCGAACTATCATGCTATCAGTTATCACATACGCAGGAGCAGCGACGAGTTGCGCTGCACACATACAGACTCTTCAACATAGCGTTACACGAATAAAGATCGAACTATCATGCTATCAGTTATCACATACGCAGGAGCAGCGACGAGTTGCGCTGCACACATACAGACTCTTCAACATAGCGTTACACGAATAAAGATCGAACTATCATGCTATCAGTTATCACATACGCAGGAGCAGCGACGAGTTGCGCTGCACACATACAGACTCTTCAACATAGCGTTACACGAATAAAGATCGAACTATCATGCTATCAGTTATCACATACGCAGGAGCAGCGACGAGTTGCGCTGCACACATACAGACTCTTCAACATAGCGTTACACGAATAAAGATCGAACTATCATGCTATCAGTTATCACATACGCAGGAGCAGCGACGAGTTGCGCTGCACACATACAGACTCTTCAACATAGCGTTACACGAATAAAGATCGAACTATCATGCTATCAGTTATCACATACGCAGGAGCAGCGACGAGTTGCGCTGCACACATACAGACTCTTCAACATAGCGTTACACGAATAAAGATCGAACTATCATGCTATCAGTTATCACATACGCAGGAGCAGCGACGAGTTGCGCTGCACACATACAGACTCTTCAACATAGCGTTACACGAATAAAGATCGAACTATCATGCTATCAGTTATCACATACGCAGGAGCAGCGACGAGTTGCGCTGCACACATACAGACTCTTCAACATAGCGTTACACGAATAAAGATCGAACTATCATGCTATCAGTTATCACATACGCAGGAGCAGCGACGAGTTGCGCTGCACACATACAGACTCTTCAACATAGCGTTACACGAATAAAGATCGAACTATCATGCTATCAGTTATCACATACGCAGGAGCAGCGACGAGTTGCGCTGCACACATACAGACTCTTCAACATAGCGTTACACGAATAAAGATCGAACTATCATGCTATCAGTTATCACATACGCAGGAGCAGCGACGAGTTGCGCTGCACACATACAGACTCTTCAACATAGCGTTACACGAATAAAGATCGAACTATCATGCTATCAGTTATCACATACGCAGGAGCAGCGACGAGTTGCGCTGCACACATACAGACTCTTCAACATAGCGTTACACGAATAAAGATCGAACTATCATGCTATCAGTTATCACATACGCAGGAGCAGCGACGAGTTGCGCTGCACACATACAGACTCTTCAACATAGCGTTACACGAATAAAGATCGAACTATCATGCTATCAGTTATCACATACGCAGGAGCAGCGACGAGTTGCGCTGCACACATACAGACTCTTCAACATAGCGTTACACGAATAAAGATCGAACTATCATGCTATCAGTTATCACATACGCAGGAGCAGCGACGAGTTGCGCTGCACACATACAGACTCTTCAACATAGCGTTACACGAATAAAGATCGAACTATCATGCTATCAGTTATCACATACGCAGGAGCAGCGACGAGTTGCGCTGCACACATACAGACTCTTCAACATAGCGTTACACGAATAAAGATCGAACTATCATGCTATCAGTTATCACATACGCAGGAGCAGCGACGAGTTGCGCTGCACACATACAGACTCTTCAACATAGCGTTACACGAATAAAGATCGAACTATCATGCTATCAGTTATCACATACGCAGGAGCAGCGACGAGTTGCGCTGCACACATACAGACTCTTCAACATAGCGTTACACGAATAAAGATCGAACTATCATGCTATCAGTTATCACATACGCAGGAGCAGCGACGAGTTGCGCTGCACACATACAGACTCTTCAACATAGCGTTACACGAATAAAGATCGAACTATCATGCTATCAGTTATCACATACGCAGGAGCAGCGACGAGTTGCGCTGCACACATACAGACTCTTCAACATAGCGTTACACGAATAAAGATCGAACTATCATGCTATCAGTTATCACATACGCAGGAGCAGCGACGAGTTGCGCTGCACACATACAGACTCTTCAACATAGCGTTACACGAATAAAGATCGAACTATCATGCTATCAGTTATCACATACGCAGGAGCAGCGACGAGTTGCGCTGCACACATACAGACTCTTCAACATAGCGTTACACGAATAAAGATCGAACTATCATGCTATCAGTTATCACATACGCAGGAGCAGCGACGAGTTGCGCTGCACACATACAGACTCTTCAACATAGCGTTACACGAATAAAGATCGAACTATCATGCTATCAGTTATCACATACGCAGGAGCAGCGACGAGTTGCGCTGCACACATACAGACTCTTCAACATAGCGTTACACGAATAAAGATCGAACTATCATGCTATCAGTTATCACATACGCAGGAGCAGCGACGAGTTGCGCTGCACACATACAGACTCTTCAACATAGCGTTACACGAATAAAGATCGAACTATCATGCTATCAGTTATCACATACGCAGGAGCAGCGACGAGTTGCGCTGCACACATACAGACTCTTCAACATAGCGTTACACGAATAAAGATCGAACTATCATGCTATCAGTTATCACATACGCAGGAGCAGCGACGAGTTGCGCTGCACACATACAGACTCTTCAACATAGCGTTACACGAATAAAGATCGAACTATCATGCTATCAGTTATCACATACGCAGGAGCAGCGACGAGTTGCGCTGCACACATACAGACTCTTCAACATAGCGTTACACGAATAAAGATCGAACTATCATGCTATCAGTTATCACATACGCAGGAGCAGCGACGAGTTGCGCTGCACACATACAGACTCTTCAACATAGCGTTACACGAATAAAGATCGAACTATCATGCTATCAGTTATCACATACGCAGGAGCAGCGACGAGTTGCGCTGCACACATACAGACTCTTCAACATAGCGTTACACGAATAAAGATCGAACTATCATGCTATCAGTTATCACATACGCAGGAGCAGCGACGAGTTGCGCTGCACACATACAGACTCTTCAACATAGCGTTACACGAATAAAGATCGAACTATCATGCTATCAGTTATCACATACGCAGGAGCAGCGACGAGTTGCGCTGCACACATACAGACTCTTCAACATAGCGTTACACGAATAAAGATCGAACTATCATGCTATCAGTTATCACATACGCAGGAGCAGCGACGAGTTGCGCTGCACACATACAGACTCTTCAACATAGCGTTACACGAATAAAGATCGAACTATCATGCTATCAGTTATCACATACGCAGGAGCAGCGACGAGTTGCGCTGCACACATACAGACTCTTCAACATAGCGTTACACGAATAAAGATCGAACTATCATGCTATCAGTTATCACATACGCAGGAGCAGCGACGAGTTGCGCTGCACACATACAGACTCTTCAACATAGCGTTACACGAATAAAGATCGAACTATCATGCTATCAGTTATCACATACGCAGGAGCAGCGACGAGTTGCGCTGCACACATACAGACTCTTCAACATAGCGTTACACGAATAAAGATCGAACTATCATGCTATCAGTTATCACATACGCAGGAGCAGCGACGAGTTGCGCTGCACACATACAGACTCTTCAACATAGCGTTACACGAATAAAGATCGAACTATCATGCTATCAGTTATCACATACGCAGGAGCAGCGACGAGTTGCGCTGCACACATACAGACTCTTCAACATAGCGTTACACGAATAAAGATCGAACTATCATGCTATCAGTTATCACATACGCAGGAGCAGCGACGAGTTGCGCTGCACACATACAAGTACTTCAGTCATCAATATCGCCATCACACATACAGGGATCGAACTGCGATATTACAGCTTATTTAGCTACTAGAGGACGCCAGCAGCTACGCCTGCATTTTTTTTAAATTTATCCGTTTTGGCCGATCCCGTGAGAATTTTGGGAAATCCCTTCTTAGTGCACCCCTACGGTCCCCAAGGAACATACATGCTAAATTTCAGCTTCCTGCGCCCAATAGTTTCGGCTGTAGCGTGTCTGTCAGTCAGTCAGTAACGCAAGGATTTTATATATTAAGATTATGCTAGTTTGGAGGTATTACGAACGCTGAATCTATGCGAGTTTGGAGGTATTACGAACACAGCATGTTTGAAATAGAAATAGTTTTTATGATAAGTTAAATCGATAATATCGGTTTAGTAACGTTTTGTTAAGTCTATTGTAAATTTTGACTATGGTCACACTATGAACTGTCATTCACTTGGTGTTCTGAAAATTGGTTTGGACGACACGTTTGGTCTTGCGCTCACGCAGTTTGTATTCTTGCGTTTTGAATTTAACTATATTGATCGCCTTTTGGAAAGCACATCCTGGTAGCTTCGCGAATCGTTTTGTGATAAAAGATAAACTTGTAGAATTGAACATTGCAAAATTTGTGTGAATCCGGTGTCGACGTCCACGTGCCATCATGCCTTGAATACGTTGCGTTTCTAGCCTAATCGCTAAGTATTTAGATAATTCACCAGCTAATATTGGCCAATTTTAGATCTGTGTGTGTTTCTAACTTAGCTCCAAGCCTGACATCCAGTGAAGATTTGGTAAGAACATTTTATTAATATTGTAATCTAGTAATTCATCGCTGTGCAGTCACTGTAATACTGTTTAGGTCCTTTGCCTTGGGCTAAGACTGAATGAATCAATTGCTTCCACTGTCTTCTGCAAACTACCCAATTTTAGCCAAAACTCTAAACATAATTTTTGGTGCAGAGCTGTAGTTGAAATTTAGCCGCTGTTGATTGTATCTAAACTCAGATTGGTATTGTATAAGCTTGAATCTGAGCTATATATCTCATTTGTTAACAGTGTTGTGGTGTTCTCAGGTCAGTATTGTCTAAAATACATAATATTAATTTGTATAAGTTGACCAAGATAATTTGAAACACATGTCATACATAACCTCAATCAGTAATTGTATGACTTGTATTGTTGAAATCTAGCAATAATTTGTTGTTGTTAGTATAAATAAGTCAGATTTGATTGGATACATATCAGTTATATGTATCAATTGATTTAGTTAATTAATTGCATATATTGATTTATTGAGTTTGAAACATTATAACAACCAAACTTGACCTCACATTGCTAAACCTTTGTTGTTATAATTTAATGATAATATTGTTAGGTAACACATACTACTACTATTGTATATCTCAAATAACACTTAGGCCCACTTGCGTAACGTTTGATTTAAGTCACTCCTTAATTTAAATTTTTTGAACAGAATTAACAACATAAAATAATTTAAGTTAAAAGTATTTAGCGTCCTCTTGCACAACGACAATAACGTTTAGATTTAGTTAAACATTTTATGAGGTCGGTAAAGTAGTTTCTACGTTTTGTTTCATGGTATGAAGCCTTTTTGTTACGATTTTAACGATGTTATGCGTATGCTTTTGCATAAAACCTTAGACTATATATATACTTTGAGCATAAAACAAAACGCATTGTCGTCGCCTAGCAACGAAATGACAATTGACAAATAATAACTAGAAACTTTTGAGCATTAACCCTAGAACCCTACATGGGGTGCAGGTGCACCCCACACCGATTTGTTTTCTAAATATCTCAATTTCTTTAATATCCACGAATTCGCGCGTCGGAGTATTTAAGTTTGGTGTCAACCGCTCGCGTTACGTCAATACCGTGACGAGGGTCCGCTTTGTGTGGTCGCCTGTATAAGTGCTGTGGGGTACGCCAGTACCCCAGTGTAGTAAAATCGTAAGATTGTTTATTTATTACGATTGATGCATTTATATGTAATAAGTTATTAAATTTGATTATTTATTAAAACAATAGTCTTATATGAATTAAATACAGATATTTTTAGATATTATGAAGGTAAAAATCAATGAAGTTTATTTATTTTGTTTCGGATGGCTGTCAGAGGTTTGAATTACGCAGAAGTAAGCTCTATTCTAGACCACAAATCTGGCGAGGAAGAAATAGAAGTTGGGACCAGTTGTAATTCCTGGATTCTTTACAAGTGATCAAGATCAAATAATAAGCCAAATATAAAGTTTCAGCAGACAGTTTTGAAATTAGGTTTGGAACTGATGCATGAACATTTGGAGAACCGTTACCGGATGCCAACTTAGTCCATTGCAGTGATCCTCAAAAAAGGACCAAATCCTACAAGCTGTTGCTCAAACTACATTTAACTTTGTGTAATAGGGCTAATTTGTGATCTCAAGTTACTGATTATGTTTAATAAAACGTATTTTCATGAATTGTTTTTTTTTATTTTAAGGATTACAGTCATTTTAGTATGGGGTGTTCCAGCACCCCAGTGTAGGAATAACATGTGCGCCAAATAGTGTAGGATTCTAGGGTTAACAATAACACAAGTAGGTATATTGTTATCAGTTATATCATCATCATCATCATGTCAGCCTAGGGACGTCCACTGCTGGATATAGGCCTGCCCCTGCTGCGTTGTCCGGTCCAGTTATATAATTATAGATAATTTTCGTCGCTAATGACAAGATGCCAACATCAGTGTGACAGTTCTTAAATGAAATTAGCCACTAAACAGCCGATTTTCGGTAATTAGTTTTGACAGTTCTTAAATCATATTATTCGACAAATTTTTCGTTGTGCAAGACGCTAGTGGTGTTTAATATATTTTTTCTCGTTAAATACATCTTAATTCAATTTAAGATTCGTTGTGCAAGTGGGCCTTAGGCCCACTTGCGTAACGTTTGATTTAAGTCACTCCTTAATTTAAATTGGTTGAACAGAATTAACAGCATAAAATAATTTAAGTTAAAAGTATTTAGTGTCCTCTTGCACAACGACAACAACGCTTAGATTTAGTTAAACATTTTATGAGGTCGGTAAAGTAGTTTCCACGTTTTGTTTCATGGCATGAAGCCTTTTTGTTACGATTTTAACGATGTTATGCATATGGTTTCGCATAAAACCTTAGACTATATTATATACTTTGAGCATAAAACAAAACGCATTGTCGTCGCCTAGCAACGAAATGACAATTGACAAATAATAACTAGAAACTTTTGAGCATTAACCCTAGAACCCTACATGGGGTGCAGGTGCACCCCTCACCGATTTGTTTTCTAAATATCTCAATTTCTTTAATATCCACGAATTCGCGCGTCGGAGTATTTTAGTTTGGTGTCAACCGCTCGCGTTACGTCAATTCCGTGACGAGGGACCGCGTTGTGTGGTCGCCTGTATAAGTGCTGTGGGGTACGCCAGTACCCCAGTGAAGTAAAATCGTAAGATTATTTATTTATTACGATTGATGCATTTATATGTAATAAGTTATTAAATTTGATTATTTATTAAAACAATAGTCTTATATGAATTTAATACAGATATTTTTAGATATTCAGAAGGTAAAATTCAATGAAGTTTATTTATTTTGTTTCGGATGGCCGTCAGAGGTTTGAATTACGAAGAAATAAGCTCTATTCTAGACCACAAATCTGGCGAGGAACAAATAGAAGTTGGGACCAGTTGTAATTTCTGGGTTCTTTACAAGTGTTCAAGATCAAATAATAAGCCAAATATAAAGTTTCAGCAGGCAGTTTTGAAATTAGGTTTGGAACTGATACATGAACTTTTGGAGGACCGTCACCGGATGCCAACTTAGTCCATTGCAGTGATCATCAAAAAAGGACAAAATCCTACAAGCGCTGTTGCTCAAACTACATTTAACTTTGTGTAATAAGGCTGATTTGTGATCTCAAGTTACCGATTCTGTTTAGTAAAACGTATTTTCATGAATTGTTTTTTTTTATTTTAAGGATAACAGTCATTTTAGTATGGGGTGTTCCAGCACCCCAGTGTAGGAATAACATGTGCGCCAAATAGTGTAGAATTCTAGGGTTAACTATAACACAAGTAGGTACATTGTTATCAGTTATATCATCATCATCATCATGTCAGCCTAGGGACGTCCACTGCTGGACATAGGCCTCCCCCTGCTGCGTCGTCCGGTCCAGTTATATAATTATTGATAATTTTCGTCGCTAATGACAAGATGCCAACATCAGTGTGACAGTTCTTAAATGAAATTAGCCACTAAACAGCCGATTTTCGGTGATTAATTTTGACAGTTCTTAAATCATATTACTCGACAAATTTTTCGTTGTGCAAGACGCTAGTGGTGTTTAATATTTTTTTTCTCGTTAAATACATCTTAATTCAATTTAAGAATCGTTGTGCAAGTGGCCCTTAGTCTCTCTGTTGCAAATAGTAAATTAAATGATTTAAAGTTCAACTTTTAATATTCTGTAAGTTATAATTTATAAACCTTTTTATATTACAATTGCCAATATATTGAAACAAGCAGATTTTGAGCTTGTTATATAATTTTGTTGGGCAGTAAATACCTGTCACTTGCTTGTACCAGCAGTAAACAGGCTAATACTTTGTTGGTTTCAAAGAATTAACAAATACTAAGTTTTAATTGATAATATTATTTAACGTTTGTCCGAGCTCTTTTGAAACTTAATTATGTCAGCTATCAAGGACTTGCGTGCGGCTGCTGGTTCTATTGCATCATATTTGCGCTGGTTTGCCTCAGCCAGTGCCTTGGTGAACCGGCCTGATCGCCAGCAGGCCTTACTACAAAGGTATGAGCGGATCGATGATCGCCTGGCAAGTGTGGAACAGCAATTTCGCACTTTCAGCGCTTGCTGTCTCGAAGTGTCAGTTAATGATTGCACCGCTGACCAGCGAATTACAGTCAGCGAAGATTATGCCCAGGTCTTAGACCTGTATGATGCTGTCTCCAACTGTGCAAGACAGTTGATTGCCGAGAGGGATAGGCAACCCGGCTTGAAGCAGGAGCTTCCTAGGACAGCACCGGGACTGGTGGGTAGGCTTCCTACTTTAGACCTCTCGCGTTTTGATGGCTGCCTAGGAAGCTACCTAGGCTTCGTTAATTTGTTTGACAGCCTGGTCGATGACAGGGCTGACCTTAGGGCGGCACAAAAATTGGCCTATTTGATGTCGGTTCTGGATGGGGAGGCCAAGGGCCTCATCCAGCATCTGCCCGTGTCTGACGAGGCTTACCAGACGGCTCGGGACTTAATTACCCGTAGGTACCATAATAAGCGTGGCCTCGCCGACACGCATATTGAGCAGATTTTGGGTTTGCCCACGCTCACCCGGGTCTTTGGGTTGCGCACCCAACTTTTGAACCCGCTTTTGGTAGCAATCAACGCACATAAGTGGTTGGACCTGCCCGTGGACCAAAGGTCCTACCTATTGGTGCACATTGTGCTCAAAAAGCTGCCTGCCGATCTGAGGTCGCGTTTTGAACAGCGCTTTGGTGGGGATAGCGCGACCCATCTGCCCCCCTTTGCAGACTTGTAGAAGTTTCTCGAGGATGAGTGCCGGGTCTTGGACAACTCCGGTGGTGACACGCCGGCTAAGTCGCAGCCGCCCAAGGTCAAGGAGCAGGCTCGCGTTCACACCCGAGCCAATGTTGACCGGCGCCCTCCTCGCTTTGCAGTCACGCAGAGCCCAGCGGAGTGCTCTTACTGCAAGGTCACGGGGCACAGAACGGCCAGTTGTAGGGCATTCTTGGACCTGCATGTCGCCTCTCGTAGGCGCATCGCGAATGCCCGCCGCCTTTGCTTCTCTTGCTTGGGGTCCCACTGCCAGCGAGACTGCCCAAACTCTCGCCCCTGTCCGCACTGTGGACATTCTCTGCATGAATGCCAGAGAGGTAGGCCGCTTGTCCAACCAGCCGACGCCGCGCACGGGCGGGTGTTTTGAAGGTGGCAGCCGAGGCTCACCGGCGCGTAGCCGAGAGTCGCCTCGCTCAATTGATCGCCGCTCGCCCCGCTTGGAGAACCGTAGCGTGCGCACGCCTCCTCTCTCTCGCGCACCTGAATGTGCGACCGCCCAGCGTCACCAGCACCATGACTGCTGCCCCAGGTATCCCCACCTTTGCACTATGGTTCGTCTAGAACAAGCTAGCTAGACAAAAACAACTCTTAAATTCCTGGAAGTTAATTACTATTACGAACTCATTACCCCTATACATTGAGGATTACACCTATTAATTATCAATACTACCCTCATTAAGAGCGTCATTAAGGTATGTTTATAAGATGTTGACTATTTAAAGGGCATTCATTTGCATTTTTACATCATATTTGATAGCATTGTTTATGTCACTAAAAGAAATTTGTGAAAGTGTTTTTGTGATGGATTGTATACGTAAGGGTAAGTAGTTATATTTTATTTCATTTTCAACATGGGAACTTCATTCTTTAGTCTTATAAAATGAAATGTTTGAATTTTCACCCACTTTTTTACTCATTTTTTCAAATTCATCGGTCAAATAATAACATGTCCCCACTTGTCCCCACCGTAGAACCTATCATATACGATTCTCATAAGTGTCTAGTAGTTATACGTAAAAAAATTCATTGCGATATATTTGCACAACTAATTTTTATTTATTTTTTTCTTTCAACAGTTTTTACCGTCTCAAGAATGGATTTTTTCGAAGAATGGCTGAAACACCCGAAGGAAACGCGGAATGAGGAGCTCTTTCGGTTTATATCTTTGAGATATAATTTTGATGGTGTTACGGAGCAGTCTCTGCGAGATATTAAAGTACTAATCTCAAGATATTCAACGAAATTTGCTGAAAAGTGGAGCAGCTGTGGAAGAAATCGAGAGCGATTCCTACAAAAGTATTCGACGTGGCTGGAGGGTCTTGACATATCTTTCGATGTGTCCGTTTATTTATCTCTGCCAACTACATCTGGAGAACCGGGACCCGGAAGACCTACTAAAGATTTTGAACATTCTAGTCTCAAAACGAAAAGACGACGTGTAGACGATCTATTACAGTCCAGAAGTGCTAGTGAATTAATTTACGCCGCTGAAGTGTCAGCTCGAATCTCGGGTCAGAGAAGTGTAGCACGTCAAATTAAAGATGTGACTAGTGATCCTTCAATAACCAAGACCACGAGTGAAGAAAGTGCCCCCAGGAGTTTAACAAGTGAGGAAGCTTTAGCGTACTACGTTGATAGTAAATCAAGTAGCCATAGCTATAAGCAGACTCGGAAGTGGAGTATTAAAGCTGGACATAAGGTGTTTCCGTCAATGTACAGTGTTAGAAAGGCTAAAATAGCCTGCTACCCGTCAGGTGAACAAATTACAGTCAATGAAACGCATGCTGAAATCAAAGTTCAGGCAATTCTTGATAAGACTGCCGAACGTTTAGTTTCAGCACAACAAGAAGTTGTTCATAGTCTGTTACCTTGCACGTCATTCACATTAATCAGTAAATGGGGTTGTGATGGAAGTTCCGGTCATAGTATGTACAAACAAAAATTCACTAATTGTGACGATAGTGACGAGTTTTTATTTGTATTTTCTTTCGTTCCTCTTCAATTGAAAGATGAAAGTGGTAATATTGTGTGGCAGAATCCTCGGCCCTGTTCTACAATGTATTGTCGGCCAATAAAGTTTATCTTTTCTAAGGAAACGAAAGATTTTACGATTTCGGAAACCAATAAGGTTTTAGAAGAGATAAACGCTTTATTGCCGACAACCTGCAAGGTGATGGAGACCGAAGTATCTGTCACACATGTTATGCTTTTAACAATGATTGACGGAAAAGTTTGCAATGCTCTGACCGAAACTTCTTCCTCACAAAAATGTTTTATTTGTGGGGCAACTCCAACAATGATGAATGATCTGTCAAAAGAGTTTGCTGCGGACAAAGATAATCTTGGTTTTGGTTTGTCTACGTTGCACGCTTGGATAAGGTGCTTTGAATGCTTGCTTCACATTAGCTATCGACTAAATATAAAAAAATGGCAGTTAAGAACAGCCGAAGACAAAGCTAGTGTGAAACAACGTTCAGATGACATTAAAAAACGATTTAAAAGCGAAATGGGCTTGATTGTAGACAAACCAAAACCAGGGTTCGGTAACACTAATGACGGGAACACCGCGCGAAGATTTTTTGGAAATCCCGAGGCTAGTGCCGATATTACAGGGTTAGATGTTTCACTAATACAAAAATTTGGCATACTACTTCGCACTTTATCATCGGGATATGATATAAATATTGAAAAATTCGTTAACTTAGCTCAAGAAACTAGACAACTTTATGTAAATCTCTATTCATGGTATTACATGCCCGCTACTGTCCACAAAATACTTTTGCACAGTGGCGAAGTAATTAGATCGTCCCTTCTACCTATAGGCCAGCTTTCCGAGGAAGCACAGGAAGCTCGGAATAAGGACTGCAGAAGATTTCGTGAGCACAACACACGAAAGCGATCACGGGAGGCTACGAATAGAGATTTACTTAATATGTTATTGATAACATCTGACCCTGTAATAAACGGTTTACGAGAAGTTCCTCGGAAGAAAATAGGTACGCTTCCAACTGAAGTATTAGATTTAATTGTCCCACCTAGCTGTAAGGAACAAAATGTTAATATGATTTCTACTTTTCATAGTTCTGCCCCTCACGATCATGACTATTCAATGGATGATTCATCTGATGATAGTGATGATAATGAGTAATAGATTTAGTTCTTAGATATTTTATGCATCTGTTATTAGATTTTATAGCGACGTCGAGGGATAAATCACTTTATAAAATGTTCAAAAAATATATTATACACATATGCCCGATAAATGTTTTTTTTTCATGATACCAGCTCAAATGACAAACTGCCTTGAAAAAAGTACCAAAAACCTTATATTTTTGCTTATTAACCGCATCTAGACATAAAAATCAAATAAAATAATTTTGTCTAGCTAGCTTGTTCTAGACGAACCATAGTGCTTTGGCTGAGCGTCCCCGCCCGCGCCCACCTCGTTTTGGGCGGGTGCGTCATTATGAGCCCCCACAGATGGCGCGCGGATCGAGTCATCGCGCCTTTCAGGACTTCAAGCCGCACCCCAATTTTGATTTGCCTGGTCCTGGCCAACGGTCGCCGCCAAGGCAACAATAGGTAATTAACTCCTGCCCTATAACCACCCCCATTGAGACCGTTATCCTACCAACGGTTGCTGTTAGGGTCTGGGGACCCACGGGGACCTCTGTTGTTGTCCGTGCTATATTGGACACAGGTTCACAAGGTTGCATTGTTTCCACTTATTTGGTAGGGCAGGTTAAATTAAATATGGGCTCCTTTCCGAATTGTATACGGGGAATAGGTGACGTAGCCTCTAATGTTGAAGGGCAAGTTAAGTTTTGTTTACCCCTGTTGAATCTTCACACCCGAGGATTAAAACCTCGGCTATTGTGCTGAAGAATATTTTGGGAATGCATCCACAGAAACAGCTACCTGCTGCTGTGGTGAATTTGACATCAGGATTGGAACTGGCAGACCCCAAATTTGACACACCGGGACAAATCGATTTGTTGATTGGCTCTGATGTGCTCGGTGGAATTTTGATTGGTGGGAAACGGGTCTTGGTGCCAAATGGTTTGACTGCCATCCCGACCATATTTGGATTTGCTTTGATGGGACCTGTACCTAGGGACCTCCCTCCACCTGAACTTGATAATTTGTTGGCTGTAGGCTCCGCTCTCTCTGTGGCGGTTCAGAGGTTTTGGGAGGAAGAGGAGCCCCCTCAAGCTGCTCGTTTGAATCCAGAACATGAGGAGTGCGAGCTGTTCTTCCATAACAATACTGGTCGACTCCGTTCTGGTCGGCTTATTACGAAGCTACCTTTTCTGTCTGTTCGGCCTCCGCTTGGTGAGTCACGACCTTTAGCCGAAAAGAGATTGTTGGCTATGGAGCGCCGCATGGGTCGTCATCCGGAGCTCAGACAGAAGTATATTGAGTTCATGAGATAATATGAACAGTTGGGACACATGTCTGTGTCAAATTTGGATTGGCGTTCGGTGGAGCACTACTTTCTCCCGCATCATGCGGTGTTGAAGCCATCAACATGCAAAATGCTTCTTGCAGAAGCTTTGGACAGCAGGATTGACTTGGGACAAACCTCTACACGGTACTCTTGTTGAGGAATGGACCTCTTTTGTATCCTCACTTCCTACCGTCAATGAGATCTCCTTGCCTCGTCCCATCCTTCCTCCCGGGAAGTACAAGGCCACCCTTCACGGGTTTTGTGATGCCTCGGAGCGTGGTCACGCGGCCGTGGTGTACTTGCGCACTGTTAGTACCTCAGGTAAGGTGAGGGTTTCCCTGATCATGGCGAAGAGCAAGGTTGCACCCCTTCGGACATCTCTGACCATCCCGAAATTGCAGCTCTCGGGAGCAGCCCTACTTGTACGCTTATTGAACCACGTGTCTAGTAATTTGGGTAAAAGCATTTGTATTAATGGGACCTACACCTGGACAGACAGCCAAATTGTTCTTTGTTGGTTGAAGGCGTCTGTCCACACTTTGGAGGTATTTGACGCTAATCGCGTTTCTCAAGTCCAGAAATCCGAAGTCAAACTTGTCTGGAGACACGTACCAAGTGAGCTCAACCCCGCTGATTGTGCCTCGCGCGGATGCTTGACGCCTAGTTTAATAGGTCATTCACTGTGGTGGTGTCCGGAATGGTTGAGTCGACCAGAAATTGATTGGCCTCGAACGCCAGTTTTGAATACTTCTAATTTGCCGGGTCTGCGAACACTCGCTCTTGAGAAGGTGGAATGCGCCTTCGACCCCGATTTTTTGTTGAATCGTTACAGCTCCCTCGATAAGTTGTTAGGTGTTACTGCTTGGATAAAGCGTTTTGTTTTTAACTTTAGGCACCCACAACAGAAACGACTGACACCGTTTCTCTCATCACAGGAACGACAGGAGTCCCTCACCTTCGGGTTTAAGATTATTTATTTCTCATAAAGAATAAAATTCACTTACATGAGAAAAATCACTTAACTAATTAACAATTTCAATAGTGTCGCGGCGATACAGAAAAAAACTTACATACCAAACATGAACTCAACAACAACAATAACTTCTGGATTCGTTCTGTGCAATTGGCGCATTTTGAGAAGGAGATTGCTATCCTTAAGTCAGGGAGATCGAAATTGTCGGGAGCTGTATCTAAATTGAACCCCTTTTTGGACGAAACGGGTCTCTTGCGCGTTGGAGGGCGTCTCAAGAACGCCAACCTCCCTTTCGGGGCACGTCACCCCCTTTTGTTACCCAAGGACGGTCATTTGGTACGCTAGTTGGTAACTGACCGTCACCTTAAAAATTCGCATGCTGGTTGTAATGCGCTCTTGGCCGTTTTGCAACGCGAGTTTTGGATTTTGTCGGCCCGAAGAATTATTCGGAGTGTAGTCTTTCGCTGCATCCCTTGCTATAAGCTCAAGGCTTCTACCATGCAGCCCTTGATGGGAGACTTACGGGCAGATCGCGTAACTGAGAGCAGGACGTTTGACGGTGTTGGCACGGACTTCGCTGGTCCCTTTTTGGTGAAAACGTCGACACTTCGAAACAGCAAGACTGTTAAGGCCTACTTGTGCGTTTTTATTTGCCTCTCCACAAAGGCCGTTCACTTAGAACTGGTCTCCTCGCTTACGACCGAGGCGTTTGTAGCCACATTTGACAGATTTGTATCCCGCAGAGGGCTGCCTTCCTTGATCCGTTCTGACTGCGGCACTAACTTCAAGGGCACCTATAATTATTTGAATGACGTTGTTAATTTCCTTGAAACCAACAAGGATGATATAGGCAATAGGCTTGCCCGACGTGGGATAAATTGGTTGTTTTCCCCACCAAATTGTCCACACTGGGGTGGTATTTTTGAAGCCGCTGTAAAATCGGCCAAAACACACTTGCGCAGGACAATCGGTGAATCTGTCCTTACATTTGAGGAACTCGCAACTGTGTTTTGTAAGATTGAGGCCGTTTTGAACTCTAGGCCTTTGTACCCGATCTCCTCAGATCCGAATGATTTGGAGGCCCTTACGCCGGGCCATTTTTTGATTGGTCGCCCACTTGTCGCCTTGCCTGAGTTCCCCTATATTGATACGAGACCTGGTCGTCTCTCTCGTTTTGAATTGGTACGCCAGATTACTCAGAGCTTTTGGAAATGCTGGCATTTGGAATATTTGCACATACTCCAGCAACGCGTTAAGTGGACCGACAAGACCGATCCATCCAAGATTGGTGACCTCGTTTTGATCAAGGAGGCTAACCTTCCGCCACTCAGATGGCGCAGGGGGCGCATTTTTCGTTTGGTAACTGGGGCTGATGGAGTTCCCCGATTTGCTGAGGTCTTGGTGGACGGTTCGATTCTGAGGAGAGCGGTTGCAACGTTGTCACGTCTACCAACTGATTAGCGGACCGGTAAGCCGGTCCGGGGCGGGTGGATGTTCGAAATAGAAATAGTTTTTATGATAAGCTAAATCGATAATATCGGTTAAGTAACGTTTTGTTTAGTCTATTGTAAATTTTGACTATGGTCACACTGACCATAGTCAAAAACTACTCATTTTGACTGTCATTCACTTGCTGTTCTGAAAATGGGTTTGGACGACACGTTTGGTCTTGCGCTCACGCAGTTTGTATTCTTGCGTTTTGAATTTAACTATATTTATCGCCTTTTGGAAAGCACATCCTGGTAGCTTCGCGAATCGTTTTGTGATAAAAGCTAAACTTGTAAAATTGAACACTGCAAAAATTGTGTGAATCCGGTGTCGACGTCCACGTGCCATCGTGCCTTGAAGACGTTGCGTTTGCAGCCTAATCGCTAAGTATTTAGATAATTCACCAGCTAATATTGGCCAATTTTAGATCTGTGTGTGTATCTAACTTAGCTCCAAGCCTGACATCCAGAGAAGATTTGGTAAGAAAAATTTATTAATATTGTAATCTAGTAATTCATCGCTGTGCAGTCACAGTAATAATGTTTAGGTCCTTTGCCTTGGGCTAAGACTGGATGAATCAATCGCTTCCACTGTCTTCTGCAAACTACCCAATTTTAGCCCAAACTCTAAACACAGCATCTGTGCGAGTTTGCAGGCATTGCTAACGCTGCATCTATGCGAGTTTGGACGTATTACGAATGCTGCATCTATGCGAGTTTGGAGGTGTTACGAACACTGCATCTTTGCGAGTTTAGAGGTATTACGAACACAGCATCTATGCGAGTATGCAGGCATTATGGAGGCTGCATCTATGCGAGTTGAAAGGTATTACGAACACTGCATCTATGCAAGTTCAGAGGTATTACAAAAACTGCATCTATGCGAGTTAAGAGGTATTACAAAACAGCATCTCTGTGAGTATGCAGGCATTGTAGACGCTGCATCTATGCGAGTTTAAAGGTATTACGAACACTGCATCTATGCGAGTTCAGAGGTATTACGAACACTGCATCTATGAGAGTTTAGAGGTATTACGAACACGGTATCTATGCGAGTTCGGATGATTTACGAACAGCACCAACCATCCGAGTTTGCAGGCATTACGAAGAGCGCCATCTTTGCGCATTTCAAAAAGTTATCTATTCGCTACAATACAGGCGCATTTGTAAATGGTATCAAATACGATATACACATTCTTTGACGTATATCGCATCGCTCGTCACTGCTCGTGCTTACGTAACAAAACTGCAGTTAAATCTTTACATATTGTTACAAACTGGGCTTCGAGGATAAATTAGTTATGCACTTTTGCCACCTAACCATACTTTATTGAACAATTACCACAATAAAGTTCTCAATACTTCGATAAAAGATAATTTGCCGCGGCATATGCGCTGCGCATACGTTAATGAAAAGCCTATACTCGACGAACGCTAGTTTAAAGAACGGAATACTATGTCAATAAACTGTAATATAACGTCTTTAAATCGTGAGAATCCCTCACAAATATTACTCATTAAAAATAAACTTACCTGTAGCTCCAATGTGTTAGGAAGTTCGAGTTGATCCCACCTCACCCGCCATTTCTGCGGTAGATGACCTAACTCTAGCTCTAACTGACGAATTCTCTCCAATAGACCGGTGAAAGCATCCGGCATACTCCGGGCTATACTGTCGTACCTGTGGCAAAGATTAACACCTATTGGGTCCATAATAGTTCCTTGCGGCACACCATTAATTATACAAATATGTTTTTGATACTGGTTGTATAATATTTAACTGATTATAAACATCTCATAAAATAAAATTAAACTAAGTCAAATAGAACACAAACAGTAACAAAACATAGAGTTTGACATACTTCTTTCATTTAGAAAACTGTATCAAAGGGATCGCACAAATCTAAAATATTTTAGCCCTATTAAATTCTATACGATTTCACACTAATCACACAGCGGCCTTTCGGATTTCACTACATTAGAGAAAAGTATAGCAATAATAACAATGTTTTCAATAGTCTCGCTAGCTGTACTTTTAAAAATAAATAATAAAAAATATTCTACCACATACACACGGTACCATCTAGTTTCAAAATAAGCAGAGCTTGTAGAATGAGTACTAGATAGTGCATAAACATACATAGTATATCCTTTTTTTGTAAATAGTTACATATTATACATAGAAACATAGTAGTTGTACAAATAATTTGCCAACTTACCCTTGCGCTACCACTCTCCGCTGTGATGAAGATGCTAAGACATCAGGTTCACTTGGCAACACTTCGAGGTCATAGGGCGCTCCATGGGATAACTCTTCGCTAGTGTAGTACTGCCATACTTCTAGTGCGCTTACGCATGATACTGGTCTTAGTACCTGAATGGAACAAAGTGCTCTGATTTAAAACGAGATAGTAATAAAATTAACGACAAATGTCTTTATGTCTATGGTTATCGCTATTGTGGTTGGTATATTGGTTGTAGCCATTTTATTTGTAACAAACTAGACTTAATACTCGGGTTTTCTGTATGCTATGTTTATGTCCTTACAAAATATGATTCTGCCTTGTCCTGGTTATAACTTCTAGGGCTGCTTGAACGGGGCTAGGAGAAATATTCCACCTGGCAATAATCTTAGCAAGTATTTTCTTATTACTAACAATTGAAATGAGATTCAACACCAAAACTAAAGCCTTTTTTAAATCTAGCTAGACTATTTCGCAGACCCTGGGCTCCAAGACAAAAGTCTTGGATGCTACTGGGATAATGCTAGGTCGATGATGTTGACAGAATCAACTCACAGGGTTGTCGAGGTCGGGCGTGTAGAGGAAGTTGTAGAAGATGGGTTGCGCCTGGTGGTGGCGGTCGATGTAGTCGAACAGGGAGTGACCCAGCGGCGCGCGCGGACCTCCCGCACCGCCCTCCTCTTCCGCCGCGCTCGTCTCGCCACCCTGACCGCACAGGTACACCTGCAAACACAATACAACATTAGCTATCTATACATTGCACTGTAACGGCCTCGCGCTACACGCCTTACGGTCCAAATGCCTTAGCAAACATTACCCGCTCCCAAGACCTGCCTTTGGTCAAAGGCAGGATACATAGATAGCACTATCCCCGACCCTCTTCCGCACGTCTTCTACGGGGTGTTGCGAAAATTTGTCACCTTGTAACTATACATTAACTGTTCATACCCGATCCCGTACGAATTTAATGAAATCCCTTCTTAGTGCACCCCTACCATCTACAAAAAACTGTCCAGCAGGAACGTGCGGAACCGACACGACACCGTGTGGTACTATATATACATATATACTAACCATCCTGTTAGTGTCGATGCGCTTATCATCAGCGGCGGTGATGCCGAGCTCTGCCCGCTGCGCCTCGCTGTCCAGCAGGAACGTGCGGAACCGACACGACACCGTGTGGTACTATATATACATATATACTAACCATCCTGTTAGTGTCGATGCGCTTATCATCAGCGGCGGTGATGCCGAGCTCTGCCCGCTGCGCCTCGCTGTCCAGCAGGAACGTGCGGAACCGACACGACACCGTGTGGTACTATATATACATATATACTAACCATCCTGTTAGTGTCGATGCGCTTATCATCAGCGGCGGTGATGCCGAGCTCTGCCCGCTGCGCCTCGCTGTCCAGCAGGAACGTGCGGAACCGACACGACACCGTGTGGTACTATATATACATATATACTAACCATCCTGTTAGTGTCGATGCGCTTATCATCAGCGGCGGTGATGCCGAGCTCTGCCCGCTGCGCCTCGCTGTCCAGCAGGAACGTGCGGAACCGACACGACACCGTGTGGTACTATATATACATATATACTAACCATCCTGTTAGTGTCGATGCGCTTATCATCAGCGGCGGTGATGCCGAGCTCTGCCCGCTGCGCCTCGCTGTCCAGCAGGAACGTGCGGAACCGACACGACACCGTGTGGTACTAAGTATATATACATATATACTAACCATCCTGTTAGTGTCGATGCGCTTATCATCAGCGGCGGTGATGCCGAGCTCTGCCCGCTGCGCCTCGCTGTCCAGCAGGAACGTGCGGAACCGACACGACACCGTGTGGTACTATATATACATATATACTAACCATCCTGTTAGTGTCGATGCGCTTATCATCAGCGGCGGTGATGCCGAGCTCTGCCCGCTGCGCCTCGCTGTCCAGCAGGAACGTGCGGAACCGACACGACACCGTGTGGTACTATATATACATATATACTAACCATCCTGTTAGTGTCGATGCGCTTATCATCAGCGGCGGTGATGCCGAGCTCTGCCCGCTGCGCCTCGCTGTCCAGCAGGAACGTGCGGAACCGACACGACACCGTGTGGTACTATATATACATATATACTAACCATCCTGTTAGTGTCGATGCGCTTATCATCAGCGGCGGTGATGCCGAGCTCTGCCCGCTGCGCCTCGCTGTCCAGCAGGAACGTGCGGAACCGACACGACACCGTGTGGTACTATATATACATATATATACTAACCATCCTGTTAGTGTCGATGCGCTTATCATCAGCGGCGGTGATGCCGAGCTCTGCCCGCTGCGCCTCGCTGTCCAGCAGGAACGTGCGGAACCGACACGACACCGTGTGGTACTATATATACATATATATACTAACCATCCTGTTAGTGTCGATGCGCTTATCATCAGCGGCGGTGATGCCGAGCTCTGCCCGCTGCGCCTCGCTGTCCAGCAGGAACGTGCGGAACCGACACGACACCGTGTGGTACTATATATACATATATACTAACCATCCTGTTAGTGTCGATGCGCTTATCATCAGCGGCGGTGATGCCGAGCTCTGCCCGCTGCGCCTCGCTGTCCAGCAGGAACGTGCGGAACCGACACGACACCGTGTGGTACTATATATACATATATATACTAACCATCCTGTTAGTGTCGATGCGCTTATCATCAGCGGCGGTGATGCCGAGCTCTGCCCGCTGCGCCTCGCTGTCCAGCAGGAACGTGCGGAACCGACACGACACCGTGTGGTACTATATATACATATATATACTAACCATCCTGTTAGTGTCGATGCGCTTATCATCAGCGGCGGTGATGCCGAGCTCTGCCCGCTGCGCCTCGCTGTCCAGCAGGAACGTGCGGAACCGACACGACACCGTGTGGTACTATATATACATATATACTAACCATCCTGTTAGTGTCGATGCGCTTATCATCAGCGGCGGTGATGCCGAGCTCTGCCCGCTGCGCCTCGCTGTCCAGCAGGAACGTGCGGAACCGACACGACACCGTGTGGTACTATATATACATATATATACTAACCATCCTGTTAGTGTCGATGCGCTTATCATCAGCGGCGGTGATGCCGAGCTCTGCCCGCTGCGCCTCGCTGTCCAGCAGGAACGTGCGGAACCGACACGACACCGTGTGGTACTATATATACATATATACTAACCATCCTGTTAGTGTCGATGCGCTTATCATCAGCGGCGGTGATGCCGAGCTCTGCCCGCTGCGCCTCGCTGTCCAGCAGGAACGTGCGGAACCGACACGACACCGTGTGGTACTATATATACATATATATACTAACCATCCTGTTAGTGTCGATGCGCTTATCATCAGCGGCGGTGATGCCGAGCTCTGCCCGCTGCGCCTCGCTGTCCAGCAGGAACGTGCGGAACCGACACGACACCGTGTGGTACTATATATACATATATATACTAACCATCCTGTTAGTGTCGATGCGCTTATCATCAGCGGCGGTGATGCCGAGCTCTGCCCGCTGCGCCTCGCTGTCCAGCAGGAACGTGCGGAACCGACACGACACCGTGTGGTACTATATATACATATATATACTAACCATCCTGTTAGTGTCGATGCGCTTATCATCAGCGGCGGTGATGCCGAGCTCTGCCCGCTGCGCCTCGCTGTCCAGCAGGAACGTGCGGAACCGACACGACACCGTGTGGTACGTCACGAAACGTAGGTAGTACTCGTTGAACTCGAACGCCAAGGGGAACTGTTTCTGAAGCTGTAAAGAGAGATATTTATTAGTTACAGATAGAAGGTGATATGGTTCAATGCCTCGGTTCCGCTATCGTTTGTGAGTGTAGGTGTACATTTAAGTACGCAAGTTTCGTTCATTCGCTGTGTACGCAACGCTGCTTACGAGTAATGCAGTAAAGCAGCGGCAGCGATTTCGACGTCCATGCCGTGTTTACCAACGTCGTCCGCTCTGAGTAAAGCGCGCCATATACATCGAAATCACAGTTCCTGACGTCCGCCCGCCACTACTGGTCATGAACGGACTGTGACGCCCGTATTACGTGTAAGCAACGTCACGTACACGTTACGCTTACATCACGAGTACGCATCGGTGTCAGACGTCAGTCATTACAAACAATATCGAACATTATGCGTGCGTGACACTCGATCACAAATAATCACAGATTTATTACTTATAAATCATTATTTATTAACTATTCGTAATATCATGACAAGGATATAAAACTTCATTTAACGCATTATGTAACATAAACTACGCGATAATTTACAATTTGTTTAACATGTACACACGGCTCCTCGTCAAGCTAGACACTTTGAGCTTTGTATCGTTCTTATGGTGCAGAAAATAAGTATCAAAATCGTACTGCAACTGCTAAGCTTGACTTAGCACTGTGAGTACATGTGACAGTGAAGAGCCGGTAAATCCATGAACGAAAACTGTTTGAAATAGAATTAGTTTTTATTATAAGTCAAATCGATTAGATCGATTGAGTAACATTTTGTTTAGTCTATTGAAAATTTCTGACAATGGTCACACTGAACTGTCACTTCCGTTCGCTTCCTTGAAAAATTAACACGCCGTTTGCTATCTCGCGTGCCTTGTACCTAATTAAATTGATCGCCCTTTGAATTAACGCGAATTGAATCAACTTGTAATTAACTTAATACGTAATTGCCGCTTTTGACTTCCGGCAAAGTTTGTTGTAAATTGATGACATATTGAACATTTGTGAAAAGTTTTGTGAACCGTAAACGTGCATCGTGGTCTGGAGAAGGACTTCGCCGAATTGTACACTGGTATCTATTGATTCTCTTGTTATTTTGGCCAAAATTATGAGTTAATCCTATAGGTCCACTTCAAGAACATCACCAGGATATATAAGGTAAAATTTTCATGTACCTACTCAATACTTTACTCACTGTGCAACGCAGTGCATTGTGTCTGGATATATTGTCTATCGTGGTCAGGTAGATGTATTACACCTTCCACTGCGCACTTCTGATACACCTTCCTGCCTGGCTACGGTAATTCTAGACATCATTTTGGTGCAGAGCTGTAGTTGAAATTTAGCCGCTGTTGCATTACTGAGTATAAACTCAGATTGGTATGAGTTTGTATCTTATCACCTTGTAGACAGTATTGTAGTGTTTGTCAGGTCAGTTATTGTCTAAAATACATAATATTTAATTGTATAAGTTGACCTAGATAATTTGAAACACATTGTCACATAACCTCAATCAGTAATTGTTGATTTGTATTGTTGAAAAATCTAACTTAAATTTGTTGTTGCATTAATAAGTCAGTTTGTTTGGATACATAACAGCTGTATGTATCAATAAATTTAGTAAATTTAGTTTATTGCATATATTCATACACATTATAACAACCAACTTGACCTTGCCACTTGGGCGGGTCACATTAATAAACTTTGTTTTGTTATAATATAGATAATATTGCTAGGTAACACATATTCTGTGCTTACTTACTATTGTATATCTCAAATAATACAGCCAGTCTGTCTGTTGCAAGTAATTAGTTAATTTAATTGAATATATAACTTTAATTATCTTATTCGAAGGTTCAACTTTGATAACTTTGACTTTGTTTTGTGTCAATATATATTGAAATTATTAATTTTGTTGGACAGTAGACACCTGTCACTTGCCTGCACTTGCAGTAAACAGGCTAATACTTTGTTGGTTTCAAAGAATTAAGAAAAATTAAGTTTTGATTGTTAATTGTATTTAACGCTTGTCCGGGCTCTTTTGAATTTTGATTATGTCAGCTATCAAGGACTTGCGTGCGGCTGCTGGTGCTATTGCTTCAGATTTGCGCTGGTTTGCCTCGGCCAGTGCTTTAGTGAACCGGCCTGATCGCCAGCAGGCCTTACTTCAAAGGTACGAGCGGATTGATGATCGCCTGGCAAGTGTGGAACAGCAGTTCCGCACTTTCAGCGCTTGCTGTCTCGAAGTGTCAGTCACTGATTTCACTGCTGACCAGCGAAATAAGGTCAGCGAAGACTATGCCCAGGTCTTAGACCTGTATGATGCTGTCTCCAATAGTGCGAGACAACTAGTTGCCGATAGGGAAGGGCAACCCGGCCTGAAGCAGGAGCTTCCTAGGTCAGCACCGGGGCTGGTGAGTAGGCTCCCTACTTTGGACCTCCCCCATTTTGATGGCTGCCTAGGAAGCTACCTGGGCTTCGTTAATTTGTTCGACAGCCTAGTCAATGATAGGGCTGACCTTCGGCCGGCACAAAAGTTGGCATATTTAATGTCGGTTCTGGATGGGGAGGCCAAGGGCCTCATCCAGCATCTGCCCGTGTCTGACGAGGCGTACCAGACGGCTCGGGACCTAATCACCCGTAGGTACCATAATAAGCGTGGCCTCGCCGACACGCACATCGAGCAGATTTTGGGTTTGCCGACGCTCACCCGGGTCTCTGGGTTGTTGCGCACCCAACTTTTGAACCCGCTTTTGGTGGCCATCAACGCACTTAAGTGCCTTGACCTGCCCGTGGACCAATGGTCCTATCTATTGGTGCACATTGTGCTGAAGAAGCTGCCTGCCGACCTGAGGTCGCGTTTTGAACAGCGCTTTGGTGGGGATAGCGCGACCCATCTGCCCCCCTTTGCTGACCTGGAGAAGTTCCTGGAGGATGAGTGCCGGGTCTTGGACAACTCCGGTGGTGACACGCCGGCTAAGTCGCAGCCGCCCAAGGTCAAGGAGCAGGCTCGCGGTCACACCCGAGCCAATGTTGACCGGCGCCCTCCTCGCTTTGCGGTCACACAGAGCCCAGCGGAGTGCTCCTACTGCAAGCTCACGGGGCACAGAACGGCCAGTTGTAGGGCATTCTTGGACCTTCATGTCGCCTCTCGTAGGCGCATCGCGAATGCCCGCCGCCTTTGCTTCTCTTGCTTGGGGTCCCACTACCAGCGAGACTGCCCAAACTCTCGCCCCTGTCCTCACTGTGGAGGACAGCATTTGGACATTCTCTGTATGAATGCCAGAGAGGTAGGCCGCTTGTCCAACCAGCCGACGCCGCGCACGGGCGGGTGTTTTGAAGGTGGCAGCCGAGGCTCACCGGCGCGCAGCCGAGAGTCACCTCGCTCAATTGATCGCCACTCACCCCGCTTGGAGAACCGTAGCGTGCGCACGCCTCCTCTCTCTCGCGCACCTGAATGTGCGACCGCCCAGCGTCACCAGCACCATGACTGCTGCCCCAGGTATTCCCCTCCTTTGGCGGTCCCCCGCCGTCCCCGCCTTGACTCGCGCCCACCTCCTTTTGGGCGGGTGCGTTATTATGACCCCCCACAGATGGCGCGCGGATCGAGTCATCGCGCCTTTGAGGACTTCAAGCCGCACCCACATTTTGACTTGCCTGGTCCTGGCCAACGGTCGCCGCCCAGGCAACAATAGGTCATTGACCCCTGCCCTATAACGCCAACCTCCCCCATTGAGACCGTTATCCTACCAACGGTTGCTGTTAGGGTCTGGGGACCCACGGGGACCTCTGTTGTTGTCCGTGCTATATTGGACACAGGTTCACAAGGTTGCATTGTTTCCACTTATTTGGTAGGGCAGGTTAAATTAAATATGGGTTTATTTCCAAATTGTATACGGGGCATAGGTGACGTAGCCTCTAATGTTGAAGGACAAGTTAAGGTTTTGTTTGGCCCTGTTGAATCTTCACACCCGAGGATTAAAACCTCGGCTATTGTGTTGAAGAATATTTTGGGTATGCACCCACAGAAGCAGCTACCTGCTGCTGTGGTGAATTTGACATCGGGATTGGAACTGGCAGACCCCAAATTTGACACACCGGGACAAATCGACTTGTTGATTGGCTCTGATGTCCTCGGTGGAATTTTGATTGGTGGGAAACGGGTCTTGGTGCCAAATGGTTTGACTGCCATCCCGACCATATTTGGATTAGCTTTGATGGGACCTGTACCTAGGGACCCCCCTCCACCCGAACTTGATAATTTGTTGGCCGTAGGCTCTGCTCTCTCTGATGCAGTTCAGAGGTTTTGGGAGGTAGAGGAGCCCCCTCAAGCTGCCCGTTTGAATCCAGAACATGAGGAGTGCGAGCTGTTCTTCCAGAACAACACTGGTCGACTCCGTTCTGGTCGGATTATCACGAAGCTGCCCTTTCTGTCTGTTCGGCCTCCGCTTGGTGAGTCACGACCTTTAGCCGAAAAGAGATTGTTGGCTATGGAGCGTCGCATGGGTCGTGATCCGGAGCTCAGACAGAAGTATATTGAGTTCATGAGAGAATATGAACAATTGGGACAAATGTCAGTGTCAAATTTGGATTGGCGTTCGGTGGAGCATTACTTTCTCCCGCATCATGCGGTATTGAAGCCATCGACTGGCAAGCTGCGCAGTGTTTGATGGTTCTGCACAGACTTCAACAGGCGTATCCTTGAACCAGTGCTTGCATTCTGGTCCCAAGTTGGTCAAGGACCTTTGTGACGTCATCACCAGCTTCCGACGACATCAGGTTGTCTTTGTGGCCGATATAAAAATGATGTTTAGGCAGACGATTATCCACCCTGATGACCGTCGTTTCCAGCTGATCCTTAGGAGAGAGTCTCCTCGCGATCCCATGGTCGTCTACGAGCTCAATACTAATACGTACGGGTTGAGGTCAAGCCCCTACTTGGCAATACGTTCTCTTTGGGAGCTCGCAGACCGCGAAGGCTTACGAGCCTCCGCCATCTTGAAGGACGATATTTACGTCGATGACATTTGCTCGGGCGCCTCCACAGCGGACGAGGCGCTCCTCCTGCGGGACGAATTGATAGGTATTTTGGCCTCCGCTGGTTATGAGTTGCGCAAATGAATTTCCAACTCACCAGCGCTTTTGGAAGGCTTGCCAGAGGATCAACAGCAAGATCCACATCTATTTGAGATTGTTGACAACCCCGCCATGATGGCTGTTCTCGGCGTTCAGTACAGACCAGTCCAAGACATCTTTACATATAACGTAGACTTGAAATTGCCGTGTTCTTGGACTAAACGTCTCGTATTGTCTACTGTCGCCAGAACCTTTGATCCGAACGGTTGGATCTGTCCAATCATATTTTGGGCAAAATGCTTCTTGCAGAAGCTTTGGACAGCAGGATTGACCTGGGACGAACCTCTACACGGCACTCTTGTTGAGGAATGGACCTCTTTTGTATCCTCACTTCCTGCCGTCAATGAGATCTCCTTGCCTCGTCCCATCCTTCCTCCCGGGAAGTACAAGGCCACCCTTCACGGGTTTTGTGACGCCTCGGAACGTGGTCACGCGGCCGTGGTGTACTTGCGCACAGTCAGTGCCTCAGGTCAGGTGAGAGTTTCCCTGATCATGGCGAAGAGCAAGGTAGCTCCCCTTCGGACATCTCTGACCATCCCAAAATTGGAGCTCTCGGGAGCAGCCCTACTTGTACGCTTGTTGAACGACGTGTCCAGTACTTTGGGTAATGGCATTTGTATTGATGGGACCTACGCCTGGACAGACAGCCAAATTGTTCTTTGTTGGTTGAAGGCTTCTGTCCACACCTAATTTTTCAAAATAAAGTTCTAATCGCGTTTCCCAAATCCAGAAATCCGAAGTCAAACTTGTTTGGAGACACGTGCCAGGTGAGCTCAACCCCGCTGATTGTGCCTCGAGCGGATGCTTGACGCCTAGTTTGATAGGTCATTCGCTTTGGTGGGGTCCGGAATGGTTGAGTCGACCACAAATTGATTGGCCTCGAACGCCAGTTTTGAATACTTCTAATTTGCCGGGTCTACGAACACTCGATCTTGAGAAGGTAGAATGCGCCTTCGACCCCGATTTTTTGTTGAATCGTTACAGCTCCCTCGACAAGTTGTTAGGTGTTACTGCTTGGATAAAGCGTTTTGTTTTTTAATTTTAGGCACCCACAACAGAAACGAGTGACACCGTTTATCTCACCACAGGAACGACAGGAGTCCCTCACCTTTTGGGTTCGTTCTGTGCAATTGGCGCATTTTGAAAAGGAGATTGCTATCCTTAAATCAGGGAGATCGAAATTGTCGGGAGCTGTATCTAAATTGAACCCCTTTTTGGACGATACGGGTCTTTTGCGTGTTGGAGGGCGTCTCAAGAACGCCAACCTCCCTTACGGGGCACGTCACCCCCTTTTGTTACCCAAGGACGGTCATTTGGTACGCTTGTTGGTAACTGACCGTCACCTTAAAAATTCGCATGTTGGTTGTAATGCCTTGTTGGCCATTTTGCAACGCGAATTTTGGATCTTGTCTGCCCGAAAAATTATTCGGAGTGTAGTCTTTCGCTGCATCCCTTGCTATAAGCTCAAGGCTTCCACCATGCAGCCGTTGATGGGGGACTTACCGGCAGATCGCGTAACTGAAAGCAGGACGTTTGACAGTGTTGGCACGGACTTCGCAGGTCCCTTTTTGGTAAAAACGTCGACACTTCGAAACAGCAAGACTGTTAAGGCCTACTTGTGTGTTTTTGTTTGCCTCTCCACAAAGGCCGTTCATTTGGAACTGGTCTCCTCGCTTACGACCGAGGCGTTTGTAGCTACATTTGACAGATTTGTATCCCGCAGAGGGCTGCCTTCCTTGATCCGTTCTGACTGCGGCACTAACTTCAAGGGCACCTATAATTATTTGAATGATGTTGTTAATTTCCTTGAAACCAACAAGGCTGATATAGGTGATAGGCTTGCCCGACGTGGGATAAATTGGTTGTTTTCCCCACCGAATTGTCCACACTGGGGTGGTATATTTGAGGCCGCCGTAAAATCGGCCAAAACACACTTGCGCAGGACAATCGGTGAGTCTGTCCTTACCTTTGAGGAACTCACAACTGTGTTTTGTAAGATCGAGGCAGTTTTGAACTCTCGGCCGTTGTGCCCGATCTCCTCAGATCCGAATGATTTGGAGGCCCTTACGCCGGGCCATTTTTTGATTGGTCGCCCACTTGTCGCCTTGCCTGAGTACCCCTACATTGATACGAGACCTGGTCGTCTCTCGCGCTTTGAATTGGTACGCCAGATTACTCAGAGCTTTTGGAAACGCTGGAATTTGGAATATTTGCACATACTCCAGCAACGCGTTAAGTGGACCGACAAGACCGATCCACCCAAGATTGGAGACCTCGTTTTGATCAAGGAGGCTAACCTTCCGCCACTCAGATGGCGCAGGGGGCGCATCCTTCGTTTGGTAACTGGGGCTGATGGAGTTCCCCGATTTGCTGAGGTCTTAGTGGACGGTTCGATTCTGAGGAGAGCGGTTGCAACATTGTCACGTCTACCAACCGATTAGCGGACCGGTAGGCCGGTCCGGGGCGGGTGGATGTTTGAAATAGAATTAGTTTTTATTATAAGTCAAATCGATTAGATCGATTGAGTAACATTTTGTTTAGTCTATTGAAAATTTCTGACAATGGTCACACTGAACTGTCACTTCCGTTCGCTTCCTTGAAAAATTAACACGCCGTTTGCTATCTCGCGTGCCTTGTACCTAATTAAATTGATCGCCCTTTGAATTAACGCGAATTGAATCAACTTGTAATTAACTTAATACGTAATTGCCGCTTTTGACTTCCGGCAAAGTTTGTTGTAAATTGATGACTTATTGAACATTTGTGAAAAGTTTTGTGAACCGTAAACGTGCATCGTGGTCTGGAGAAGGACTTCGCCGAATTGTACACTGTATCTATTGATCTCTTGTTATTTTGGCCAAAATTATGAGTTAATCCTATAGGTCCACTTCAAGAACATCACCAGGATATATAAGGTAAAATTTTCATGTACCTACTCAATACTTTACTCACTGTGCAACGCAGTGCATTGTGTCTGGATATATTGTCTATCGTGGTCAGGTAGATGTATTACACCTTCCACTGCGCACTTCTGATACACCTTCCTGCCTGGCTACGGTAATTCTAGACAAAAACTATCAACCTTTATACATTAGGTTTGAAAAACCTCTCACCTGATGCACAGAATCCAGGAACATCAAGAAAGTAGGCGTGAAGCCCTGCTGAGGCGTGGCGCCAATGTTGGATCTCTGTTGAAACTTGTGGCCTAATGCCAGCCACTCCTTCTCCACAAGGATGCGGAAACCTTCTAACGTCCGGTAGTACGGTTCTAGGCAGATTTGTGCAAGTGATGATATCTGCAACGGATAAAGAAATCAATATTAAATATAGTATTTTTAGATTACTAGCATTCTAACGGTATCCTGTAGGCAAAGCAAGATCTTAAGAAAGAAATAAGTATATGAGTATTCTATGGAATCAGGTTATTTAAGAGTAATGACTCCCGTAACTACTGGCAGAGAATTTCATAACAGGCGAGACATGAAGCTGGTGACCGATGAAAATTCATACGATTATAACATCGATATAAATTATGTGTGACGAAAATGTAAAATCCAAACCAATAGTTTCAAATTCTCGGGAACATGATAAAGTAAATTTTTAAATGAAACTATCGTCAAACCTGCGCAGTGGCGTCCCATCCATCTTCGAGCGACAGTAGCACGGAGGAACCTTGCAGATCAAGTAAGTCTACCACTGCTCCCGACAGTTGGAATAGTTGTCGCAGCTGCCATAGCCAGCCTGATTCTTCTATTAGCCTGGTATGAAGTAAGTGCAAATTAAAATTGTGCGAAGCATTGTCCTGTCACAGCTTAGAACAAGTTGAGTTACGGCAATTTGAAACTTTGATGCACATCAATTAGAGCGTTGTACGCCGTTTGAATCTAATTCGCGGTCGCACCACCAGGCTTAATACATACTCTCAGTATGCATTTAGCCTGGTGGTGCGACCGCGAATTTCGGTAGACTGTGTCAAAATATTAGCTGCTTTTTAGGGTTCCGTACCTCACAAGGTAAAAAAAGGAACTCTTATAAGATCACTTTCTTGTCCGTCTGTCTGTCTGTCTGTCCGTGTGTCACCACCGATTTTCTCAGGAACGGGTGGACCTAGCAAATTGAAATTTATACCAGATACTGAGGTCTATGGTTCCTATTAGGTGTATAAAAATCAAGGTCCCGGGTCAACCCTATAAAAAGATATGGTCAAAATTAGATTTTTTGAAAACTTGTAAGTACCAAAATTAACCTTAATTTTCAACTTCTTTTAATTTTCGGAATTTTTCCTTTACTTATGCTGTAAGACCTTGGTTTTAACCAAAATTGACAATTCTAGGGCAACCATAAGTACCCTATAGGTTTTGGGTCGAAAACCTATATGGTAGTTCCCGTTGAACTAGAATCACGAAATTTGGCCAAAAGCAGGGTCTTACAACACAAATAAAGGAAAAATTACAATAAATAAAAAAAGTGGAAAATTTAAGGGTGTCCCCATACATACATAGTAGACTCCATTAAAGATAGTCCTCTAAGTTGTATGGGCGCTCATACAGATTTAGAAGATTAGCGTAACTAGCACCACCCTCAAATAAGGTAAAATGGGTACGGAACCCTCGGTGTGCGAGTCAGACTCGCACTTGCCCGAATTTATTTTTCTATTTTGTTCAGTTTTATTTCATCAGGGACTGACGATCAGTAGTCGAAATGCGTCCAGTGGCCAATAGTACACCCTGCATTTTAGCTTGAAAATACATATTTTTGACAAGCTAAAATGAATCTTTGGTTTGCTAGGATCGACCTTTAAAGTCGTGGTATTCATAAGGTAACATGTAGGCACTGATAAGAAAGCTGATCTGTAGTGGTTCTTTTGACGCCGTATAGACGCCGTATATGGAGTAAGAAGCCTTACCTTAGGAAGCCAGGCTGGTCAGTAGCGGTGGGCGCGTTGGGCGTGGAGGGCACGGCGGCGCGCATGAGCTTCTTGAAGGCGTGCTTGGTGGCGCGCGCGTCGGGGTACTCCACCGGCACGGGCTCGGCGCCGCCCGCGCACAGCCCCCCCGCGCCCTTCTCGCACACCACGTACAGCGCCGCGCGCCGGGGCCCGCCCGCGCCCGCCTCGCCGCACACTGAACACATACATGGTAAGCTGGGTATCGAGGCAGCCTCAGTGTAAGCGGCTGTCTCAACTCGACAGGGCAAATGGACACGTTGCCTTAACCTAAAGTCGCAAGTCGAGGCAAGCGTTCGCACCGAGACTGTCTCTACTTAGACACAGCCGTTATACTCTACGGCTTGTGAGATATAACGTTACCGGGGCAGTATTTCATCTTTGTACTCCTTATACGAGTAGGTATGCTTTATTTACGACCCTTTCAACCTTACATTTTACCCTTACAAATGATTAGATAAGAAAAAGATTTTTCACTAACATTTGACACTGTTTCTTATTATCTTCTATTACTTTGACAGCCACAGTACAATAAAAATGTTTTTTATTTAATTTAGCCTTTGTTATACACCGCTATTTTTTAATTAGTACAAAAAATTTAACAGAGCACTAAGTATCTTTAACTGATCATATTTATGTTGTTAAAAAATAAAAACACTAAGTCCCAAAACTGTCCACAAAAATACGTGATAATTGGTAAATGCAATACTAATACTATGACCGACCCGCGCACAATCATAGTAAAATGAACCATTGATAAATTTCCAAACCCCCCCCACGCTCCTCTGCGCCTGCGCCACGCCCCGACGATGCGACACACAGTGCTAAATTGCTTGCGAAAGTAAGCGTATCTAATTTCGTTGCAAAAGTTAATTGTTTGTCTACGTTTACGCGATGGCCTATAATATCAGTTCATATCACGGGAGTATGTAGCTATGCTTCGTGCGTTCTTTTTGAGTGGAAAAATCGCGAGTGCAGCTGTGTACCCATGGACATCTTATTGTGAGTGTACAAAAGTGAGCCGGTCAGTGTCAAACAATTAAAGCAGTGCATATTGGATGCTTTTGACAACGGTGGTGGACATTTCAAAGGACAATGGAAATACTTGTAAGTTTAGTAAATAATACGTACTTAAGTAAATAATAATTTGATGCGGGCGGCTCAAAATCGGTCTGTGTTCTCCACACAACTTGAGGAAGGCCTATGTTCAGCAGTGGACGTCTCTAGGCTGACATGATGATGATAAAATAATATTTGTAAATAGCAGGTGATTCTAACTTCATAAATACGACAAAATTACTCTTTTCTTTTAGTCCAGAACACCTTTTATTTTGATATTTGTTTGCTTTCTAATTACATACCTCCGTATTTAATTACTTGTTAAACGATACATTTTACCGGTCCTAAGCCCGAATGAAGTATGAAGGAGAGGGTAGAATTAACAAAATTAAAAAATAACTACCTACATTTATTATTTTTCTTCATTTTATTTTCTACGGCTACCTACATCATAAGTGCGACAGAGAGAATGCGAATGAGCAGGATGGAATATTATCAATGAATTAGTGAATGGATTGTAAAATATGACTATGATTTAAGTGAGATTTTCTATAATAAACAAATGATAATAACTTTGCTCTTTAATGATATAATGAAATTCTTACGTCACATATATGATAATAATATCTTCGCTAATCTGTCCTTAAAGTTTTTGTACTAATTAAAAAATAACGGTGTATAATTACGAACTCTATATAAAGCCTTGCTCTAAAATGTTAAAAATATAAAACATTGTTTTAATGATAGAATGCCACAGGGTCACATACTAGGGCCTAGTAAAAAAACTTACGCTCTATAAAATCAGTTTTCTTACTATAAATATGATTAAGAGTTAACAGTAACTTACATGAACGCGGTTTTTAATAAGATTTAAATTAAGTGTGATAAAAGTGAAGTGGAGCAGGAGCAATGTTAAACCCCCAGTACCAGTTTGTTTTTCACATTGTGACCGCTGCAGTAGGTAGCACTCACCAGAGTCAGCGTCAGCAGTAGACAGCCGCTGGCGGGGCGCGTAGAGGTCGAGGTGCGAGGGCTGGCGGCGGTCCTTGAGCGAGCCCCAGCGCCCGAAGTGCCGCGCGCCGCCCTTGCCGCCGCTGTTGCGACCCAACACACTGGCATGTAGTAAGTTTACCTTCTATATTGTACAACTACTACATCATACAATATTACTGTTTACATCATACAATATAACTGTTTAATTAAACGACTACAAGTCCGGTTTTTTCGCGCCTCTTTTAGCACAGTCTGGCATTTCATAATGGCATGCAGCGCATCATTCACACAGTCGCCCGCAGTCACTCTCCTTTCAATATCTTCTTCACATCTTCCGTCTCTTGTAAATATGCTACCCAAATATACAAATCTTTCAACTTGCTATACTTTCGTCTTTCTCTTTCTTTCACTTCAAAACTCTCCTTCCTGCAGTCCATCATTTCTTACAACTCATTCGCCGACATCGGCGTACAAGAGGCACTTAACACGCAATCTTACCCTATCGGTCCCGTATTCAATTTCTCTTATATCTCCCATACACACCCTTGTCTGGCACCATTAATCCGGACACAGGCCCTACAATCCCTATACAGAGATTTCAGAGCCCTTATTATCAAATTGTCCACACCATACATAGATAACACCTTCTATCATATTATCATATCTATCTAAAAATTCCAAGTCTATGAACGCGCAATATACGTTCTGGTTTTTTAACAGACATTCTTCAGACGGTAAAGCAGCGCGATTTGACGAAATCCCGCTTGCACATCTCATATCCTGCCATTAGTCACGTTTACTACTCTCAATCATCAATCAATATTCTGGCCTACATATTTCCAACAACACTGATCCCGCGATAATTTTGACATTCCTGCTGCGAGATTTTGCCTTTATAAATTGAAATAAGCACTGCTTTGGTCCAATCAGCTGGAACTTGGCACTGTTTCCAGCAGAGATTAAAAGGCGATGCAGTAGGTTACCTATGAGTCCCTCGACAGCCTTGAACATTTTAGTGGTCACTCTGTCGCACCCAGCAGACTTTCCTGACCTCATACCTTTGTAAGCTCATAATTTCATCCATTCCAATTTTGTCATTCGGGCTCACATACAAATCTTCTAATATCCCTTCTCACTCTATTTCACTTAATCTTTCGCAAATAAGCTCTCAAAATAATTTGTCTAACAATCTAGTACATTCTTTCTTTATTCATAACCTCACCTAATCACTTTCATCAATGTATTCATATGTTTCCCCGCGCTTCTTTCGCGAGTATCCAAAACAGTTTTATATTGTCTTGGAAACTTGAGCCGAATTGTTTCTCATATTTCTCCTTTTTTTCGTTCTTCCTCTCTTTACATTCTTTACTTTTGCTTTCATATATCTATAATTGTTCTTCATTTTTTTAACATTATCTTCATTCATACCGCCGCACAGTGTTTTATTAAGACCATTTTTCGGACACCGTCTTTTTATTAAAGAAGCTAATAGATATTAATAGATATATTCAATAAAAAGAAATATTTCGTATCCCCATTAAGCTAGCATCTCTAGTTTTTTAGAAAAACTTTTTTGAAAATCTTCATCTTTTAAAGCGGATATTTAGAAAAAACGATATTCCTCTTAAACTAAGCATGATACGCCATAATAATGTTACAAGCACCGATAGCGTCTCTTTCACTGCACATTTTACAGTTAAAATGAACCTCATAACTTGACTAGATTCAAATTTAAGCGAGATTTTGGATTTTTAGATTTTGTTACTTTTTCCGAAGATAGACCCCAAATCCATGGAATCTAGAAGTTATTCCAAATTATCTGTTTTTGCTAGGGTTTTCACATTTATATTTCGGATTTTAATGATAAAATTTTTATTCGATATTGATTTTATAACTAAATTATATGTTGTAAAGAAATCAATATCGAATAAAAATGTAATAATTAAAATCCAGAATATAAATATGAAAAACCTAGCAAAAACAGTTAATATGGAATAACTTCTAGATTCCATGGATTTGGGGTCTGAAATTTATTGAGTAGATGAGGAAAGTAAAGAACATCCGTTCTGTATATATAACTTTTCCACATTTGGTAGAATCTTCGGAAAAAGTAACAAAGTAGCACATTTCACAATGTTGGTTTTAAATACCGACCAAACATCACTCATAATTTCGACATTTACGTCACTCCAGCTTTTATCCAGCCGTTCGCTCAATTGCTTTTAGTTCATATCTTTCACACGTTGCTCTTTCAATCTTTCCACTATTATACGAACTTACTCTGTAGCAAACCCTTCACTAACTCTATTAGTTACTATATTATTATAGTGATCTGTGCTAACATCACTACAAAGTATAAAACAAAGTCTGCTTGTCCCTATGCTTAAATCTTAAAAACTATGCAACGGATTTTAATGCAGTTTTTTTTATAAATATAATGATTTACGAGGAAGAGTTAAAATATATATAATTGACGAGGGCGAAGCCGCTGGCTACGTCTAGCATAACATATGAGGTTAATTAAAGTTTCAACTTAAGAAGTTAAGACACCAGCAAAGATCTTTACACATCACAGACGCCTTATTTAGCGCATGGAAAACCACGACTTGTGTATTTCTGTCACATATCTCTTAGCTACAACTAAACAAAAAGTCTCCAAAAACATTATTTATTCAATTCAGAATATAGCTCTTACTTCTTTATGTTTCTTTTATTGTATTTTTTTAATAAAGATAATTCTCGCTCTGAAAGTAAATCTTCAATTGAGTGAAACTTTGTATGTAAATGTAACCTGCTTTTATATTATTATGTATGCAACGCGTATACACGTAAGTACACGAGTGAAACCATCTCTTATCATCCACCTGAACATACTCATATCTATCCATCACCTTATCTCAGCAAACAAAGCTATATCAGAAATGTAAATCACTAATAATTCTGAATGTATGCTACCCAAGAGTTCCGGCAGCTTTGGTCAACAGCGGCGTGTGCGTGGCCTGCTGGTCCTCACAGCACAGTAGTAGCGAGTCTAGACTCAGACTCGAGTCCTCGAGGTCGCCGCGGGATGCGGGCGTGCACGCTACCAGCGTCGCGAGGTAGCGCTCCTACAAATTAACTCATACCTTATTAATATGTTTTAAAACAGCGTCACTACAAAAATATCTATTAAGGAATTAGAATAATATTCACAAAATATGACGGTTTTACATTAAAATAAAACCGATATTATGTGCCGAGAGAAAACATACAGCATTGCTGTGAAGAAGCAGTTGTATACTTATCGTCTTGTCTATGGTCGACTCGATGGATTACGTCACTTTGTCTTGTTAGTTTTGCTATTGGTCACCAGTGTCGCTAGTGTGCCAGCAAGGGAGGGGCGCACGCGCCGCCATCTTAAAGTTCATAGTCTTCACCAGGAAGTACTTCCCGCAATGTTGTATGTTTTCTCTCGGCACATAATATCGGTTTTATTTTAATGTAAAACCGTCATATTAATGTGCCTCCCGGAAAACATACAGCATTGCTGTGAAGATGTGTTTGTTATCTGCTGGTGATAAACGCTATATATAATATCACAACGCTATGATGAAGTATGAGAAAAATAATGAAATCAATATGCTTGGATTATTGTATTGTTCATTTATTTTTTACTAATTTGTAGTTACATGAAATTAGAAACATAATACAAAATTATTTAGTTTATATGATAAATTACAGTAACTGAAAACTTGATTTACATCAATTACCGCAATATTATACAATTACTGATGCTGACGATGATTTAATATATATAACAAGTTTAAATTAATCAAAACGACGTAAATGATTTAAAGAATGAGGTGCGTTCATTCTGTGGAATTTCTATCTGTCGACAATAGTGATTAAAAAACGTATTGGATGATTTCCAGTTCCCACAGGATAGTATCTCGTCGATAGGTAAATTATCTAGCCATCTCCTGGAAGCCACGGCTGATCTGCAGCTGCCTGGGGTTGCAGTGATCCCACTGTCTCGAAGAACTGTGCGGACCCAATTACCAATAACAGTGCGTGATGCCTCTTTAGCCTGGCCACAAATAGTAACAAAGAGACTATTGAGGTTGCTGTCAGCTCTTCTAGGTTGTGTTTTTTCTATTAGCCGTCTCGTTAATGTGACTGGACATATATTTTCGTCAGGATGCTTAGAGATTTTCCATGCTGATTGTCGATGACAGTGAGTGTCGGTTTTGGATCCGAATGCAGGTATTAAGATAATGTTGTCTCCATTATCATGGAAGTTATTTGAAGATGTTCTCAAGAGAGTTAAGTCGTGGACACGGCGTCCCGATGCTAACAACAGAATGATCGCTGCTCGCCGAGATACATCAAACAAAGTGTTCTTCGGTGGATTAGATGACAGCCATTCCAACACGATTATCGGGTCCCATGTCGTTGGCATTCTGGTCGACTTTGGCTTAGCCATTCCAATAGCTTTGAGAACGTGTTTGATAATGAACTGAGAGAATGTTTGTTGTTCTACATGTGGCCCACAAAATGTCATAATAGTCGATTTGTGCACTAGTATAGTACTATATGCGAGGTTTTCATTCGCTAGTAAGTTTATGAGAAATCTGGCGACATCTGTTGCTTGCGGAGTTCTGGGATTTAGCCTGTATTTAGAGCACCAGGATAGCCATCGTTTTATTGCTGGTAAGTAAGTGGAGAGAGTTGACCGTCGCCAACTAGTTTTGAGAATTTCTCTTTCTTGTGCCGACCAATCTTTTATTTGTTCGCCCCACCCCTAACTTTCCAGATCTTCAGCGACAATGTTTGAACCTGTGGGGGAGGCCGCATTGTTGTCATGTCTATCAGGGTTTCTGACAGGTTCTGGAGTTCGTATGGGTGATCTAGTGCTCGTGTCTTCAGGTCCTGTAGCCAAAATACCTGGGGCCACTCTGGGGCTACTATCAGATACGTTCCTTTCGCACAATTCAGATGTGTCAGCACTCTTGGTAGGAGGCTTGGCGGAGGAAATACCCAAGCCAGTTTGTAATTCCAGGGCCTGCTGAAGGCGTCTATATAACTTGCGGATCGATCTCTGCAATCGATCGAGACGTATGTCGGCACGACCGCAGTCTCTTTGGACGCGAACAGGTCTATCTCGGGTTGACCCCATTTCCGAAATACTTGTCGAGTTGCTTCCGGTATCAGATGCCATTCTGCGGGGCTTCTTCCTCGAGATAATCGGTCCGCTATTATGTTGTATCGTCCCGGCAGATAATAAACTGAAAGAATTATTTTGTTTTGGTCTGTAAGTTGTAGCAGTTTGAACGTCAGGTTCAGCATGGCCAAGGATTTGGTGCCGCCTTCTTTCCGAATGTACGTAATTAAAGTCCGATTGTCCGATTGAATTAACACATGACCACCTATTAGTTTCCTTAGATTCATTTTGATCGCCGCAAATACTGCGTACAACTCTTTTTTGTTGCTGTGCCAAGTTTGTTGGAGGTTTGACCATGTCCCTGACATGGTTTGTCCGTCCAATTGGGCCCCCCAACCCGTGTCTGAAGCATCTGTTGACAAGAAGTGGCTGATAGGCTTCTTGTGTATTGGCGCTGAGCAATGGGTGGCTCCGCGCCACCACATTATCTCTCGATGCATCTGCGGTGGTATAGGTTGCACTTGCCGGGGGTATTTCGGGTTGAAATATCTGAGAAATATTTGCGAGTGATGACAGTTTAGTCGGCCACGCGGGACAACGAAATTGGCAAAGTTTAGTTGTCCCAGTAGTGCTTGCAGTTGTCGCAGATTTATGTATTTTTTGTTTAGGTATAAATCTAAGGTTTCGTTTAGGTGGTCTATTTTTTTGGTTGGTAAGGTCATTATATTCTTGTTCGTTTGCCACCGTATACCCAGATATTCCAGGTCTTGTGTCGGAACTAGTATGGATTTTTGGTAATTGATCATCCATCCCAGTTGCTCCAAGTGCCTTACAGCTTCCGCAGCTTGAAGGTCTAACTTGGTTCGGTCCTGATGGGCCAGAAGAAAGTCGTCTAGGTAGACTAGAACTCGACATTCTTTCGCACGCAAGGTCTCCGCGACCCAGCATGTTATTGAAGAGAAAAGATGTGGCGCTGAAGCCAGCCCGAAGGGTAAGCATGTCATTTCGTAAATATGACCTTGGTAACTGATTCTCAGGAAAGGTCTGTGTGATTTGTGCATAGGCACGTGAAAATAAGCCTGTGAAATATCTAGTTTTATCATCCAGTCCCCGGGTTGGAGGAATTCTGGAACTGTCGTGTGAGATATTAATCGGAAAGGCTTTGTCTTGACGTATTTGTTGAGCTCGCGAAGATCGAAAATTGGACGCATCGTTCCATCGCTTTTCTTCCGCAGAAAAACTTTAGAAATAAAACTCGGTGTTTTTGTCTCTACTGGTAGCAGAATGTGCTGATCCAGTAATTCGTAAATTATTTGAGACATTGCTGGGGTGCTTTTCGTTGCATATCGGTTGATTATTGCTTTTGTAGGCCAAATCAAGGGGGGTTTTTCTGAGAAGGGTATCCGAGATCCCGTGATTGCAGACATTATAAATTTGTTGGCGTCCATTGCTTGCCATTTGGTCTTGAACATAGCAAGGTGCCCCCCCCTTGAATACTGCTAGAGGATAGTCATTTGTTTCGCTTATCTTTGTTCCGAAATGTATGATTTTTCCGTGTTTATTGTTGTCGGATTTCCCTTTGAAGACTTGTCTCGTTTGTTGTTTTTTGTCAGAGTTTTGACCAGAGTATGCGGATTTTCTTTGACTGAACGATTTTGATGAAGATGGTTCACTCGATTTGTTCTTCACGAAAGACTTCTCCTTAGAAGTGGGTGTAGGTGTCAGCCAGTGGTGAGGGCCTCCGAGCGACTGGATCAGTGATAAAAGCGAGGCTTTATCGGACAAAAACTCGTCACTGGGAGGTATGTTGTTGAGCGCAGCTTGTATATTTTTGTTTGGTATTTCTGCGATTAGTCTTGATCGCCTAACCTGTACACATTCCGCTCTTTTCCCGCACACAATTTATAAAGTTTGTTCCGCGTTTTTATAAGAGGGCGATGATTCACCGAACGTTGAGCTCATTTTGTTAAAAAGGTTATCGCCGTTTAGTTCATTTGGATTTTTGCAAGCCCAATCTAAAATGTCTTGTAAACCTGACTAACAATTCTTTTTGGTATAATAAAGCATTTGTCAGCCCGGCGACAACCAGCTCCGTGGGGGCCAAATAGTCTTTCCCTTTGTTTAAGCAACACAACTCATCATTTGTTTTTAGGTTGCAGAAGCCTGGAGTCGCCGTTACTTCCGCTAATGCTTTATTATAACGTACGTGTTGTCATACTGGTGAGTTAAAATGGTTTAACTCATTTAACTGTTTTAACTGGTTCTCATCCGCGGGTTTTAGATGTTTTTTCTCGTCAAAGTTTGTTTTGCAAGTACCCAACTGCAAGGTTTTCGAGGTCGTTGCAGCCGGGTTGTTTTAAAAAGAACTGTTTATTTTTTCTTGTTCCGCGGTGTTATAGCGCTCATTTTGCTGTTGTATAATTAAATTGGTAAGGAGACTCACCTGTTCAAAGAGGACGTCGATCCTAGGATCGACGGTTACCTCAGATTCCTTCTTGCGCCGTTTCCTCGGGGGACTCTCGCTTTCTGCTTCGCTGCTGGACCCACTCGAGCTCGACGTACTGTTTTCTCGGCACTGGTTCTCCTCAGGTTCCAATATTTGAGCGTCGATATTGCTTTCGGGATCGTGAACGTGATCCATAGCGATATCTAACAACGGGTATTTTTAGCAACGCGTATTCACTAACCGTAAATATTATTTGCAATTACTTTAACACTGTATATATAACCGTTATTTTTAATTATTTAAAGTAAAATTTGTGAGATTGCACGGATTGTTGTGGATTTCGACCACTCGCGACGAAAGTTCACAACGCTATGAACGTTAAGATGGCGGCGCGTGCGCCCCTCCCTTGCTGGCACACTAGCGACACTGGTGACCAATAGCAAAACTAACAAGACAAAGTGACGTAATCCATCGAGTCGACCATAGACAAGACGATAAGTATACAACTGCTTCTTCACAGCAATAAATAATTTGCATTTACGCGCGACTAGCCAGGCTGCCATCCAATTTCAGTTAGTCTATTTCGCAGTTAAATAAATTCACAAGTTAGCTAGTTTCCCACATAGATCAATATACGATGTTATTTTAACATCTTCGATGAGATTTTCTGTTATTTATACATTTTCGACGATGTTTGATGTTGTGAAGCTAACCACCTAAGTTAGAAGGACTAACTAAGTATGATGAGAAATTCGCAGCAAGAAAACCAAAAATACTAATATAAAAAGTTCAACGGCGCATAGGATCAATCGCGACTTAACCTAAAATGTAAACAAGGTGAATGTACAGTCGAACAAGTTCCCACTAGACCACCATAAGGGCCAGAATCCCTCAGCAAGACATCTTCGCTTTCAATGCTACTTTACACATACACATTGAAAACCAGTTTCTAGTGTGACTCGACTCTATGACCGAGCCAAGGGATTTTGTTTTCAAACTGGTCCACCGCCGACTTGTTTGATTGTACACGCTTAGGCGTGCATATATACGTGCACGCCAAAGCGTAATTTTTGGTTTCTCAACATATTTACTTTGTACATCCCATACCTTAAAATTCGTTTGGCGTAGTCATTTATGTTACAAACTAAAGAATGCTAGTAGCTATGCCCGGTCATTTCTCTTTAGTTAATAGTTTTTTCCTGATCCCGAGGAATTTCGGCAAATTCTTAGTGCACCCCTATGGTCCCCAAAGAACACACATGCCTAATATCAGCTTCTTGAACCAACCAAACCAAATATGCTAAAGTGGCCTCCTATTTTTATGCAGACGACAGGCGTGTACAAGTCTAAATTTTTTCCACATTGTTTTTTTTTTCATGTCCTTCGTCTTCGTCTGATTTAAAAATAAACACTTTTTCTTTCTCTTTCTTTCAAAAATAGTTTTGGCTGTGCGTTGTTTGTGAGTCAGTCAGTAACGCAAGAGTTTTATACTGATTGTAATACATACTTGTTCTAAACTGGAGGTAGTTTCGGTGCCACTCTGGGCGGTGCCTTGCGTCTGATGGCTGGACTTCAACATGCCGATCACTCCTTTATGATGAGGCGCTGCTGATCTGAAGACAAGGGGGAAACATTATCGTCGTTATAGCCTAAGCCCAATGTGATAATTTGGAGGAAAGAAGATGTGCTGTTCCTTCAGCTAGAAAGGGAATCTTCTGGCCAAGCTGGCTGGCAGCGACTGAAGAGCCGAAAATCGAGCTCATTAGTGTGCCATTGGAAATGTCTTTATTCAGAAGTCGACTATTACAAGCTGATGATGATGTAGTATTTTTATTTAAATGACGTTGAACCGTCAGTCTCGGTTGTCATGGAGATCTTTGATAGTCGTTACGGGGACTCAGTACTCTCAATTACACTTACACTAACACGAGTCTAAGCCATGGTATTTTGCTATTTCCTTGGAATGTGGAGGTCAGACCGTAGTCACTCTGTGGAAAAGCTGATATCTTATGTACCAACTAAACGATAGCGATAGTAAAAATAGAAGCGAATGCTATTTAGGCCCTCTGGTTAAACTAGTAAGTGGAACTCAGGCTGCAAAGTTTGTTGGACGATGATGATTTTAGTATATACCTGGCTAATAAGGCGTGTGTCCTGGGATGTCTCCACGTGATGACAGGCAGCCTGCCCTGTCGGTAGCAGCGCGCGATGCGACGTAACGAGTCGTCGCCGAAACTCTCCGGCACTGGGATGACGGCTGGGTAACTGTAACGAAAAAAAAAAACATTATATAACTCCGTTTTTTCCATCATAAATCCTGTTCCCATCTTTTCGTTGATAGCTTTTGAATAAATTCAGATGATTATAAACCTTAGCGACCCTTATCTTAAGACTAAGAAAAGCAAACGGCGTGCGTGAAAGAATTATCGTTCAAGGTGGTTTAAACTGAAACCGTCAATGAGTATCTATTTGGGTCAAATTTTCTTTTTCAGGACAAAATTTAGTAGAGAAGTTGCACTGGCGGCTGCGCTAGACGTGTTCGACTGTACGTACCTCCTACATATAGTGTAGGGCGCGTTAGCATGCGCCAGGCGGAAGGGCGGCTGCGCGAGACGTGTTCGACTGTACGTACCTCCTACATATAGTGTAGGGCGCGTTAGCATGCGCCAGGCGGAAGGGCGGCTGCGCGAGACGTGTTCGACTGTACGTACCTCCTACATATAGTGTAGGGCGCGTTAGCATGCGCCAGGCGGAAGGGCGGCTGCGCGAGACGTGTTCGACTGTACGTACCTCCTACATATAGTGTAGGGCGCGTTAGCATGCGCCAGGCGGAAGGGCGGCTGCGCGAGACGTGTTCGACTGTACGTACCTCCTACATATAGTGTAGGGCGCGTTAGCATGCGCCAGGCGGAAGGGCGGCTGCGCGAGACGTGTTCGACTGTACGTACCTCCTACATATAGTGTAGGGCGCGTTAGCATGCGCCAGGCGGAAGGGCGGCTGCGCGAGACGTGTTCGACTGTACGTACCTCCTACATATAGTGTAGGGCGCGTTAGCATGCGCCAGGCGGAAGGGCGGCTGCGCGAGACGTGTTCGACTGTACGTACCTCCTACATATAGTGTAGGGCGCGTTAGCATGCGCCAGGCGGAAGGGCGGCTGCGCGAGACGTGTTCGACTGTACGTACCTCCTACATATAGTGTAGGGCGCGTTAGCATGCGCCAGGCGGAAGGGCGGCTGCGCGAGACGTGTTCGACTGTACGTACCTCCTACATATAGTGTAGGGCGCGTTAGCATGCGCCAGGCGGAAGGGCGGCTGCGCGAGACGTGTTCGACTGTACGTACCTCCTACATATAGTGTAGGGCGCGTTAGCATGCGCCAGGCGGAAGGGCGGCTGCGCGAGACGTGTTCGACTGTACGTACCTCCTACATATAGTGTAGGGCGCGTTAGCATGCGCCAGGCGGAAGGGCGGCTGCGCGAGACGTGTTCGACTGTACGTACCTCCTACATATAGTGTAGGGCGCGTTAGCATGCGCCAGGCGGAAGGGCGGCTGCGCGAGACGTGTTCGACTGTACGTACCTCCTACATATAGTGTAGGGCGCGTTAGCATGCGCCAGGCGGAAGGGCGGCTGCGCGAGACGTGTTCGACTGTACGTACCTCCTACATATAGTGTAGGGCGCGTTAGCATGCGCCAGGCGGAAGGGCGGCTGCGCGAGACGTGTTCGACTGTACGTACCTCCTACATATAGTGTAGGGCGCGTTAGCATGCGCCAGGCGGAAGGGCGGCTGCGCGAGACGTGTTCGACTGTACGTACCTCCTACATATAGTGTAGGGCGCGTTAGCATGCGCCAGGCGGAAGGGCGGCTGCGCGAGACGTGTTCGACTGTACGTACCTCCTACATATAGTGTAGGGCGCGTTAGCATGCGCCAGGCGGAAGGGCGGCTGCGCGAGGCCGCAACGCGCCCAGTCACGCGCGTACACGCGCTCGCGTACGCGCTCTAGTGTACGCGCCGCCGGACTCTCAGAGCTCTCCGACACGCCCAGGTCTAGCTCCTCCACTGGAAGAAAAGCCAAGCTTGTATATCATCGTACATACAGAAATCAGTATCATAAACCGTAGTATGATTTCAATATGTAACACTCACGTAAACCCAAGAAAATATTTTATAGAAAATTTTATTAGTCATCGGGCGCATTTGGACAACCTTAATCCTGATTTAATAAAACTAAAAAGCAATACATAAAAAAACATTCTCATAAATAAGATAAAATAAATCTACTGTATCCGGCTCGAAGGACCAACTGCACTCTGTTGGAGTCTACTTGAGTCTCTGTTGGAGTCTAGTGCAAAATAGACTCTAACAGAGGCAAATAAATATCGGTTTAGATAGCAGAAAAAAAATTCTCGTCTAGCTATAATTCTAGGTCAAAGGTCTATCGCTTGGACTTAACAATGATCCTTCGAGCCGGATTTTATAACAGCAAGTTTTTTGAAAATAAATTAAATTGGCATAGGTACATCTTCAGTTTATCACGAGATCGACAAGGAATGAATAGCTTATGTTACTATGGCCTTGACTCACAATATTTTGACGCAAGTTAGGAATATTTGGCATTAGAAGTTAATGTCTAACATTGCACCATGAAAGGCTGTTTGATAAAACAAATTAAAGCACTATCTTTTATACTCACATGACAACGTATCAGCTGAAAGCGATGACATAAGTGGAGGTGATGTGAGCGATCGCGCGTCTGCCGATGGTAGCACATACTTCTGTCGCTTGGACGGCTTTGGCTTCAGACCGGCTTTTCGGGCCGTTTTCAACAAGGTCTTCTTCGCAAAACCTCTGTAAAAGTATATGCGAAAATATGGAACAATCTGAAACTACTGGTGATGCAAAGATTATGCGCGCGCCTTTAGCGGCGAAATTTAAAAGCTATCTAAGAACGACATTTTTGACAGCTTTCAATATAATTTTGCAATGTAAATTGTGTTGTGAGCTGTCAAAAATGTCAAAAGTAGTTGTGATCTGTGAGTATCGTTCTTAGACAACTTCTAAATGTCACCGCTAGAGTCGCTAGTAAGAAACTAAGAATCTTAGCATCGCCAATATTGATTTGTATAATAATTAATCTAATTGTAGCATTTTCCAATTAGACAGGTCACTGTCTGCCAGCCAGATTGGGCACCGTTGGTACCGTTCTCTAAGGCCTTTGCCATATTTGACGGAAATTCCGTCGCGGATCTTCAGTTACGGTAAACGCTGAGAGCAATCAAAACGACGGATCATCCGCATAGTGTGCCTAGTATTGGTTATTTATATAGAATAACTTGTATAGGCGTTCCGCCGTGGAAGATCCGCGACGGAATTTCCGTCAAGTCAGAGGCGACATCGGTCACCGCGGCGTAGCAAAGCGCACCATGTACTAGTCGACCAAGCCAACTAGACGAATGTCAACGTGACAAAATTCAACATAATTCAATAATTATAAACCAGAAATTATTTATCGTAACGTTCGAACGCGGCGTGTGAACGTACAATGCGCCTGCTACCGATTGCAGGAATTTCTGGATTATAATTGTTGAATTATGTTGAATTTTGTCACGTTGACATTCGTCTAGTTGGCTTGGTCGACTAGTACAACGAAAACGCTCAACGCTGCCGCCGCTGCTATAGGCTATGGCCGGGCCGTTATATGCGCCCAGTGCATGCTCCAACAACAGCTTACTCAAAAATTTGCCAATATATACCCAAGTGTAAGACAGCATAAAAAGAACTGTCTGATCTGTCTTTGTAGTCCTTGTCTGTCTGGTCTGTCTTTGTAGTCCTAGTCTGGTATTATCTGCGTCCTGTTCATGGGCACCACTGGCACCCTTCTAGTTCCGGCACGGGCTTGCAAGTTGTCGTGTAGTGTAGGTACCGTAGCGTGTGGTGTTTGGGCTGTTGAGCGGCCTGCGGCGGCGGCGCGCGGGGAGCCAGCGCGAAGTGTAACAGCGGGTGCTCGGGGTGGCGGAGGCGCGCCGCCTGCTTGCGGAACGACTCCACCGCCTCGCTGCTCACCTCCTCGTCTAGCGCCACCTGACAACAACGTGCACATTCTTACGTTACCAATCGGCGATGAAGCCTCGCTAAATAAACTTGTATATTTACACACAGTAGGTTAAGTCAACACCACATTGGGCGGGCGCGTTACATTTGAACGACGTCCAGCATTTGAACGACGCGAACACCAAAACAGCGTGAACGACGCGCGCATACTTACTCACTTACGTGACAAGCTTACGGTGCATGTACGGCGTGGATGCGCGCACGCTAATCTTGTGACGGACTAAAACACGAGCGGCGGATAAACGGGTAACGGGGTTGCGAGCTCGGTGCATTAAGAAGGGATTTCTTAAAATGCCGACAAGATCATGGAAAATTACACAAAATGTGGCAAAACTGCGGGCATCCTCTAGTAGTAATATATTTGTATTATACTCGAAGTGGAAAACCAATTTTCAGATCTCTTCCAACTTTCCATTAGTAGGGTTGGCGTGCGACGAGTCCACAAAATATCGACATTTAACTAATCAACCTGCAATGACTAGGATATCTTTTTCTATTCTACGACATTCAGACAACACCATCTAGTCCTAAATTGAGAAGAACCTGTAGTATGGGCACAGAATAATTAGTACTTACGTACAGAAGCATCACTTCTCAAACCAATTTATTGAAAATGCGACTCTTGCTACTAAGCAACAAAATACAATTCAGCTCGCATAAGCACTCAGTGGCTACCGCGATATACATCTAACCGTTGCCGCTCTCTTCTAACAGGTTTTTTCTAGATAGGAGAGCCTTGCTGATTTCAGCATGAATGGGCCGGCTCGACCGGGGAAGTACTACCTTCTCACAGAAAATCGACGTAAAGTAACAGTACCTGAACTGTTGCGTTTCGTTCGGTGAGTGAGAGTGCCGGAGGCCCTATCCCCTATTCCTTCTCCCTCAACCCTCTCCTTATCCTATCCCTTTTCCTAACCCCAAGGGGCGGCAACGCACTTGTGACTCCTGTGGTGTTGCTTGTGTCCATGGGCGGCGGTAATTGCTTACCATCAGGCGATCCGCCTGCTCGTTTGCCGCCTTATACTATAAAAAAAAAAAAACACAACGCTGTCGCTGTCTGGCGCGCTAGGTATCGCGCTAGGGTTGTCGACTTGCCGCTGCTACTATAATATTTATTCATCGTCTATCTACCTACTTGACCACGTACCTATTGATAAATAATTATCCTATAAGTATCCTATCTCACTATTTGAGCTCGTAAAACAAAAACCACAAAAATTCTCGTCGTTTACATTTTCACTATACTAATTCTTAGTTATTTCCTAAACGTGTGGACCGATTTACATGATTCAAAGAGATAAAATGGTTTTTGAACTAGATCTTTAATTTGACTTCATAATCGTTGGGATAGCTCAACAAACAAAAAATCAAATTTTCAAGTTGCTCTCGTAAAATAAATAAAATCCAATTTTCAAGTTGCTTTCGACACACATCCGTTAAATAAGCAATAATTTGCACCAGACTTGTGATGAGACATTTTTGTTGTTCACTATTAAAATTAACGAGCGGTGACGACGCGGCGTGGAAGCCGCGCTAAAGTGTAGGCACTTATCGCTGTAGGTACGGCCGAGTGACGGAGGCCTGGTATGGGTCCCAGACAATGCACATAAATATAAGTAATACATATTTCTTTATAACAAATAACCATTCAAAGTTATTATCTCTCACCTTGATAAGCTGGAATGTAGCGGACCTCAGCTGCAGGCCCTCTTGTAACGACTGTTCCAAGTGCGGCAGGTAGTGCGTCCGGACCGCCTTCTCGCGCGTCAGCGAGCACAGCGGGAACGAACGGACCACCGTTTGTTCGCATGCTGGAAGCAAATTATTACTGAAATCACTTCTAAAACATACCTATCCTTTCAAAGTTTCATCATCGGACTTTATCCCAGAAGTATCCAAAACTTACGAACTTACACCCTTAAGCTTGGGTTCCAGGGCGTAAGTTCGTACCTGAATAACCTGGGGCCTGCTTACTAGTTTAACCAGATATGACAGAATATTAGCTTTTCCTCGGAGCGCTTGCCGCCTGATCTCCGCAACCCAAAGGGATAGCGATATTTCATGGCTCTGTCGAATGCCTGTCAAAAATCACCATGCCAGTCATGATCGAAGGCCTAACGTGTTCTCCGTGAGAGCGATACTTAACAATTAAGACCCAAATAACTTCGAAAGCTCAGTTAGTCCTCGGAGAACACATTCAACCGTCAGTCCTAGCTGTCATGAAGACCTCTCGTTGGCTCGTTATAGTTAGTCAGCAGCCTCAAATTAACGGATACTGGTCTAAACCATGGAATATGGCTATTCCTTTGTGTTTGTCAGGCGGCAGCTGTTGCGCTGTAGGAAAGCTAACATTCTGTCAAATCTGATTGGACTTGTAAGCAAACCCCGGGCTCCAAGGGAGTCTTGGATGCAACTGGGATAGCGCTAGGACTATGTTGGTGAACTTCGAAAAGTCAGTGTTACGGCAGGCTATGTATGTCCTTCGACTGAGGAGATGATATCTTTATGAGTCTATTTCAACTTACCATAAGGGTCGGTAGGCGTCCCCTTGAACACGATCCGGTAGTTGGTGAGGAAGAGCGCGCCCTCTGCCGGCAGCAGCGGCGTGTGGCGGCCGTCGCTCACGAGGTACGCGCGCAGCGCCGGCACCGACACCGTCTCGCCCGGCACTAGCGCCGGCGCCACTATGCGCGGCTACAACATGGATGGAACGGGTCAGGATTTGCTGTCATGGAGAAAAAACCCCAACCCAGCCCTAGGCTACAACACACATGAAACTGGTCAGGGTTTGCTGGCATGAAAACCCCTAACCTAACCCTAGGCTACAACTATAACACACAAGAAACGGATCAGCATTTGCTGACGTGCTGGAAAAACCCTAACCGAACCCTAGGCTACAACACACATGGAACGGGTCAGCATTTGCTGTCATGAAAAAGCCTTAAACTAACCCTATGCTAAAACACACATAAAACGAGTCAGCATTTACCGTCGTGGTGGCAAAACCCTAACCTAAACCTAGGCTACAACTATAACACACATGAAACGGATCAGCATTTGCTGACGTGCTGGAAAAACCCTAACCGAACCTTAGGCTACAACACACATGGAACGAGTCAGCATTTGCTGTCATGAAAAAGCCTTAAACTAACCCTATGCTAAAACACACATAAAACGAGTCAGCATTTACCATCGTGGTGGCAAAACCCTAACCTAACCTAACCCTAGGCTATAACACACATGGAACGGGTCAGCACTTGCTGTCATGAAAACGGCCCTAAACTAACCCTATACTAAAACACACAGAAAACGGGTCAGGATTTACAGTCGTGGTGGCAAAACCCTAACCTAACCCTAGAAGAAAGAATCTGAAATTGCCCATGACCTATTATATTGGTTTCGGTTGATAAAACCTACTCTCACTATGATCAGGTCCCCCCTCCTCTCCCTCAATAAACAAAAACCGTGAATCCATCACAATTGTCTCAGCAACGAAAGCCTTGGAGCCTAAGGACAGGCAGCAGCCTGTCGAGTCGAGTCGAGTCGTTAGACTAGCAAGTCTAACGACTTACTGAATATAAGGTTTCTGAGTAAAGACTTAGTGAATATTAGTTTTCTGAGTGAATGCAAGAGATATTGTCACTGAATGAAGGTGTGACCGAGTGTCGCAGTACTGCATAACAAGCTTTTCTCAATGCAAACTCCGTAATAGTTTGATTTATCCAGTTGTGGTCGTTTTTTGTTTTTCGATTATTTTGGAAAGGTTGAAATATAGTGTCACTAACTTCGATTTTCTCATGCTCGTATTATGCAGATATGCAATAGCTTATCCTCAAGATGGTATTCAAATTTTATTGAGACAGAGCATTATGATTAAAATAAAAAAATACTACTGAGTTAGTTAAGATTCCTAAATATCTTTATATCTATAAAAATACTCACGTGTCTGTGAATTGAGCGGTTAATGTTATGCCGATTAACTGATGAATTGATTTTCTAATAACTACTCAACCATCTTACTTAACAACATCAAATTGCGGCACGAATTTTAAGCGCTGGCCATAAATGTGTAATTAGGGTAGTCGGAAATTCAGATATTTTTTTTTTACTACAAACGGTTCCAGCATGAATGATTCTGATTGACTTATCTGGGTGATCTTGTCATCAAGCATATAATGTATGAGTGTATTGGGACGCTACAAGCCTTTCTTTCCCAGCGCTCAACATCCGTACAGCGATTTTAAATACTACTTTCGCTAGCTGTTAGTCTTTTACATAAACATATGATTTTAGAACTAACTTCCCATAATAAGAAGAAAAGATACCTACATTTTTGTAGTACAAAGTAGTAAGGTATGTGTGAAATTTGTGCCCTTTTATAGTACATGTTTGAATATAATGCAAGGTTGAAAGAATTAAGGCCGACCTCACATTGGGCGTCAGCGTTCTACGAGCGTACGCCCAGCGTGCGCTCGGCGTTCACTCTATAGTACAAAGTGAATGCCGGGCGCACGCCGGACGGACGACGAGCGTACGCTTGAGGAACGCTCATGAGCGCTGTGAGGGAGGCCTTAAAATAATCTGATTTAAATGTGAAGAACAGTGGTTAACATAAAGTAAATATAGTGAATTTAAAAAATGCAGTTACTTTATAAAAAGGTTCTTGATTCCCATAACAAAAAAGAAGTAAAGATCATTGCTCCGATCGCATGTCACAGGGTTAACATCATCATGATTTATGCACATCGGAGGAACTGCATAGCTAGAAGTACCCGTATATTTAAATAATGTTTTTAATAAAAATCAGGTTCAGGAAACCATCAAAATATAGTACTCTGATAATGTAGCTTGAACCGAAACGCAACGGTAAGAAAACTGCTGCTTAGTGTTGCGAGTCTGATGCTACTTCAGTCCAGCTCTATCTCTCGCAAAAATCTATTTCATTTGGTAGATGATTAATTTTACTTAATTAAAGATTTGAAAAAAAAAACTGCCAAGCTGAAAAATGCTTGTAATGATACTCTTGTCGTTTGGTTCTATACAAGTCTGGTGTTGGTTTCTTTTTAGTGAAAACTAAGTATCCCATGCAGTAATATGCTTTGCCATGGGGTTGAGGGTGAATGAGATAGAAGTGTATTTGATAACGATGTGATTATGTGCTCCAACTGTCTCTAATGCCTATGTGAGATGGCCAAAACAACATATAACGCTTTACATAGTTGTAAAGTGATCATCAGTAGTCATTCTACAAATCTGTATAAAGGTTCTTGAATACCAAAAATATAATTAAAAGAAAATATAATAAAAATCCTACTAGTAACTTGATTGAAGAACTGACGATCGATTTACAACTTGAAATAGCAAAAAAGCTGTTACAATGAAGGTTAGGTAAACAGCACAATCAGAAAATAGAAAAACGTGAGAAATAAAAAATATATTTATTTTAAGACAAAATAAATTCAGAATAACAGATAAAAATTATGTAATGTCAATGAAATCGCATGCAACTTTAAAATTAGTAAGTAAACATAATGAATATAACATTCTAAAATTAAACAAATGTATTGAAAATATTATGACATGGCATATTATTATGTTTACCACAAAAAAATATTTTCAACAAAAATCGTCAACAATTAACATGTAGCAAACAAGTAAGTACGAACTTAACAAAATGACTAAAATTAATGACTTTGACACTATATTCTATCAAAAATATGACATTTAAAATGTATTTTTTTCATAATAATATTCACTCAAATAAGGGATATATTATAGCCGCAGAATTAATATATTAAAAAAGAGTTATCGGTGCCTTAATTTGATTATACAATGCACTCTTTTTAGGTTTACCAAGCACTATAATTAAAACTGTATTTGTTGTCTAACTTTACAGGCTAAAAATGAACCTTTACATCTAATACGAGGTAGTAAATTTTACTACCTACTCTATAAATCAATATAAGTCTTATAAATCAAGACAATGGGCATGTTTCCTGTAGATAAAATAAATCATATAAGTTATGTTATCTAATTTATTTCATAATGGCACTTTCATTCATCAATTGAAGATTAAACTGTATATTCACATTTTTATTGTCACTAGTGCACATTGTATACAAAATCCATAGAAAGAGATTGTTATGACATTTCAGTAACAGTGTCTGATTTGACTAGTTGGAATCATTCCTATTGTAGAGTTATTCTTAGAGAAATACTTGTTAATATAATTTCAGAATACTTTAAATCACGTCAGTATTATTTAAATTATAATTTCAGTCAACATGTTAATTTTTTATAATATTTTAAACCTAAAATGAAGGTAACTCTAATATGCTATGATGACTAAAAAGTCAACTATCGTTAAAACTCATCCACATTTCGAGAGTAATCACCCATACTTGTTTTAATAACTACATACTGTCATCAAACCATAGAGACGAGATAAATTATGAAAATATTGTGTTATTGAAATATGCACCTTAATATGAGGTAGCTAAGTTGAAACTTATTTTTTTTTTTAATTCGTTACCTAAAACGATATTTTTAGTATAGTGCAAACCTCGTTATGAGTAATATTATGAAAAAAGAAACATATATTCTGAAAAAGTGAAAATAAAAGTAGTTGTTCTATTGTTCCATACATTTTGCCGAGCTCAAAGTTTATTTTACTTTTCTTTTTTTTATGTCAATTTCCACATTAGGAATAGATCGTGTCGTGGGAGACTTTGCAATCACACAACCTGGTTGTGTGATTGAACACCCAGGCTCGAAACAACAATTTATGGATCACGCAGTGTCAAGCGGCGAGGCGGCCGCTTAAACTTCTACGCCAACAGTGCAGTTAAAGTTTAATTTAGTATGGAGCTGCTTTCGACAATATCTCGGAACAAAGTTATTCATAATAATTAGTACAATTACCACAGAGCTTTGCACTATACTTAGAACAACTTTTCTTCTACAACTGTCTATAATTTTTAAAATAAATTTATCTCGTCTCATTGTCTAGCTCCTCATGTATAATATCATCAGTAATATCGGTGGAGTATATAACAAGTGTGTGGGGTACCTTCTGCACGGGCGGCAGGCGGCGGCTCTCGCGCGCGACGGCGTCCAAGGTCTCGAGGTGCATGTGCACGACGCCCGGGATCATCTGGTGCAGGCAGCGGACGTGGTCCGCCGTCACACCGCCCTCCGTGCACACCTACGGGACAGACAAGATCATAAATATCTACTAATCTTTGACTAAAAGACTGCCTCGTGGTCTAGAAGATAACGTATGTATCTAGTAATCGAAAGGACAAAAATATTACTGAATTTTTCGAATTCACAGTAACAGCACGGAGTCTGGAAATATGCCCCGTAACGGCAATAGGTTCGACCCCCCCCCCCCCCCGTGGAGTCTGCCAATGTATGCAGGGCTGTAATATTACAACCCTGCTCGGAAAAACTCAGTAACACTTTCGCCCGATCTGGGAATCGAACCCGGTACCGCCCAATCAACAGACACATACGCAATCCACTAGACCACGGAGGCAGTCAGTAACAAGACTATTACTAATTTCAACTGAGATCTTACTTTGTCAACGAATCGTGAGACCATTTTGATGACGTTGTTGCCGGCCTCACCAGGGTCTGCCTCTTCGAACCCTGACTCCGCGTCCACACTGTCCGATTCTGCCACACTGCACAGAAAAAAATACATACCTACATGCTTTTTTTACTGAAAAATATCATTCCTTTTCTAAATTATTTTTTTAAGTGAAAACGTTCTTAAGGCTAACAAATCAGAATATGTACTACATTGAGATGATTGACGTATAAAACATTAACTGACAAACATTTAGGAATATCTATTTATTATATATTATGCTAATTTCATCTAGTTTCTTTCGCACATAACAACATTTGGAGGCCACATGCCTGTTTCCTTCCTGGTAGGATAAGTTTAGTTAGGCGACCGTGCCAGGCATAAAAATAGTTGTGGAGGAATTGTCATCATCGTCTTAGCCCACTTTCACCTTGAAGTACGAGGGCCGCTAGTCTAATCCGAGGGGCGATTCAGAATCGTTCGATATCTCATTTGACATTCGATTCCGTTAATTGTCAAACGGGCTACCTCATTTTTTGTCAAAACTATCGCATTTCCTATCAATTTTATGCATTCAGTATGAAGTAAATTCATAAATAAACCGAATTCAATGAATTTTTGTTCAAAATATCTCTCATAGGCGGCTATAAGACGAGGACAATAATTTGACATATCGTACGATTACTTGTCGTGACATTCTGAATCGGCCTGCAGATTTGATAGAATAGTTAGGCTTACTGTCCACGGACGCGTCTTTTGACGAATGCATGCAACCTACAAATGACGGCAGGCGTATTTTGCATATTTGCTATGTCCACGCTGCGTCATGTAATCGTCATGCAATCGTCAATCACGCTACAAAACATCTCAGTTTTTTTTCAACTAGCATTGAGAAAGCGTGTCTTTTCGTTGTGAAGAAATAGTGACGGTGGTGTTTTTTAGGCATCGGCTTTGGGAAGGTGGTTAGAAAGAGATGGCTTAAATGTTCCAAATTCAGGATCACCTTTACCAAACGATGACATTACTGGAAACATTCATTTCCATATTACTTTGTTGGGGACAACGCATTCCCTTTGAAAAAGTATTTAATGAGACCATATTCAGTGAGAAACTTGGACAACGTTTAAAGAATATGTAATTACAGATTGAGTCGTGGACGAAAGACGATTGGATGTGTTTTCGGAATGATATCACAAAAATTTCAAGTTCTTTTGAAACCTATTGTATGTCGCAAATATGCCACTATAATTTTTATAATAAAATGCATATGTATTTTACATAACTACATACGCAAACAAGAAGGATTGCATTACACCATCAGTAGATTCAGTGAATCGGCAATACAAAGACAAAGGCCGATTTTAATACCTAATATGACTTTTGTTAACACACCTATTAGTTTACGTAACTATTTATCAAATTATTTGTTGAAACCTGACTGTGCACTGCCTTGGCAGTGGAATTACTGTGTGATTGAATAAATAAAAACTTATTGTTACTTACCCACCAGAAGTGTGTTAATAAATAAATAAAATACTTATTATTACTAACCAGGAGTGTTTGTTTTTTGTGCCACTTCACTCCAAGCTCTATCGGTTATATATTTTCTGGAGTATTCCAGCAGTTTATTGTTATATAAACATGGATATTCTTCTATAATGTTAACAAAATTCACCGCCGAGCCCGCCATTTTGTAATACAAATCAACAAGTGTGCGTCTCGCGCGTCGATCGAGTAGTGACATGCTGCCGCACGCACCGCATGACGACCGCATGACGTGCGGTTGACGCGACGTTGCCGCACCGTGGACACAGTTTTGATTGTTTATACGTAAGATGCAAGCATTCGTCTTGCAATCGTCAATTGACGAAAGCGTGCGCATGACGTGCGGTTTACGTGGACAATAGGCCTTAGTCATCGTATGACTTCAGCAGCGCGATTTAGGGTCCAGTTCCGTCGATGTCCGATAGATGTCGCCAGTGTTGATTGTCGTCTTTATATTTAGCTATACTAACTAGTAGGTACTAGTAACACTATTGTACAGTTCTATATAGCAACTACTGTACTAACCTATTAGTAATGCTATTAGAAGCGCGGTCGGCATCATCGTGTCTGGCGTCGTTACGTCGTGCGGCGCCCTCTAGCGGCAGCAGCAGGTACACCATGCGGTTCGCGTAGTGGATCGCCTGGCTGTACAGCGTCGACTCTTCGCTTGCTATCAACTCGCGTTGCTTTTCTAGATAAAAAAGAAAGTTTGATTAGTAACAGCAGATATAATAACTGTTGTATCAAAATCTGCTACCATTAATATAAATTAACATAGCATAGTAAATTTGGTCATAAATGAGCGAAAAATGCGACATTGGAAGTGTAACGCTGGAAATATGTGGACAGAACCAGCACTGAACTGTCAAATGGCATCGCGATTTCATTTTTTTACATACATATCGCCACGCCTTTTATCCCCGAAGGGGTAGGCAGAGGTGTATTTCTACACCCACTTTTCGCCAGATATACTTTAGTCCCACGTAATAAGGGGCGAGCCTATTGCCGTACCGGGCACATTTCCAGACTCCGTGCTGCTACTGAGAATTTCGTGACAGAAAAACCCAATAACACTGCCCGACCCAGGAATCGAACCCGGGACCTCCCGATCCCACGCGCAAATTTATGCCGCGAGACCAACAAGGCAGTCGTATTGGGTTTGATGTCGAGTTTTCCGTCTCTACGTAAAGATGGTATTTGCATCATGATATCCCTTAGTCGCCTCTTACGACACCCACGGGAAGATAAGGGGTGGTGACACTTGTATTCTATGCCGTCAACCACGCGGCAGCTCAAAGAATTTATTTTTTCATTCATTTTTTTAAAGAACTTATATCTTGGTGCATAGGGTCGGAAGGGTAAGTTCTTGGTCGGACCAAGAACTTAGGGTCCCAAGCCAACCTCACCTGCAAGTGGTGCAAATGCCGATCAACGGACGAGGCTCTGGCAAACAAAATATCCCAATAAGCGGCAATAGGCTCGCCACCTATTACGTGCGATCAAAACACTGTCGAAAAGTGGGCGTTTAATATGCCTCTGCCTACCCCTTCGGGGAAACAGGCGTGAGTCTATGTATGTATGTACTTATATCTTAACAACCAAGTCGTGTTAGTTTCAGAAATAAATGCTCGGGATGAAACACTCGTATTATTTTTGGGATATCGATATATATAAACGCATATATATAACTACTTATTCAACCCTGGCGGTTGAATAAGTAGTCTAATGGATATCGTATGCGTCTGCTAATCAGGAGCTGTCGGGTTCGACCTCTGGCTCGGGCAAAACTGTTACAGAGTTTTGCCGAATTCTCTGTAGCAGCACGGAGATTGGCAATGAGCCCGGTTACGATAATAGGCACGTCCCCAATTACTTGGGACACATGACATCTCTGCCTACGTCCTCGGAGATACTGGCGTAAGACTATAAGACGTTGAGATAAGATAATTATAGGTATTTGGGTAGTGTGTTACCTTGTGGCAGTGTGGGCCATAACCGCATCTGTTCGGCCGCTATCTCCAGCGCGCTCGGCTCCTGAGCCTTCAGAAGAGAAATGTATTCCTCGTCATCTCTGAAACAACTTCAAGCGTCTTAATTACTAATATTATACTGGGTGCCATACATACGGAGTACAATGAATTATTTGTAATTTTAAACTCATAAGATATTTGTTGCGGAATATAAATATATCTACTTAAGTAGTTCTCAAAAAATGGTTTTGTCTCAAATCTAAAATACACAATCTGATAACTTTATAAGTTACATAGATTTTTTAAATATTATTACCAATTATTTCTTAACTATTTTTAACCGCCGATACCTATGCGCCACCTCATATGTGATGGTATTTCATAATTGTATTTTCACTTCAGTTCAAAACCAAACAAAAAAAACTGTCTAGGACGAGTTCAAAGCATACCTACTCGACCACTTCTAACTTCAGGTGTTTCTTGCGAGCTTTATTTGGGCAATTAGTATGGCTGTATTACCTAGGACTGGGCACCCTCTGGTGTGTGGGGCTGGGCAGGTATAACGCCTTGATGTCCCGCTGCACGTCCTGGTAGAACGCCGCCTCCCAGAACTGCTGGCTCGTCCATACTGGGTGCTCCTGTAACACATACTTTTGTTTGAACCTTACTCTGCCTACACAATAGCTAGAGGTGCTTATTTGTCACCTGTGACTGTCACCCAATACATACAGATTTGATTTAGGACTATAGTCATAGAGCATAGATATTTACATGGAGGCGCATTTTTTATGGGCGCTCTGTAGACAAACTTTCTGTGACCCAAATTGCCGCTTGGCGGCGTGGCAGCCGCGCTGTGACAGCTGTTTCTATGAGTGCAAGAGAGACGAACGTTCCTCCTGTGTATCTAAACTACGATAGCAAGAGAGACGGAGAACGACGCCAGCGCCGCCAACGGCGCCAACTACGTACTACACTGACGTCAGTCGCCAACTCGCCACTTGGAATCGGCACACGAAATCCTTAAGAAATGCGCTTCTATAAGTAAATCTGTATTCATTGCTATAGTTCAAAATTTCAAGGTGGGTAAACATTTTGGTACACAAGGCGACAACTCAAGCTATGCAGTTCGATTTTGATACTTATTTCCTACGCCATATATGCTATGGTACAAAGTTCAAATTGTTTAGCTGGAGTTGTAGTTGGTGTGTACTTAAACTAACGTAACACAACTAACGCATTTGTAGCAAAGACTTCTTACAAAGTCATATAAAGTCTAAATCAAGGACTAAATCTGATGGCAATACCATCAGATTTAGTCCTTGATTTAGACTTTGTAATTGGCCCTAATTTTGTAAAAAATAAATGTCAGTCATTTAAATGGATTGTTTCATTGCGAAACAATTATGTGTAGAAACGGAGCGTAAGGTACGTTACCTAATACTGTTTGAAAAATAAATTGTTTCTTAAAGCGCTTCACACACAGCAGCTATAATGTATATTAATGTACATTACATCCCGGGATGTATAGCTTATGTATCACACACACAACAGGTAATGTAATGTTTCTTTCCGTTCATTTCATTGGCCTACGTCCCGATTGACGCACTATAAATGTATATTTTCGTATCGCTCTGTATCTTAAGATTCGAAGATGTAAAAATGTACATTATAGCTGTCGTGTGTGGTCTCCTGACGATTTCTATGGAAAGATGTAATGAGATGTATCGTGCTATAATGTACATCTTTACATTATAGCTGCTGTGTGTGAAGCCCTTTAGTATTATAATATGTTCACATACCTGTATGTAATGGTGGTTAATATAGCATATAGCACAATAGCATAGCACGCTAATTTTATTTCGCAAATAAAATTAGCGTGCTATGCTTCTAATAGCAAGTTCATTCGGCTCTCGTTCGTGCTAAAAATAGCATATAGCATATAGAATCTTAGCGGCTCGACGGCTCGCGCGATATAAGTAGGTAGGCATATAAGTACCCGAGTTATGTTACATTCTAAAAAGTTAAGGCGAGGTTGCAGTACAGTGCGTAGCTCGACCTCACCCCCCGCAAAAAACAAAAACACGGCGGTGGCGTCAGCGAGTGAGCGGGGGGAGAGGAGGGGGGGTTTCGATATCTGGATTAGGTTTGAACCATAGATATAGTAGTAAAAAAACCGTAGATGAGTTATGCGAACTTCAAAAGTGGCACATTAAAAACAAGCTAAATGTCCCATTTGGCTTTAGTCGCGTACGCGCTGCGGTTGGAAGCGCTCGCTCTTTTACTCGCGTGTGTGTACGTTACATTTGAAAATGCCGTCGTGTGTAATGATATTTTGCACAAACTATAGTAGGAAAATGACTCAAAGTTATGGAATCACTTCTCATTCATGAGTATTACAATATTACAACGTTTTATTTACAATTTATAATAAATTCAGTATCACAAATAATAGAGTGAATAAAAAAATTGGCATTTAGCGAGTGTAAAAGAGAAGCAGTATTGTGCGTGTTCAAAGACTAAAAAAACAAAGTATCCAGATGGGACATTCATAATAATAAAATACTGATGTGTGTTTTTGTCAAGTAATAAAAGTGATTTGAGGCTGAAACAACACAATATATTATTATTATAGAAATACAAAATCATACGTAAGTTACAAATATTGACGGATGATCAAAGTCCATTCACTTGTTCTTGTTTTTCTCCTTTTTGAAACAGTAACCATTACATAGTTGGTATTAAACAACTAAGTAGATTGTACTGCACAGTTTTCGCTGCCGATCCACCCTACCCCTGGCAGTACCCCTGGGGGTATGGTGGGTCTTTCAAGGCTTAACCGTACTCCCAGATAATTTTTTTTGTAATAAGTTTATTAATTTCAGTTCGTTCATTTCAAGTTCTACTATTTTGTGGGATCATTCCCAGTAGCTCTATTGAACAGTTCTATGATAGAACTGTCCTAATTCTATTAGCACAACTTGATGAGGAGAATAGAACTAATGGGATAAGTAATAGGAAATGTCCCAGTCTAGTTCTATGTATGTTTTTACAAGGGTATTCAATAGAACTACTGGGAATGATCCGTAGTGTCATGACATAGCGGTCATATATCGGAATGAATATGTTTTGTAGACGTTCATTTATTTAAGGTATAAAACAAATGAACGTCTACAAAACAAATGAACGCCTACAAAACAAATGAACGTCTAAAAAACAAATTACTTACAGAAAGTGATCAGCTATCGATAGTGAATGCAAAAAACAGGTGCATGCGATTTTCAACCTAATTGACATTAGTCAGAATTTATAATTTTAGTAACGTAATAATGCCAGAAAGCGAGAAAAAACAAAAAAAAAGTTTGTCATGAATTGTCAATAAGGTCGAAAATTGCATGCACCTGTTTTTTGCAATCACTATCGATAGCTGATCACTTTCTGGTAGTCATTTGTTTTGTAGACGTTCATTTGTTTTGTAGACGTTCATTTGTTTTGTAGATGTTCATTTGTTTTGTAGACATTTAATTGTTTTGTAGACGTTCATTCGTTTAACACCAAAAAAAAGCAGATTTATTTAAATAACAAAATAAATTAATATTAGGATAACACAATTATAACTACTTAAATACTACAACTAAAATTAAATTAAAATATTAAAGTACAATACAAATAAATAACAATATTAACAATAATAATAATATTCGTTCAACACATTTTTATACATACATATTTATTCAGATATATGAGCGCGATGTTGGGACACTACCCTTGTATAACATACATAGAACTAGTGGGAAATTTCCTATAACTGTTTCCCATTAGTTCTATTCTTCTCATCAAGTTGTGCTAATAGAACTAGTGGGAATGATCCGACAGCGCTAGGATGATGATGATGACGGGTCTTCAACAGTACCACAGATTATACCTATAATATACAAAGCATTATAACCATTAGCAGTAATACCTAAACGTTTTATTCTCTCATTTATCTCCTTGTTGCACTATATCATCGTACTAGCGCTTGTCTTCGCTTGTCTAAAAATACAAAAAACGTAATTAGTAAGTCATTACCATACGACAGATAACACTGTTCAGTTTAATGTCCACGTAGCACGTTGGTACAACACTACGAGCATTTCAGCCAAGAGTACGGTTAGGGTTGAACTGTCAGCTATCAGCACGGAATCGCATTTGTTCCGCCTGTGCTTCAGCACGCTATAGCGTGCTGCCGCGTGCTGCAGCACTCTATAGCGTGAGATCGTATTTGTGTGCTGCGGAATGCGAACGCACGCGTCAGCGTGCTATAGCGTGCTGAAGCATTCCGCCGCATCTTTTGACATTTGTTTTGGTCACAGTATAGTTTCAAGTTCGAAATGGATAGCACAGCTGAAGTGACAGCAGTAGTAATAGGGTGCATTTAACAAGAAATGCAAAATAACATGACTAAAAAAAATAATTTTAAAAATCTATACGAATCGGCACCAGCACGCGGCAGCACACCTCCGCCCGCGCCAGCATGCGTCAGCGCGCGTTCGCACGCGATCGGCGGCAAAAGGATGCTATAGCGCGCGTAAGCATTCTGACGCGCGCGTCAGCATTCCGTCGCCTCTCAGCATGCTATCGCATTTTTTCCGTGTTGCCGATCGCATTTTCGATTCCGCGGCGTGCTGAAGCATTCCCTCTCTCTTTTTCGCTCTAGTAAATGACGGTCCTAGGTGACAGAAAATGATAGAAGCATAGGAAAGTTCGATGCGGTGCTGATAGGTGTAGCTCAACCCCTAAGCTTTAAAAGACCCACCATACTCCCAGGGGTATTGCCAGGGGTACGGTGGGTCCGCAGCGCACAGTTTTTATATTAAAGTGTAACGTACTGTTTTAGATTTCATTGAATGAAATGAGAATAATAAAATGTACTTTTTTAATAAATGTTATAAATAAATCACATCGACTTTTTATTTCCCTACCTTAAATCAATTAATCAAATTTACTTTGATGCGAATTGAATTTACTCAAGACAAACAAAGTGATCATGTCGCATCTGAGTCAAATTATTCTTTGTGAAACGGTCAGCATGATGTCACAATGCGCGTCGGTACAGAGAGTTTATCTCTTTTTCGCGCTTGCGATTAGATGTGCTATCTCACTTACACTTCTTATCTAATTCTTAGTGTGTGTGTCGTTTTGACATATTTATATTAGTGTGCGTACGCTTTTCGCGATGCGTGCCACTCGTAAGCGCCCGTTACCTTGTCAGTATCATGAAGGTATAGATAAACATGGAGGCCACAGCTGCAACAAAGCCTTGAGTCAAATACCTACATTTTTCTATCTCACTCTCTGTGGTCTGACCTCTCATTTTAGCGTGGATTTAGTATTGCCATCTTCTTATTAAAATCTCCGAGTAAGCTCTTAAAAAGAGCCGACATATTAAGCAAATCAGAAGTTTACACGGTCAATTAATGTGTATTTAAATCAAGAGTTGAAATCCAATCACTTGTTAAAACTCCCAATATTGTAGGTCTCGAACGCTTATAATCATGGTTGGCGAGACAGTGAATTATAATCCCATTTCCTAAGGATTTGGTAATGTGGCAACATTGGCCACCATATGTCTAGTAAATCGTCAATATGGCAGTGGTTGTTTGAAAAGAGATGGTATGACCACATTGAGCGAGATAGCGATACATCATTTGAGCTTCAAGTAGGTATTCGGAGTGCGGTCTCCATGTTTATCTATAACTTCATGGTCAGTAACCTGTCTACGGTTTCTTACTTGTATGTCTATGGTTTGAACGATTGAGTTTGGAATACGAATTACTTTTTACTTTTGCGAAAACGTAAATGCGGGGGTGGAGGGGGATTTTGCGGAGCAACGACGTACGTCCGCCCTCAATCACGCCCCGGCGGGCACTGACATGGCACTGATAAACGGCCGGCGAACGATATAAAAAAAAAAAAAAAAAACATAGTTTTTATTTCAGGTAAACACCCATATTAAAACATTACATTAATACAACTTCATACATATTTCCATTATTAATTGTATCAATTATTAAATTATTAAAGCATTCCATAATAAAATAATTACATAACTTATATCAAATTTTCTTTACATATTTATTATATTATATCAGTCCTTGGAATCGACATAATCATTAATTTTTAAGCATAATCATTAATTTTCAAGCAAGCATGACAATTATAATTACTATCTAAATTTAATGTAGCTGGAGTATTGAAAGCCATACACGAAGGATAGGTTCGCTTGGTATATGGCTCTCAACACACCATTGTCAGAATTATGTACCCGGTTCATAAATGAGGCTCTAGCCTTTCTCAAAACTGCATAGAAGTCATCCACTCTATTCTCTGCGAACATGCCTGACGCACTACACCTCCATGGTAGTCCCAGCATACACCGAAATGCATTATTATATTGTACCCGCAACGCATTATATGTACGTTACGCGTACTTGTACCAGAGCTGGCAAGTGTAAAGTGAGCGGCAGTACGCATTAAACAGAGTGACTTTAACCTGTTTACTACATTTTGCGAATCGCCTGGCAAGCATGTTACTTTTAGCAGCTAAGAGCCGTCTTTGGCGTTCCAAATCATCGTCATCTTTAAGTTTATCTGTCAGGACGTGACCCAAGTACTTAAAACTATTCACAACTTTTAGCTGCGAGTTGCATAAGGTTATATTAGGTATAGGTAGTGGACTGTTATCATATCTAAACACCATAATTTCTGTCTTTTTAACATTGTATTTAAGACCATGTTTGCACGCATACACCTCACATATCCTCAGCAATCTCTGCAGAGCTTTGACAGAGACAGAGAGATATAATGCCAACATTTTGACTATTTTTTTTCTTGGAGAAAAATAATAACGAAATTACGAAATCTGTTTTTACCATTTATTTTAAAATAAAGAGCTGTTTCTATTGATAATACTTTCATATAAATTCATTATGGAATGTCTAAGCAGTACACGTTTAAAATTGTGATTTAGTGCCATGTTTGACTTTTTTTTTTATCGAGCCAATCATTCCAAATCGTGTTTCTATCTTTACGATTTACTAGAAGATATGTTCAACTTTTATACTTTAATTTTTATTCATAAAAATATCATAGTTCATGGGACTTTCAGACGTTCAAAAATCTTAAAAAGTACTGCAACCTCGCCTTAAGTGTTTTGTGTTTGATTTAAAAATACTGTGATAGGACACGTAATACTGTGTATCTATGAATGATCTGTGTTACATGTGTGTCTATATAACTCAATATAATTATATACAGTCCTAAGCCTGAAAAGTATGAAGGAAAATTAATTGACTTATTTATTATTAACTAGTTGGTTATTATTAATTTGTTGTGCATTGTATACTTAGAAGAAATGTACAAATATGATGTATTGTTTATTCATGTGTAACATTACAGTTCACCATGTTATCTGCCCCACGCGTTAGGTCTTCAGACTCGTTAGGCAAATAGCATGTTCGTCGACGCTATATTAACCAACGTTCAAATATGGATAGCGCGATAGCGCTAAATCGTACATGTGCTAAAACTAGCGGTCACACGAAGGGTGTTGACGCTTCGCACGATAGCATGCTATATTTTAGCATTTTTAATAGCATGCTAAAAATGTAGTATATAGTTCATAGCATGCGATTGATAAATAGCGGATTCGAACATCATTACCTGTATGCACATATAAGCGTACTGTATAACGCCGGTGCACAGCTTGCGGCAGTACGCAGTGGCGAGAGGCAACATGGCGGCCGCGATGGAGTGCTCGTCCAACGCCGTCGCAGACTGCAGCGCGCAATTCATTAGCCTGCAACAGTAATTATTATGTTAGCTTATCAGTTTATGAACTCGTGCAAATGATTCTGATACCTAAAGTCACACATGGTCTTAACAGTTTACCTGGCCAGTGTAGGTATCATATATGATTCATAGTATTTCACCTTTTAAACAAGTAATGATTCTGAGGGTCTAGTACCAGTTTGCACTCGATCGTCACGGTGGACTAGCCTAGTCGTTGGGAACAATTTCCATACATTTTCTAAATGTATGGAAATTGTTCGAGTGCTAACGCGTACTAGACCCTTTGATACCTAAAGTCGGACATGGCATGACATTTGAACAGTTTCTCTTTCTCGTGGATTGTATGTGATTGATTCATAACATTTTATCTGCTTTCGCTGGGAAGCAAATGGATTAACGTTGAATGCATTTGGTACTCGAGACCTGTAATGTCTTTATAAAATAGGATTATCGTCTGCTGTTACACATTTTTGCAACAACTTTTAAATGAACTAATCATTAAATAAAAATTAAAAAAAAAATGAACTAAAGTCTCACGTAATAGGGGGCGAGCCTATTGCCGTTACCGGGCACATCACCAGACTCCGTGCTGCTACTGAGAATTCTGAAAACCCAGTAACACTTTTGCCCGACCCGGGAATCTAACCCGGGACCTCTGATCAGCAGTCGCATACGCTATCCACTGGAGGCAGTCTTATATATTTGAAATATAAACAATAATGGTGTGTAGTCAATCGTCTAACTCTACAATCTCTTAGGCCTCGTTTACGAAGACGCGGGGCGTTGTTCGTCGCGTGCGGCTTTGTGTCTTGCGGCACGTCGGACGTTTTTAGGGTTTCGTACCTAAAAGGTAAAAAACGGAACCCTATTACTAAGCCTCCGCTGTCTGTCTGTCCGTCTGTCTGTCTGTCACCAGGCTGTATCTCATAAACCGTGATAGCTAGAAAGCTGAAATTTTCACAAATTATGTATTTCGGTTGCCGCTATAACAACAAATACTAAAAATAAAAAAAATAAAAATATTAAGGTGGGGTCCCATACAAAAAACGTGTTTTTTTTTTCGTATTTTTTGCTCAAAATTACTAACTGTAACAGGTAGACGCTTTAAATTTTCACAGAATATGTAGTTGTATATTACCTTTCAAAATAAATAATGAAATTAAAAAAAGTTAATAATAAAGGGGGGCTCCCATACAACAAACGTAATTTTTTTAAGCAATTTGTTACTCGATCTTAATAAACAGGTAGAAACTTAGTATAAAAACATTGTTTTTGTTCGTGCCTCGGTTTACAGTGATGTATATCACCGTCATCACATCATCAGATACCACTCAAATAGCTTTCTAACATGTAATGTGTATAATTGCTCAATAATATTGGCACTATATAACGCGAGGAAGAGGGCTAGGAGAATAGTATTTATGAAATTGGATTGGACAGAAGAAAATGTTGAATTTGTGCGTTTTGTTGGGAGTAGTGTGTTATGGGTTCGTCATGGTGTCCTGTGACAATAATGCGGTAAAGCATTGAGAAATATTGTTAAGACTAATTCATATATTACTAATTTAATGCGTGTGTTAAACGCTATAAAACAGAGCTTATATACGTCATCCAAAATCGTTGTACGCATACAACATTTTTGTGAGAAGTATTTAGCAGCTTTTTAACCAACAGCGCTGCAGAGTGACGCGCGTGAATGCGTAGTCTGATTCGATTTGTGTCATTCAAAATTTAATCACGTTTGCTAGGCAAACGTGCACGCGTGCGATGTAGATGTGCACGTATGCGACACATGTATGTGCACATGCGTACGTAACTATCGCATACTCTTTAGGTGCACCACAAAATTGATAAAAATAGTAGTTTTCAATTGTATATCTTTACATAACAAACAGATTCGATTCGATAAGCAGATATGAAAAAGTGATGTTATTTTCAGGGTCCCGGCTTGTGGAGCGTGCAATACCTAGAGCTGTGCGAGGAAGGTAGCCATAAACTAAAGATAAACATGGTCCAGGAAAAGATCAACCGTACCCACGACGCGTGGAACGGACACTTCAACTTCGAAGAAACGTTCAACTTTGGGTTTGCTGTAAGGAACTTTACCGGCTTTATCCTACAACTATCAGGCAACATTATAGCCCAAGCGTTCTGCCGGTTGTATCCAATACTTTCAGCCTTTCCTTGGAGCCCAAAGTCAGCTTTCTAATGATGATCTCAACAGACTAACTTCGATTGCTCAAAAGCGTACTTACTTGGTCGTGGCGACCAATTCATGTCGTATAGTAGCACATTTATTTTTATCCGTTGCCGGTGTAATCCCGAGAAGTATTTTTAGCTAATGACACTACAATTTACCCAACCCTGATTACAGTAAACTCAATACTAAAGGGCAGTTCTGACACAAAATTAAGATAGGTAGCTGATTCAATATTACAAATGATCAAAACTTGAGTTTGTTTTTATCTTCACAGGTACGAGTCGAAATCTGTCAGCTGGTAGACGGCGGCTACCGACTATTAAACGAAATAAGTGAGCCTGAGCTAATCGACTACCTGATGAGATGCGCTGAAAAGAATGTACAACTCGCTCTGACGGCCGCCAAGGTCGATCCTCCGGAATTTCCCATCCAAGCGGTATGTATTTGTTTTTGTAGTAGCAATGTCTATGTAGAGTGAACATTGACAGGACAACAGGACGCCCACAGCACACGCCACAGCTAGGCCGCGAATTATTTTTATTATTTTAACCTGTTTCTTCCCGTTCTCCCGTTCTCTGACCAGATTGGAGACATCCTAAAACAGGACAGGTTAGAAGTACCCTGAACAGAAGAGCATGCATGAGGAATTTGATGGGAGTGAATGAAGCAAGAGAGATATGTCAGGATCGTTGCAAATGGCGTTCCGTACAGGGGCGGATCGTGAATTTGTGGGGCCCTGGGACTGAAACTACTTAGGGGCCTATCTAAGTATCTACTCAACTAATAGCCATGACAGAAAACTGTTTCTATAATGATATATTATTATTATATATTCTTTATTGCACAAAAAATATAAATATTACTTAAATCTACGCAAGTATTAGTTGTACAAAGGCGACCTTATTGCTGTGATAGCAATCTCTTCCAGGCAACCTTTGGGTGAGAGAGAATCCGAATTAGTGATATTATATATGTATATAAGAATAAAAAAAAACAATAAAATAATGTTATCTATTTATTAACTATGAATTAGTAAAATAAATTCAAAGGTTATGTGTGTGACAGTTATGTTACATAAATTTAAAATGTATAAATCAACCTTTCTGCATTTTTGTGCTGCAAATTCTTTTATGTGGTCATCATATTGATTGCAAGTCTTTTATTAGATCACAATTTATGGAAAGAAGTGATAAATTATTTAGTCGATGGTTCGACATTGTTGTCCTATATTTATTTTGAACATAGGACATCTTGGAGCATGAGGGTTCTGCTTCACACCTAGCGGCAGAGTTAAAACATTCTTTAAAATGGTGCTAGATATACCATTTTTAGGGAACACGTCAATAACTTTGTTTTCATACATGAGCATAAAAATGTCATACAAGCTGTGTAAGACTGTGTAAGAGATTGGAGTAAATACTATTTTAATTGAATTCACTTATTCACATGCTCGTCTACGTCATCTGGATCAATAATATGACGTGCACTTTCCAGATCTATGTTTTCGATATTTTTGTCTTGCAAATCCATTGAAAATTTGATTTTTTTGCAATACTTATGTCTCATCGACTTGATAATCAGCTTATCCAACGCAATGTTTAACGTGTCTCTTTTAAATCTTTCTGCGCCGTATACTGAGTATTCACATGTAGACTTTCTAAAAATTTCGGAGTAATGAGTTTTTCATGAAACAAGTTTTTTCGAAACGGTGTAGAAGTGTGTGAAGATGATTGGTTTATAATTTCCTTGCACAATTGTGCTGAATATGAACCTCAATCATAAGCGATATTTTTATTTTAACTACTTTTTTTATAGTAAACAATAGTTATACCTATGCAGCGATAGCCGAGTGGAGAGACCGACAGACTGCTATGCAGAGGGTTTCGAGTTCGAATCTACGGCACGCACCAATGACTTTTCGGAGTTAAGTGCGTATTAAATTGTTAATTATCGCTTGCTAATCGGTGAAGGAAAACATCGTGAGGAAACCCGCATGTCGGAGAGTTCTCCATGATGTTCTCGAAAGACATGTGAAGTCTGCCAACCCGCACTTGGCCAGCGTGGTGGACTATGGCCGTACCCTTCTCATAGTGAGAATAGGCCCGTGCCCAGCAGTGGGACAGTAAAAAGGGCTGATGATGAATACTTATATGAAAAAAATGGTAAAAAACATGACTTATTTGAATAGCCTCCTAAAAATGATTTTTCTTAAATTGAGTTTTTTATAGAAGATACACATATAAAAGAAAGCAATTTTATTGTGCCATTGATTTCGGCTTTAAATTGTGGCTTCCAGCGTGTTCACCAAGTGCTAAGTCGGATGACAACCTACGATGGGTATCAGCTGATATCTCCGCTACTTTTTAAGTTATATTTTTGTAAAATATGAAAAAAACTCATGAATATGTATAAAATAACCTAATAGTTGCAATAAATAATATTTATTTATTATACCTTAAAAATATTAATGAAAATCAGCACGAAAACATCCTTTTACACGTATTTATTAGAAGTATGCAATTTTGTCATGAATGTTTTCTTATGACGTTATCACGTAAAAATATCGTCCGTAAACCGACTTTACAGACAACCATTTTTTAAATTCAAATTATCGCCTATTGTTTTTAGCGGCCTCTGGGGGCCCCTTGTAACCTCGGGGCTCTGGGCTGCAGCCCAAGCAGCTCTTAGGTAGATCCGGCCCTGGTTCCGTAGTCTCTGCCTAACCCTCCGAGAAACAGGCGTGAGTCTATGTATGTACCTATGTATGTTTCTTCCAGGTTCCGTGTAACCCTTCTTAGTGCATCCTTACACTTTCCAAGGTATATACATGCCAAAATTCAGCTTGTTGCGTACAGTAGTTTCGACAGCGACGGTGCGTTGTCTGTTAGTCAGTTGATAATGAAATTATGATAATACTCAGAGATAATATAGCATTCAAATGGTAAAAGGATGTTCCTAAATGGCCCAGTAAGTTTGAGATTGTTCGTTACAAAAATGCAAAGCTTTCTAGTTTATACCTAGTTTTGTATCCCATTATCAGCCTTCAACAGTCCACTGCTGGACTAGGGCTCTCCTTTGAAAGGGGGAATTGGCCTACAATACCACGCTGGCCAAACGGGTTGGTATAGGGTTTGTATCAAGTTTTCCTTCTCTTACAGTTCTTTGTATAATATGGTCCCTCTGTCGGCTCTTACGGCACCCATGGGATGATATGGGGTGGTGACATTCCGTATTCTTAATCCGTCACCACACGGACATGCACTAGTTTTGTATAGAAAATATAGATTATATACACACATCAACAAAGTCTAGGGATATTTTATATTTCATCAAATATCTAAAAATCTATGAAGAATTTTCTGATACAGTAAATAGAAGAATCATAGATTATTTTAAGGTCTTTAATAAAAATAAAAAACATTTCGTGTTTTTTTTTGTTTTAAATAAAAAAATTAATTTTTTTAATCATCATTGAAAATTAGTATGATAACAACAAACATTTCTTCTTAAAAAACTATTAATTTTAATAAAAATGGAAAAAATCTTGTAAAATCTAATCATTAATAATCAGTGTTGCCACCTCTTACATTGATTACACATCGACATCGATTGTTAATACTTAAAATTAAATTGTCAATGTCTTGCTGCGGTATGAGGTCCCATGTCCTTTGCAAGTGTTCGTAAAGTTGTTGTTCAGTCGTCAAATTTGGTGGAAAATCTCTCAAAGCTTTTCGTTGTAACATGTCCCAGGCATGCTCGATAGGATTTAAGTCGGGCGACTGTGCAGGCCAATCCAAAACTTGAATATCGTGCTCTCGGAGAGCGGTCGATACCAGCCGCGCCGTATGGCAAGGAGCATTATCGTGCATGAGTAGAAATTCATGGCCTATTTGAGTTCTGTGTGGGACAATAACGGGCTCTACTACCTCCTCGTGGTATTTTTGTGCAGTCATGCTGCCTTGGATCCAAACGAGTTGGGTTCGTCCGCCAAGACGAATTCCTGCCCACACCATGATTGTCCCGCCTTGGTATGGGTGGACCTCCTGAGGGTGCCGTAGACGGCTAACTCTCCCTGGAGCTCTCCAAACGCGTGTTCTTCGTGAATCCGGGTGAAACCCAAACCGGGACTCATCGGTGAACAGCACCAAAGACCATTGTTCGTCACTCCATGGTAAATGCTCCCGAGCCCACGAAAGCCGCCGACCGCGATTGCCACGTCGCAATGCTGGAACACGCAATGGTCTTCGAGCATGAAGATCAACTTCATGTAACCTTCTTCGCACGGTTTGGTCGCTTACCAGCAGCTGGTGGTCCTCCTGGAGCCTTTGCACTAGTTGCAGCGCTGTGATATTGGGTTGTCTTCTGGCGGTCATTTGGAGAAATCGATCCTGTCTCTGCGTAGTAACACGATATCTACCTGTGTGCTGTTCGGCCACATCTCCAGTACTGCGATAACGTGACCACAACCTTGATATCACATTTTGACTGGTATGTAGGGCCTCAGCAACGACGCGTTGAATTGCACCATTTTCTAACATGCCCACGGCTCGTAACATTTCATCTCGACTCAAATGACGACGTGACATGACTTTTAAAGTTCGTACGTCACGTTAAATTAAAAAAGAAAAACAATTAAAAACCCTTTTCATTAATAATTATAATAAAACAGTTTTAACTTTCTTTAATGTAACGAATTACTAGCAAATTTGCCGCCATATTTTGTTTATTATTTTGTTTTTTTTTTTTCCATGTTCAAATTTTGAAAATAGAATAAAAGAGGTTTTAATCTGTATATAAACTTTTTGTAGAAACTAACAAGGTTCTAAACTATAAACTCGTAAATAATTTAGGATTAAGATATCCCTAGACTTTGTTGATGTGTGTATATTTGTTCCAGGGCGAATACGACTTAGAGAACTTCATCTTCGACTACAGCGAGCTGGACCGGACCGGCTTCTACGGAGAGTACAGCGGCAAGGTGGTCGTCATGAGCGGCATAGAAGAAGTGTTCTGTATCAGGGCCTTCGTCAAGTTCAGCGAGGAAGACGACTAACCTTACTTACTTTACTTACCGAATTCAGATAATAGGCTTGTGTCCACTAACAATAAATCGTTTTGAATGTAGTATCTATAGATTCATTATTAATTGTAGATGTCAATAAAGTATATTATCTGTATATATAAAATCCTTGCGTTACTGACTGACTGACAGACAAGCTACAGCCGAAACTATTGGGCGCAGGAAGCTGAAATTTGGCATGTATGTTCCTTGGGGACCGTAGGGGTGCACTAAGAAGGGATTTCCCGAAATTCCCACGGGATCGACCAAAACCGGTAAATTAAAAAAAAATACTGGCGTAGCTGCTGGCGTCCTCTAGTTTATTATAAAAAGGTAAGATTAATGTTATTTTTAGGATTCTAAACTAAAAATTATATATTTATTCTTGTGACAGTGAACACCAATCAGAGAGCATTACGTCAAACAGGTCCGTCCGCCATTGATGTTGTTGACGTTTTGGTAGTAAATACAACTAAAACGTAAAACTTTGTACCTGGCAAATCGAATATAACAAAACGGCTAGTGTGGGTACACCAGACCCACAGACCAGACCAGACTTCATTCACAGTTTGTTTTGTTTTGGACTTTGTGACATCAATCAACCGCCATGACGGTTTACAGCGTTTTCGTGTCAAATTCAAAAAGGTTTTTAAAAAGCCGTATTTAGTAATGTTGCTGATCGATTTATGAAGATAAAATCAATTATTTCTGTTTAACATCAAATAAAGGTACGAATCAATCACTAATTACATTTTAGGACACAAGCCTATTAGGTACGTTATTGACAATGATGGCAAGATGTGTCTGTTAGGTGTCTAACTTCCGAACCGCAGCACTGTGGTTCGTCTAGAACATGCTAGCTGGACAAAATTATTTATTGAGGTTTTTTAGTTCGTACGGCTTTATTATGATATTCTAATGGGGTATTAGCGCATATAACACCAAAAAACAGGAGGTAGGGTCACGTGTGCCAACAAAAAAAAATATAATAGCGATTAATCTTTTATTGTCAGACAGGTCAAAAATAACAATGAAAAGAAATAACAATAGTCATAAAATATTGTGCTACTAAGGACTTGGCTTCTAATTACATAATAGGGCATTATTACTACCTACTCAATAACAATACTTTTTACTTAAAAAATATGCAGTTAAAAAACAATATGTTGACAACTAATAATAAAGTTAGATAAGGTACACAGCTTAAAAAAACATTAGTAAAATATTATTTACAACTTCTATTTATTCTGCATCACTAAATTCTTCTTCTGAAGAATCATCTACCATATAATCTGACATATTTTGATGAGAACTACAATGACTTACACTAGACCTTACATTTACAGGAGGCGGTATAATTAATTCTAAAACCTCAGAAGGAAGTTTACTCGTCGGTTTTTTCGGCACTTCCCTAAGGCCATTTATTACAGGATCAGATGTAATTAGCAACATATTAAGTAAATCCCTATTCGTGGCAATACGTGAATATTTTCGAGTATTGTGCTCCCGGAACCTCCTATAATCCTTATTACGCGCTTCCTGAGCTTCTTCAGAAAGCTGCCCAATAGGTAAAAGAGCCGATCTCACAATTTCTACACTGTGTTGAATTTTGTGCACAGTAACAGGCATTTTATACCACGAATAGAGACTAAGATACAATTTTTTTGTGTCCTGTGTAAAAGAATTAAATTTAACAACATCAATATCGTAACCCGAAGCTAAAGTTCTAAGGATAGTGCCAAAGTTCTTAATCAGTGTCACATCTACACCTGTAATATCTGAAGCCTGTTCAGGATTCTCAAAAAACCGACGAGCAGTATTCCCATCATTCGTATTACCAAATCCTGGTTTTGGTTTATCTACAATTAAACCCATTTCAACCTTAAACCTTTCTTGGATACGAGCCGAACGTTGCTTCACATTTTCTTCGTGACTTTGACCTCGAAGTTGCCATTTCTTAACTTCAAGACGATAGCTTATGTGAAGCAAACATTCAAAAGACCGGATCCAAGCGTGAAGGGGAGATATACCAAAACCAAGAGTTTCCTTATTTACAACAAATTCCCTAGACTCATCATTCATAAATTTAGGAGTAGCTCCACAAATGTAACATTTAAGTGCTGACGAAGTTTCAGTCATAGCGTTGCACACTTTACCATCAATCATCGTGAACAGTAATTCGTGTTTGACCGATATCTCTTTACCATCTATATTACCTATTGTTGGCACCAATTGGTTTATTTCCTCCAAAATCTTATTGGTTTCTATTACAGTAAAATCTGTTGTTTCTTTGGAGAAAATAAACTAAATCGGTCGACAATACATGGTAGAAGATGGTCGAGGATTCTGCCAAGCAACTCTACCACTATTGTCACGTAACTGAAGTGGCACGAATGAGAACATAAACAAAAACTCATCTGTGTCTTCACTGTTTGAGAATTTTTGTTTGTAAGTGCTATGACCGGAACTTCCATCACACCCCCACTTGCTAACAAGGGAGAGTGATGAGCCAGAATCTACAGATTTTAAAACTTCACGCTGTGCACAAATTAGACGTTCAGCTGTTTTATTTAAAACCGCCTGAAGTTTAATTTCTGCACGCGTTTCGCTTATAAAAATCTGTTCCTCGGGAGGGTAGCATTCAATTTTTGCCTGCCTAACACTATAAAATGATGGGAATACCTGGTGTCCTGCCTTGATGCTCCATTTCCTCGTTTGTTTATAAGAGTGGCTCGTGGATTTGGCATCCACATAATATGCCAAAGCCTCCTCTTTGGACAAACATCTTGGTTGTTCGCGTACCTTTTCACCCACATATCTTTTCATTTCTTGGCACTTTTCCGGACTATGGCTTGCTTCTTTAATCACAGTAGCCAAATTCCGATGTCCGGATAATCGTGCCGATATTTCAGCAGCGGCTACTAGCTGGTTTACATCTCGCGTGTGTAGTAGGTCCTCCACGCGTCCCCTTTTCGTTTTTTCACTTGCTTCAGGAAAATCTATTGATGGACGTCCACGAATCGAACTCTTACTTGATGATGATGGTGTTGAGAGGTGAACAGATGCTTTGAATGTAAAATCCCCAGACAACCACTCAGAATTCTTAGTCAGGAAGCGATTACGGCATTTCCTACATTTTTCCCACATTTTTCCCATTTTTCTGTGTATTTGGATGACAATCTTCCAATTGTCATTTGAATTTCCCGCTCAGATGCTTCCGTGATATTAACAAGATCATGTTTCATCACTATAAACTCATACAGTCTACTGTTGCGGTTCTCTTTAGCATGTTTCTGCCATTCATCAAAAAACTCCATTTTCGAGACTGAGAATTCGTATTCTAGAAAACAGACAAAATGACAAAGTTGTACTCAAGTGTGCAGGCTAAGATGACTAAAATTTAAAAGCTAACAGATATGGCTATGCTATATATAAAATCTAGCCCGGGTACAAGAGGGTACAAGTAGTTTCTAGTCCAATGAATTCAGAAAGTCATCAAAATTTGACAAACTTCTTTAAACTCGAGCTATTTAAAAAAAATGGGGAAATGTAAACCTATTTTCTTATTAGAAATAAAAAGAACATACCTTTAACTTGAAGATCCATCACTAACACTTTTGAAAAAACTTAAACTCACTGACATAGGATGTTACTTCCGTACACGCAAAAATGCAATTAATAAGTGGTTTTCTTACCCTTTCCTTATATACTAACCTCATTACCTTATCAGTAGTCGACACGTGTCCAAAACAATGCTCAGAATTGGGGCACCTGGGTATCTGGTAAAAGGCTCAGGTAATAAATTTCAGGTAATTAGACAATGACTTTTGTCCAGCTAGCATGTTCTAGACGAAACACAGTGCGCAGTAACTTTTTGTTGGCCAACATTTAGATACGCGGCCTAATTCAATAGTTTTTAGTCATTTGACTGTTTTGTATGTTGTTGTGCTGTAACAGTTTGAAACGTTGCTTAACAAACAGTAATAGCGATATGGATGCACCATAAGATTACAGCTTTGATACTACCTATGTAAAATAAGACCATTTGTGTAAAGCTACTAAAAGCTCAACGGCATTCTGCGTATTTTGTTCTTTGTCAATCTTAAAAGATGATTAAAAATATGTTTAATATATAAAAATTGCTTTATTATTTATTAAAACAAAATGTGACCCAATTTGGTTTTTATTTTCACACATTCCCACGAAGAAAAAAGAGAAGAAGTAGATATCAAATAGTGAGAGTAGCCTTTAGACATTTGACATGTTTTTGGGTGGTGGCTCCTTCGTAGACTAGAAAACGAAGTCTTAGACTAATTTTTTGTCAACGAAACCCTTTACTCCTAGAAAATACTTTCGGCTGCAATAAATGGCACGATAATGCTTCGATATTTAATGCTGAAATTTACAGTAATATGAAATATAGGTACACATCGAAATTCATTGTACAGAAACCTCTCAAAATCCAGCTGAGGAAGTATTTTTACCTTTCAGGTGTAGCATACATATTTCTACCGACTAACTGGACGGTTATTAAAGTTTATCATCTACGCTATATCCGGAATAGAGAGCTAAGTTAATAGCATAAGGACTTCTGGTTTCTGGAATAATTTACTGTTTGGAAGACTCCAGAATGTTATGTTAAGTAGGCGAGAACATTAGGCAAAGAACTACAACACAGCATCATCATCATCTGCCCTGTATACAGAGTGTAAAAAGACCCATAACGAAAACTGAAACCGGTATTATACCAATCATTACGAACATTTTTTACTTCGGCACCATGCCTGGGAAATTACTGGTTCAGGAGATATTGAGGCTCAAAGTTACTATGGAATTTTTGTAATTAGGTACAAAATCAATGCAATTACCATGCCAACCTGTTCTATGGATGTCCTATGCACGCACGGATAAGTAGGTATTTCGAAAATTGTACGCGCACAATTTTTATCGTGACTTAAAAAATGTGATTATTTGAAAAAGAAACCATTTCCCAAGTTTTATTTTTGCTTAGAATGACTTGGCATGATGTCCATAACGAGTGGAATTCGGCTTGGTGATGGGTCTCGTGACACCCTGTATAATCTGTCCCACCACTGGGCACGAGCCTCTTCTCATTATGGCCGTATAATACAAATGATGTTGACTGTAATTTACAAGATGTGGTCTAATTAAAAATCATTAATTAGTACGCACTTAAAAATAAATGAACGCGTGACGGTTGACGGAATAATTTGGAGATGCTGCGAATCTTTGCAATGACTGAGTTCAAACAAATTTTAGTCTGGGGCTTTGAGGCTGGTGAAGGAAGGTTTTACCAAGGGAAACAATATAACGTAATAATTATGTATTTTTAAGACATAACTTATTGAGAGGGAGGGAGGAGGGCTGAGACATCTAGTTCTCACTGAATTCACAACTGGTAATAAATAGATATATGCGAGAACACCCTCAGACATTGATCCAAGATGTGGAGGCGTGCGAGGCCTTAGACAGAATAATTGCCCGTCCAATATACAAATTTATCTGGATCGTTCTTTTTTTCTTTAATAGACTCACGCCTGTATCCCCGAAGGGTTTAGGCAGAGGTGTAATTTTACACCCACATTTCGCCATGAATTTTTAAATCCCACGTAATAGGGGGCGAGCCTATTGCCGTACCGGGCACATTACCAGACTCCGTGCTGCTACTGAGAATTTCCTTACGGAAAACTAGATAACACTTAGCCCGATCCGGAAATCGAACCCGAGACCTCCCAGTCCCACGCGCACATTTATGCCGCGAGACCAACGAGGCAGTCAGGATCTAAATTATTTTTACATTTTCTAATTTAGATTATTGAATGAGGCCCGGGACCGATGAAAACCCTAGGCTTCTTTACCACTCCTTCTGCCACTGCTTTTGTGAATTTACTAACACGAACATTTTTTCTTATTTTGTTTATTTACACCAAATACCACCCAAAAGCGCTGTGGCAAATACTAACAAACATAACACAACCTACTATAATTGATTGATTGATTGATTGATTGAAAACTCTTTATTGTACACCAGAAAAACAAAAATATACAAGAATACAGTGATCAAGTTATAAACAACTTAAAACTAGGTACAAGGGCGGTCTTATCGCAAAATGCGATTTCTTCCAGACAACCAAATGGAATACATAATTGAGTGACTGATAGAATGGGTAGGTATGTACTTAGAGGAATAGTGTATCCTAAAGAGCTCAACAAAAACTAAACTAATAAGAATACTATGTACTTACATACTAATATTACAACATACATAAATATATACTTTATAAAATATATAAATAGATACTATAAATAAATACAATAGATATAAATACCTATATAAATAGATACCATAAAAAATACAATATCAGTGCAAGTTTAAAAGAGTAGTCACGGAAAATCTGCTAAGTAGTGTTTGGTGACAAGTTTCTTAAATAATGTCAACGATTGAGCCTGTCTTATTGTCTCAGGCAACAAATTCCACAATCGGACAGCCTGGACAGTAAAAGATTTGTCGTAGAAAACCGAAGAATGAGCAGGAACTTTCAACCTAAGATTCTCCGATGATCTTAAGCACTTTGTATGTGTGTCATGGAGGTATTCAAAGCGAGTTTTCAGATACATGGGAAAAGAAGGGTTGTATAGAATATTATAGAGAAGGCAGAGAATGTGAGTATTCCGGCGAAGGCGGATTGACAGCTACTTGAGCTTCGTGCGAAATTCAGAGATATAATCATATTTGCGTAAACCAAATATGAATCTTATACAGAAATTTTGGAGCCGCTCAAGTTTATCAAGCTGATCATTATTGAGATCGAGATAGCTGGCATCGGCATAGTCAATAATGGGAAGAAGAATAGATTGCACAAGTGCAATTTTAGTGGCAGTTGGAAGGAAATTACGCAGTCTTCTCAATGATGCTATGGCAGCAAAAAGACGTCGGCTGATGTATTGCAGCTGGACGGCCCACGAAAATGTTGTCTATGTATATCCCCAGATTCTTAACATCTTTACGAAAAGGAATAGAAACACCTGCAAAAGACACCTGGGGAAGCACGGACCAGTTAATCCTAGATATCAGTCTAGAGCTGCCAATAATTATAGCCTGGGTTTTAACAGGATTAACCTTAAGACCATACGTTTTAGTCCATTCTGATATGGCAACTAGGTCCTGATTAATACTGGTGATGCCTAAAGATAAATTTTCAAGCTTCGCTTGTGAGTAGATTTGCAGATCATCTGCATAAAGGTGGTAGGAACTTGAAATAGAATTAGATATTGAATTGATAAAAATCGAGAAGAGCAGAGGAGAGAGAACGCCGCCCTGAGGTACACCCGCAGAATTGTCGCACCAGGACGAATAAGTTTCATCCAGATGAACACGCTGCCGGCGGCCAAACAGGTAACTACGAAACCAGTCAGTCACGGATTGGAGATATGCTAAGAGAGCTTAAAATGGCAAGGAGAACATCAAAGTCAACGGTGTTGAAAGCATTGCTGAAATCCAACAAACAGAGAATTGTGAGCTTGCCGTCCTCCATACCTGACCTGATATCATCCGTAATATTCACAAGGGCTGTAGTGGTGCTATGACCAGAACGGAAACCTGATTGAAAAGGATTGAGGATGTCATTTTTTATAAGGAATGAGTTAAGTTGGTTATAGATGAGACGTTCAAGGACTTTGGATAGGAAGGGTAGTATGGATATGGGTCGGAATTCAGAGAAGGATACAGGATTGATTTTTTTGGTAGTGGAATCACATGAGCATACTTCCAAGCTGCAGGAAACACGCCACTGGAAATTGAGGAATTAAATATGTGCGTGATAATAGGTAGGATTATCTCAAGGATGGGGAGGATCATATTACGGGTGATACCATCACAACCAACAGCGTTGGAGCTAATAGATAAAATGCTCTTCTTAACATCACATGCACTAAACTGACTAAAGACAAAGGGAGTATAATCAGGAGTTGAAAGCGATGAAAGATAATTTATTGTATTCAATTTGGTTGTTCCGTCATAATTGGACGAAGCAGAGAAGTGCTGGTTAAGCATGTTAATATCAAAATTGTAAGGATTAATATTCTGACTTTGCTTTCCAACCCCTAATGATTTGAGAAATTTCCATACTTTCGCAGGATCTCCGTTTTCTACAGAACTGTGGATATGCTGGCGTTGTGCATCCCTACACACCCTATTGCAGTGATTTCTGAGAGTTATGTATTTTAATTTATTTACCTCAGTGGGTTTGGATTTTAGTTTTGATTTGGCCGCTGCTTTTTTCTGAATGAGTAGCCTTATTTCCTCAGTAAGCCAAGGAGATGGCGCATGCTTTAATTTTATAGCGCGAACAGGCGCATGGGCATCGTAGAGGTCAATAAGATTTCTCTCAAATAATTCAATTTTACGGTCAATAGTATCAGCATCTAGTAATGGTTGCCAATCAATTGCCTTAGCATCATCAATGAGATCATCAGTATTCATACCACTAAAATTGCGAAGCAAGAGAGTTCTAGACTTTGCCTTAGGGGGACGAATTTTATAGGAGAGATAAATCAGGTCGTGATAGGAAAAAGCATCTGCACTACATTGGCCATGTGTAGCGACATGGTCAAGAGATGAGACAAGAATGAGATCTAAAAGTGAAAATGTAGAATTTGGGAAGATCATTCAAAGGAAGTATATGCAGATTAGTGGAGACAGCAATAGAAGAGAGAGAAGAGGAACGTGAGTCGTTTTTAAGAAGACAGGTGTTAAAGTCACCCATAATTATGGTTTGACTGTAAGAGGGGGATAGATTAAGTAAGAGATTCTCAAAGGACGAGAAGAAATCAACACATAAATAAATATGTTCACAATAAAATAGCTTCCTATTAATCATCACTGATCATTACTCAAGCGATAAAATCGCACAAATATTCTAACGAGATACGATAGAATCCACCATGATAACATAACCGGAAAATAGAACACGTAACTTCCACATTACAGTCCAGAAGATACGTAAAACAGGTCTAAGCTAACTCTTTACATAACCTTAACATTCTCTAAAATTCTGGAAACTTAAGATGATCGAATTTTCGTCTAATAATACCCAAAACTAAAAAGGCCAGGTGTTTTATCAGCGATCTACGATCACATGGTGATGCATATCAACACTTTTACATCAACCACACTATCAGATACGATCAAATGGCTACTGAGCATGCTACATTCTACAAATATCTTCTTTTAACTAAGTATATAAAAAAAATGTATTTGTTTGTGTCCCCGTCAATTAGAACAAAATATTACGGTTAAGAGTACAATTAAGAAGCCACGTGTGTATGGTAATATTTCTTATAGCACGAATATCTCTTGTTCTATGGGTTGCAGGGAAAAGATGGCAGCCGCTAAATTATTATGACAAATCATGTTAAACTATAAAGCGGGCTCCGGAGTCACTAGTGGATGCAACCGGAATAACGCTTAAGTATAAATGATGATTTTTGAAAAATAATTTGTTCATCGCAATAGCCTATGTATAACCAAACCAGCACTCATTTATTTATATAACTATCCACCACGCGAGCAAACCCACATACAATGGCTAATAACACATTATATATTGAGGATGCTGCATCAAATAAACTCATTATCAGTGATAGAACAACGAGCAAAATGTTGAGCCTGTTCATATTGAGTGCGGTTTGCACCTTCGTGTTTGTGAGTGGAAGTGATATGATGGTAAGATTATTGGTAATTAGGTACCGTAGCTGGCCAAAAGTAAGACTACCAAAAAGGGATGTCAGTCAAACTTTTGTCAAACGCCTTCAAAAAAATCTTCATTTTTGTTGATTTTTTTTACGCGGCTTCAAAAAGGTCTTCAATTTGTGTAATGTGTTATCTCAGTACATCGTCATTTGTCAGCGTTTCTCGAAAATCATTTTTATTCACAAAACTTACTGCCCGTTTGGTCGCATCAAAGTATGGGAAATCAAAATTTGAACACTTTATTTTTATTCATATTTTGGTTTCATCGATTTATCAAACGATGTATGTTATTGGCCAGGGTCCCGGTCGCTGGGACGTGAACTCCGTGCACAAGTGTGAGGAGCAGTACCACAAGTTCAAGTTCGTCCTATCGCAGGAGAAAATTAACCGTACGCACGACGGGTTCAACGCCTATATGCTGCTCGACGAAGAATTCACCGAGAATTATGCAGTGAGAGCTGAGATTCAATTGCATTAGCACTATACTACGTCATCACATATACATCGAGTCACAGCTGTTACCCGAAGGGGTACGCGCAGACCATAGACCGTCATTTGCAAAGATTCTGACATATCTCTCTTGCTTCATTATTTCTTATCATCTCAGCGTTCCTCAGTTATAGCAAGAAGGTTCGCTGAGAAGCCATAACTTGCGAGCCGCCGCTCGCAAGTTATAGCTTCTCAGCGAACCAATATGGGTCAATCGAGAATATTGTAAAGTTTTAACACCTCGTAAAATACTATATCATCATCCTATGATGATTAGTTACCTCAGTCTTATTAAGAAGGTTCGCTTTGGGACCTTACTCGCGATTGCCCAAAATGGGGCAACCGAGTTTATCTAAACGTTTGACGTCCCGTCAAAGCTATTCAGAAATCTTCATAGCATACTTAATATGCTTCTCAAAACAAGGAAAATTTCATCCTAATTAAGTCACATGAAAAATGTGCGCTTTAATCAGTATTTTTGAGCCAGGTTACTTGCCATTACGAATATATTTGAGACTCAAGGCATGAAAAATAAGCCAATCAACTTAAAGTATTGTTGATACTACAGACAAGCCAAAATGCACTTTGCACATTATGTGTTGGTTACACTTTAGATTGACACACTTGTCGGCTATTCACGACAATGTCGTTCAACAAAGGTTAAAAGGTTCAAGGTTTCACATAGTTACATCCTTACTTCGCAGATTCGCGTGGACATATGCAAGTGGATGGACGGCGGCTGCAAGCCCTTCCAAGTGATGTCAGACAACTGTTGCGCGAACTTCGTCAACAAATACGCGAAGAACAACGTGAGGGCAGCGCTCGCACTGGCTGGTGTGGATCCACCACAATTCCCTATAGGAGCGGTATGATAATTATACGGGTTTATGAATGTAAGTCCGTGTGGTGACGGGTTAAGAATAAGGATTGTCAACACCCCTTATCATCTCATGGGTGTCGTAAGAGCCAACAGAGGGAGCATATTATGCAGAGAACAGCACAGTAAGAGAAGACAGCACTGTATAACTTGATACAAACCCTATACCAACCCGTTTGGCCAGCGTGGTATAGTAGGCCAATTCCTCCTTTCCAAGGAGAGGCCTAGTCCAGCAGTGGACTGTAAAAGGCTGATGATGATGATGAATGTAAGCAGCTATAGTCTGGCGGAAAGACCAACAGACTGCTACGCAGCAGGTCTCGTCAGAATCAAAGTTATGCTTTGCTAAACTGTATAGGAAACAATCGTGAGGACGCTTACCTGCCTGAAAGTCACCGAGATACATATGAAGTCTGCCAATCCGCATTTGGCAAGTGTGGTGGATCTTACCCTTCTCATCGTGAGACGGCCCAGCAATGGGGGCTCATATTATCATCATCGTCAGTTTTGTTTTATGAACTGTCCCACTGCTGTGCATTCCTTTTCTCATTGTGAGAAGGCTTAAACTGATAGTGTATTCTAATTTATAAAACTCTTAAGTCTCAGTGTTTGCTATCGAATTCTTCTGAAACGGTTTGACCCAAAGATATTACAAGAAAGAGGTAGAGACGTTACCTACGTAGTAATTTTTTATTTATTTTATTTTATAACTTTATGCACAAAAAATAGTACAAGGCGGGCTTAATGCCGTAGGCATTATCTACCAGCCAACCTTTGGGTGATGCAGAGAAACATGTAATAGGTGCAGTTCTTAAATTAAAATGAAAGAAAAAGACAGAAACCTACTTATTAATATAAAATGATATACATATATATTATTATATGCCCAATATACATACTTACATATCATAAATATATATTCATTATAAAATACACAAATATATATTTATTATAAACTACATAAATATACATACATTTTATAATTCCAATACATATATACATTAATATATAAAATCAATAAAGGATAAAAACCTATGTCGATTCAGTTAGTGCGTCTAAATAATACTGCCGAACTCTAGTTTTGAACGTAAAACGGTTAGTGGACATCCTGACCTCAAGAGGGAGAGCATTCCAGAGAAGGATAGATTGTATATTAAAGGATGAATGTACCAGGCTAGAACTGTGAGAAGGACAAAGAAGCAGAAGATTATTAGAGGAACGAAGATTTTTCTCATGAGTATTACAGAGAAATTGAAAGTAATCAATCCGTAGAAGCGGTACACTAACGCACACATCGATAACTCCATATTTCATTTTATTTTCGGTTGAAAAGATGTGTCACTTTCACTTTGACGCCGGCTCGCGACTTCACACACACGTATGTCAGACTTGCCAAGTTGCCAACTGGCTTATGTTTAGTGTCCTGCTTTTGGTATGCTTATTTTTACTTTTGTAACATCATTGGTTTGACCCATTATTGTGTATATTTAATAAGTTTCAGAATAATTCTAAAGCTATTTTTTTGTATATTTTTTTGTATTTTGTTACACAAAATACCTTAAACCCCAAAAACTAGTTTAAAGCAAAGCAACGTTTGCCAAATCAGCTATTGCATAATTTCCAGGGTGAATACGACATGAAAGGCTACGTGTTCGACTACAACGAGCTGCCGTCGGACGGCGCGTACGGCGAGTTCGTCGCCAAGGTTTTTATACTGGACGGCACTCTCGAGGTCGGCTGTCTAGAGGTCAAAGTCGAGTTCAAGGAGGTAGACGAAGACGAGGAATAGTCTGATTCAATGGAAATGTTAATATAAATAAATAATAATAAGACAATAATATAATGTGCCCGGTACGGCAATAGGCTCGCCCCCTATTACGTGGGACCTAAAAATTCGTGGCGAAATGTAGGTGTAATATTACACCTCTGCCTACCCCTTCGGGGATACAGGCGTGAGTCTATAAATAAAAAATAAAAAAACATAATAATATATCTTGTTACAAATATATGCGATTGCTCGTAGCTTAGCTCAGCAACAGACGTTTGTATGTTTTCAAATGAAAATTGGGTTAATTATGTTTTATAATGCTATGCCAAATTTTATTGTAACATAAATTATATTTTATTATCTAGTATATTTTAAAATTATTTTAATTTGGATCATATGTTTTAAATTTAAATTGTAAGTACGAATAGAAAATTGTCTAATTAATTAAACGCAAATAGATAAAGTTATCAAACTACTGAGTCGTTATTTTCTAACTTCTATTCCTACTACAAGATATTGTCAGGAGGAATTACGGCGTCTGATGCACTGATTGACTCAAACAGAGTACAGCGATGTGACCTTGAAATGGACCAATCATTGCGCTGAATGCCGTTCGGACCGAGATGGGACGATCGGTGGCGAAACTCAAGACTAAGGGCCCCTCCCCTACGCATGATGCGGCTGCCGGTGCGGTCACAGTGCGAATAGAAAATACTTTTTGGTACAAATTTTTTGTTGTGGCCAGCCGCACGTTTGGCCGCATTCCGGCTAACCGCATACTTGTTGTTTTGTTTGTTTTTCGTGTGTGTGGCCAACTCTGGTGTCGGAGTTTTCAGACCGCCCGAAGGCCCGACAGCTTTACGTGCCCTCCGAAGCACGGTAGCGAGCCGAGCACCGCATACTGTGTAGGAGCCGTAAGACTACTTGACTAACGGAGCGGAGAAGAGTCAAGCTGTGGCTATACAACCAATAGATGTGCTTTATAACTCCGGTTTTTATTGGTTGTAAGGCCCCTGGTCAGAATTATACATACATACATAGTCTCACGCCCGAAGAGGTAGGCAGAGGTGTATTTCTACACCCACTTTTTGCCAGATATACCTACTTTAGTCCCACGTAATAAGGGGCGAGCCTATTGCCGTACCGGGCACATTTCCAGACTCCGTGCTGCTACTGAGAATTTCGTGACAGAAAAACCCAATAACACTGCCCGACCCAAGAATCGAACCCGGGACCTCCCGATACCACGCGCACATTTATGCCGCGAGACCAACGAGGCAGTCGTATAGGGTTTGATGTCGAGTTTTCAGTCTCTACGCAAAGATGGTATTTGCATCGTATTATCCCTTAGTCGCCTCTTACGACACCCACGGGTAGATAGGGGGTGGTGACACTTGTATTCTATGCCGTCAACCACACGGTCAGAATTATATCACCTCCAAAAGACGTATTACCTACGGCAAAATATATATTCATTGAAATAGGCTTTAAATTAAAAGCTAGATATCAAATTAAAGTTTAAGTGCTAAGGTAATAATCATAGATAGGTCCAAACCTTTAGAAACACGAAAGTATGTAAAAAAATATTCGCTCACTGATTTACGACCAATTTCAATATCCGATCCATCCATACATTTGGCTACTAGATAATTTGCCTATATCTAGTGGGTATATTCATAGATAGATTAAATATTGAAACTGGCCGTTAACTAACAAGATATGACAGTCCACAGCTAGGTAGGTGGCAGTTGATTTATCTTTTTTTAATGTAAGGCTGCAAACAGGCTACGATCTCATTACTTTTTGGAGCCCGGAAGCCACATAGCACAGGCGTATGATGCCGATGCGTTGACCAAAATGGAGAAAGAGAGAAAAGTAAAGCTATTCTCAGCCACTTTTTCCCAAAGACTCTCCTGCTCTTTATTACATCTCACTTTCCGCTATATAAATCATCAGCCTTAAACAGTCCACTGCTGGACTAGGCCTCTCCTTTGAAAGGAGGAATTGGCCTACTATACCACGCTGGCCAAACGGGTTAGTATAGGGTTGGTATCAAGTTTTCCTTCTCTGACAGTGCTGTTCTATCACAGAAATAGATAGTAACTTTTATATAATATTTATGATCATTTTATATAATGTTTGAAATTAACTTTCTACTTAACTCTCGAAAGCTAATTAAAATAATATAAAATTTTGCGACAAAATTAATCTAATAAATGTAGATTTTTTCGTAACGACCATGTGCTCGGTTCGAAAAACGACGCAACAATGACAAAGATGGCGGCTTGTATTTGGGAGGTAGTTTAGTTGCAGACCGGAAGCGGTAGATGGCGCTGTAGGTGCATCTAGGAAACGGAAGTAGCGACATTTAGCGACCAGGCGAGGTGAAAGAATCGATGTACTCTCATAAAGGACTTCGGACGTCAAACGGAACGCATAATATATGTACTTTTATCTGGCTACCTACTAACCCAATTATTATTACTGGAACTATCATAGTTGTCTTGTAAATTACATATTTCAAGCACCTTTTAATTCCACCGCCTTAAAGTGTTGCCTACTTAGGTAAAACAACTTTAGGTATTCTTATTTTGATTCGGTCTCATTAGCTTATACCTACGTAAACATGCCGCAACAAAGGAAGCCATGCTTGTCGGAAGAAAAAGAGCTGACAATCTTGGAAGCTAAATGTAATATTTTATTTGAGCGTATTCAAAACATTTACGAGCGCTCAAAAACTGCCGCTACTTCCGATATTAATAGGGAATCATTTCTTAGTTATTGTATGACAGTAGATAGTATTCGAACAGATTTTCATAAGTTGTTAGACGATTATAACGCAAGATTATAATCGTCTAACAACAAAAAATGGGAATTCGCACAAAGTCTTCACGCCCTTTTAGTGGATTTCACCAAAGCTTACGACAGCATAGATCGGGAAGCCATTTACAACATCCTAAGGAATTTTAATATCCCAAAAATCTAGTCGACATGGTTGAAGTGGCCACCAAGGTAAGCAAGATTCGAGTTCGTGTTCAGAACGAGCTAACAGACGAGTTCACTGTGGAGACAAGACTGAAACAAGGAGACGCGCTATCGCCTATGTTTTTCAACTTAGTTCTAGAGCATGTCCTTAGAAAAGTGCTAGCACTAGATGCAGGGGCAAAATTGAATGGAAAGCATATGGTAATAGGGTCTGCCGACAATCTGGCCCTTCTTGGAGATAGTAATCCCACTTCTTCAGAGTTATCATCCGTGGTGCGAGACAGAGAGCTTTCCAGAGGTGGGCAGTTGAGTAAATTCTGGAAATAGTTACGCCACAAGATCTTTATCTCTTCGCAAGATGTTATTAAATTCCCGTTATTGTCTTCCATGACTTGTGTTCTAGGCTGATAGCCCTTCTTGAGAGACCGGACTTCTTGGTAGAATTTTCTCGAGGCATTAGCTCCTATTAGAGTTTCCATATCCTGTACCATGTTATTGAGGTGGTCTCGATTTGCTTCTCAAATAACTCTTCTTGTTCTTTGTTGGCTTTCCCTGTACTTCTCATCCCACCGTTGGTCTTGTTCTGAGATTAATTTGTATTTCCTTCTCTCTTCCACTGCTTTTTCAGTCTTCAATCCACCATTTCTTCCTCTTCTTTCTCCTTTTCCGCCCAAACACTCTAAATGCTACTTCTTTAACTGAATTGCTAATTATTTTCCAACTGTCATCTACATTATCCTCAATGCATAAGTCACTAATTCTATTGCTAATTTATATCTGGAATCGATTCCTTAGTTCTTTCTGCTTAATATTTTCAACGTTAATTTGTTTATGGTCTTCATTTAAGTGTTTAATTGGAGGGGTTAATTTGATTTTAGGTTTTAATTTGATACCTAGTAGATAGTGGTCACTATCACAGTCGGCTCCTCTATATGTTCGAACATCTTGAATAGTACTCTTATGTCGATTGTCTATAAATAGTGGTGACGGGCGAAAAACCATCCGTGTGGTGACAGATTAAGAATACGGATTGTACTCTTAATCTGTCACCACACGGACGGTTTTTCGCTATACTAGGAATGAGATCCTTGTTTCGAAGTGTCGAAGTGTAACCTGTGTCGTGGAGGACTTTACAAACAATCAAAGTGGTGACAATCCGTATTCTTAATCTGTCACCACACAGACGGTTTTTCGCTAAACTAGGAATGAGATCCTTGTTTCGAAGTGTCGAAGTGTAACCTGTGTCGTGGTGGACTTTACAAACAATCAATTAAATTCAGACTTAAAACAACAATCTGTGGAAAAACAAAGTGTTGTCCGTACATGCAGTCAGTAATGTTTTTTCTAAAAGTTGTTGATGGAAAGAAAAGTATTATTAAAAAAGTATTTAGTTAGTGACTGCCTCGTTGGTCTCGCGGCATAAATGTGCGCGTGGGATTGGGAGGTCTCGGGTTCGATCCCTGGGTCGGGCAAGTGTTATTGGGTTTTTCCGATAGGAAATTCTCAGCACGGAATCTCGTAATGTGCCTGGTACGAGAATATGCTCGCCCCCTGTTACGTGGGACTAAAGTAAATCAGGCGAAAAGTGAGTGTAGCAATATACCTCTGCCTACCTCTTCGGGGATATAGGCGTGAGACTATGTATGTAGGTATGTATGTACTTAGTTAGTCAAAGCTATTTTAAAAGATTCTGCTAATTTAAATTGGTCTTCCGTTAGAAAATGGTTAGCTACACACACTTAATGAGCATAATGGAAAAGCATAATGTGACCAACGTAGCAAAACCACATGGACAATGTTATTGCAACCATGTAAAAATGCAACCAGGTCAAAAACCGGCAGTAATCAATTGCACTTTGGCTGATAACTATTTCGTCTTGAGCTACAGGACCGTGTAACTGTAGCTTATGAATTATGAACCTCAGTAGCGGCTGCTGGGATTTTGTTTTGGTACATACATACATACATCCATAGACTCATGCCTATTTCCCGGAGAGTTAGGCAGAGACTACGGAACGCCATTTCCAACGATCCTGACATACCTCACTTGTTTCATTCACTCCCATCAAGCTTCTCATGCATGCTCTTCTGTTTAGGGTACTTCTGACCTTTTTTTTTAGGATTCTCTGATCTGGTCAGCTGACGTCCGCCTAGGTCTTCCCCTTTGTCCTGTCCCATTCACACTTGCCTTGTATTATTATATCTTCTTTGTCAGTCTTTCGTCATCCTTTCTCTTCAAGTGCCTAAACCATCTTAACATGCCTTTCTCGATACTTGTCACTACATCTTCTTTTACCCCACAACACTCTCTTATCACACAATTCTTTACTCTGTCGGTCAGAAATACACCACACATACTTCTCAGTGCTCTCATTTCTACAGCATTTATTCTACTTTCAAATCTCTTCTGCCATACCTAACTCTGACTACCATACATAAGTGTAGGCACTAATACCCCTCTATGCACAGCAAAACGTGCCTTTTGGACACGTTTTGGCTATTCATAAATGCTTTCAGAGCTCCATTCACTCTATTACCTGCATTAACTCTTCTTTCAATATCTTCTTCATTCTTACCATCTCTTTTAAACAACGATTTGTTTTGGTAAGGGGCTAAATCGACGTGGGGTCGAATTTAAGAAAGGAAACACTAAAAGTAGTTTATCACACACTTTTGGAGGGAGAGGAGGCCTTGAGCTGTTTAGCCTTCTTTGCTAGCAATCATCAGAAAAAGTATACAGAACCTATAAAAAACAACAACGTAATCGTAGAACAAAAGTTCTATACTCCACAGAGCCCTTGCCAGGGCAACATACTGCTAAATTCATATGCATTAATACTAAATTATACAACGACGCAGATATATAATGCAATGAGAAAATCTATCAAGTCATCAAAACAGTCACCCCGTGATCTGGATTGGTGTAACCTATGCGGAAACGTCAGAGCAATTAAAGGGATTTTAACTTTTTTTTTTTATCTTATATTAATATATAAAGCTGAAGAGTTTGTTTGGTTGAACGCGCTAATCTCAGGAACTACTGGTCCTATTTGAAAAATTGTTTCAGTGTTAGATAGCCCACTTATCTAAGAAGACTATAGGCTATATAACATCACGCTATGAGAGACGGGAGCAAGCAGTAGCCTTAAATAACGCAGGTATAACCGCGGGCATAGTCTAGTTGCTTAATAAGCCCTGGTATACCAATATTAGCATGATTTTTAAAGCAACATGTGAAGGACTTTCCAAACTTGCAATCAACAGACACTAAGAACCATCAGACTCGAACAAACAATAATTAGTGGTTAACACAAAGTGTTGTCTCACGTGGGGATCGAACCCACAACACTCGGCGCTGTGTCAAACGACGTGGCGACCGCTTAAACGACTACGCCATTAGTGCAGTCGAATGTAATCAAAAGTATACAGGGAGTAAAAAGACCCTTAACGAAAAGTGAAATCCCATGTTGTACCAATCACTATGAACATTTATTACTTCGGCACCATACCTGGGAAATTACTGGTTCAGGAGATATTGGGGCTCAAAGTTAGTATGGAATTTTTCTAATTAAGTACAAAATCGATGCTTTTACCCCGCCAATGTGTTCTTTAAATGCCGTATGACCCCATGGATAAGTAGGTATTTCGAGCATTGCACGCGCGCGCTTTGCGGTTTAAAAAATGTGAAAAATTAAAAAACCATTCGTTTTCCAGGTATTATTTTAGGTTAGCATGACTTGGCATGATGTCTACATAGATGGTAGTGATGGGTCTTGTGACACCCTGTATATTATACCGATAAAATTAGTGATTCTTATTATTACACAATAGCAATCACAGAAACAAGCCTGTTTAATGTTTCCAGAGAGGCTGTAAAAACCAATGACATGTCACCCATTGCGCCATAATTATGAACTATTTCTATTAAATCTATCTCGCATAAACATTCCATGCATCTATCATCGCCCATAGATAATATCAAAAGTTTTATAGCTCTTCCACATGCCAAACTAAATTATTTATATAAACACGACACCTGATATAATGGCGTTATTGTGTAGAAGGTAATGAAAATGCGCCTGTTTTTGTTATTATGTATAGAAATAAGTGCCTTTGTGTCAGTATGGTGCATTGGCGCCGCTATGATTGTGAGTACAAGATTTCAAATTATTATTAACTAGAGGACGCCAACAGCTACGCCTGCATTTTTTTTTAATTTTCCCGTTTTGGCCGATCCCGTGGGAATTTCGGGAAATCCCTTCTTAGTGCACCCCTACGGTCCCCAAGGACCCTACATGCCAAATTTCAGCTTCCTGCGCCCAATAGTTTCGGCTGTAGCGTGTCTGTCAGTCAGTCAGTAACGCAGGATTTTATATATATTAAGATTAAGATAAAATCCTTGCGTTACTGACTGACTGACAGACACGCTACAGCCGAAACTATTATATTATAACTATTATTAAAAAAAATGAGTACTAATCTTAATACATTAGCACTCATTTTTTTTTATTCATTACTGGTATCAGCAACTTTATCTTATTAAGGACAGTATACTAGCTTCTATTACTTAAGTCAAAGGCAAAATCATTTAATTACTGAGGTTGCAATGTGACGATTATGAACGTCGAATTTAAAGATCACTGCCCGAATTCATACAAATTATACCTTTGAGAAGACAACTCGCCATTAAACCCTTTATCAATCCATCTGTCCAGTATGGTATTGTAGGTCAAATCCTACTATTAATGGAATCAGAAAGATAACCGAAAATGTTATCTTATTCTGTTTTGTGTCCAGGGTACAGGGGTATGGATGGTGGAAGACGTAATGTCGTGTGAAGAGCCCGAGAATTACGACATGACCTTTGAGGTGACGCGCGAGAGACTCAACCGGACGCACGACGGGTTTTCTTTGTACATCAGCTATGATAAGGACATCACTGAGGATATTGGTGTAAGTTATGTTATACTAGCTAACCCGACGAACTTTGCAGCGCCCTATTTCCCCTTTTTTTATACAAAGCTTCTCCTGTCAAAAACGCATACATAAAGAAAAGATTTATACGATTTGGTGTAGTCGTTTGGCAGTTATACGTGTACAAACATTTCGGTGTTTCATTTTTATTTATATAGTTTAAAACTAGTTAGCATCATAGTAAAATAGCGATTAGGAATTTAAGTATGCACAGATCAAATCCCAAAGACCGGTTTCCACCGTGAGCAGAGCGGAGCCAATGACGGCCTATTTTACCTCACAAGAAAAAAAACTGCATACAATGTTTTTCCACCCACACAGTCGAACGAAAATGACAAAAGGAGTAAAAATAAACTCGCTCATTTCTAGCTAGCGGAGCAGACACGAATAAAATTTAATAATATTTTTTTCGATTTCTCATTCACTTCTATATTTCAACATGCTCTACTCATACTTATGTTTCGTTTCACATTGGCGCAGAGAATTAGTCGTTCACTATACGGACAGCCTTAGCCGTACATTTGGTCCTTCGAGCCGGATGTACGGCCTGTAGTTGCCCAACTACTGTCATGTATAGACGAAAATTGTGTCAAACTAAAATTAAGTCAACACAGCGCGTTATGTAGGCTGACCTTTTGACTGACTTCTAACTTTTTGACAAAAACTCAAATATTTTGATTCCAGATAGAGATAGACATATACAAGTTAGTGGACGGCGGCGGCTACAAGTATTACCAACACGTTACCGACGAGAGCGCGTGTAACTTCGCCAGGTACTACTCTAAAGAGAACCTGGAGAAAATATTGAGGTTGGCCGGCGTCGACCCGCCAGACTGTCCAGTGGCAGCGGTAATATAGCCTTTACGTACATTACTGTATGATCGACAATCGAACGCATGTATCTAGTTCTATCTACACAAATCACGGCTGTGCCCGAAACGCGAAGGGGCTGTGCAAAGATTGAAGATGTACATTTTATATGAATTTATTCACACATTGTCAAGTCCGGGTTGCAGATGGGACATGGCGTCTGAATACAGAACCGGAAACGGCCCGGCGACTTACCGGACACAGCCCGATAATGTAGATAAACTTTTAGTGATATCTGATAAACGTAAGTGATTCGGATTCACCATATTATACTCTCGTTAAAGTTATTTAGCTCTCAACTTTGTAAATTACAAATATATACATATTATAGCGTTAGCGATAGGCTAGACAGTGTGTAATTTTATTCTATCAAAGTAATTTACATTTCTTGCACTTGTGCTGAACTTTGATGCCTTTGCGGTGAAATCTCCTATTTAAGACCACTGTTGACAAATAATAGGTTTTGTTTTTATAGACTAGCTTTAAATTAATATAAATGAAGTGCCGAAGTTATGTTAATTATCGCTCGCTTAATAATGTGCCCTGTAGATGGCAATAGGCTCACCCCCCTTTACATTGGGACCGAAACATAACTGGCGAAGTGTGGGTGTGAAATACATCTAGTTACCTCTGACTACCCATGCGGGGATAAAGGCGTGAAGTTATATTATGTGTTTATTTCCTAGGGTGAATACAAAGCCAGCAACTTCGTGTTTGATTACAGCGAGTTGACGGATCCGTTTCCATACGGCACGTACGAAGTGCACTGTTACATGACGTATTTAGAGCAACGGGTCGCATGTATCAAGTTATACGCCACGTTCCAAGAGAAAGACGATGATAAACAGTTTTATTAAAATAATAAATTAATTTTGAAAATGTGATGCGATGTTTCATTTGGTTTTGTAAAATATAATAAGACCACAAATATACGGGTCATTTTAATAAAAAATATAATTCATTAAAACTCTGACAGTCCCCATCAGCCAAATAATTTTTTTTTTTTTATTTTCTTTTCATTGTAAACGGGTCACCTGGTGGTAAGTGATCACCGTCGTTCATAGACCTCCAACGGCCACAAGTGTTTTGCCATCCAGAGTAGTCCTGTCGAGGCCAGTGTAGCGGTAGCTACACTGACTAACACCTATCATACAATTAAATAGCGAAGACATTCAACATTAGCGCTACCTAACGGTTACCGACGGAACTACATCCTCAATCGCGCTTTTGAAATTCCCGCACTTGAATCTTATTATACACACATAAAGTTTTACCATGCACGATAGTCTACTTTGGTCAGAAGATCCTCTCACCTCTTGAATGCAGCAATACCAGACACAATAGAAAATCTATTTTGTCCCGCACTGAGCAGTGCATTGGCAGTCGACGAGCTAATGGACCCCATTTCTTGCCGAAAATGACAAGAAAAGGAACCCTTATAGATTCGCCATGTCTTTCTGTCTGTCCGTCCGTATGTCACAGCCACTTTATGTTGGTCTTAATACTAGTATATCATGGTGTATTTACCTGACGACGAGCTCGAACTGATGGTGATGCAGGAGATGCTTGTTGCTAGGCAGCCGCGCGGCGAGGTCCCGCACGAGGGCGGCGCGCGCGGCTGGTGCCCTTAGTGCTCGCAGCACCCCAGGGAACGACTTGCGCGCGTCCGCGTACCGACACTCGAAAATCGCCGCGATACACGAGCGGAGCACCTGACACAAACAACAACAATACATCCCTACACTAATTATTGGTACATACATACATAGACTCACGCCTGTTTCCCCGAAGGGGTAGGCAAAGGCATAATAAACGCCCAGTTTTCGCCAGTGTTTTGATCCCACGTAATAGGTGGCGAGCCTATTGCCGCTTATCGGGATATTTGTTTGCCAGAGCCTCGTCCGTTGATCGGCAGGTGCACCACTTGCAGGTGAGGTTGGCTTGGGACCCTAAGTTCTTGGTGGGATCCCTATGCATATCATCATCCCTATGCATTATTGGTATCGCTTCGCTGTACTAGACACCGCGCTGCCTAAGAAAAATAGGTCCATAAATGAGGCAACTCATTATGACAGTGTGTGTCAAACAAAAGCAACAAGACGCATGCGTGAAGAATTGTGTTGTCAACTTCACAACAGTTACCCGATTAAATGGGAAAATATTTTATCCTGTGTTCTAATGGATAAGTTATTGGTCTCAAAATCAGTTTAGAAAATTCTTAAAAAATTACAATTCATTAAAAGCATCAATATACTTATTTGTGTATAGGTTAGGCGTACCGCGTAAGTTCCTTTATGAGAAAAATGCTCTGTATATTATCCAATGATTAGGCCTCATTTTATTATGATGGTTTGTTTTATGTACTTATAGTATTTTGCAAATTATTAATAGAAATAACCATAGAGGAAATAAGGTGTTTCCAAAACAGTGCTTTCTATTTCCATGCTACTAATCCATATAAATTAAGTTACACATTATTAATTTAACATGGATCGTCGCGTCATGAAAACTACTCTGAATAAAACAATAATCTTACACACTTAATTACACATATAATAATTTAAACCATGTTTCTTGGGTAAGATGTTCAGTTTCTAACAACTAAAATTTTTCACCTTATTTATAAAGGTACAAACATGAAATAATATACAAAAAGGTAAAATATAATAAATAGATTAGATAAAAGAAATAGTAAAATATAACGAAATATAATAACAATAGATTCACATAATAAAAATCTCAACTGTAGAAAGTTAATTTTTGTACTAGCAGCAACACTGAATGACGTTTTCGGTTTATTTGTAATTTTTTGTTGAAAATTATTCTTATTTTAGAGATAGTATGTGATACGAGAGTCCTTCTTAGTTTTTGCTGAGTTATTTTTACTCAGGATAAAAGCGCAACTTGGCATTGTACAGCAAATTGTTTCCGTAATTAATTTGGTGGATATATGCGCCTGATACACGGCTGTCAGTGTGACAGGCTCAACCATGCCAGTAGACATGGTTTTTTCTGCCTCATTTTACTTGTATGAGGGCTCCGTCTAGTAGAGCAGAGCGAAATCAATCATTAGTCTATGAATACATCATACATTTCTAGATCATCTAACAGTAACTGATATACTCCTCTAACTGTTAGAGTTTGCCAGAGGCGCCCTTTATTGGTCAATAATGAAGTAGTGTGGCTGAGACGCCATCTATTGGTCAATAAAGAAGTAGTGTGGCTGAGACGCCATCTATTAGTCAATGAAGAAGTAGTGTGACTAAGACGCCATCAATTAGTCAATAAAAAAGTAGTGTGACTAAGACACCATCTATTAAACAATAAAGAGGCAATTAATACAGATTTACATAATAAAAGCACATTTCTTAGGATTTGGTGTGCCGATTCCAATTGGCGTGTTGGCGGGTGTCGTCAGTTCGTCTCTCTTGCACTCATAGAGACAGCTGTCACAGCGCTACTGCTACGCCGCCAAGCGGTAATTTGGGTCACAGAAAGTTTGTCTACAGAACGCCCATAAGAAATGCGCCTCTATATAAATATCTATGCTCTATGAAAGAGGTGTGGCTAAGACGCCATCTATTATACTAAAAAGAAGTGTGGCTAAGACGCCAACTATTATACTAAAAAGAAGTGTGGCTAAGACGCCAACTATTATACTAAAAAGAAGTGTGGCTAAGACGCCAACTATTATACTAAAAAGAGGTGTGGCTAAGACGCCAATTATTATACCAAAAAGAAGTGTGGCTAAGACGCCAACTATTATACTAAAAAGAAGTGTGGCTAAGACGCCAACTATTACACTAAAAAGAAGTGTGACTAAGACGCCAACTATTATACTAAAAAGAAGTGTGGCTAAGACGCCAACTATTATACTAAAAAGAAGTGTGACTAAGACGCCAACTATTAGACAATAAAAGAGTACATGTAAGTGAAGCGCCATTTATTGGACAATTGAAGGGACTTGCAATATTAAACAGTCGAGCCAAATTTCTAAATTGAGTTATAAAAGGATATGCATGCATGTACAAACCTCGAGTCTTCTGGCGGAGTTGGTTAGTAGAAGGTGGTTATACTCGGAGGCGCCGGTAGGGGGCGCGGCCGGCGGCACGATGCGAGCTTGTGGCGGCCGCAGAGCTGACAGTCTGTGGATACATCATGTCATCACTAATTATTGAAGAGTTTGGTTGTTTTGTTTTAGTTCTTTATAAGACAACTACGTTAAACTAAATCCTGTATTGCGAAGGATTTCACAAACACACAACCAATACACCTGCATTACTCTAAGGTAGACTATGAGAAAATGCCTAACGCATTAAGTCCACCTGTATACGCTGTGTGTATATAAAGCTAATAAATAACAAAATTAAAGTTTATGGATCATACAAAGTCTTGTCGCGTATGGGGATTGAACTCATAACACCCAGTGCAATATCAAGATTTTCCAAATTTTAATTCATTGACGCATTTAGGTTACAAAGTAACATAATTATATCAACATCATTTCCTTTTACTACTAGGTATGTTGTTCAGTCCGTGTGGTGACAGATTAAGAATACGGAATGTCACCACTCCATATCATCCCATGGGTGTCGTAAGAGCCGACAGAGGGAGCATATTATACAGAGAACAGCACTGTAAAAGAAGGAAAGCTTGATATAAACCCTATACCAACCCGTTTGGCCAGCGTGGTATAGTAGGCCAATTCCTCCTTTCAAAGGAGAGGCCTAGTCCAGCAGTGGACTGTTAAAGGCTGATGATGATGATGTTGTTCGGGTTAGTAGGGCTATGAGAAAATTCTGAAACGGAGACTGGTAGATGTGCCAGTGCATGAGTGTGTGAATGCAAGTGCATGATGCACTTGCGATCTTTTATAGCCGGTTTTAAAATTCGAACTATCCATGGATTTGGAGACTAAAGATACATATTTAACATATTTTTATGTTTATGCATCATCTAATATCCATAGCACCAGGTCTGCTTAGCTTTGGTCTGGATAGTGTTGTGTGATTATGGTAGAATATTTTATATGGAGCGTATGTTATATAATTTTTAGTCACACTAGTCACCTGCACTTTACAGGAACTTATGGACGCTACTGAAAATGCCATACTCGTAGCTAAGTTTTGGGCTGATAATAAGTTAGATAATAACAGGGCCGTTCTGACCCAATGCAGCGCGTATGTGCGAAATCTATGAAGCGTCTGTGCAGTGGCGTAGGGCGGATGACCTTTTTTTTTTTTTAGTCGTTACCTAACCAATTCCGGCCTTTATATTTGCCCTTCCTACGCCACTGCGCCTGTGTGCGAAATCTGTGAAGCGCCTTTTTTGGCATCCTTTCTCGAAAATAACTGTTATGATTAACGCATATCTCGGCGCGCGGCGCCCCTGTCACCCTGGCGCCTGTGTGCGCCGCGCACATTGCACATAGGGAAGGTTCGGCCCTGGATAATAATAAGTTTAGCTAATAAGAAGTAGTAGGTATAGTATATACTTGGCGTGTGTGGCGCGCGCCTGCACCTCCCGCATAACCTCCCGCACGCGGGCGGCATCTAGCGGCGGGAGGGGCGGCTGGTGGATGCGCGCCGACGCGCCCTCTGGCGGACGGAGGATGCGCTGCTGGAATGCCTGTAGATTAGAAAACGGTTCATTAAAAAACAGGTTTTGAGTGACTACTAAACATTGGTGCCACCGCCTATGGATATGCATTATTTTCCAGATAAAATCAAAATTAAAACGATTTCATTAAATTTATATATTGATTACTAATCATCGTGCTAGCGTTACTCCAACTGCATCCAAAACTCACGCTTTGGAACCCGAAGTCCCGTTTCTGGCCTAACCTAATATGACAAAATAATATTAGCTTTCCTCAGAGCGACAGCCAACTAACCTCCGCAATAATAATAATATAATAATATTCTCACACATACACACCTCACCATCTAGTCCCAAGCTGAGCAGAGCTTGTACTATGGGCACTAGATAATGGATAAACATACTTATAGACTTTTTTTGTTAATACAAACATATTATACATAGCAACACCCAGACCAAGACAAACATCCATGTTCATGCACACAAATGTTTGACTTGAGCGGGAATCGAACCCGCGACTTTCGGCGTAGCAGTCGCTTCCACTTCCAAAAAATAGCTTTATTCTAAGGTTTTACCAGTATATTGAAGAAGTAGTAATGATGATGTTCATTCAAGAGTACGGACTCAACCCACTTAACATTATCACATTCAACTTTTGCTGTTCAATTATGTCACAAATCGAGCATATTTTCTGCTAGTCTAACAAATATTGTTCATACCTGGGGGTTAGGATTTTCGTTTAGGTGTAACTGCATCGCCAGATCTTGTAAATGCTGTAACTCTAACTCTGGATTCAAAGACTCTAACCGCTGCTGCTCTGGAAGATTTCTGAAACACATAGGTGATACTTAATACGTTTTCAAGAGTCACGACAAAAATAAAAACTGTACAAACTTTAATATCATTCTGTATCTGATAATAACCATTGAAGCTGCAATTATACGTCGAATGCTTACAGTAATTAGAAAAATAATATAGTACAGCATAAAGTGTAATTAAAGAAACAGTGCGCTACTAGTTAAAAATCCAATCCCACAAGCGTATATAAACGTGCACATACGAACACGTATACTAAGCCCTTTTTTTCGCTATTCACGCACTTGCAGGAGTCTTCATGATCATCATCAGCCTAGTAGTTTAACCGGTCGCCTCGCCGCTTGACACTGCGTCAAGTGTTGTGGGTTCGATTCCCACACGAGACAACACTTTGTGTAACTCATAAATTGTTGTTTCGAGTCTGGGTGTTCATTGTGTCCGTTAATTGTATGTATGTAAAGTTCGTGTGGTGACAGATTAAGAATACAGATTGTCACCACCCCATATCATCCCATGGGTGTCGTAAGAGCCGACAGAGGGAGCGTATTATGCAAAGAACAGCACTGTAAGAGAAGGAAAACTTGATACAAACCCTATACCAACCCGTTTGGCCAGCGTGGTATAGTAGGCCAATTCCTCCTGTCAAAGGAGAGGCCTAATCCAGCAGTGGACTGTTAAAGGCTGATGATGATGTAAAGCCCCCGCGACACAGCATTTAGTCCTAGTGCGGGGACTCTACGTAGTCTTTTTAAAAAGAGATAAAAGTGTGCTGTCCCAGTGGTGAACCAGGCCCTTCGCTTTGGAGCCCGGGGTCTGCTATTCTGCTGTAAGAGCACTACTGTTATTTTAATCTTATCCAAATTGGCAATACATAAATCATTCATGTCTATACTTACTGCACCAACTCATCCCATATATCCGTAGGTCTCCAAGGTGGCCCTCTCTCGGCTACTAAGCCGTTAAAAAACATGGAGTCCAGCAGTCTGACGGCGAACTGACACGTGGACAGTCCCCGGGCGCCGAGGAAACCCATCTTGTGGAACGTCAACACCGGCGACGGGTGGATGCGGATTATTGTGAGGCAGTGCCTGGAACACATATTATAAGGATGATGATTTGTTTGTTAGACTTCCAAACAGAGAGTACCAGGTTCGAATCCACGGTACGCAACACTGACTTTTCAGAGTTTTGCGTGTATTCAATTATTAGGCGTCTATGAACGGTTAGACGGTGCCAAAAAAGGCGCGATTGGCGGTTCACAATGGAGTGCTTGTCCCCACGTTGATGTATGGAAGTGAGAGCTGGGTTTGGCAAAAAAAGCATGTAAGTAGAATTAATGCAGTTGAGATGCGATCACTGCGTAGTATGTGTGGGGTAAGACTGATTGATAGAATTCCGAATGCAACTATAAGAAAGAGCAGTGGACTGAAAGAAGATGTGGTGACAAGGATTGAGAAAGGAATGCTTAGGTGGTTTGGACACGTGGAGCGAATGAGTGAAGAAAGAATGACGAATCAGATATATAAGGCAAATGTGTGTGGGCAAGTCGGTCGTGGCAGACCTCGGCGGACATTCGTCGACCAAATTGGAGACATCCTAAGAAACGGAAAGGTCCGAAGTACCCGAAACCGGCGAGCATGTATGAAAAGAGTAATGAGTGTAGAGGAAGCGCGTGAGGTTTGCAAGGATAGGAGCAAGTGGCGTTCTGTTGTCTCTGCCTACCCCGACGGGAAAAAGGCGTGAGTATATGTATGTATGTATGTATTTATTATAGCTTGTCGCCTACCTCTGAGAGCACGTTAAGCTGTCTATCCCGGCAGTCATGAAGTCATGAAGATCTTTGTCAGGCATTGTAGGGATTTAAGATAATCATGCAAGAAGAAAAATAACAGAGCTACTCAGAAATACATTTCAAGTGTTCGTCTACTATTTTAAATTAAAGAGAGTGAGTTATGTAAAAATATGTGGATAAATAATCAGTCAGATGCTCAAATTTTAATTTTTTCGTAAGATACGGCCTATCCAGAATTAGCGAAACAGTATTTATATGTTTACCTGTAACCCTGCAGCAGCTTAGCCAAGGTCCTCATGAAGACTGCCCTGATCTCCTTATCGAGCATATGTGGCGGTGACGACGCGGGCGGCGGCGGCGCGAAGGCCGAGTCCGCCGAGCGGAGCTCCGGTTGTAGCACCAGCGCTAGCGCCTCTTGTAGCGAGGATAGGAGCTTGCCATCTGGACGGGGGATGTTGACGCCGGCCGGTATGTGCAGGGAGCCGACGTCTAGGTCTGCTACTATTACGTCCAACTAGAAAGTGAGAGAAGGAAAATATTAATAAAAGTCATGTGAAAATAACGTGACACAAACTCCAAAATTAAATAAACACCAACATTGAAGTCTGGCGTTTCTGGAATTCTTCTGCTGGTCATAGTGGACACAGGCTTCTCCAAATTTGTGTCTCAATTGTACCATGAGTCAATACCTAAAAGAATTTGGATTACCACGCTGACTAAAAGGATTTCCGTCACCATAGTACTATATGCTTCGGGTATATCAAATTTCCTAGTCACCTCTTGCGACAAATTTATTGCAATGGTAGTGATACTTTGCATTCTCAATTCGTCACCATAACAATTTATGTACCTTAAAATCAAAAAGTTCATTTTCCAATAATCTCAAAGGTTAGAACCGGATTCTAGTACAAGGATGAGCCTTCTATAAAATAATTATCTCTTTCACGACATCATCATCATATCGACACTTCGTCACTCTCAAGAACAAACATAACAGCAATACAAAAACAAAAACCCTCACCAATTCCGAGACCTCCTCCTTCAAGCTGGAATGTACACCTATGAGGAAAGGCGTAGGGGTGGCCAACACTTCTGCTAACCCCGCCGGCAGTAGCGGTATGTACACATGCGCGTATCTGAAGGGGAACATGAGTGCCGCCAGCGCTCTGCAAGCGGCCGCCAGTCGGGCTGCTGCTAGAGAAACTAGTAAGACTTTGTGTTCGCTCATGACTGCGCACCATAGTGTTACTGAGTTGTGGATACCTGGAAACAGATATGATTGGCTGGTGAATAAATGGAGCATAATGGGTGTCTGGAATGAAGTTCCTTCTATGTCTAGAAATTCTGCCAGCAAGCTTACAAGAATGAAAAATAGTAAATTTAATGTCTTCCACAGAAGAAAACATGCCCTACGGAAGGCTCAATAAACGGGACCCAACGAGCTCGCCCGTATACACAATACATATAAACCAGTCCTTCTTAAGACTGGTTATAATAAGCACACGTTTCGCGATCGCGCGCATTAGATCCAGTATAGGAATTTGGGAAGGACTGCCTTGATATGACTTATCACACTTCTTATATTTGACAACAAGAAACTAGCATGCTTCTGGCAGTTCTTGCATCTGTTCTTACAGTATCATCATCATCAGCCTTTAACAGTCCACTGCTGGACTAGGCCTCTCCTTTGAAAGGAGGAATTGGCCTACTACACCACGCTGGCCAAACGGGTTGGTATAGGGTTTGTATCAAGTTTTCCTTCGCTTACAGTACGGTTCTCTGCATAATGTGCTCCCTCTGTCGGCTCTTACGATACCCATGGGATGATATGGGGTGGTGACATTCCGTATACTTAATCCGTCACCACACGGACGACTTCTTACAGTAAATTTCCCTTAAAAAAAGAACAAAATAACAACCACTCTTACCAAGTAACCTTAGCAGCATATAGACAGCGGTATGCGTGACCGGCATGGGGGGCGCGGCGGGCGGCTGCAGCGCCTGGCGGTCCCCGGCGCCGATGCTGAACCGGACCTGCGGACCGCCAGCGTCCGGCACCAGCACACCGCCCACCAGGTTACCGACCAGAGTCTCCAGAGGCACGCCCAGGTTCTCCACCCATACTGTGTAGATTATGCCTAGGCAGTTCTGGAATGAGAACAAAAATATCACGATCAGACTTCAACTTGATTCAACTAGGATTCTCGGTACTGGCGCTTTTTGTTGAGTAACATACACATACATAACGTCACGCCTTTTATCCCCGAAGGGGTAGGCAGAGGTGCATTTCTACACCCACTTTTCGCCAGATATACTTTAGTCCCACGTAATAAGGGGCGAGCCTATTGCCGTACCGGGCACATTTCCAGACTCCGTGCTGCTACTGAGAATTTCGTGACAGAAAAACCCAATAACACTGCCCGACCCAGGAATCGAACCCGGGACCTCCTGATCCCACGCGCACATTTATGCCGCGAGACCAACGAGGCAGTCGTATAGGGTTTGATGTCGAGTTTTCCGTCTCTACGCAAAGATTGTATTTGCATCGTGTTATCCCTTAGTCGCCTCTTACGACACCCACGGGAAGATAGGGGGTGGTGACACTTGTATTCTATGCCGTCAACCAGATGGCCTTGTTGTTGAGTAACTTGACCAAAAACCTAATCATCTACTTCTTGCGTAGATACGCAATAGTTAAACCACTGCCAACTGCAATCGTACTTACTGCATCACGTTTAGGGAACTAGACGGTCGATCTATTTGTCTAAATTGACGTCGACCACCAATCATGTGTTGAAAATATGTTTTAGCTAGTGGCTGTAACCAGTACCTTAGATCTGCCACGTCTTCTTCCGATGACTGCAGATCAGAGGTGGTAGAAAGTATGGTCAAAAATGCTTGAATAGCTCCTACAGTGGTACATGCTGCATCTCCACCCAAGATGTGCTATGCAGTTGAGCTTTATTCAGGAGTAACGTCATAAAGTCACTTTCATGTGGATTTTTTACGAACATGTTGTATGTTGAACAAACTGTTCGTAAATGATCCAAAAGAGATAGTAATGTACTCACTCTGAAGGTATCTATGTAGTCCTGGCGGGAGACGATGACAAGACACTTGGGCGCGTACATGATGCTGTGGTGAGTGATGTTGGACACTGGCCGGGCTGTATCCAGCGATTCTTCGTCCTGGTAACAACGAAAAACAGATATGAGACAAGATTTACAGGTATAGAGAAGCTTTAGTTTGCTTACGAGCTATTTGGGTTTTAAAAACAATGTGTATAAAATAAACAATAATTAAATGAGGCATTTTAGACAGACGCTGCTATTTCGTACCTTTATAGTACATTGTTACAGCGAGCAAATAACTTATTGCCACGGAAAAATAACAGCCCATCCAAACAACGTACCGAGGCCGGTAAAAGCAAAAATAAAACCGCAGGAGAAGGCCCTAAAATCCTTAATATTTATTTACGGACAAACATTTCCCAACAACTGTTATTTATATCTGGCGCTTCAATCATCACGAACGCTTTACGTAGCGAATCTTTTAACTCATACACCAAAACATATTAATGTCCTAAAATAGACACGCAACAGTTCTTTGATCGAGTTTCCGATGTGTTTCCATGAGGCAGGAAACAAGCGTCAAAACATTTTACATTAACATCACGGGCCAATGACTCAATATGCTTTTTTTTCTCATTTATTCTTCCAGCGTTCCAACTTAAATTAAACTAGCACAAAGCGCGTTAAATCCAGCGGAATTAAACCAAATAACGTCGCGTTATTAAAACGTAAAATGAGAATTTTTGATGGCAACCTCCAACCACCCTTAGATCATAATGGGGTAGCGGGCGCAGACGAAATTTCATTTCATCGAGCTATCAAGCTGTAGACACGCAATAAACATATTTTACGCCAAAACACTTGTACACGAATTGAATTTGTATTTTACCCATATAAATTCTCGCTATATTGATAGATAGACAACGCAGAGCCCAAATTACTGAGCGCAAAAAGATGAAATTTGAAATTTCGCATGTATGTTCTTTGGGACAGTAGGGCTACACTAAGAAGGGATTTTCAGAATTTTCCACGGCATCGAGCAGAAACGTTAAATTAAAATAAATGGGCGAATAGCTGCGGATATCTTCTAGTTTATTATAAGTACATATTGAAATCACACGATTACGAATATCTGTTGATAAGAGGTTACACTAGTGCTTTATTTTATAGCAGCTGGCAACGGTTTACGAGTATTTCATAACGCTGAGCCTTGCCGCAGATAACAAATTTGTTGACCCTGAAACGTTTCCTGTACAGGATATGTACACGTTTACCGTATTATGTCAATAGAGATGACAACATAATATGAACATTCATCTATAAATGTGTTGGAATACATTTAGGGATGAATGTTAAACGTGGACTTAAAAAACTGTCTCTCGGTCCAGAGATCATTTGGACCTATGTTTTGGGATAATGATAAACGCCTTTAGACTTAGCCTGAATATTTTGAAATTTTTTTTTGTTAACTTTTTTTTGACTGCCAAACACATTTAAACCTTCCATGGGAAACTGTTTTTAAATAAGTTTAAGCACCTTACTAATTTATTCAGGCACTTCGATTTAGAAAGACCTGTATTGGCCTAAAGTCTACAGCTAGGCAAACGTAGTACTGGATGCTCTCCGTTAGATGGACTGACAAATTGAGGCAAATCATCAGTCGTGGCTAGAAGTGGTTGAATTGCAAACACGGGAAGGTCTAGTGGCGTACCCTTGGGTTTACCTCCAGAAATGAGCGGAAATAGTCTGATGATGCTAACGATGACGTATAGGAACAGTTGGTTTCATACTATTTCTTCTTTTGTACTTTAGAGAACACTGAATCACAGTTATACTTCAAAGATTATTACGAAGGACATTAAAGAGCACTTATCGATAACACTGGCATCCTAATACCACTTCCAATGCTTATCGATATAGTTTGCGATACCGAGTATTCGAGCAAATCGAATGCATTTTTACTGCATGCGGAACAGAATGCGTTTCTTAGAATTTTGCATGTTGGATCAATATTAGTGCACATTATACATGGAATGCGCTGCCGCATTGCCGATAGCCTACTGGAGATACCAACAGACTGCCATGCAGAGGGTATCGGGTTCGAATCCACCGCGCGCACCACTGACTTTTCGGAGTTATGTGCGTATTGAATTATTAATTATATTATCGGTTGCCCCGTGCCTTGGAGAGCACATTAAGCCGTCGGTCTTGGCTGTCATAAAGATCTTTGTCGGTCGTTATAGGCCGTCAGTACCTCTGAATAAACTGACACTAGTCTAAATCATAGAATATCGGTATACCTTCGGATTGCGGAGGTTAGGCAGGCCGTCGCTTTGTAGAAAAGCTAATATTCAGTCAAATCCGGTTAGACTAATAAGCGGAATTGGGATAACGCTAGGAGGATGATTATAAATGGAATGTTATGAAGTAGGAGTGTGTTACTACAATCTTTTATATAAATAATAAAATTAAAAGTTATACACTCACTATGTACTTACGCGTTTCTGGATGTTCAGTCGTTTTACGATGTTCCGGCGGCATTTTGTAGATACTACCAGTATTCAAATTCGCTTCTACAATTTGATTTGCGATAAAGTTACTTCAAAGATACAACAAAAGTAGGTACCTAATGGCCTCACGATGATAATGTACATTAAAGCAATCTGTCTTAAAAATACACCTCTACAAACATTGACCCAACATCTTCAGAATATTGTCAGATTTGGCACAACAGTTACTAAATCTGTTGTGCCATAGTCATAGTTGTGGTACCATATAAGGATAATATCCACAACATTCAACGCTGGCGAAAGGACTGCTAAAACTTCACTATTATCCACTAACTGCTCCGTCTATACAGACAAGAAATAACAGAAAAGATCCCACAAGACGAGATAAGATAGATTTCAAACAAGCAGGCTGTTCGTGTGAGGTTATAAGCGCGTTAGCAGTCGGCTAATCGGCCGGGCCGCCGCCACTTCCGCCGGCGACGCGGAAGCTACGCAATCACAATAATGATGAGTCTCACTGAGCAAAGGCTGTGCCTTAACGTGCTTATTTACTGCATATTTACTATTACAATAGGTATAAGTATCTTAGTTATCTAATTACCATTAAGACGCGAAAGCTGGTGAGGATGGATGGATGTTCTAGATTTTTCACGCAGAAATACTGAACGGCTAGTGATAAAATTTTGCAGTAATATAACTCATCAAGGGCGTCGCCAAGAAGGGCAGAGAGGGGCAGCTGCTTCCCCCTCCCCCCTAAAGACTTAAAAGACCCTACAATTCGTACTTTTCTCAGTACTTTTCTCATTTTCCATATCAACTTCCCCCCCCCCCCCACTACGCCACTATACTACTACTATACTCGGCTGGCGACGCCCCTGTAACTCATATATAAGACAAGCACTGAAGCACGTATACCTACTGCACATTTTTACCGAGATAATCGACATTCACTCTAGTGGAGCCATTTTTTTGGCTTCTGCTTGTTGCATTGCGTCATATTTAAGGCGCTGTCCTAAGCGACTGTTTTGGTAAATGCGGGGGTGAAGCAGGGGAGGTGAAGGGAGCTTAGCTCCGTCTACTGCGGGGCGCCCCCCTTCATTCTCGTCGCGTGCGGCCGTATTCTGGCGACATCCGTATTCCAATATTTCAAAATCGCTAGCAAAACGTTTAAGCATATTGAATTGAGATACTGATATTAAAATTTATATTACATACATCAATCTGTTTGTACAATATAGGCATAGCGCAATTTTTGTTCTCAGTGCAGCCATGAGCAAAACTGGTTTACATAAGACGTTATAGGTATTAATAGTTGACGAAAGTAGGTAAATATCTACGTGCCGTAAGATGATAAAAATAATTAAGTCAGTTCCATGTATGGAGAGGCCATTATTATGTTTCTTTTGTTTTTGTATAAAAATAGTGAAGCAGTTCATAGAATACCTACATCTAATTCCATTCCTGCCAGTTTTCAAATCTGTTTTGCAATAAATTGGCTGTGACATACGGGCGGACAGACAGACAGACATTCCGAATCTATAAGGGTTCCATTTTTACTAAAAAACACAATACTGCTCTACTAAGCGCAATAGCCGTATCTCAACTAAAGCGAGTTACGAGAATATTGAAGTTTAGTAAAAGGTTGATTTCTTTTATTTATTTAGGGATGTTTATTGTTATTATAGGTATAATTATTATGGTAAAGGTTTCGAAATATGTCGCCGTTTTTAGGGGTTGTGAGTGATTGGAGAGGGAGGAGGGGAGGTCTTGAAACCCCCTCACCATTTTCACTTGCCGGAAATACTTGGTTTCCTCTGAAAAAAACATCGGTGTGTATGGCACTGCCAACTTCCACATTCATCCCACTAGTTTAATAAACTAAGGTTGACGGAGCCCTGCGAAGGGCTCCTATTTTCGGTCAAAAGAGAACCTAACATAACCTATTTAGTTACTTATTACAGTCGCACCTAACCCTAGGCACTCAAAAGCAATGACGGACAAATTTGACATTAGCTGTCAATATGATCATTCCAAGATGGTAGTTTTCCGTTTCGTTTCACGTTTTTCACATAAAACCTAAAAATTACATTTGTAAAACTGTACTAAAGTATAAAAACTACGTTCCGTTTTGCATAATTGCCGAAGTATTTATGCAATTTTGGAAATTGTTTAAAAATATTTAGACGCAACTCCGGCAGCCAAAATTACTTTTAGGGGATTAAAACGAACTACCTTAAGCCCCCTACACTACCAATACCCTCAAATTAAGGCGACTCGTTTCGAAACCCAACCCATTATTATTTTTCAAAATAGATGAAACATCAAAAATATACATATGTGGATATACCTTATTCATGAGATACTGCTATGTCGCTTAGAAAATTATAGAATTAGAATTTGAGTTACTGCTTTTTCGTTAGCTCTCCTCATACATGTTTGTATAGAAAAATATAAAAATTTTCTTTCGCTTCAATTATGTGTTGTTTCAAAGAAAATAAATATTAAAAGATATTTATTTATATTCGTTTATCATTTATTAACGAAATACAGAGTTTACAGCTCATCAAAAGTTAGCTGTCTGCTACAACCGTAGGTTTTCTTTATTATCATCGAATGTTAAAGGCAGTGTGTGGGGTGATAAGGCTTCAATACTTATTATTTGCTGTTGTTCACGAGGCACAGTTTCATTTACTTTCCTTTTACGGCTTGGTATTGTAGAAATTTCAAGCACTGATGAAACATTTTCCTCTCCGTGATCTCGCAATGCCATCCCTTGAGCTTGACGAGAATCAACAATTTCAGGCAACTGCCAATTCATATAAAACGCCACAAGCTTTTCTTCTCCCAGAAAACATCATCTCTTTCTATAATCTCTATTTTTAGTGGTATACTTTCGCCACTCCACACAGCAAATAAAAATTTTTGTTTGCGTGTAACGTTGCGTTGCCCCTGTATTTGGTAATAACAATTACAATATTTGTTTAGACTAGTCAGTTCACTTTTTATCATGTTTCCATATTTGTATTTTATTTGCTCTTATACTAATCTCCAGGCCATACTTATAGGCAACTATAGAACATTAAATTTCCACAATCGTCTTTGGACATATTAATCCATCTGGCGTGGCACCAATAATCGGATAATCCACAAGGCTCGATTGTTACATTTTCTTGCTTCGCCAGTTGTTGCAAAGCCAGTTGTTCATTTTAGATTCCATGCGCAACTGATTTTACATTGCAAATATTTTATTTGTACAAAATATTTGTTTTGTTTAATTAAACATTGTTTGGCATTCCTTGGCTAGCTCTTGAACAGATCGTGTTAGGAATGACTGCAGTCAAATGTGTGTAAGACGTTGCAGAACTGTTATCTTTAACTTCACTGTAATTAAAATAATGATAATTAGTTACGTACTTTATTATTAAAAAAATACTATATCTTGTGTTATAGCAAGCAGAGAAGTCACCTTCTTACTTATAAATGATTGATTTTAGAAATTAAAAAGATATTAGATGTACTGAGACATACCTTATAGTTTATGAATAATGAAAGTTTTACCCGATGTACCTAAAAAGGTTTCAACATTCGTTACAGCTTGTGTGCGGATTGCGGGGCGCCATATTAGCGTTGTTTATTGTTTGCCGTGGCGGCATCTTAGCGCTCCAGGCGCTCTGACAAGCTAATGAATTTGAAATATAGCCTTATAGGTACATAAAATGATTCGATTTTATGTTATTACTCTTTCAAAAATTGAAAACTGTGGCAGCTATGTATTGTGGGAAAAATTTATATAATTATATTATGCATAATCGATATTATATAAGTAACATAGTTAGTCATAAAAGACTCTTATGAAAATAATTTGTGTAAAAATGTTACATATTTCATAATCACTTGGCCATGGATGAATTTCTATTTTATTACGACGCTTTCTTGTACAAATCCTTCGTAGAACTTCATTTCTCTAATTGTCCATATTTTATTCTTCTAATTATATATTTATAAGCACAGAAACAATAACACATTAAACGCAACAAGAGTATAACTTAGGTCCTAATTATATGTGCCCATAGTTACATGAAAAGCCTATTTGATTCAAAGTATTTTCAGTCTATAACATAAAACATGAAATTACGAACTCAAATCGGCGTATTATAATAACAAACAGGTTTACGTAAAATTTCGTGCAGCAGAGACGCAAGCGACATGACCTATCTCTCACAGGGCTCATAGCCGAATGATGAGATCTGGGCGGGGCGTAAACTAGCGACTGACACTCAGTACACCGCTTAATGCTAATAAGGTTTAAATTGCTGAAGCGTTTGATATTGATGGGATCTACCGAGCGTCAAAATCATAGACGTTTGGCAGATTTTATTTAATTTTACAAAATATACACGTATAATATGAAAATAAATAGCGTAATTCTTTAGTTCATTAGATTTCCTTCAATATTATCAAATAAAATATGACAACTTACGATCAAAATATTGCAAACAGTGAGACGAAAGATTATTTTCTGCCTCGATTTTGTGATTTTTTTACCATGATTCTGTTTTACATACATGAAAAATTCTTTTAAAAGTCTTTTGTTCAGACTTTTGACTTTAAGCTCTATTTTTTGCTAGTTTGTAATATGTACCGTTATGGCTAGATGCGCGACGAAAAATTAGGTGTTTCACGGCTTCTGAGGTATAACAGCGCCTTAAACCATCTTTAACAGAATATAGCTATAAGTATGCCATTTGCTGTTCCAATTTCGTTATTTGTTACGCGACTACGGCGCAGCCAATGGGAAGCGTAATGTTTTTATGGTTTTTTGTATCTGATCTCGTATCCGTTTAAGCAGCTAGAAAACTTCTATCGACCCTTTCGTCGTCCTATGGTACCACATTAGGTGCAGACTAGTTGGTACTTCCTTAGGTGACCACTTCGAGCAAAATCACAGATTTCAACAAGTTGCCATATCAAATAAGATTTGTTGTTTTATCTCATTTTAACAGCCCTTGTGCAACAAGTGATAAGTATAATAAAATTTGCATGAACGCTAAAGTGATTCATTATTCCTTTGAGAGCAAATCCGACACGCAGCGGTCTTGCATTCGCGGCAATTTTATAACTATCAGCACTTGTTGCATAGTTTTAACTTAAAATCTTATACAATTCTAGCATCTAAAAACTCGTATAAAATATTTTAGCAGCGCCAAAAGGTTTGCACATTTCATCTGATTTTTATTTAGTACCACACTTTGCCCGCGTGTGTATCGGCTATCGCAACGAAAGGCAGCCTATGGGATATTATATTAGACTTTATAGGATTAGAAAGCTATTTCAAATTTAATTCCACGATTGAAAAGGGGCAAAACGTTAAGTACCTATATAATTTCAAACCAAAATAAATAACTTTCGGAATCGGTTAATAAATAACAGAGTTCTGAGGTAACAAACATATAAACAATACAACGAAATTGAGAACCGCCGCCTTTTTGTCATCGGTTTGAAAGGGAACATTTCACTATCCCTCTCTGCAACATTAAAATGAAGGCGTTACCATGGTGATAATGCGACCTAAATATATTTAAAAGGCAATAATTCACGGTTATAAAACAGCAAGTCGATATAAATCCCACGATATTATCAATCAATGGAACTACAGTTAATAATATAGTAATAAATAATAACTATAATATTGTTATCGAGTGCTACCGAACATAAGCGGCCTTATTATAAAAATGGGTTAAATATAATGACCACCATAAAGTGCTTTGATAGGTACCTTTAGTTCTTTAACCAATAATATATACTTAACACCAGAAAAATAAAGTCTAAAATTACAATAGTACTAGCTATTTTAGTCACGACTGCACTTCAAGCTGTATTCGAACACCAAATGTAATAAATGATCACCAAATAAAAAGGTTATGTTAGGTTCTCTTGTGACCCTTAATTGAAAAAATGGTTTCAACGTCAACTTAGTTTATTAAAGTAGGTGGTGTAACCAAATCCAATTTATGTGTTGGTATTTCATACAAATAACAAAAAAACGGGTCAGAGCCCATTCGTCCCCTAAAATTCGTCCCCCAGCATAAAAGTTGTGGATTCGGCCCCTATATAGGTGCCCATTGGTCTCCTGGTAGGGGACCAATTAATATTTTAATAAAAAATATTATTTTTAAAGTGCCCATTCGTCCCCTCTAATATATATACAATATAAGTTAAAGATTCGGCACCTCTTCAGGTGCCTATTGGTCCCCTGAGATAAAATTAGCTATATTTTACATAAGAAACGGTTAACATAGTACACTTGTGAACAGTTTATTAACGGAATTGATTTAATAAATCATAACAGATCATTGAAAAAAAAGCTATGATGAATGATAATCCGTCATGATAATAATATAACCTGTCGATAGGCTTACGATGTAATATTGTCTCTATACGAATGACTTCTTAAAAAAACGGGTTACAAAATAGATAAGGTGTTTTGTTTGTATGTTATGGCTGGCTCGGTGACATATTGGTGCTTGAAAGTGACTGCGAATACGAGACTGTTCAATGTGTCTTTGGTCTTTTATTAAATGAAGTTCGCCTAACGAAATAAACAATACTGTTAATATTATAATAATAATATTTTAAACATAATTGAATCGAATTATCTCATTTGAATCCTGGAATATGATTAGTATTATTATTGATGGTAATTCACTTTTTGGTGGAATACTACAGTCATAATTTGACTAAAAAGTCAAAACTAAATTATTTACTCCTAAATATGTATAGCAATTTTTATCCGCAATTATAATTTTATCATATTAGTGGATGTTATTATGTTCTTGTATTGTGTTTCGTTTTAGCTCAATGTGGAGTACTTCTAGTTATAATTTATTAGATTTAAGTTATTACGATTTTGCATGTAGTTGGTTAATATACAAAAAAAAAATATGTTGATTTATCTAGACTTCAATAATTACTGTGATTTTAGTATTTTTTTTGTATTGTTATATTTTTTTAGATTTGAGTTATTATGAGTTTGCATGTATGTAGTTCGTAAATATACAAAAAAAAATAAGAAGTGATTATTTACTGTTCATATGTGTTCTATTTTTTTGCATATTTTATATTTAATGTTGATTTATATGATTTTTTTTGTAATAATAGGTGGCAAACGAGCAGACGGATCGCCTGATGGTAAGCAATTACCGCCGCCCATGGACACCCGCAACACCACAGGAGTCACAAGTGCGTTGCCGCCCCTTGGGGTAGGGAAAAGGGATAGGATAAGGAGTGGGATGAGGGAGAAGGAATAAGGCATTAGGCGTGTTCACAACGGCTATAAAACGAAAACGCGTTTCAACGTTATGCTATAAATTAAGAGCAGACTATTTTTTATGCTATAATATATTAGTAACAGACATTGTAGCAAAAATGCGACAGCGTTCGATTTCGTTACTTTTTTAGCGTTTTGACGGCATGCTTTTTATTTGCGTGGAACAGATAGCAGATATGTAACGGAGTGTTGTTTCGTTGGATCTAGCGCGGATTTTGATTTATAAACTAGCTTTTGCCCACAACTTCGTACAACAAACATCAAAATGATTCCACACTTTTCCAACTTTAGGCATATTTAAAACTATTATTTTGTATTGACTAACTATATTACACTTAAACTAAATATTCACAAGTAATTAACAACTTTTAACCATGTATATGTATATACACGCGACATAACAGACATAAAGATAAACATTCAAAAGTTCATAACGAAATGCGCGAGAGCTATAACACAAATTTGTAACACAGCAAGCTGGCAACAGAACCGAAAACGAACTGCGCTTTTGAAATGCTTTTTATCCGCGCCTGCGCTTTTAAGTACTTGCGCTTTTTCGTTTTGCTACATTAGATAGAGATAGCAAATCTCAAACTATGCGAAAGAAAGAGCGCGCAACATGACATGACAGTATGTAATCAGTATACATTTGATTTTCGCTCTTATTTTAATGGTGCAAAAGTTGATTAATATAAATATACAAGCCACGATGACATCTTGTGGCGACGCAATAGAACTAACAGGTAACATCGATCATACCATATGCCATCAGTTTGTATTAATATCACATTTTTGCATAGATGGCGTTACTTGTCTATACTCAAGTAACCTTCGTCAAAATATAAAAACATTAAAAACGGATAGCATAGCAGATTGGAGTGGAAATAAAAAGCATACTGCTTCTGCTATATTTTGTAAACGGCGTTTTTTTTCTGCTATGTAATATAACGAGCACCTTTATAAGGCATAGGGCCTCCGGCACTCTCACTCACCGAACGAAACGCAACAGTTTAGGTACTGTTACTTTACGTCGATTTTCAGTGAGAGGGTAGTACTTCTCCGGTCGAACCGGCCCATTCATGCTGAAATCAGCAAGGCTCTACTACCCCGAATATGATGGTCAATCAAGGCTGATTTTTGTAAAAGAGTCATATTTTGTTAGTTTCTAGGACATTGTGTTTTTGCATGTGTATTTGCAGTTAGTAAAAATGTTGGTTTTACATAGTTGATAAAGACTGATTTTACTTTTTATATTTCTTTTATACAAAGTTATTGTGATATTGCATTATTTTGTAGATCTCTTTGACTGTACAAGTACTAACAATTATTTGTTATTTTTGTTATATTGGTATTGATATTTGGTTATTTATTTATACACTGGATGTAAATTAATCTAAAATTTAGTTATTACTGGGATCTAATTTAAATAGCTACACAGTTTTATTTTACTGCATAAAGATATTATAATAGTCATATATTTTGCTAAATATTTACAAATGTACAAGAAACCAAAAGTTGAATAATTATTTTGAAGACTGACTTAATGCCTAGACATGCCTTCGTAAGAACTATCTATTCTGTGGCCTAGAGCCTAGAGGCATTTTATTAAACTTAATCTTATTTGGGATTAGGGTGCATAGGGTTCCCACTAAGAACTTAGGGTCCCAAGCCAACCTCACCTGCAAGTGGTGCACCTGCCGATCAACGGACGAGGCTCTGGCAAACAAAATGTCCCAATAAGCGGCAATAGGCTCGCCACCTATTACGTGGGATCAAAACATTGGCGAAAAGTGGGCGTTTAATATGCCTCTGCCTACCCCTTCAGGGAAACAGGCGTGAGTCTATGTATGTATGTATGTATCATATTTGAAATAAACATGATATCTACCGAATTACAATATTTTTTATTTTACCATTTTCTGCGCGACTGTACCAGGACCACCAAGCTGCAGTATACACATATACATGTACTTATATTAGAACAATAAATAAAAATAAATATTCTTCAGGGGACGAATGGGCCCCTCAAAAGTTCCAGGGGACGAATGGGCACAGGGTGCGAATCTTAGGGGACGAATGGGCTCTGACCCAAAAAACGGGTCAGAGCCCATTCGTCCCCTAAAATTCGTCCCCCAGCATAAAAGTTGTGGATTCGGCCCCTATATAGGTGCCCATTGGTCTCCTGGTAGGGGACCAATTAATATTTTAATAAAAAATATTATTTTTAAAGTGCCCATTCGTCCCCTCTAATATATATACAATATAAGTTAAAGATTCGGCACCTCTTCAGGTGCCTATTGGTCCCCTGAGATAAAATTAGCTATATTTTACATAAGAAACGGTTAACATAGTACACTTGTGAACAGTTTATTAACGGAATTGATTTAATAAATCATAACAGATCATTGAAAAAAAAGCTATGATGAATGATAATCCGTCATGATAATAATATAACCTGTCGATAGGCTTACGATGTAATATTGTCTCTATACGAATGACTTCTTAAAAAAACGGGTTACAAAATAGATAAGGTGTTTTGTTTGTATGTTATGGCTGGCTCGGTGACATATTGGTGCTTGAAAGTGACTGCGAATACGAGACTGTTCAATGTGTCTTTGGTCTTTTATTAAATGAAGTTCGCCTAACGAAATAAACAATACTGTTAATATTATAATAATAATATTTTAAACATAATTGAATCGAATTATCTCATTTGAATCCTGGAATATGATTAGTATTATTATTGATGGTAATTCACTTTTTGGTGGAATACTACAGTCATAATTTGACTAAAAAGTCAAAACTAAATTATTTACTCCTAAATATGTATAGCAATTTTTATCCGCAATTATAATTTTATCATATTAGTGGATGTTATTATGTTCTTGTATTGTGTTTCGTTTTAGCTCAATGTGGAGTACTTCTAGTTATAATTTATTAGATTTAAGTTATTACGATTTTGCATGTAGTTGGTTAATATACAAAAAAAAAATATGTTGATTTATCTAGACTTCAATAATTACTGTGATTTTAGTATTTTTTTTGTATTGTTATATTTTTTTAGATTTGAGTTATTATGAGTTTGCATGTATGTAGTTCGTAAATATACAAAAAAAAATAAGAAGTGATTATTTACTGTTCATATGTGTTCTATTTTTTTGCATATTTTATATTTAATGTTGATTTATATGATTTTTTTTGTAATAATAGGTGGCAAACGAGCAGACGGATCGCCTGATGGTAAGCAATTACCGCCGCCCATGGACACCCGCAACACCACAGGAGTCACAAGTGCGTTGCCGCCCCTTGGGGTAGGGAAAAGGGATAGGATAAGGAGTGGGATGAGGGAGAAGGAATAAGGCATTAGGCGTGTTCACAACGGCTATAAAACGAAAACGCGTTTCAACGTTATGCTATAAATTAAGAGCAGACTATTTTTTATGCTATAATATATTAGTAACAGACATTGTAGCAAAAATGCGACAGCGTTCGATTTCGTTACTTTTTTAGCGTTTTGACGGCATGCTTTTTATTTGCGTGGAACAGATAGCAGATATGTAACGGAGTGTTGTTTCGTTGGATCTAGCGCGGATTTTGATTTATAAACTAGCTTTTGCCCACAACTTCGTACAACAAACATCAAAATGATTCCACACTTTTCCAACTTTAGGCATATTTAAAACTATTATTTTGTATTGACTAACTATATTACACTTAAACTAAATATTCACAAGTAATTAACAACTTTTAACCATGTATATGTATATACACGCGACATAACAGACATAAAGATAAACATTCAAAAGTTCATAACGAAATGCGCGAGAGCTATAACACAAATTTGTAACACAGCAAGCTGGCAACAGAACCGAAAACGAACTGCGCTTTTGAAATGCTTTTTATCCGCGCCTGCGCTTTTAAGTACTTGCGCTTTTTCGTTTTGCTACATTAGATAGAGATAGCAAATCTCAAACTATGCGAAAGAAAGAGCGCGCAACATGACATGACAGTATGTAATCAGTATACATTTGATTTTCGCTCTTATTTTAATGGTGCAAAAGTTGATTAATATAAATATACAAGCCACGATGACATCTTGTGGCGACGCAATAGAACTAACAGGTAACATCGATCATACCATATGCCATCAGTTTGTATTAATATCACATTTTTGCATAGATGGCGTTACTTGTCTATACTCAAGTAACCTTCGTCAAAATATAAAAACATTAAAAACGGATAGCATAGCAGATTGGAGTGGAAATAAAAAGCATACTGCTTCTGCTATATTTTGTAAACGGCGTTTTTTTTCTGCTATGTAATATAACGAGCACCTTTATAAGGCATAGGGCCTCCGGCACTCTCACTCACCGAACGAAACGCAACAGTTTAGGTACTGTTACTTTACGTCGATTTTCAGTGAGAGGGTAGTACTTCTCCGGTCGAACCGGCCCATTCATGCTGAAATCAGCAAGGCTCTACTACCCCGAATATGATGGTCAATCAAGGCTGATTTTTGTAAAAGAGTCATATTTTGTTAGTTTCTAGGACATTGTGTTTTTGCATGTGTATTTGCAGTTAGTAAAAATGTTGGTTTTACATAGTTGATAAAGACTGATTTTACTTTTTATATTTCTTTTATACAAAGTTATTGTGATATTGCATTATTTTGTAGATCTCTTTGACTGTACAAGTACTAACAATTATTTGTTATTTTTGTTATATTGGTATTGATATTTGGTTATTTATTTATACACTGGATGTAAATTAATCTAAAATTTAGTTATTACTGGGATCTAATTTAAATAGCTACACAGTTTTATTTTACTGCATAAAGATATTATAATAGTCATATATTTTGCTAAATATTTACAAATGTACAAGAAACCAAAAGTTGAATAATTATTTTGAAGACTGACTTAATGCCTAGACATGCCTTCGTAAGAACTATCTATTCTGTGGCCTAGAGCCTAGAGGCATTTTATTAAACTTAATCTTATTTGGGATTAGGGTGCATAGGGTTCCCACTAAGAACTTAGGGTCCCAAGCCAACCTCACCTGCAAGTGGTGCACCTGCCGATCAACGGACGAGGCTCTGGCAAACAAAATGTCCCAATAAGCGGCAATAGGCTCGCCACCTATTACGTGGGATCAAAACATTGGCGAAAAGTGGGCGTTTAATATGCCTCTGCCTACCCCTTCAGGGAAACAGGCGTGAGTCTATGTATGTATGTATGTATCATATTTGAAATAAACATGATATCTACCGAATTACAATATTTTTTATTTTACCATTTTCTGCGCGACTGTACCAGGACCACCAAGCTGCAGTATACACATATACATGTACTTATATTAGAACAATAAATAAAAATAAATATTCTTCAGGGGACGAATGGGCCCCTCAAAAGTTCCAGGGGACGAATGGGCACAGGGTGCGAATCTTAGGGGACGAATGGGCTCTGACCCAAAAAACTTTGGTTATAATTTTACATTAAAATGCTGGTTTCATTTTGGTGATAATTTACTACTTTTAGGTTAACAATGATTTAATTGGAGTCATTTTGCTTATATAGGATAGTGAAATGTTAAAACTTTGGTTATAATTTTACATTAAAATGCGGGTTTCATTTTGGTGATAATTTACTATTTTGTCTGTTATGTTATATGTTACTAATCTGGTGGTAAGTTAAACATGAGCCTTATAAAAACATTGACTACGTAATATAATAGTTTAGCATTTGTCTTTGTAAAAGTTATGTTACTTGCAGTTAGGATCCTATTTCATTAGGACACCATTGTGTCACGACCAGTCGCGCCTTGGTGGTGTTTAGAGCTACTAAGAGAGAAACACGAAAACAAATACTAGGATTGATTTGGTCGCCGGCAACAGCTTGGTTGCGCCACCAAGTAGATACCAGGAGAGAATATAGGGTATATTCTTTGTATACAATTGTACCTACACATTTTGTTGGTGTTGCGATCGGTCACTTTGGTGTCCCAATGGAAAAGTTTGGAGAAGCCTCAGAAATTCGTTGGAACTAATGTCGATTTTAAATAAATATAATAGATGAGTTGAAATCACGGGGTTTTCTGATTGTATATTTCTAGTATCCAAATTCATTGATAGAACAAAATCGGGACCGACTGGGAGTATAAAATAAGTCGTGAGATATAAGAATGACTGAATATTAATTCTAAGCGTATACTTTATCACACTAATACTGTCTGGTTAACAACATAATTAAGTAATTATTACAACAATAAAACAAGCTGTTAATTCTTAACCTAACGCTACCATAATAATAATTACATTTGTCCACACTATATGTCGGGCAGCCACCTTATTTGCACACGTGTGGTTTGTAAATATAAGCGGTGATGCTATATTACGTCATTCAACATGTATGTAACTGTACTTTAAAAATAAACTTGTGTGTACTAATATCCTTAACACGGTCACACCTGTAAGTGGCTAAAACCGGAATAGACATTATAAGGTCGATGTTCTTTGACTACTTGGTTGATATCGCTTAATCCGAGCCTTGGAGAGCACGTTAAACCGTCGGTCCCGGCTGTCATGAAGATCTTTGACAGTCGGTAGAGGGAGTCCGTACCTCTGAATAAACTGACACTAGTCTAAACCATGGAATATCGCTGTATATTTGGGTTGCGGAGGTCATACAGGCAGTTGCTCTGTGGAATAGCTAATTTAGTCAGTCAAATCCTTTTAGTGTAGTAAGTGGAACGCGGATTGCAACTGGGATAACGCTATAAGGATGTTCTTTGACTATTTTGGTGGCAGTGTGATAAATGGTTAGAAGATAACAAGGTTCATTCGGAAGTCATTTAAATAAATTTTAGAACCCGAAGTAGAAACTGTCTTTTTCTAATTCCAAAAATATATTTACATGACTCATGGAACTCAGATCCTTACTCCACCATAAGACAACTGCATCTAACTTTTCCGTAAACCTTTGAATCAAAATTCAAATAAGTCATGAACAGTCATAATATAATCGTAATCGTACATATATAGCTTTAATAATGGTAAAACTTAGCTTATTTTCCATGCACTAATACGAGATGAATAGTCCAGAAAACACACTAACCACCCTTCCACTGACATTTCATTTCCTCCCTGATGCTGTCACTTCAGATAAATAAATAAGTGAATTAAGTGATAAGTGCCAAACAGATCGGAAAACTTCCTACTCAGACGACTTCCGTGTTGAAAACAAAGCTGTTATTACGGTACGGAGACACAATTAAGTTCTCAAACATGATAAATGAAAAGGAATTTTAATTAACACGACACTTTGATATTGCTGTTAAAAGGTTTGGACGTAGGAACAACTTCAGGAATTATTAACGTCTTAACACATTCCGCCGAGGAACTTTGCAAACGGAATTGCTGTAGGGGCATCTGACTTCTTTGTTCAAAGATAATAAAACAAGAGCGTAACACGAAGATAAGAAAATCGAGTCATTAAAGAAGCCTTTATCTAGCAGTAGAATACAGCAGACTGACGATGAAGATGACGATAAAGCTACCTGTTCCAACACACAAATTTGATTATAAGCTTTTTTTCTCCCTTTCGCTAATTTGTTTGTTGGTCGGTTATACTTAATCCCTTCGCACTGAGTTCGCCATCCTGTTACTAAACTGTAAAATGATGTCATTTTAGCTTACGAGAGTCACAATTTTCGCAGCGGAAACGTGCTAAAAATTATTAACAAGAATTCTGTATTTGCAATATGTTTGCTTCAGATATTCTTAAACTCACATCTTCTTAAGAGCGTATAGGCCTCGAGCGGCGGCTCGAGTTTAGGTTTTTATAGTACCGCGGTCGCCCGCGCACCGCGCATGCGAGACCCGGCGCACTATGATGGTATCGCGTGGAATAATAATCTTGATCCTTCTTGCCATACATGCATTGACATATATATCTATGCATACATGAACAGTATTCGTTTATGTAATACGTCGATTATGATATGAAAGTATTCAAATTAATTATTTTCAATGCACATGTATTTAAAGGTATCAAAAAAAGATAGATATTACATATTTGTTTAGTAGGATGATGTTCCTCAGGATAACAACGACTATTTATAATAATTTGGCGCAGTTTTATTATATAATAGAAATAATTTATAATTGTCATCTACATAATTGTCACATTTAAAATATACATCTATTTCGTTATTAATGCATGAAAACCCACGAATAACACTGAATACAAAACCAAAAGAGTCGGGTAAAAGAAAATACTTAATTAATTAAAAGAAAGAAACAATATACAATATGTTGATTTGCATTTCCAAAATATTGTAATTATACAATATATATTCACCTAAAATTATTTCACACAGTGTGCGATGATAGAAATCCTTTTTTTTTTAATGTTACGTAGATAGTAAATAAGAAGGCCAATTCTCGTATTTTATATGACATTGAAATTATATTTTGAACGAAATGAGATTAGATTTTAAATTGACTCAGAATTGGTATTCTTCTAATTTTAATGTAATTATCGTTGGCACATTGTTTACAACAACAACAACAACAGGCAGCGATAGCCTACTGGAGATACCAACGGACTGCTATGCAGAGGGTATAGGGTTCGAATCCACGGTATGCTAGAACGATGACGATGATCATGACATTGTTCAATTAACGATCTAGTCACGATAACATTCCAATATCAGTTTATTTAGGAGAATACCATTTGTGACATGACTATGACACTGACATTAGATCGAAACTGCATTTTGAACAAATATAGTTAGAAAAATTGAGTCTCAAAATAAACTGTTAACTGGTGCAGAATAAGACGGCACGGTAGGTACGTGTGCTTGTGTGTATTAGGTACCTGCAATGCGAGCTCGTGGGGATCAACTGAGCTGCGGCGGTCAGTACACCGAGCTGATTTTTAAAGAGTATGATTACGAAAATAATAACGATTTGGTAAGTTATGTTTGCATGTATTTGTATTCAGTTATAGTAGTATATTCACCCCTGAAAATATTTTGTCAAAGTCTCAAACGCTAACTAAACACGCTCAATAAACTGTGTTCCTTAGAGGCATTGACGGCGCCTTTGGGAATCTACTATATTAATTTTGCTGTCATATGCTAACTTTAAATAACACACCATCACAGTTAGTGCACTGGTCCTGTAGGTCATATCTCATAATGTTTCACAGCCTAACACGATGAATACGAATACTTTAATTATGTACAGTGCAAAACTAATGATGGCAATCGGACTGGTAGTTCCAGGGAATATTGTATTCAACCAAACTAATAAAGTCTTCAGCTTTATACTTATCACGATCTAATAATCCATAGTCCTTAGACGAACGTATCTAGACAGGTCTATCGTACGGAAAGAACGAGCCCGAATAACCGTGTCGCCGTGTTCAGTTATTCTAGGCATGGTTTTGGGGGCTGGCGCGTGGTTATTTGTTGTTTGTTACCTTTTTATTAGTTTTATATATACATAAAAACGTAAGCGACGTGGGTTGTGAGACATTACAAATTTTTATCTTGCATAAATAAGGATACGCAATCTCTTCATTTTCCGCATACCCAACAACAAAATTTTATTAATTATCTATATTATTTTACAATGTATAAACATTTAACGTACACAATATCTCATGTGTGGCTAAATCACATACTAAAGTAACTGTACGTAAACAAAATGGCAGTCGTAAAAAAATGTGCGTTGTAATATTCCATTCAAGTGTGCTTTGAATTCCATTGCATAGTACGTATTAGGTAAATACCTATTACATTGGTATCATGCTAACGGCGCGTCCTAGCTCAAAAATAACCATAATTTTGACCCCCCTAAGAACCTCATATATGGGCTCTGTAAATTAATCGGTCGGTCACCCGGCCATCCATACAATGACCGTGATGTCAATTACTTTAACTTAACTTATGTAGTTTGTACGAAAATAAAGCTGCAAAATAGGCTCCGCAAGCCAATCCCATGGTCACCCATCCAAGATCAAATGCGTCTAACGACTGTACCTGTTTATACTGTAATATTGCCACTTGATTTTTGCAGCACGGTATTATATCTATCGAGAGACTCGGGAGTTCGTGGATACAGCTTATGACGTATCCTCGAACTCATGTCTCCCTATCTCTAAGTAAAACAGATAAATATATATTCTTGTTTTCTTAGATTCCTTAAACCCATAAAAAATATATATTAACATATTATAATATATGCCTGATGAACAGGGCACATACGTGGAACGTTTTCTATTCAATTCTAGCGGATATCTGTTGTGTGCTACTATGCTATAAAAGAAAAAGAAAAGTGGTTTTATTTGTTGTTCTAAAACCAACTGCACGTATAGCATTTTTAATGAAATACTTCGGTTGGATGGTATCAAATATATACAGACACTAGCTTTTGCCCGCGGCTTCGCTCGCGTAAATTCGGGGTTCTCTAGTTATAGTATATCATCTACGTTCGGTGTAACCAAGGGGGGTAACACAAATCTCCTTTATTGGGTGAATACTTCTATTTTAACTGTTTAAAAAAATATAACTGCAAAAAGTATTTACACATACAAACTACTTAGTACTAAGTACTTAAAATATTATCCGGTATCAGTGACGTTTCGCTAGAGCAGGCAATATGGCGACTGCGATTTGTCTGTCAGAACCATTAGAATTTAACAAAATACTCGACAATCCAAATTTTGCGGATATATGTTGTCGACTCGAAATCTTAATTTTTTAATGTTTTATTATTTAGGTAAGGTTTCGATGTACTCCTTGATGAAATTATTAATATACGATTTGACACTGCGACAGCAGCGCAGTCTGTCGGTTCCAATGTGAAACATTCCAAAATCCACAACTACTTACTAATTAAAAATTAAGTAAAAAAAACATTTCAGGTGGACTAAATTGTGAATCTAAACCATTCTCAAATCCCCTTAAACACACACAAAAAATTTCATCAAGATCGGTTCAGTCGTTTAGGAGGAGTTCAGTGACATACACACGCACACAAGAAATATATATATTAAGATAATATGTAGGAACTTTTAGTGTTTTATTCTTATACTAGCTGTCGCCCGCGGCTCCACCCGCGTGGATGCTGGTTATCGCGACAAAAACTATTCTATGTCTTTCCTCGGGTCTTTGATTGATCGAAGAATTTGTTATAATAATTGATCTCTTAACAGAAAACCTGCATCAAAATCAACATCATACTGGACAACTACTGCTTAACCGTTAAGAATGTAGGTATATGGTATAAGTAGTGCAGATGGGCTCTTATAGCTCCTCATCAGATGTTTCAGATCTTCGATTTTTATAAGAAAACAGAAAATGCTCATCAGACTGAACAACTTTTGCTAAGACGTCAAGTCTGTAAATGTGATAGTGTGGTAATTATAGCCTATATGTTGTCTAGACTTAATAGCAATATAACAAAAAAGTTTATTTTGAATACGTCCAGTAACTTCGGAGATTAGCGTGAATAAACAGACAAACTATATAGATATACATACAGACAGATTTTTTTTTTAGATCTTTGCTCCATTACTGTATAGTTATTAGTCTTCCTGAATTTATTTTTTGTAAATATATTCAATGTACCGAAATACTTTTTTTACCGTTTTATTATATGTTTCAAGGCGCCATATTAGGTAAATTACATATAAAGCGGTCCGTTTCCGTCAGTCTCACCCAGCCCCTATTTGACCGCGCTACTATACTAACCAGTAACCATTAGACTCCAGATGTCTTGACCAACACGTTAGTTTAATATGTACGTAATACATAAATAAAGTTACATCAACTTTACATATTTATAAACAAATACGTTGAGAAAAAAAATACGGATCAAGAGGCTTTAGCCTCGCTATAAACGTTTTGGAATGCAATATTTACGTAAAATGGCGGACGCGGATGCGAGCGACAGGTCCGTCCTCTGAGAGCGCTCAGCGCTGAATGGCGGACATAGCATCGCGCTTCGAGCTTTATAGGTCTTTTTAAAAAAATCATATTAATTACAAACAATAAGTTTAGATTCCAATTTTTTTATATGACTTAAAATTAATCTTAAGGTTTCTAAATATGTATATATCTTTTTAATAACCACAGTAGCTTTTTAGAAATAAATGCAAATTAGCGGGCTAAAATTAAGCAAAATGCACTGTTTTGATCTCCGATTTTATTGAAAATTATGAATGAAAGTACAATTTTTATTTTAAGCACTCGCTTGTATAACTTCTGTTTGTACAGTTTACATTTACATAATTATAGAACGATAAGTTTTCATGGCACTACCGACCATTAATGTTGGCCTCAACTACAGAAATGACGAAAATGAGTTTTTTTAATTCATCCGTTTTAAAATATTTACTATAGTCACCCATATATTTTTCTTTAGCACTCTCTTAACAAAGAACTGAACTTTTATATATTTTATATTTTTAACATTAATTGTTATTTATACGTAACGTAATAGAACAATAAAACCCCGCAAAATCGCCTCCGACGGAATAAACGCTCTTAATATATAAAATCCTTGCGTTACTGACTGACTGACAGACACGCTACAGCCGAAACTATTGGGCGCAAGAAGCTGAAATTTGGCATGTATTATCCTTGGGGACCGTAGGGGTGCACTAAGAAGGGATTTCCCGAAATTCCCACGGCATCGGCCAAAACGGGTAAATTTAAAATATTGCAGGCGTAGCTGCTGGCGTCTTCTAGTCGTCATATATTAGTTTACTAAGGACACTTGTAAGTTGGTAAAAAGTTATAACTACGCCCAATGCCATACTATATTTGCAAATATATTTCACCCTTTTGGAACAACTCCATGTTTTATTAAAAAGTCACAAAACGCAAAGTGTCCTAGTTTCTTTTCATGTCGTAGTGTAACAGAAAGCTTTGGTTTTCTTACACCAAAGCTTTGTTTCACACCACTAAATAAACATACATATGGTGTCCTTACACCATAGGCGGTGCGGTGTAATATTCACAGAACGGCGATGAAATCCGGGTCAAACCCGAGATAAAACACGTATGTAACACAGCACCGTACTTCTTGCCAAATATTACAAACAAATGGGATCGACGCCTTTTGATCTCAAATATTGTGTGTATACAAGGGGTAAATCGAAAGGCTGGCAGTTGTTGAAAGGTCGTGTAATATCGCTACATACCTATAGGTATTACTAAAATAATTATGTAATTACACGTTAGCAAATAATGTGGCGATGATAATCGGAAAATAAAATACAATAAGACGTTAGAATCTATTTTAAGAAAACTAATCCTCCGCAACCCAAAGGGCTAGCGTATATATTCCATGATTTAGAATAGTGACAGTTTATTCAAAAGTCCTGCTGCTATAACAGCTTCCTATAACGACTGTCAAAGATCTACGTGACAGCCGGGACCGAGGGCTTAACGTGCTCTCGGGGGCAAAGGGCAAGCTATAATTAACCATTTTATACGCACAAAGCTCCGAAAAGCCATTGGTGCGTGCCGTGGATTCGAACCCGATAACCTATGCATGGTAGTCTGTTGGTATCTCCACTAAGTTATCGGTGCTAAGATCGCGTATACAAAAATGTTTCAACCTATTACAGTTAAGACTGTAATAATAGGTACAAGCGAGGATTAATTTTCCGGCCAGATTCGTTATCAGCTTTCAATTCGTTGTGCCTCGCCTAATGATGTAAACATCATGTAACGTGCTCATTAGGGTACACAATAATTAAATTCCTCGTTATACAGGATAATGAATGTTGTGAACTTGTGATGAATAATTCAATATTTTTTGACTTACATTATTTAGCAACTTGTCTGTAGAGAGATTGGGAGGCCTATGTCCAGCAGTGTACTGCAATAGGCTGATTGATATGTTAATAGAGGGATTGCCGTGTGGTTGACGGCATAGAATACAAGTGTCGCCACCCCCTATCTTGCCGTGGGTGTCGTAAGAGGCGACTAAGGGATAACACGATGCAAATACCATCTTTGCGTAGAGACGGAAAACTCGACATCAAACCCTCTACGACTGCCTCGTTGGTCTCGCGGCATAAATGTGCGCGTGGGATCGGGAGGTCCCGGGTTCGATTCCTAGGTCGGGCAGTGTTATTGGGATTTTCGGTCACGAAATTCTCAGTAGAAGCACGGAGTCTGGAAATGTGCCCGGTACGGCAATAGGCTCGCTCCTAATTACGTGGGACTAAAGTATATCTGGCGAAAAGTGGGTGTAGAAATACACCTCTGCCTACCTCTTCGGGGTTATAGGCGTGAGACTATGTATGTATGTATGTATAGAAGGATTAGAGAGATCTTCTATCAACATTATTCGAGTAAGTCCACTGTGCCGACTGCAGTGTGCACGTATAGTGTAGTGGCGATGTTTAGGCTCTTGTTCTCAAACGAGACAACACTTTGTGTGATTGGTTCCTTGGATGAGACTTGGATCCCTTGTATCAAATCTTAGTGCACTTGTTTGTTTATCGTATGAGTGTGTGGCCAACTCTGGTGTCGGAGTTTTCAGACCGCCCGAAGGCCTCCGACATGGCCTAACGAACCTTATCCTTAGACAAGAACCTTAGTGCACTTTGAATCCATTGACTGAATGTTTGTAAAGATTCCCTCAATGCAGCTGCTGTCATTTAAAAAGAGGTGATTACTTACGCGATTGCGATCGTAACATAAATATACGTACAAATGGCGAAATATTGAAAATATTTTCCTCTACGTACTTACGATTAGCTCATTTCTTTTACATCACTTACCCTGACCACCCACACCCAAGTTAACAATACTTAATTTCCTTTTCAATTCGTCGTGCGCCACCACTTTCCCCGGTCACGGCATCGCACACGTCATTAATGACGTCATCAAGTTATAATAGGCTTGTGTACACTCGTGATAACGCTGCTAAACAATGTCCAATAATGATCGGCGCGTGGTAACTAACATGACGCCGTTAATTGATGTGTGGTAGGCACGCTAACACTGTTAATAGTACGATTAATATTGTGCATTCATGTTTGAGGACTGTTTCAAGTGATTAATTGGAAGCTAACATAGTCCGTATTTCCTGTATTTTATAGTAAACTAGGTGTTGCCCGAAGCTTCGCCCGTCCAAAATTTGAAGTGAATGTTATGTCACTCTTCAGCAAATCCACTGTCTCCATACAACAGTTCTATCAGAAGCAAGTAAAACCCATCTTAATATCAAATGCGCGGTTAAGTTCATAATATTCAATATAGGGTAATGAATAATCTGTCAAATAACAATTAAAGTGCACAATTACATCGATAAACACTAACATAAAAGTACTGATCGCAAAAACGGAATGAAAACGGGAAAGCTTGCGACATAGTAGCATCAGCACAACTGTTGTGCAAACGCAATCTCAAACGAGATATCGACTCGTCCGAACTGTGTCCGAACACACTTTAATCACAAGACCAATCTCGGATCGTGTTACTTTATAAACGGGTAAATGCAAACCGTACATCATACAATCAAACACAATTGACTTTCAACCCTACAAACCAGAACACAAAGATGCAAATCACATCCAGTCCGAAGAAAATCAAACGTAAAGCTATTTTGAACGTAAATTCTTCATGATTATAGTCTAAAATTGCCTGCAAAGCCCGATGATGAGTTAAACATTAGCCATAGGCGTTTCCTGCGTTCAAAAGCTGTTTACGTTCATGGGTTTACATGTAAACAAACTTTTCTAAATAGTTTAATTATACAGCAGCTACGGGATGTGGGTAGTTGTAAATATTTAGATCTTCGGATATTGGTCAAGATGTTAATTGAAAGGATGAAGACAGATTTGATCTAATTTCGAACGGCCTGAATTCGGCTTTGTTATTTTCTGACAGTAGTGTAAGATTTAATATATTTTTTGAAGAAACGGGCAAATAAACACATTTTGCGTCTGTTGTTTAATTATAACCTTATCATAGACTACGTCCCACATTAGAGGAACGTTTTAACAAAATAAAATAGCCTGCCTTGGTCGGTAACTACGAACTTAAGCAAAAATGTTGTATTGAAATTTCGGCCAGATCTAAATTACATAGGGTGCATAGGGTTCCCACCAAGACTTAGGGTCCCAAGCCAACCTCACCTGCAAGTGGTGCACCTGCCGATCAACGGACGAGGCTCTGGCAAACAAAATGTCCCAATAAGCGGCAATAGGCTCGCCACCTATTACGTGGGATCAAAACACTGGCGAAAAGTGGGCGTTTAATATGCCTCTGCCTACCCCTTCGGGGAAGCGGGCGTGGGTCTGTGTATGTGTGTATGTGTCTAAATTACAAGACTTTTACCATAAACACGGGACATCCACACTAACTGCAGGATCACAATGTATAGTCTCATCTATGACACACTGCTTGTTTACAGAAACATGCTATGCTAAATTTAATGTCCATGGATACATCAACTAGTTTAGAAACGAATCATTACCCTCTCATCATAACAGTTCTTACAAAACACTGCAATTCACCAACAATTTCAGTACCAAATTTACCAAAACCACTTACGTGTTGAATGCAGCATTTCACACAGCCAAGGTTGACACGTAGAGCACAATTCCTTAGAAATCATAAAAGCGTACAGCACTCGTGCAATTTATAGAACAATTAAACATTTTACGTCTGGTCTAGAGAACGGGGACAAGTGTCGACTGCCAACCCAATTATTTTAATATCTACTATTGTGTTTGCGTTGTTTGAATTGTGTTTTACTGTTGAAAAGTGGTAAAAGCTTTGCAGTTTTAGGAAGTTTTGCAACGGTGCATGCTTTTGTGTGGCACAGCAGGTACTTCTTGTACCGGATGGATAATCATATAAGGCTTATAGAGCGTCATTTTCTCGCATAGTCATCTAATCTATCAGACCATTGAGTAATTTATTATAATTATTTATTTATTTATAGTCTCACGCCTGTATCCCCGAAGGGGTAGGCAGAGGTGTAAATATTACACCCACATTTCGCCATGAATTATTAGGTCCCACGTAATAGGGGGCGAGCCTATTGCTGTTACAGGGCACGTCAGCAGATTCCTGGCTGCTACTGAGTATTCGGAAAAACCTCGTTCATCTTACAGCTTATTAATAAGTATCCAAGAATTAGCAGTACGTGAACAAAATAAGTTAATCTAATTAAAAAGAGGCGATTGGACGCTATAAAACATAGCTGACTACATTTTAGCTACCTGGGTTGAGTTACGACGACGCTATTTTTTGCCTCTTAGGTGAATGAATTCAGCGTACAATTATTTATTACTAAATATCGACAGATTAACTGCCTTCATGGTCCAGTGAATAGCGTATGCGACTACTGATCGGAGGTCCTGGGTTCGATTCCCGGGTCGGGCAAGTGTTACCGAGTTTTTCCGAATTCTCAGTAGCAGCTCGGAGTCTGGTGATGTGCCAGGTAACGGCAAAAGGCTCTATTTCGGGGAGCTTAAAAATTCGTGGCGAAATGTGGGTGTAATATTAAACCTCTGCCTACCCTTTTGGGAATACAGGCGTGAGTCTATAAATAAAAATCGACAGATTTGTGTTTGTATGAGTTTTCGAGAATTTCTTACGCTTCAGTTTTGTCTAAGTAAGTACCTGAATTATAAGTCTATGCCCTTACTAAAGTTCAATAATCTAATTATTACGCACACGGTCATCCTCTTCTCATTATTACTAGGGTCTAGTTTACAACGAAACGGATGCCGTACATATGTACCTATTACTTATTTAACTGATCTTTACAACTTCTATAATAAAATCTAAGAACCATAGGAAATAATCATCGTATAAAGTGCTAGTAAAACTTTACGCCATATGCCATTTCCTTTACCTTTATTGAAGCTCTATTGCAAACGATTTTATCATCGTTAAAGGAAATTTATACCTACGTTCGTATTTAGTTTTAACGTTATCCTGCAAACTGAGTTTAGTCATGCATGATCGTAAATGTGCTTTGTGAACTGTTCACAGAGAACCTTTACAAAATATAAAGAATAATCATTTAACTAGCAGTTGTTATCTACGATTTTAACACAACGGTTCGATAAAATAGAGCTTAAAAAAGTGGCGAGGACTATTTATCTATATTTCATCCGTGATACGTATCACGAATGAAATATCAAAGTTTATGAAATTCGTTCAGTACTTTTATTACTGACCGAAACATAACTGGCGAAGTGTGGGTGTGTAATACGCCTCTGCCTACCCATTCGGGGATAAAAGGCGTGACGTTATGTTATGATGTCATAGCTTCACTTGACTTGCCGTGTTTAGTTAATCAATAAAGTTTAGCAAAATTGACAGCGATGAAAACTTGGATAGATGATAGCTTTTGTGGTATTTATGTCATAGCTTTACCGTGCTTGCGAGAGAATGTAAAGCCATCGATGACGGTCCTTTTTTCGGGAACAAGAATCATAAGCTAATAATAGAAAATGGTAGTGATTTGGGGTAAAACTCTTCTTGAAAAATCTACTGGGGGCCAATTCTGCTATTTTTATATGACATTGATATTATATTTTGAATGGATTTAAAAGCGGTATTCTGATAACCTAATGTCATTATCGTATAATTTAAAATAAACAGCTCGTCGTTGACACATACGATCTCGTTACAATTTCATTCAAATATCAGATAATTTAGAAGAATACGCTTTTTGTGACGTAAGTATGACACTGACATGATATCGAGACTATATTTATTTAGCAGAATTGGGCCCATCTGCAACCCTAGTATTATCAGCAATGCGTGTAGTATGCTTCCAAACAACTTCTATATCTCCATATCTAATTTCAATGCCTATATTCAAGCTGTGCAAACAGGTAACTATCACAAGCACAAATACCGGTGTACAATCGCTCCCCACAGTCACCGTTCGAAGGATCGGCACGCGGCAGTGCGATCAGATATCACAGAGCTTAGCATATTGCATTCAATATCAATAGTTGTGAATTTGAAATTATTCATGCAAATATCAGACACAATTGTAGCATTATACTTATTATCTGATTATTTCAAAAGGAAGCTTTTTTGATAAGAAGGTCCGTCACTTTAAAGTGCTCTCCGAAGTACGGTAGCGCTCATAAATGATCGTGCCGATCTATTACGAACTGCCAAACAAGTCTTGCTATGAGCGCTACAGGTATACTAACTTTGGATATCAAGAGCAAGGAAGCAAGACCTTAAGGACCTTAAACAGGCTATTATGTTTATGGTAAGCAGAGCTACTACTTCTGGAATACTTCTAAAAGTTTGACAAAAACCTTCTAATTGTTATAGCTAATTTAGTGTAGTATCACACTAATGTATTACTGATAGGTCAGACAGAGGCTACTCCCAAATTACGTCAGCCACATTTATAACTTAAGTAATAGGGCTGAGCCAACTAATGTCCAACATTCAGATTGAAACTAATAAATTATTGATGGGCAAACTAAAATATTACAATGTAATTAATAATTAAGTAGTTTCAATGGGATCTGCAGAAACAGGTATTAGGTAATATAGTATTTTTCGCCTTCGAGCACATATGAACTCTCGAGCCTACAGTCTGTCATCTCGATTTTACAGCTAAATTGCTGGCCTGCGTCGCAAAGACCAGTAAAATACGCGCAGGGAGTCAATTAAATGGGCATCCAAGAAACTCGGAGTCCTGAACAGTATGTGGTTTGCAAAAGTGCTTGGATTTGTTTTTTAATAGGAACAAAGTCTTTCCTGTCTGAAACATTGCTGTAATTTCTGTAACGGTTCCTCATAGTACTTCTCGGACGACTATCTTCTTTTCGTTATATAGTATATCATTCGCGTAAATATATTAAAAAAATTAACGTGTCATACATTTTTTCGATACGATCAAACGACCACGTCTATAACGAGAGATGAGACTCAATTGTTTCACCAACCAAAGCAATAAATTCTCGAGTCGAGTGATAATTTATACACAAAACCAAAAAGTACGCTTAATTAAATTGTGAAGCCTTGTCGATGGTTGAAATCGATTCTCACATTTACTATTTAATTTCCATAATCGCTCTATGGCAAAACTAATAATATGGCAACATAAACTGATTTTATCAGAGAGGCTTTAAATAATTTAATTATGTTGTTCAATGTAAGTGGATTAACTGAACCGGATTTAAGTAATTTAGTATACCAATAGGAATTGTAAATGAATAAACATTTTCATCACGCAATGCTTATTCATTTAATAATAACAATGAACTCATAGTACTAATCGGCTGATTGGTTTTATCAATTAATATACTTATATATAATTCTTCCGTTACTGACTGACTGACAGACAACGCACAGGCGAAATTGCTGGGCACTAGAAGTTGAAATTTTACAAGCTTGACCCTTGGGAAGCATATGGGATGCACTAAGATGGGACTTTCCAAAAGTCCTACGAGATTGGGCAGGATCGGTTAATTTATAGATAACTGCCAAACTAAGAATCCATATATCCTGTATCGTAGGGAACTGTACAAACATTGAAGCAGGTGTCACAAAGTTCTCAGAAAGTATTGAAACTATATTTAAAACATACCACAAATCCTAACATCCAATAATATCCCTACAGTTCGTTCTATCCTAAAGGAATAAAGATTCACGCCTGTATATCCTAAAAGGCCAAATATTCTTCAAAACTCAACAATTAGGTCGCTCCCACGCTAAAACCTCATTTCTGGAGCATACAGACAACGTACAGAGTTTGAGAATATACACGCATTGACGAGAGGCCTTGTAGATCAGTTTAATTAAATCGCCGAATAAAAACCCTTGAGCCATAACGTGATACAGGTTGTGTTGTAACTGGAGGAGGCATTACAATAAAATTGATATCGTTATACTGCTTAATGGACGTAAAATAATGATCCTACATACATAGACTCACGCCTGTTTCCCAGAGGGGTAGGCAGAGACTACGGAACGCCATTTGCTACGATCCTGACATATCTCTCTTGCTTCATTCACTCCCATCAGATTCCTCATGCATGCTCTTCTGTTCAGCGTATTTCTAACCTGTCCTGTTTTTAGGATGTCTCCAATCTGGTCAGAGAACATCCGCCTAGGTCTTCCCCTTCGTCCTGTCCCTTCCACACTTGTCTTATATATCTGCTTGGTCAGTCTTTCGTCATCCATCCTCTCCACGTGCCCAAACCATCTTAGCATTCCTTTCTCGATGCTTGTCACTACATCTTCTTTTACCCCACAACACTCTCTTATCACACAATTCTTTACTCTGTCAGTCAAAGAAACACCACACATACTTCTCAGTGCTCTCATTTCTACAGCATTTATTCTACTTTCATGACTCTTCTGCCATACCCAACTATCACTACCATACATAAGAGTAGGTACTAACACCCCTCTATGCACAGCCAAACGTGATTTTTTGGACACGTTTTGGCTATTCATAAACGCCTTCAGAGCTCCAAATAATTATCAGTTTGTCTTCAAAGTCCTTACTAATAAACAAATAAAATACAACAGTAGACTTGGTAATATACATTTCTCCTTTTTTTTTAATTTACTCATTACTGCCTGACGAGGAACATGTGTTGTGCCGCTGGGGACACTAACATACAATCAACAGACACAATGAAGAACCAGACTCGAAACAACATTCTATAGATCACAATAATTGTTATCTTCTGTCAGCATCAAACCCATAACACTAGACGCAGTGTAAGACGGTGAGGCGGCCGAATTTGAATTTACAACGAATGTTAGAGGCAGATGTTTTACTAAATACTTATCTAACGATTTCTATTACAAGATAATATATTATACATTCTGCTACATAATTATAAAGTTATAAATTAGATGGGACCCCTCGCTCTAACCACACAGGTGCTCAGGGCTGTCCTATGGGACGATGTGACATAATTAACGTGCAGCGCATGACAGATGGATTTTAACACCCACAGCACCCCTTCTATGGTAATCTTAATATATAAAATCCTTGCGTTACTGACTGACTGACAGACACGCTACAGCCGAAACTATTGGGCGCAGGAAGCTGAAATTTGGCATGTATGTTCCTTGGGGACTGTAGGGGTGCACTAAGAAGGGATTTCCGAAATTCCCACGGGATCGGCCAAAACGGGTTAATTAAAAAAAAATGCAGGCGTAGCTGCTGGCGTCCTCTAGTTTATTAATAAGCCGCATTGCCAAACCTAAAACAATATGTCATAATAAGATGGCACTGAAATAAATGGCTTCTTTTTATTTTACTGTTTCTCCTCAAGCCCGTGAGAATTTTGGACAGTTCCTTCTTAGTGCACTTCTACGATCTAAGGAACATATATGCCAAATATGATAAAACAAACAGGACTAACCTCGCCTACTACGTAATAATAAAATTATATTAACAATTCATCAACGAAATAAAGAGCCCTCTTTCGCAGACAGGTGTTAAGGGTTAAGGGCTTGTCCTGTGCCTCACAGGCTGTTAGACGGTGATGTCATAAACACGCATGACAGCTGGGAAACTCAATTTGCATGACGTATTTAGAGGATGTCGTCTCTTTCATTAGTACGCTCTAGATATTGTGTAAAAATAAAAAAAATAATATGTGTGTGTTGTTATGACATAGATAGTACATACATACATGTTTCCCGGAGGGGTAGGCAGAGACTACGGAACGCCATTTGCAACGATCCTGACGTACCTCTCTTGCTTCATTCACTCCCATCAAGTTTCTCATGCATGCTCTTCTGTTTAGGATACTTCTGACCTGCCCTTTTTCTTACGATGTCTCCAATCTGGTCAGAGAACGTCCGCCTAGGTCTTCCCCTTCGTCCTGTTCCATTCACACTTGCCTTATATATAATATCTTCTTTGTCAGTCTTTCGTCACCCATCCTCTCCATGTGCCCAAACCATCTTAACATGCCTTTCTCGATGCTTGTCACTACATCTTCTTTTACCCCACACCAGTTACTTATCACACAATTCTTTACTCTGTCGGTCAAAGATACACCAGACATACTTCTCAGTGCTATTTCTGCAGCATTTATTCTACTTTCAAGTCTCTTCTGCCATACCCAACTTGTTGTTATGATGTGACAATAAATTAATTACTTACTTTATACCCAAATTTCTTCTTTTACTGACTGACAGAAAACGCCAAAACTATTGGGTGGTGGATGCTTAAATTTGACTTTTATTACTTTGGGGGTCGTACGCTTGCACTAAGAGAGAATTTCGAGAAATTCTCCCAGGATGTGGTAGAAACAGTTCATGCGTTCATGTTGTCAAAATGTGTGGATGTAACTGCGGGCTTCGTCTAGTAGGTAAGTCTATATAAACCGACTGTACAACATAATCATAACGTTAATATGAAACAATTATGAACGTAATGTGCAGAACCCTCGCGGCCGACCACACAAGTGCTGGGGGTGTGCCCTGCGGGACGGCGTGACGTTATTAACACGCATGACAGATGAATTGATCTCGTAGTACATACACACACAAGCAGGCGACGCGACGTACGGAGGCACTTGTCCCTTCTGTAAGTACACCGTGAACTAATTACGTATGGTATGATATGTTTTGTAAATAGGTAGGTATGCTATGCACAATATATAAAAAGTGACATTATATGAATTAAAATTATTCCTTTATTATAATTTAATTATTAATTATGACTTATGTAATTTCATTTAAATTTCTACATGATGCTAAGAAGAATAGGTACCTAATTAGTTGGGACGATTTAAACCCACATTTTAAGAAACACAAAAATGTATTTTTAAGGGTTCATATGAACTTAAATAGCTGGTTGTACCTATTTCAGAATATGTTGCTTAGTATAGTCTTAAGTTGTCTGATTGCCGTTACATTATCTCCTTACTTTGAGATCAAATGCCCGATTCTGTGAAATTGGCACTAGGACTTGTCCTAAACGCAAACAAACTCGGCCATCGTTCCACAACAAATTCAGCTTAGTTCCTACACCATAAATTTCACTGAGTAGTCCACATCCGTACACATTTGGCCACAATATGCGACCCACATACCGCATCCAAACATTACGCGCACATGACGAACAATTCCGTCTTAGGCAAGGCCGTTGACCTCATCGACGTACATACTGGTATCAACAGGACTACAGATGCGATTGTTATATGTATCGTTTATGTGTTTGATACACGTTTTAAGGACCAGAAAGGGATAAAATTTTAATTTATATAAATGCTACATGCGGATGGAAGCTGAAGGCAGAGGCCTGGTCATTGTGGCTCATGTTGGGAGAGGCCTATGTCCAGCAGTGCACTGCAATAGGCTGATTGATTGATTCAAATGCTAGATAAAACACATAGTAGAGATAACAACAGGGGCCCAATTCTCCTAAATAAATACAGTTTCGATATAATGTCAGTGTCATACTTACGTCACAAAAATCGTATTCTTCTATAATTGAATGAAATCGTAACGAGATCGTAAATTGAAACAAGTGTCAAAATATGTGTCAACGACGACCTGTTTATTTTAAATTATACGATAATGACATTAGGTTATCAGAATACCGCTTTTGAGTCAATTCAAAATATAATATCAGTGTCATATAAAAATACGAGAGTTGGGCCACAGACTGCTATGCAGAGGATATCAGTACAACAAATCTACGGTGTGCACAACTATCTTTTCGAAGTTATGTGCGAATCCAATTGTTAATAGTCGCAGGCTCGTGCCCCAGCAACCAAGTTAATACGTGAATTTCGGCTGTCATAAGATCTTTGAAAGTCGTTATAGGGAGTCTTGATGAGTCTGTGACGACCGGTTGTCGCACTGGGAGTGTAAGCGACTGCTACGCCGAAGGTCGCGGGTTCGATTCTCGCTCAAGTCAAACATTTGTGTGCATGAATATGGATGTTTGTCTTGGTCTGGGTGTTTCTATGTATAATATGTATGTATTTACAAAAAATAGTATATATGTATGTTTATACATTATCTAGTACCCATAACACAAGCTCTACTTGTCTTTCTGCTAGTTTGGGACTAGATGGTGATGCGTGTATGTGGTAAAATATTATTATTTCCATCTTTAATGTCTTTAATACCCTTGATTACATAGAGTGTCATATTGCTATATGACACTCAATGTAGTCAAGGGTGGAAAAACTAATTTCTGTACATCTGGTTACTAACAAATTCTTTATTCCAACATAAATATCGCAATCAGTCTCAAGCCATTGTCCAATTGTCAATGATATATATTTTATCTTCAATAGCTATTTCATACTCATTTTTTTTTTTTATTTGGTCGAATAATTGGCCTTGAATCTTCAAGTTTTCTTAATATTTTCAGCGTAACCGCGCAACAAATAAATTGTCATTCTATTTTACTCTTCCCCATTTCTCCCGCGCACATCAGAAGCTTTTAATTTTGTTATTTTGTTTGTTTTATTTTACGACGACATTTCTTTGATATTCCGGATGTATCGTTGCTAGAGTTTATGACTTTATAGCTAATTAAATAATGGCACAAGACTTTTATTTGCGTTATTGGCAAAGTTGCAAATAGATTTGTAAACGGTGATTTTTTTGTTAAAGCTTATAGACGATATTCTCTAGATACTATTCCGTTGTAGCACTTTTTAACAGAAGCTTTTAGAAACTGGGTTCGTTTAAATGGCTTAAGCTACCCGAAAAATGACTCTGAACAAACAGCAAGCCAGAAACAGACAAAAATCTAATAAAAATTCTTTACGACATGTAAATTACGAGATTAATGCACTAGTAAAAATACCTATTTATTTTGTGATCAAAAAGGTGCTTAAAGAGGGCAGCTATAGCCTAGTGGAGATACCAGCAGACTGCCATGTAGAGGGTATCGGGTTCGAATCCACGGCGCGCACCAATGACTTTTCGGAGTTATGTGCGTATTTAATTATCAATTATCGCTTGCCCCGTGCCTCTAAGATCTTTGACAGTCGTTACAGGGCGTCAGTACCTTCTAAATAAGCTGACACTAGTCTTAACCAAAGAATATCTCTATTCCTTCGGATTGCGAAGGTCAGACAGGCAGTCGCTCTGTAGAAAAGCTAATATTCAGCCAAATCCGGTTAGACTAGTAAGCGGACTCCAGGTTGGAACTGGGATAACGCTAGGAGGAAGAGACAGGTGTTTAAATATTATTTATATCAACAACTGTAGATCGATTTCATATTATAAGTGGCCCAACCATACTTATCGCAAACTTTATATTACAATTGCATTCGGCTTGTAACTACCCACTAAACGCAAGCTGGGGTTTACCCAAAAGCTTTGTGCCGCAATTACTCGGAGCATCACATCCCACGGGAGGTCGAAGCACTGCCTAAAATGAGATTGGTATTCTTCCCCCTCATATTGTACTGCAGTATACCAGGTTATGGCGTAATACAAGCCGTAATGTATTATTAATGTTGAAGTTAACGTGGCCATTGAGGTATATCGTTGCGTAGCACGACTCATTTTTTTTTTTTGTTATAAGCTGTTTATGCGCGTAGGGGGTTTGGTGGAAGGTATATTTAAAACCATAAAAATCACCAGCCTTGTTTCTAAAATAATATTTATATCAGTACACCTGTTTTCCAGATATTCTGCTATTAGCAAACAACAATTTAATTGAAAGACTAACTGTCCCTTTTATTCGTTAGCGATAGATACAATCAATCAACCTTATACACAAACAATTTGCTATAGAAATTCGCCTAGACGAATAGAGCGTATTTAGTAATACATAAACGCATACGGTTTTTTTTTTATTCGAATTAAGTACAAAATATTACGCACCAACATAAGTGAATCATTTCTCAATCAGGACGAATTCTGAGTATTACGAGGATAGATAGGCCATTGAGCCTTATTTTATTTAATCAAATAAACAGCCGAGAAATTGAAGCCTCCGCCAAGCAATATTCGCAAAAGATGCTAAAACCTTTTGGCCAGAGTAAGCAGTTACTGTACTCGACCTTGACAGGATAACACAATTCCAAACACAACACATAAGTGATTACTAACACTACTACAAACATTAGTGTTGTCAAGTGCAAACTACAAGGACAACTCATTACAATCTATTACTGTACAATCTAACACTCACGTGCTAATCAGAGAACTCGCCTAATCACTGTACCGACAAATTGTACCGGTTCTATTGATAGCTTATTTGTATGAGTTTGCACTTAAGGCGCTGTCCTAAGCGACTGTTTTGGTAAATGAGGGGGTGAAGCAGGGGAGGTGAAGGGAGCTTAGCTCCGTCTACTGCGGGGCGCCCCCCTTCATTCTCGTCGCGTGCAGCCGTATTCTGGCGACATCCGTATTCCAATATTTCAAAATCGCAAGCAAAACGTTTTAGCATATTGAATTGAGATACTGATGTTAAAATTTATATTACATACATCAATCTGTTTGTACAATATAGGCATAGCGCAATTTTTGTTCTCAGTGCAGCCATGAGCAAAACTGGTTTACATTAGACGTTATAGGTATTAAATGTTGACGAAAGTAGGTAAATACCTACGTGCCGTAAGATGATAAAAATAATTAAGTCAGTTCCATGTATGGAGAGGCCATTATTATGTTTGTTTTGTTTTTGTGTAAAAATAGTGAAGCAGTTCATAGAATACCTACATCTAATTCCATTCCTGCCAGTTTTCAAATCTGTTTTGCAATAAATTGGCTGTGACATACGGGCGGACAGACAGACAGACATTGCGAATCTATAAGGGTTCCGTTTTTACAATTTTTGGCTACGGTACCCTAAAAAACACAATACTGCTCTACTAAGCGCAAAAGCCGTATCTCAACTAAAGCGAGTTACGAGATAATTGACGTTTAGTAAAAGTTGATTTCTTTTATTTATTTATGGATGTTTATTGTTATTATAGGTATAATTATTATGGCAAAGGTTTCGAAATACGTCGCCGTTTTTAGGGGTTGTGAGTGATTGGAGAGGGAGCAGGGGAGGTCTTGAAACCCCACTCACCATTTTCACTTGCCGGAAATACTTGGTTTCCTCTGAAAAAAAAATCTCCAAACATCGGTGTGTATGGCACTGCCAACTTCCACATTCATCACACTAGTTTAATAAACTAAGGTTGTCGGAGCCCTACGAAGGGCTCCTATTTTCGGATTAATTGTCAAAAGAGAACCTAACATAACCTATTTATTTACTTATTACAGTCGCACCTAACCCAAGGCACTCGAAAGTCGAAAGCAATGACGCACAAATTTGACATTAGCTGTCAATATGATCATTCCAAGATGGCAGTTTTGCGTTTCGTTTCACGTTTTTCACATAAAACCTAAAAATTACATTTGTAAAACTGTACCAAAGTATAAAAACTATGTTCCGTTTTGCATAATTGCCGAAGTATTTATGAAATTTTGGAAATTGTTTAAAAATATTTAGACGCAACTCCGGCAGCCAAAATTACTTTTAGGGGATTAAAACGAACTACTTTAAGCCCCCTACACTACCAATACCCTCAAATTCAGGCGACTCGTTTCGAAACCCAACCCATTATTATTTTTCAAAATAGATGAAACATCAAAAATATATGTGGATATACCTTATTCATGAGATTCTGCTATGTCGCTTAGAAAATTATAGAATTAGAATTTGAGTTACTGCTTTTTCGTTAGCTCTCGTCATACATGTTTGTATGGAAAAATATAAAAAAAATCTTTCGCTTAAAATATGTGTTGTTTCAAAGAAAATAAATATTAAAATATATTTATTTATATTCATTTATAATTTATTAACGAAATACAGAGTTTACAGCTCATCAAAAGTTAGCTGTCTGCTACAACCCGGCAGGTTTTCTTTATTCTCATCGAATGTTAAAGGTAGTGTGTGAGGTGATAAGGCTTCAATACTTATTATTTGCTGTTGTTCACGAGGCACAGTTTCATTTACTTTCCTTTTACGGCTTGGTATTGTAGAAATTTCAAGCACTGATGAAACATTTTCCTCTCCGTGATCTCGCAATGCCATCCCTTGAGCTTGACGAGAATCAACAATTTCAGGCAACTGCCAATTCATATAAAACGCCACAAGCTTCTCCCAGAAAACATCATCTCTTTCTATAATTTCTATTTTTAGTGGTATACTTTTGCCACTCCACACAGCAAATAAACACTTTTGTTTGCGTGTAACGTGGCGTTGCCCCTGAATTTGGTAATAACAATTACAATATTTGTTTAGACTAGTCTGTTCACTTTTTTATCATGTTTCCATATTTGTATTTTATTTGCCCTTATACTATTCTCCAGGCCATTCTTATAGGCAACTTTAAAACATTAAATTTCCACAATCGTGTTTGGACCTATTAATCCATCTGGCGTGGCACCAATAATCGAATAATCCACAAGGCTTTTTCTTTTGTTACATTTCCTTGCTTCGCCAGTTGTTGCAAAGCCAGTTGTTTATTTTAGATTCCATGCGCAACTGATTTTACATTGCAAATATTTTATTTGTACAAAATATTTTTTACTAAGTTGGCTTTACTGCTGTTATCTCTTCTTTTTACCACTATACAAAAACTTCAATCTGTCAACATATTCTTACGCAATTTGAACCAGTCACTGCTATCCCTCTTGTAATTTTTGCTTATCACTACGGAATTTGAGTCAAATTTGTTAAAAAATTGTTTGGCATTTCTTGGCTAGCTCTTGAACAGATCGTGTTAGGAATGACTGAAGTCAAATGTGTGTAAGACGTTGCAGAACTGTTATCTTTAACTTCACTGTAATGACAATAATGATAATTAGTTACGTACTTTATTATTAAAAAAATACTATATCTTGTGTTATAGCAAACAGAGAAGTCACCTTCTTACTTATAAATGATTGATTTTAGAAATTAAAAAGATATTAGATGTACTGAGACATACCTAATAGTTTATGAATAATCAAAGTTTTACCCGATGTACCTAAAAAGGTTTATGTTCAAAACACAATAATACAACATTCGTTACCGCTTGTGTGCGGATTACGGAGCGCCATATTAGCGCTGTCATCATTATTGTTCGCCGTGGCGGCATCTTAGCGCTCCAGGCGCTCTGACAAGCTAATGAATTTGAAATATAGGTACATAAAATGATTCGATTTTATGATAATACTCTTTCAAAAATTGAAAACTGTGGCAGCTATGTATTGTAAGAATAATTTATATAATTATATTATGCATAATCGATAATATATAAGTAACATAGTTAGTCATAAAAGACTCTTATGAAAATAATTTGTGTAAAAATGTTACATATTTCATTATCACTTGGCCATGGATGAATTTCTATTTTATTACGACGCTTTCTTGTACAAATCCTTCGTAGAACTTCATTTCTCTAATTGTCCATATTTTATTCTTCTAATTATATATTTATAAGCACAGAAACAATAACACATTAAACGCAACAAGAGTATAAACTTAGGTCCTAATTATATGTGCCCATAGTTACATGAAAAGCCTATTTGATTCAAAGTATTCATTCTATAACATAAAACATGAAATTACGAACTCAAATCGGCGTATTATAATAACAAACAGGTTTACGTAAAATTTCGTGCAGCGGAGACGCAAGCGACATGACCTATCTCTCACAGGGCTCATAGCCGAATGATGAGGTCTGGGCGGGGCGTAAACTAGCAACTGACACTCAGTACACCGCTTATGCTAATAAGGTTTAAATTGCTGAAGCGTTTGATATTGATGGGATCTACCGAGCGTCAAAATCATAGACGTTTGGCAGATTTTATTGAATTTTACAAAATATACACGTATAATATGAAAATAAATAGGGTAATTCTTTAGTACATTAGATTTCCTACAATATTATCAAAAAAAATATGACAGCTTACGATCAAAATATTGCAAACAGTGAGACGAAAGATTATTTTCTGCCTCGATTTTGTGATTTTTTTTCCGTGATTCAATTTTACGTACATGAAAAATTCTTTCAAAAGTCTTTTGTTCAGACTTTTGACTTTAAGCTCTAATTTTTGCTAGTTTGTAATATGTACCGTTATGGCTAGTTGCGCGACGAAAAATTAGGTGTTTCACGGCTTCTGAGGTATAACAGCGCCTTAATTACAATTTTGAAATGTATACTCATTTGTCTCAATTTATCCTGCCTGCTTGTATGAACGCGGTAAGCTCGAACGCATTTTTTGTACGGTTTTCACCAAAAGATACTAAACACCCGGCCACTAAATACCCGGCCCCCCCAAACTTCCCTGAATCAAAGGAAAGCCTGCCGCCTGGTCATAGCTTGCAGTGGTCGATCTGGAGATGAGCTCAGGTCGGGCGCTGTAGGGAAAACATGGCAAGATGGGGATTCATAGACCACTCACAGGTCCACTGCGACTGCGGAGCTCCATCACAATCCATGGCGCATTTGCTTTCATGCCCTCTTTGCCCATCTACCTGCAGTCAACAGGATCTTAAAGTGGCCTCAGACAATGCAGTTACCGTAGCCAAGTTTTGGGAACAGAAAATCTGAACCAGTGACACGCTGAAGAAGAAGACCAAAAGAAAGTGTGATTCCACGGGCGAAAGTTAGATTAGTTTTAAGAATCAAAAGATTTGCGTGTTAACATACAATATTTTCAGCTTTTAAAAGAAAGAGCTTTATGCAATTAGACACAGTCTCTTGTGTGTTGTGTCCAGTTGGTGAAAGAAGTTCTTACGAAACACGAAATGATATGGGAGTAAATGGCACATACAATAAAATTCTAACTGTATCTACATAATGTTATCAGCCGAATAATTTAGCGGCATAATCCGATAGGTAATAATTCCGAAAGGGTTTACCGACTTAGTTCATCGTTTTATGAACTTACTAGAGGATGCCCGCGGTTACACCCGCGTTATTTAAGGCTACTACTCCGCTCCCGCCGCTCATAGCGTGATGTTATATAGCCTATAGCCTTCCTCGATAAATGGGTTATCTAACAGTGAAAGAATTTTTCAAATCGGACCAGTAGTTCCTGAGATTAGCGCGTTCAAACAAACAAACAAATATATAATACAAACATATATATATATATTTGCACGGATGGCAAAGTGGTTTAGAAGCTGCCGCCTCGGCGCTTCTTCCCCAATGTTATGTTTAAATTGTGGGTGATTTGTGATCGTTGGTTGTTAAGCATGATAAATTTGCATGATGTTATCAGCCAAATAATTTTGCCGGTTCTTCTTTTGCCTGCCCTGTTCCCATATTACTTGGGGTCGGCGCAGAATGTCTTTCGCTTCCATTCTCTCCTATCAGACGTCATCTGATTATTCACTCCCTTTTCATTCATGTCATCCTTCACACAATCCATCCATCTTTTCTTTGGTCTTCCTCTTGCCTTATATCCTTCAACTCTTATATTTATCACCATTCTAGTCACATGTTCTTATCAGAATAAGAATTCATAATTTTCTTTCTATTTCTAAAATGTTTTAGAATAGTAAGAAAGTAGTACGGCAATCGTGGATATGTATCCACGATTGCCGTAGCCCGTATGTTTACTGACTCAGTTCTACGTTATATGTAAACAATAACACGCTTAGACATTTATATTTCCGTGTGGCTGAGCATATGTAAATCGTCGTCTACTGCAGTAGGGAGAGACGAGCGGCGCGTATCTCCGGCGACGCGTACACACACACTGTATGGCTGAATGTTAATACGACGCATATGACGTCATAATATGTAATGTTTTATCGTATTATGTGTAGGGTTTAGTATGTTATGTCATTAAGTTTATTAACATAATGTGCTTGACTGAACTATGGAATATCGCTATTCCTTCGTTGCAGAGGTCAGACGGCAGTAGTTCTGTGCAAAAATATATGTAGTGGATGTCTTGGATGTAACCGGGATACCTAACGCTAAGACGATAATGATGCACATGGTGCGCTTATGTGGTGTTTATAAAGGTGCAAGTCCGATATCGGCTGCAGACCGCAAACTGCACCCGCAGACGGCAAGCGACATCACTTATCTAGGGAATAGAAGCAACCACAACCGCAGGCAATACTACAGTGAACAGCCGCTAGCCAGGTTGCAGTCTGCAGCCCATCTCGGACTTGCACCTTAAATATTGGGGTCTCAGGCGTTATTTTTATTCCTTTGACTGCACGTATGTACCTATGTCGTAGTGCGCGGCTTAAAGCCTAATGTTGTGACTTCGTGAATTCGATCCTCACTCGGGATTAAAGTTTGTATAGGCAGAACCGCTGAATCTAAAGCGTTCTTGTGACCGTTGCCGCGTTGTTTCAAGTTTCAATGATTATGCCCATCGACTATAGGACTTATTCTTAGTGCGAACGGTATTTAATTCAAATTATGTAAGTATGTAGCCTGAAACAGCTAGACAACGATGTCGGTATACCAACACATCGCCTGCTTTGTTGCCAATCTAACAAAAAAAATCTTACAAACCCCATTTCGCCAACCAAAGAAGAAACTTTTAATCATAAACCAAAGCCAAGCCCAAAACAAATCTGACTATAACTACCAAAAACACGTTAAGCACGTCACAAACTCAATTTCGTGGTTTTGGTGTTTTCGACCGTTGCCATCCCCGGTCCGCACGAGTGAATCAGTATTCCGAACCAGTCACGTTATATCACCCCTCCACCACATTTAAGGGGTGAGCACGACCGACCACAAATATTCAATACAACATGAAATACTACTCGTATCCTGATTTATTTCGTTGAATTGAAAGGAATATTGTTGTGAGCTATATTGCTATATTTAAATAGGGAAGATAAAGTCCAGAAAAATATACACAATTCTTTATTGCTTTCCCTTAAGTTTTTCACATTAGGGAAAGCAAAGCATCATGGTCATATCAGCCGAAAGAAGTCCACTGTTGGACATAGGCCTTCCTCAAGGCTTTCTATGTGGACCATATCTTGAGTCAGATCACAAATAATAGGTCTTACTCTGGTGCTAATATGTCTTAGACTATGCTGTAACTCTTCCCATAGTTAGAAGAGGATCCGTAATCAACAGCGAGATAGTTTATCTTTACCTACTAATATAATAAAGCCGAGTTTGTTTGTCGTTTGGTTGAGCGCTCTAATCTCAGGAACTACTGGTCCGATTTGAATTTTCTTTCGATTGATTGCTCATTTGTCGGGGATAGACTATATAACATCACGCTATGAGCCACGGGTGCGGAGCAGTAGTCCTAAATAACGCGGATGTAACCGGGGGCTATTCTAGTCCGTTTATAAGCAGTCCGACTGTTGGGCACGAGCCCTGTTAATATTATTATAATTTCACAACCGTTTCACACCAAAAACCCTTTTTTTCGCCATAAATTACAATAACAACAAAAAACTAATCTAACTCAACAGCTATTATTCCACTAAACAACATGTAGCACCACTTCTAACTTTGTAAGTCAAGTCCGCTAGCACGCACCTGCCTCGTTTGATTGCTCCCTTCCGCCCTTCGCGTTGTGTGGGTAGACAGAAAAATAATTCACCTACCTACCCACAGTATGCAGGCGTGCGTGACCGGTAATAAGAAACGGTGCACAGGTAAGTTAAAGTGTCCGTGCCGTCTGAATTGCGATCGCTATCTTTTGGATCGAATTTTGGTTCGTTTTTGAGGTTGTAAACATGAAAGCACGGTAATGATATCTATGCAGTATTTTAAAACTTCATGCAAACGGCGGTAAAGATAACATTACCGTGATGAAAGTACGCTGAAGAATCCGCATTTAATATTTGCGCCTTTAAATTGTCTTCAAGGTTATGTACCAGGTACCTACTTTTGTTTCGAGAGGGTTATACATTGCCACTGTTGTAGAGCCATTGATCATAGATGATATGTTTCGATTCTCCAACATTTCGACATTGTCACGACTGCAATGATGAAAAACAAATTCGATTATGGAATACTATTACCGTAGCCGCTTCACGATTCCAACGAAAGCTTTTTGAATGCCTTTCTCAATAATAATTAGTCTAATGTTAGTGTGCCGCATTGCTTCTAGTATATGAAAAGATAAAAAAAATATCCTGAACTTGTTGCCACCAGTCATCACGGTCAGTTAGCTGCAAATATCCAACAAGGAAATTTCTCCGTACAATTTTTCACATTATTATAAATAGTCCCATGAGAACAGTGTATGGCAGCCGCCGCGCAATATATTTATAGTCTATTTTTATGATCCAGCAGCGGAAAGGATGCGCTACCCGTGTTACTCCATAAAATGTATTCTTGATACGAAGGGAACAGCGCTGTCGCTTTAGACGCGTAAGTACGCTTTTAAGGATATTAAATCATGATCGTACATTATTTTTAACTTAAGAAACATTTTATGGAATTTCGCGCATGACTTTTGTTTTAGTAAATAAATAGATTCTACCCACATCCTATGCGTTGTTCTGGCTAATAAGTAATAAGCCATACTATCAAAAAGTTTCATCAAAAGCAGCTTATTAGTTTTTGCGTAAAAGAGTAACAAAAACCTATCCGCACAAACTTTCACGTTTATAAAAGTTCATGCTTCTTATTTGTTTGAAAGAAAATACCTACAGTCCATTTATATTACGTAAAGTATGTCATAAAAACAAATATACCGTCGATCCGTCCGATTTCATTTTCGTCTAATTCATTATCATATCGGTCTGGGACAAACAAGTCTTCCAAAATTCTCGCAAACTTCTCCGTAAACGTGATGAATAATAAGTTGCTTTTTTTAACAAACTTCCAGTTATTTACTTTTCGCCTTAAACTTGGGCGCAGAAACTGGACCCTTCTTAAATATTATTAAGGCTTCCAACAGAAGCAAAGAAAGATGGATTGCGTTTTACAGAGTGGCATATTTTTGTTCAGAGTACTATGCTAACATAAACCCCATTATAACCTTTCAGGTCAACTTGAAAAATCATCTAATGTTTTTTATTTATCAGAAGAACAACTGATACAATTACAATTTTCCATTGTTAATTTGACCATACCATATTAATTTATATAGTATCTTAAGTATTTACAATTTAATATCTCTCACAGCGTTAACAACCCGCATTTTCGTACAATACAATTTCATTGCGCCCTGCTGTACATTTCAACACTCACAAACGACTGCCTCAGCCGCGTTCACGTCCAACTTTTGATGTCAAGTCATCTCAGCTGTACACGTAACAAATGGTATCTCGCGCCTCTACTTGTTAAAATTACTTCAAATATTTAACTCGTCGAATTTACCCCTCGCTTACGGGTGCCGGAAACGTTTTGGGGTGTCAGAATTGCCTACCTGTCGGTACTAGCAACCACAGAAAAAAGTTGTGACATGGGTTGGTGACAAAACAAAAAAAGATATTGGAGTTTATAAAATATTAATTTTATGGGCTAGTCTATAATGTCTACACAAGCAAGAAAATTTTCGAAAGAACAATTGGTGCGAATTGTGTTCAGGCAAAATTATGCTGATCTAAAATTGGCCTGCCATGCCTAATTTATACGATAGCCGTAGTTGCGATCAATAGAACGGAGCCTGGCTCGCTTTAGATGTTTCCTAACCACGAAGACTGGCATAGCAAATATGTAAAATTGGGCAAGTGCGAGTCGGATTCGCGCACGAAGGGTTCCGTACCATCATCTATAAAAGAAAATCACGTTCGTTGTATGTATACTTAAATACTTTACCTATAAGTTTCTACCTGTTTATTAAGATCGAGTAACAAATTGCTTAAAAATTACGTTTGTTGTATGGGAGCCCCACTTCATTATTTACTTTTTTTTAAATTTAATTATTTATTTTGAAAGGTAATATACAACTACATATTCTGTAAAAATTTAAAGCGTCTACCTGTTACAGTTAGTAATTTTGAGCAAAAAATACGAAAAAAAAACCGGTTTTTTGTATGGGACCCCCCCTTAATATTTTCATTTTTTTATTTTTAGTATTTGTTGTTATAGCGGCAACTGAAATACATAATTTGTGAAAATTTCAGCTTTCTAGCTATCATGGTTTATGAGATACAGCCTGGTGACAGACAGACGGACAGACAGACAGACAGACAGACAGCGGAGGCTTAGTAATAGGGTTCCGTTTTTTACCTTTTAGGTACGGAACCCTAAAAAGGAGGAAAGTACAAAGATCTGATTAAAAAGTTCGGTAGGATTTTATATTCAGATGCAACAGTATCTGCTGTTTGAATATGTATTCATATTTTACCTATCCATTTTGGTAGCCCAAGTTTCCATATTGTTTATTTTAGTCATCATCATCATCATCAGCCTTTAACAGTCCACTGCTGGACTAGGCCTCTCCTTTGAAAGGAGGAATTGGCCTACTTTACCACGCTGGCCAAACGTGTTGGTATAGGGTTTGTATCAAGTTTTCCTTCTCTTACAGTGCTGTTCTATGCACAATATGCTCCCTTTGTCGGCTCTTACGACACCCATGGGATGATACGTGGTGGTGACAATCCGTATTCTTAATCCGTCACCACACGGAATTTTAGTATCACAGGAAAATCTCTCAATCCGTATTAACAGTCAATTCATAGGTTGCCCTAACATCTTCAACTTCTTTACATAAAAACTTTACTTGAACAAGAATTAAATCTATGGAACTTTAACTAGGAAGCAATATGACAATAGGCGACAAATGTTACATTACAGGCGCAACCATTAATACGTTTCAAAGCCCCTGAGCCGATCAACAACTTCCAACTCTACATATCATATGAAAACCGAACGTTTCAATCATCCAAAAAACATTGCAACACAACACATTATTCATATTGCATTTGACGAATCATAATAATGAACAACATTTTGACTTGCAGAACAAATTGCCACTTAATAACGCCACTGTTTAATAAACTTTAATAATAATAAACACGCATGACTCGACGCACTCAGGCACACAATACACGAATAAGGTTGACCAAACGACATTCAACTCTTCAGAATCAGTCCGGAATCTTTCTATATTGTCCGGAATTACTAGGTTATTTCCTTTTAATCTTTGTAACTTTTGTCCGAACTGTTCAATTTTCCTCATGGTGATCCTACACATGAATGACGAGGGTGGTGCCGTGTAGGAGCGTATAAAGATTTTTCATTGCCCACAAATTGGGTTTAGTCACGACAATGAGTTATGGTTTATTCAAACGCCTTCTGTTAGATAGTTTGATAGTGAAAGAAAATGTTGAAGCTGTTCCATTGTAATGCGCTGTATTCATCATCATCAGCCTTTAACAGTCCACTGCTGGACTAGGCCTCTCCTTTGAAAGGAGGAATTGGCCTACTATACCACGCTGGCCAAACGGGTTGGTATAGAGTTTGTATCAAGTTTTCCTTCTCTTACAGTGTTGTTCTCTGCACAATATGGTCCCTCTGTCGGCTCTTACGACACCCATGGGATGATATGGGGTGATGACATTCTGTATTCTTAATCCGTCACCACACGGACGCTGTATTAGTTTTGCATAAATTGAACATTACCATAGGCATACCTAATACTTTGGCTCAGAAGTAGTAGTAGGTAGTTCAAGGGGTAAGTACATCGCCATCTACGAGATCGCCAGATCGGGCACAATTTGTGTGATCCGCGAAATGTTTGTTTCGATTCTGTGTCTATTGTGTCCGCTGATTGAACGTTTGCAGGACTCACGCGATGTAATATTTTCTCCTTATGCGGGAGTAGGTAAAGAAAATTGGCCAAGTGCGAGTCGGACTCGCGCACGAAGGGTTCCGTACCATCATCTATAAAAGAAAATCACGTTTGTTGTATGTAGGTATACTTAAATATTACGTTTGTTGTATGGGAGCCCCCCTTTAATATTTATTTTATTTTTATTTAATTATTTATTTTGAAATTTAATACAACTACATATTCTGTGAAAATTTTAAGCGTCTACCTGTTACCGTTAGTAATTTTAAGCAAAAAATACGAAAAAAATCACGATAATTGTATGGGATACCCTTATATCACCACCTTAATATTTTCATTATTATTTTATTTTTAGTATTTGTTGTTATAGCGGCAACAAAAATACATCATTTGTGAAAATTTGAGCTTTCTAGCTATTACGGTTTATGAGAGGCTTAGTAATAGGGTCCCGTTTTTACCTTTTAGGTACCGAACCCTAAAAACGATTGGGTAATAATCTAATCTGTATAGACACACATTTTACTATATTTACATTGCAACGTCATTGCAGCAAACGTATGCACTGAATATAAAAATAAAACACATCAAATATGAGGCGATTCACCTCACAAGCTATCTACACGTAAATCCGAATCGAATCAAAATCTCATCTACGCCTCGAACGTACGACAGTAAACACGTATCATATACGATCACAAGTTCACCAGATAACCTAATTCTAACATCGAAAATGGAATAGTCTACATACTCTTACGAATGTAAAGGTACTGACAGACTTTAGCATTCACTTGTAACAGAACATCGAACATTCATCATCATCAGCCCTGTATAAACTGTCCCACTGCTGGGCACGGGCCACTCCTCACTATGAGAAGGGTAAGGCCATAGTCCACCACGCTGGCCTAGTGCGGGTTGGCACACTTCACATGTCTTTCGAGAACATTATGGAGAACTCTCAGACATGCAGGTTGCCACACGATGTTTTCCTTCACCGTTTAGCAAGCGATAATTAGCAATTTAATACGCATATATAACAACGAAAAGTCATTGGTGCGCGCCGTGGATTCGAACCCAAGAACCTCTGCATGGCAGTCCGTCGGTATCTCCACTATTGATACCCTATTCTAAGAATATTGAATATAGGCTTTAAAAACTCACTCAGATTATCCAAGAAAGTACCGAAATACCGCATCGAACATTGGCCGTTTTTAATTTTCCAACTGAACAACGAGCAAAGCCCATCACTACGAAGTACGAACACATTTCTGGTTCTTTCTAGCGAACGCTCTAATGGACAAATAGCAAACTTACTATTGTTCCGCTAGAATTCTCCCTGTAACGCTCGGTAGAATGCTCGCAACAACACTCTCGTTTGTGTTTCTGTATGTAACTCCTTCTTTCTCTTAGCGTTATCCCAGTTTCCATCTGGGGTCCGCTTACTAGTCTACCCGGATTTGGCTGAATATTAGCTTTTCCATAGAGCGACTGCCTGTCTGACCTCCGCAAACCGAAGAGATAGCTATATTCCATGGTTTAGACCAGTGTCAGTTTATTTAGAAGGTACTGACGCCCTGTAACGACTGTCAAAGATCTTCATGACAACCGGGACCGACGGCTTAATGTGCTCGCTGAGGCACGGGCCAAGCGATAATAAACAATTCAATCCGAACATAACTCCGAAAAGTCATTGGTGCGCGCCGTGGATTCGAACCCGATACCCTCTGCATGGCAGTCTGTTGGTATATCCACTCGGCTATCGCTGCCTTTTGTTTTGCTGTGTATTATGTGATGTTTCTGTATGTAACATTCGCAAGAATGTTCATTACAAGTGTATACTCCCGTGTATCAGCACCATTATACATACATATATATATGTGAATATCCTACGGTATTTTATAACCAAATAAGGAAAGCAATATGGGAGGCGGTCGTCCGTAAAAAAACTGTCCAAAAGATTTATGACATGACAAAGTGCCTTATCCCATCACGTTATCATATACTTAGAAGCAAACGGTCGCAAATCGAACTGTTTCAGACATATTACCTTTCACAGATGATTACTCTATGATATGAGATCCGTGCTGTGTTTTCCCTAGAAAAGACGATATGGCGTTCGTGATGAAGGGTGTAAATAGGATCTGCCAAGTCGAAAACGCATGTATTATGTGGTCGAGATACAAATGCCAAAAGACCTTAGTAACTGTTGGCTTTTACTACCAAATGCTCTGAAAAGTTGGTCACTATGGTGAAAAAATCTTATCTTATACTAATATATAAAGCTGAAGAGTTTGTTTGTTTGGTTGAACGCGCTAATCTCAGGAACTACTGGTCCGATTTGAAAAAAATCTTTCAGTGTTAAATGACCCATTTATCGAGGAAGGCTATAGGCTATATAACATCACGCTATGAGCGACGGGAGCAGAGCAGTAGCCTTAAATAACGCGGGTGTAACCGCGGGCATCGTCTAGTACTAATATATAAAGCTGAAGAGTTTGTTTGTTTGTTTGGTTGAACGCGCTAATCTTAGGAACTAATGGTCCGATTTGAAAAATTCTTTCAGTTTTAGTTAGTCCATTTATCGAGGAAGGCTATAGGCTATATAATATCACGCTATAAGCGACGGGAGCAGAGCAGTAGTCTTAAATAACGCAGCTGTAACCGCGGGCATACTCTAGTACTAGATATATTGCAATACACACATCAACAAAGTCTAGGGATATTTTATATTTCATCAAATATCTAAAAATCTATGAAGAATTTTCTGATACAGTAAATAGAAGAATCATAGATTATTTTAAGGTCTTTAATAAAAATAAAAAACATTTCGTGTTTTTTTTTGTTTTAAATAAAAAAAAATAATTTTTTTAATCATCATGGAAAATTAGTATGATAACAACAAACATTTCTTCTTAAAAAACTATTAATTTTAATAAAAATGGAAAAAATCTTGTAAAATCTAATCATTAATAATCAGTGTTGCCACCTCTTACATTGATTACACATCGACATCGATTGTTAATACTTAAAATTAAATTGTCAATGTCTTGCTGCGGTATGAGGTCCCATGTCCTTTGCAAGTGTTCGTAAAGTTGTTGTTCAGTCGTCAAATTTGGTGGAAAATCTCTCAAAGCTTTTCGTTGTAACATGTCCCAGGCATGCTCGATAGGATTTAAGTCGGGCGACTGTGCAGGCCAATCCAAAACTTGAATATCGTGCTCTCGGAGAGCGGTCGATACCAGCCGCGCCGTATGGCAAGGAGCATTATCGTGCATGAGTAGAAATTCATGGCCTATTTGAGTTCTGTGTGGGACAATAACGGGCTCTACTACCTCCTCGTGGTATTTTTGTGCAGTCATGCTGCCTTGGATCCAAACGAGTTGGGTTCGTCCGCCAAGACGAATTCCTGCCCACACCATGATTGTCCCGCCTTGGTATGGGTGGACCTCCTGAGGGTGCCGTAGACGGCTAACTCTCCCTGGAGCTCTCCAAACGCGTGTTCTTCGTGAATCCGGGTGAAACCCAAACCGGGACTCATCGGTGAACAGCACCAAAGACCATTGTTCGTCACTCCATGGTAAATGCTCCCGAGCCCACGAAAGCCGCCGACCGCGATTGCCACGTCGCAATGCTGGAACACGCAATGGTCTTCGAGCATGAAGATCAACTTCATGTAACCTTCTTCGCACGGTTTGGTCGCTTACCAGCAGCTGGTGGTCCTCCTGGAGCCTTTGCACTAGTTGCAGCGCTGTGATATTTGGTTGTCTTCTGGCGGTCATTTGGAGAAATCGATCCTGTCTCTGCGTAGTAACACGATATCTACCTGTGTGCTGTTCGGCCACATCTCCAGTACTGCGATAACGTGACCACAACCTTGATATCACATTTTGACTGGTATGTAGGGCCTCAGCAACGACGCGTTGAATTGCACCATTTTCTAACATGCCCACGGCTCGTAACATTTCATCTCGACTCAAATGACGACGTGACATGACTTTTAAAGTTCGTACGTCACGTTAAATTAAAAAAGAAAAACAATTAAAAACCCTTTTCATTAATAATTATAATAAAACAGTTTTAACTTTCTTTAATGTAACGAATTACTAGCAAATTTGCCGCCATATTTTGTTTATTATTTTGTTTTTTTTCTTTCCATGTTCAAATTTTGAAAATAGAATAAAAGAGGTTTTAATCTGTATATAAACTTTTTGTGGAAACTAACAAGGTTCTAAACTATAAACTCGTAAATAATTTAGGATTAAGATATCCCTAGACTTTGTTGATGTGTGTATGTGTGTTCTTGTCTGATTTTAAATTCTACTTATTGATTCAATTTTAATTATGACATAATATTATTTAAGCTGCTCATTATTATGATGGTTTAATATGACACATGCGGATTTTTTATATCTACAGGCGGTAAAACAATTTAACACTTTAACCTAATGAGAAGTTCTTCACAAGATAAATAAAATGTAGTGGACATATGTAAATTTTTTTATAGACTCACACCAGTATCCCCGTAGGTGTAGGCAGAGGTGTAAACATTACACCCACAATTCGGCATGAATTTTAGGTCCCACGTAATAGGGGGCGTATTGCCCTTATCGGGCACATCACCAGACTCCGTGCTGCTACTGAGAATTCGGAAAAACTCAGTAAAACTTTTGCCCGACCCGGGAATCGAACCCGGGACCTCCGATCAGCAGTCGCATACGCTATCCACTGGACCACGGAGGCAGTCAATATGTAATTATATTCTGTATATTTCACAATGATAAACAGTGACCCAGTTCAAAACTCAAAACGACTCTTACTTGTTGACATTTAACCTAAGTTTAATACAACGTCATATTACTACTTATCCCCAGCTCAGTAATCTACCAACGGTGTTAATACCTACGAACTACCGCTCATTTGTGGGCCACAAATACCTGGCCCTGTATATAAGAACGGGTATCCATCTACATTTTAGTTGATTCACCAACTCACGAAGCCATCAGGTCCCATTTGCCAGAAGATTGCACGCCGTGACGAGAATGGGATACAAACCTCTGTCATTAACGACCACATACATACACACGAGAACTAAGGTCGGTATTCGTATGAATGATTCAGAGCAGCAATTAGGACCGTTATCGTGATGAGTAAGAAAGATTATTAGCGGTTCCTTGTACGTATAGTTTTTAGTTACGTTTTACATTGCCAGTATAAGCTGGTCTGTCATCGTATATGTTTGCCCCGTACGAGACAAGAATTTTCATTGCTCTTTATGGCAAGTGTACTATCGGTCTACCAGAATTCTGTCTAACATTACAGAAGCAGGGCAAGGAAAACGTGCCAAAGACGGAGTGTATCGGGTGGGAGAGGCAATGCATATGCCTGGCATATCGAAAGGGACCGTGATTGGACCCTGAGTGTTCTCATTCATTGAATTACAACTTTAGGAACAGTACTGTTAGGTACTTTATGTTCTGTACGAAGATACTAACGTCCTTCTCAAACCGGCATAATTATGCTAAATCCAGCGAAAGCTACCGTACATGATAAAGTTTCATGACGCGCATAAAATGTTTAATAAAACAAACACACCTGTATTTCTGAGATGCGCTGATTAGCCACTTTCCTTTGATAAGTATTGATTGGAACGTACTTAATCTCCGACAAATATAAATTCCCATAGCAAAAGTCATCGAACCCTACCTTTATAATCTAAAGAACCAGAAGTCATAAACCTGCGAATTCGGTAAAAGAGTTCAACTTTAACTGGCAATGCATACCTCGCTACGTAGCCGTGTCCAGCATATTTTTGAAACAAATTGTTTTGGTCGTTGCGTAAAACAATTACGTTTTGAATACAATATAACTCTGTTTTTTGTTTGGAATTTAACTTGAGTGTAATAAAATAAATGAACGAGCGTCATGCTTTTGTGATATAATAACCAGTGTTATTGTACTGTCGATTAAATCTGGCTTTGAAATGTTCCGATGTATTCTAGATTATATGCCGTTATGCAGCATGTTGTGTTTCTATCAGCCAACGATTGAATGACCTTGCAGCATTAATTTGGCCTTTTTTAAGTTGGACTGTGAGGTCCTGTATTGTATTGCCGAAGTTGGCCTGCATTTTTTTTAATTTTCAGCGAATTTCTGCTATACACATTTATGTAACAGGATCCACTCGCGTAATTATCTACACTAATATTATAAAGAGGAAAAATTGTATTTTTGTTTGTTTGTTTGTAATGGATAAACTCAAAAACTACTGGACCGATTTTAAAAATTCTTTCACCATTAGAAAGCTACATTATCTGCGAGTAACATAGGCTATATTTTATTTTAGAAAAAATAGGGGTCCGTAAGATATTTGGGTTTTTCGGGTACGCGAAGTAGTTCCCTCAGGACGCGGGTGAAACCGCGGGAAACGGCTAGTTTGAAAATAAAGGTGTAATACTCTGTTTGCCGTGACGTTTTGGCATGACTTACACCAACTGTGGTCATGGGATGATGTCATTCTATGTGCACCAATAATGAGACGATTGAGACCGGTTACAAAAAAATTTGGTCTATCATGGAGTCTGGCATATTTCTACAAATATGAGTATACCTGTACCTATATGCATATTTGCATATAAAGGTACTTTTATGCTTTTCTGAGCACGTAACAAGCTTCTAACATGCAACAAGCGGGTAGAATTAATCACATAATAAAGCTCTAAAACTAGCCCAGTTAATATACCTAATACACGAACTACGATATTATCTGGCGCATAACCACAGGTTACTTAGCAGGTGCACTAAGTCGTTCCAATTCTGGGTCGTGGGTCGACTATAACATTCACCAACATTACTTAGAAGTTTCTATTTATTTAAGTACTGTATTGGAATGTTATTTGTCATTCTGTGGTACGAATTAATAAGGACATATTAAAGCAAGCTGGAATTATTGCTCATAGACATCGTTGAAGAGATTCTTAGTTAGTAATTGAAATAACCATAGGTGCTTCAAATGGGTGCTGATTTTATCTCTTTTTCCATACTAGCTGTCACTTGCAGAGTCATCATCATCAGACTTTAACAGTCCACTGCTGAACTAGGCCTCCTTCTATACCACGCTGGCCAAACGGGTTGGTATAGGGTTTGTATCAAGTTTTCCTTCTCTTACAGTGCTGTCGGCTCTTACGACACCCATGGGATGATATGGGGTGGTGACATTCCGTATTCTTAATCCGTCACCACACAGACGATGTGACTTGCAGAGTAAATCTTATTAAATCCAGTCGACCAATTGAATGATTTTCTATACTACTAGCTGACCCGGCAAACGTTGTTTTGCAATTTTTTTTTTTTTTTTGAAAAATAGATGTTGGCCTATTCTCATAGATACCGGATAAGCACAAAAAATTTCATCAAAATCGGTCAAGCCGTTTCGGAGGAGTATGGGAACGAAAACTGTGACACGAGAATTTTATATATTAGATCTACAATTTTTCATTCGGCATCATCTAGCTGCATTCTTATAACTCTCATTCTTTTTTCTGGTATTACAATATTCTATCTCTCTATCATTCACGTTGTCTACCGTTTCATAGAATTCAGCAGAAATGAAATAAACTAATGGCCAACCTATCTTCACTACTGTACAGTTTTACAAGTAAAGCCAGATCCAGCAGTGGATAGAAGATGACGACTTTTAACACTAATTAAGTCCCAGACAGAACGTATCAAATTTAATCAGAATTAGGTATATCGGAATAGTTACATTACCTACGCAATCTTATTATTACGAACAATAAAGAATAAAGCTTCTGTTCCCTAAAAAACTATAATAATACAGAAGAAAATAAATTGGAGTCTAATAAAACCAAGTCCACCTCCAAATCCTCCAATTGAAGCAAATATCGTGACATTTTTATTTAGCAAAATGTTTAGTATTATGTGTTCTCTTGTGTCAAAGAAGATGTGTAGGTGGGTGTAGTGAAGGTACAAGCACAGTTGTAATATAGCTGTGATGGTTAACCGCAGCCCGCAGCGCGTCTATAGTAACCTAATACCGTTCGCACTTCGCATTTGTCTCCTTGTTGTTGTTTCATTTTATGGAGTACACTAGCTGTGCCTCGCGATATTACCCGCCGCGTGGCAACTCCGCAATAATAACAACAATAGGTAAGTCGTAGCATGCTATTACAACCTGTAACCTGCCTTAGGTATCAAATGAAAAACATCTTGATTTGCAAATGAACTATAACTTGGAAACTATCTGATATACAGTAGTTGTTTCTATGACAATATACCACCGACTTCTTTGCCACAAAAAGAAACAAACAAACACGAACGTCCACAACAGTTCTAAGACTCTTTAAAACAAGACCTTTGCTCCAATAGTCCCCAATCCATCACGGTGGAGTAATTAACGAGCCCGAGGCAGTAAACCTGTCACTAAATAAGTTAAACTTCAAGCAGAGCACAACAAACGCCGGAAGCGCGCCATAAAACCAACAGAGACCACATTCATAGAAAGCAAACACATGATTCGTATTTACTTACTTGTTCAATGTGTGAGTTACTACACTAAAACACTAACTACTACCAAGCCACTGTTTCTAAAATATCTATAAGATTTGAGGTCGCTAAAATAAGGGCTCTCTTGTCACATTTACAAGTCAACTACTCTACCAACATAAAAGTAGAGTTGACTGATATTGAAAGCTTTTATATCATTTCTATTACAGGAGTAAATGCTTATCAATGAGACGACGGCTCGACAATAGGTATACATGATTGAAAGGGTCATAAGCGTTTATAAAAGTCGTAACAGGCGCATGTTCTATATATTTATCCACATGTTATATATATTAACCTGTATCGCAGGGGACGTTCTCTGACCAGATTGGAGACATTCTAAAAACAGGCCAGGTTAGAAGTACCCTGAACAGAAGAGCATGCTTGAGGAATTTGATGGGAGTGAATGAAGCAAGAGAGATATGTCAGGATCGTTGCAAATGGCCTTCCGTAGTCTCTGCCTACGCCTCCGGGAAACAGGCGTGAGTGTATGTATCGCAGGGGACTTTACAAACATTTCACCAACATACACAAAGAAACCCAAACATGAAACAACGATTGGTGGATGACATGACGTTTTGTTCTGTATAGAGATCATCATCCTCCTAGCGTTATCCCAGTTTCAATCTGGGGTCCGCTTACTAGTCTAACCGGATTTGGCTTTTCCACGGAGCGACTGCCTGTCTGACCTCCGCAACCCGAAGGGATAGCGATATTCCATGGTTTAGACTAGTGTCAGTTTATTTAGAAGGTACTGACGCCCTGTAACGATTGTCAAAGACCTTCATGACAACCGGGACCGACGGCTTAACGTGCTCTCCGAGGCACGGGACAAGCGATAATTGATAATTCAATACGCACATAACTCCGAAAAGTCATTGGTGCGCGCCGTGGACTCGAACCCGATACCCTCTGCATGGCAGTCTGTTGGTATCTCCACTAGGCTATCGCTGCTCTGTATAGATATGGAACTCACAATAATGGCAAGCGAAGATTCGACTGCTTAAGCCAATACACTAGCCATTTTTATATCATATATCATAAAGCAATCACGCGGACCCTGGGTTCCAAGATTGGAAGTCTTGGGGCGCGATCGAGATACCGCTAGGATGACGATGAAATCATAAAAGCAATCACATCGTTCTACTAAGAATATACCCATCGTAAATTATCGCAATGGGTATTCCAGCTAATATCAAAACGGATATGACCAGCGTTGGCGTCCAGCAATGTCACTCGGTCACTGAGATACGGCGAAATTAACGTAGGCTGAAGTACGAACGATTGGGTCAATGCCAAATAAACACAAGGGATATCCCTGATTTCTAGACTGTAAGGATAGATTTAGATTGGATATGTAGGTGCCCCTAGGGCGCAAGGTGTCTTCGTACGCATCTACTAATGTATACACATAAATAAAATTGGAGTGTCTGTTTGTAATATTATAATAACCGCTGTTTACTAAATGCATATGGATGTACACACGGTACATAAGCCCAAATTACATTTTTTACAATTTTTGTCTGTCTGTCTGTTTGTTCTCGCTAATATCTGGAACGGCTGGACCAATTTTGAAGGGACGTTCACTGGCGGATAGCTGATGTACCAAGGAGTAAATAATAAATTAACCGGGAATGCGAAGTAGTTCACTCAGGACGCGGGTGAAACCGCAGGCAACAGCTAGTATTACATACAAAAAGCTGTACCCAGAGCTTTGTCTGCGCCTCTATTAGAATAAAGATAAGTGAGAAAACAGACAAAATAAATTATTGTCCCCTATGCAAGACGTATTCCCAGTGATAGACGCTTTAAAATAAGGAAGGCTTTCTTTTAGCGTTATAGTAATTATAGGCTATCGCTTCATCATTCGTGGTTGTCGAACTTGTTTTTGACAGATCAGTTGTAAAATATCTAACAGAAATAAACCAATATATTCCAAATAACTGTAACAGGCTGTATCAGTAAATGCACTTCCCAAAACGCAATTTAATGCCAGGCTCGTCCAATATACGGAGAAGCCCCGCAGCAAAATCGTCGTTTATCGTAAAATATATTTGAATATTGACTGGCTGTTACTGCAATGGCCTATATCGATATCACAAATCGATTACCAACTCATGTCGTCCGTTGCATATTAGATTTTGCGAAATGGAGTATAAATAAGCAATTTAGCATACTAGCACTGCACTACGGCTTCACATGTATTTTATGTTTGGACTTTTTATGGTTATGATGATAGGGTGGTGTCACACCTCGTATTTTCTTCCATAGTAAACAAACTGTCCGCCGCAATCATAATTTGCAAAATACTATAACCGTAAGTATTTTGGTAAAATAGCTTCAATTTCATCATCGCAAATTTTTTTTATCGAAAATTATCGTTGAATTTTCTATGATTTTAAGCTTTTAAAGGCAAAGCGAATAAGAACTAAAATAAAGAATATCACATAGGCGCTTTAAACGTCAAAATCGTAGAATCCTTACCTAGAAGCTCTCTGTATGAAGGAATCTTTTTCATTTTTCGTTTAAGAATAATCCGTTCGTGTATTGTTTTAGCGTGATTGTAGCGAGTGCCAAAATCCTCCAAATCGTGTGTAATATTTTACAAACTATTCGGTACATAGGTATCGGTATGTGTACTGACCTCGTCTGCGGGCTTGGTGGGCGTGATGGCAACAGTCTCGTTGAAGCACAGGCAGGCGCAGTAGTGCCTGTTGGCGTCCACGTCCGTCAGGACAGACACGTAGAACCGGGGCTCCGTCCGCTCCGTGGACAGCGCCCATCCTTGCGGCTGGCAGAACTGCCGGCGCAAAAGTTACATTAGTCAAACTGCATGCAGTGCCTAAATCTTAAAGAGTAGCCTAAAACTATACAATAAGTAATTAATCATTCAGTCCGATAATCTGCTAATGCGATACCGAGAGGAGAGAGAAACAGACACTCAGTTGACTACTGACTGAGTATCCTCAAATATCCTGATATTAATCTAAATTCGGCTAGATATCCCTTTGGGTTGCAGAGGTCAGACCTTTGTAGCTTCGTAGAACAGCAAAATTTAAGTCAAATCTGAAAATAAACATAGCTGAAGCCTGAGCTAGAATGTGAAGGGGCAAAATCGGAGCATGAACAACGTTTGAATGAAGAGAATCTGCTTTATGCCTAGATACTTCTCTGAAGATACAAACAATTACATATTCTAATTATATTGAGTCATAATATAATGCTAGGTATTCATAACGTATATGCACACAAGCTATTCGTAATCATAAAGAGTAAGAACAGATTAATTAATTTGCTCGTAATATTATTCAATTCAGTACCTACAGCCGTGATGATGTTGCGCGAACAGCACTAACATATCAGCAAGGCAACTCGAAACAAATTGTATGTGGTACTCAGCTAGGCCAGACAGTTCAAAATTGATGTTAAAGAGGACGATAGCATAAATTCCTAAATAGCTATTAATCCAATAAATTGTCCAATCTAAAGTTCAACAATATTTAATTAGTCCACACGTTCCGTTATCAAGTACCCGCCTATATCACCCGTTGTCCTTGTGACCTTCGGGTCAAAAACGGCGTCGAAGTATCAATGTTTCAGACGTGACCCTATTCATCCGAGGCCCGCACCTATTGAAGTAGTTTCGGCCCTTTCGCTGTCAGATGCCATTTGTTACAAGTTATTGAAGAGGCGTCTAAGGTTCCGGAAGACCACCATGTGCTTACTATAGTAGTTGACCGATTTAGCTCTGTCTCTTATTTATAAATGGCCTCGTCTTGCATTTTTAACGTATTTGCGGCATTTATATTTATTATTCACACCAGATGTAAGTCAGTCGAAAGTATTATTAACTTAAGTCCCAGAAAACAAACCGCATTAAACTAAATATCAGCATTCATAAAATATTCATAAGCTTTTCCTGTTCCTTTTCAGTTACGTATAAATTGGTATAATAACGTATTGTTTAGTAGATCTAGACTAGCACAAGATGCAAGTATAAAGTTTCCTATCTTATGTCCAAAAAAGTCCAAATGTTCATTCATTTGAAATGTACTTTTTATAGTTTACTACCTATACGTTACTAATACGAATCTGCACGGTCGCCTGTGAAAATAAAGCGCCAAGGCGATTTTTTACCATTTTATTATCTTTGCACGTTTTTTGGACTCCTTCACCAATCCTGGACTTTCCACTTTAGTGTTTGATGGGCATAGTATACGAAAATCGACCGTATTCTCAGATTTCGTACAAATAAACGAACGTAACCCACGTTAGACCTCTACTTCTGTGAAGTATTATCTTCACGTAATAATGCTGACGTGCAACATTACAATTCCGATTAACAATGTTTGTTTAATCAATACCTACAAGCTCATACAAATTAATGGCGATGACTGTTATTAAATGTAGGTAACTAGTTAGGAGGGTCTGCTGTAGAATAATGAACACAGCAGAAGATCATTACAAAAATCCGTTAAAATTAAAATGGTTCTGGAGTTATAATGGTCTACCAACAAAGTGACGTAGGCAATTTCATGCCTGTATTTAAAAGGATTATTGCAGTACACAGCATGCAATATTATGTATTATGGCTTTATGATATGCAATATTTAGGCAATGGCATACGCTTTTCATTAGAACTGACGATTAAACGGGAGGTACGAAGTGACTCTTGCTTACCATCACTTTTATAATTATTTATCATTAGCTTCAATCTTCAATACTCCAACTGTCGAAAATGGCTTTATTGTCATAAAATTATGTATCTTGTGGTATTTAAACATTATTTTATTTGAGTCCAACAGTTCACATTTCTCATCAGCTTATTTTGTTGCCGGAATTGCCCAAAATCTCATGAATATCGAACAGCAATTACTATTGATCACGTTTCTGGTTCGAAAATATAGCTCTGATACAAATAAAAGTCCTATATTTAAAACCCGGATACATGTTTCGGATAAGCACAATAGTGCCAAAGCACGTTTCACGTATATCGGGCGAAATTATCACATAGTTGAATTATTACTGCACCGGTTCTCGGTGAAGGTAATTAGTTCAATAATAACCAACTGCGACTTAGGTTTATTGTTCTCTATACCATAGTAGAATGCATACATACATACATATCGTCACGCCTTTTATCCCCGAAGCGGTAGGCAGAGGTGTATTTCTACACCCACTTTTCGCCAGATATACTTTAGTCCCACGTAATAAGGGGCGAGCCTATTGCCGTACCGGGCACATTTCCAGACTCCGTGCTGCTACTGAGAATTTCGTGACAGAAAAACCCAAGAACACCGACCCAGGAATCGAACCCGGGACCTCCTGATCCCACGCGCACATTTAAGCCGCGAGACCAACGAGGCAGTCGTATAGGGTTTGATGTCGAGTTTTCCGTCTCTACGTAAAGATGGTATTTGCATCGTGTTATCCCTTAGTCGCCTCTTACGACACCCACGGGAAGATAGGGGATGGTGACACTTGTATTCTATGCCGTCAACCACACGGCGTACCATACCAGAAGTACCAAGAACCATGGTAAAAGTATAATAAAAATAGGGTTTTAGTCCACTTTGAATACGCGCAAGTTACTGTATGTCATAATTCTGTACTAAATAGAGGTTTCCAGATGTACAGTACAAGCAGACAGCAGCATCTTTTACAATAGTAAATATTTTTTAATTTTTTCATAGGGTATTGTCATGTCTCATCAATTGCAATATAAAATTCTTCTTAGTTTTTGACTGGCTAGCTTTTAGAGCTAGTGGTTAGTGGCGAGAATTTAAGCCGGAAATTGTGGGTTCGATTTCTGTCTAGGACAAAGATTTCCATCACACAAATCTACGCGAAAACTACGATTCTTTATTCTGTCTGAATTTTATTCCTCTATTACAAACATTCAAGTCAATATTTGTACCTTTGTTTATGAATTGTTTGACTATCATATCAAAGGCTAATGGGGATGAGATGTAGTGTCCCAAGATATTACTACGATAACACTTAGTTTTAAAACCTGAACGGATACATGAACGGATATTAAACAGTTTGCATATCAAGTACACTTTCCAGTGCCTATACAACAGCAGCCTTGTATTTCAATAGGCTCTATCAGCTGTCATTTAACGGTCCGCATCAATGCTGCCAGTGCACAGCACATATCAAATAAATAACACATCGGCCTTGCGCCACTTTGGCGCGAGATACGTTTGCATGAAAGGTGTCTTAGGCTAGCGTTTTTATAATGAGTACGCGTAGATACCTACTTAAAATAAATAGCTTCGTGTATACAACATTGTGTATAGTATAGTGTGAAGTGTGTGAACTATGCATACATGCTGTTTGTACTAAAAGATTTTCTCTAAAGCAATGCGTGATAAAAGAAGCACTTTTAGTCTATTAAGAAAAGCCTACACTCTTTAATGTTAGGACTCTTTTTATTTCAGTGACAGTGGTGGACGTCTCCAAGCGTTACAGAAAAATCGTCAAAATACAGAAAAGCAAACAGCATTTTAAAATTTGACTATTTGACTACGAACGCTGATTGAATAGATAATATACATACATACATACATAGACTCACGCCCGTTTCCCCGAAGGGGTAGGCAGAGGCATATTAAACGCCCACTTTTCGCCAATGTTTTGATCCCACGTAATAGGTGGCGAGCCTATTGCCGCTTATCGGGATATTTTGTTTGCCAGAGCCTCGTCCGTTGATCGGCAGGTGCACCACTTGCTGGTGAGATTGGCTTGGGTCCCTAAGTTCTTGGTGGGAACCCTATGCACCCCTGCTATAGATAATATAATATGATGTATATAATATTCTACCACATAGAGGTCATAATAGAGGTTACAACCAACCGCATTTCTAACGTTGACTATTTTAATAGGTACAGTGTACAGTACTTAGATCAAAAGACACAACCAATCACCCGTATTCTACATCAAGCAAATAGAATTGGGCTACTGCTTTAAAACTTGATTAATATTTATCGACTACTTTAAAATATAATTAAAAACGTAAAAATAAATTTACACTTTACCGAGCACTCTAAAACTCGAATCAATTCCAAATTCTCCGAATTAAATAATTCAATCAATTGATCTGCGAGAACTTCGCTCCACAAAAGAATGTCTGACCCTTTTTGCTTTCTAGTAATTTTACAATTCTTCCAAACGAAACTTTATTGAGTAGAAAAAGGGTATTTCTTTGTAAAAGCACTAACAATCGGGTAGAGGTTTCTCCTGCCTTTTCCAAGAACACATCGTTACTCGTTCACTTACTCGGACGCAATGTAATGGTCGACTCCTATTTGCAGAAATGGAAAAGTACGGACGAAAAAGGATTTATAGTTTTATTAGATTGTTCGAAAAGGGTTTTCGCTTGGCTAGACTATTTGCCGTTAAGTGCTTTCATTGTGATAGAACATCTTTCAGCAGATCGAAAGCTTATCTTCTCAGATCAAGAAAAAATAGATAGATATTTTGAAGCTGGTTGGCATGCGTGAATATGTGAAGTCCTAAGTCTGTCAGAACGCGAGCAAAAGCTAGTTGTCACATAAAAATTGTGTCATAATTTTACACTGAAATTAGTGTTCTTTTATTTTTATGTAAAGGTATTGTTTCATAGATTACCCGCTGTAAATAGCCACAATGCCATGCCATTACAACTGAAAGGAAAACCAGAACGCCATGTGCGCTACACAATGTGGAACGATGACATAATTTTTATACAAGGAAAAAACCTGACATTTATTTATTGTGGTTCTAAATTATTTAGTACAACAAAAGCATTAAATAACTTACATTAACGACTAGCTACCGCCTACGACAATCCCTTTTTTGTCTACAAATAAGATCCTAACACAAATAAAATTAAAGAAAGTATAATATATTTTTATAGCACAATTCATTTAAATAACAAAAATATTAATCCCTTTATTGAACTGTTGTCTTCTATAAAAAAGCTTATACATTCGCGATTTGTATTATACATACATACATACATAGACTCACGCCTGTTTCCCGGAGGGGTAGGCAGAGACTACGGAACGCCATTTGCAACGATCTTGACATATCTCTCTTGCTTCATTCACTCCCATCAGATTCCTCATGCATGCTCTTCTGTTCAGGGTACTTCTCAACTGTCCTGTTTTTAGGATGTCTCCAATCTGGTCAGAGAACGGTCGCCTAGGTCTTCCCCTTCGTCCTGTCCCTTCCACACTTGCCTTATATATCTGCTTGGTCATTCTTTCGTCATCCATCCTCTCCACGTGCCCAAACTATCTTAGCATACCTTTCTCGATGCTTATCACTACATCTTCTTTTACCCCACAACACTCTCTTATCACACAATTCTTTACTCTGTCAGTCAGAGAGACACCACACATACTTCTCAGTGCTCTCATTTCTACAGCATTTATTCTACTTTCATGACTCTTCTGCCATACCCAACTATCACTACCATACATAAGAGTAGGTACTAGCACCCCTCTATGCACAGCCAAACGTGCCTTTTTGGACACGTTTTGGCTTTTCATAAACGCCTTCAGAGCTCCATTCACTCTATTACCTGCATTAACTCTTCTTTCAATATCTTTTACATTCTTACCATCTCTTGTAAACAGCGTACCTAAATATACAAACTCATTCACTTGCTCCAGTCGCTGTCCATCGATCATAACATTACAAGCCGTAACGCATTCCTCCTTTTCAAAAACCATAACTTTCGTTTTACTTACATTTACTTTCATTCCCTTCCTCTCTAACGCACCATGCATGATTGTTACCATCTCCTGAAACTCCTAAGCTGAAGACGCAAGTATAACCTGATCATCAGCATAAAGGAGGCATTTGACAAGTAACTCATTCATCCTGAATCCACAATCACTATACAAGTGGGCGGTATTACGATAACTCTAATAACTATTAAGGTATACAAATTCCCCAGGCCATTTTTTTACATAACTGCTATTGTATCCTATGAATTGCTATATTTTGTATGAGTTTCTTTAGGCAAAAATATAAGCTATGGACTTATAGCTTCTCATAATGAAAAAAAGCCCGTACCCAGCAGGTGGACAGTTTATATATTATACAGGGCTGATGATGATGACGAAAAGTGCAAAATATAAACTATTGGTTAATTATTGTTCGTTTGAAATTAACTAAAGAAGTTGATGCTGTACGAGCTCATCAGATCTTATTTTTATACCTTATATGAAGTATAAGAATGCATACTATACAATAACAATAACCGAACAAAACCAGTCACTCATTACGTAATATTTTCGTACAAAACATTGGCCAGTTTCACCCACATTTCAAAGACAAGAATTTTGTCCGATTGTCAAGTTTATTTGAGACGTTGAGAGATCGTCTCACATGTTAAAAATCTAGAAAACTGTCTCAGCTATATTTCTTTTTATATATATGTGTATGGTAGCGTCACAGCATATACTGACATTTATGTGACAGGTTTTCATCTTCAGCCCCTGACAGTCCACTGCTGGACTAGGCCTCTCCTTTGAAAGGAGGAATTGTACAAAATAATTTTGCGGGTCTAAGGGGCGGAACATATCTGACCGAAGATACATCGAACGTATCTTCGGTCGCGTCTATTCCGTCAAATGAATCGGTACACATCTGACGGAAAATGCGTCGAGCGTATCTGCACACATTCGCTGAAAGCGTGGTTATTATGCACACATATAAGTTTGTTCGTGCAGGGCCGTACTCAGGGCAGCTCAATATTTTACTGTCATATTCTTTTACCTAATCATTTTTCGTGTTCCCTGATGTTATGTAGTCACTGAAGTCCTGTAGTTATTTATATTGCAATTCGAGTTTGACTATTAAAAATATGTCGGACTTCGAAGATTTTTTATAGTAGCCAACAAGCGTTATTTAAATATATATCCTATTTAGGTATGGAGGTTCAAAAATAAAAGACGATAATACGATTTGGTTACGGATTTTCACAAAACTTATACAAATTATATAGAAGCGGTTACAGACTACAGTTGCAAAGCAAGACACAAAATGTTTTCTATATAGGTATGTATGGAAATTGTTCCCGTGGACCTTTAACACCTCATACCCAAAAATTGGCCCTCGATCCAAGCTAGCAAATATGCGTACACTCATAGCACATACTAACACTACATTATTCTACACATTTCGTTTCTGAAAAAATAAGTAAGGTCTGGCGGCCCTGGAATCTTACGATCTTAAAATCACCGATCTGGGAATGACATGGATATGGTATGTCCAATACCTACGAATTTAGCGTGCTCACCTACGAAATTAGCGTGCACACCTACGAAACGTTGGGCAAATAAAATGGCTGCCATTTGGGTTGTTCTCCAGAATGTAATCGATAACGATATGGAGCCGGTTAGAGGAGAATAATACATTTTTGTAGTAAGTTACCTTTGTTAGTTTAAATCGTTTGCCAGATTAGTTTATTCCATAATGCAAATGTGGGCGAACATGGCAAAGCGAAAGACGACCCTTGCATGAAACATGTAACAAAATATTCTCTGAGAGCCAATATCGGTTTTTTAGACATATTTATGCACAAAAACAAAATTATTATGTTCGATAGACAACGATTTCACAGCAGATGTACCACAAACCTTGGCGAAAAATATGGCGATAGTGGCACGAATGACATTTCTAATAAAATATCGTCATGATTAATTTATTCAGTAAACTATGGCTATCTCTTTTTTCTGACAGAAATATCCCTAAGACAAAACGAGACAACACTATGTTTGGTGGCTTTATGTCGATTTCGTATACATATGTGTATAAAAAAATCATGGCGAAATGTGGGTGTAATATTACACCTCTGCCTACCCCTCCGGGGATACAGCCGTGAGTCTATAAAAATATAATAATTTATGTGAATAATGTAATTTTTCTATATGTACCTACTATTTGCCCTCTCCATTTATATTCCTTACTCAACGGTCAAAATTCACGTGGTGCGTGGTGCGCGCGACGTCGACGGATAATCCGTTAGTACGCTCGACGTACTAACGGATTATCGGTCAGGTGTGAATGGTTGAACGTTTTTCTATACATTTGTATGTATTGGCGTTACGCGACCGACCTTCCGTCAGGTATGTGCCGGCCCTTAATCGCGTTAACTTAACTTATAGTTTTCCTTCTCTAAGGGCCTCTTTCGCCACCCTCGAGTAAAGTGTCGAATAGGCTATTCACTGATTATACTAACAAGTAACATCATATGTCAATTTCACGACGTCCGACTAGCACTAATCGTACGATTAAACTTAGTTGCCACTACGGCTACCGATTAGCGTGCATACTTAAGGTCAACGCTCATTAGAGCCACCCGGCACCCACTCCGCACCGCCTCGCCTCGTGCGGTTAGTATTCTTCATATGGACTTGTATGGGTATGCGCTCACTACATCAACTCCGTAGCGTCACCGGATCGCCTCTGTCGTAAGCCGTCCGCGCGTAACCGGCTCGGTGGCAACTCGCTGCTCGCATGCTTGCTGCGCGTTGACTGCTCGTCGCCGCGTTGACCGCGCGGCGTTCACTCGTGGACGCCGTGCGGAGTGGGTGCCGGGTGGCTCTAATGAGCGTTAACCTTTACGATTAAAAGTTGACTGTCGGCATTTTGTGTAAGTCGGTGCGTTTTTAAATCATATTTTTTCAAAATTTATCATCAACAATGGATTTATTTGACTTGATTGCTCATCAGTTGGATGAATTAGAACATTTTACGCTTCATCGAGTACCTAGAATACGTTTATTTAAAATTTGTGTATATTATTTTACGGACCTAGATGAAACTGATTTGCTAGCCAGATTTTGTCTGTCCAATATAAAGTAAACCAAGTGCTTAACTTGATAAAACATAAAATAATCTCTAAATCACAAAGGTGAGTGGTATTTTGTTTATTCAAGTAATTTTTACTCTAAGTAGGTACCTATAAAAATATAAGTACATAATATAAAATGTACCTACTAAGCTTCTAAACGCTGTTTAATAGTTTTTACTCCGTAAAATAGATGCCCAGTAAGTACCTATCTAACTAATAAAATTGTTTATTTAAGAAATCATTTACAGTAACTAAATATAATCACACGCTCTCCAAATCAGACCAGACGCAAAAACACCACAAATGACAATCAACAAGCAACTGTCAATGACGTTTGACGATTGACTTGACGTTTTATTGAACGAATGTAACGTACGATTTTTCGCTTATTTCACTTAACCAGCGAATTGTTACTCGGAGCTTGATTTTCGTTTGTGAAATTGAAAAAACATACTTGTGACTTTTACTCGCCAGTTCACGTTAATTGCGAATTAGTTGAACGACACTTTACTCGGAGATTGTGAAAGAGGCCCTAACAGTGCTGTTGTCTGCATAGTATGGTCCCTCTGTCGGCTCTTACGACACCCATGGGATGATATAGGGTGGTGACATCCCGTATTCTTAATCCGTCACCAAACGACGTGACAGGTTTTAATCGCGTAATTATTTTTAACGGTATGTGCAACACCACAGGTGGTGTGGACTATCGGCCGGTTTCAATAATTGATCTGTACATGGATTTGAGATTGGAGATACATGTGTGCCATATTTTGTACGGAGCTGGATGTCAAATATTGTGTCTAAAATCTAAAAAAAAATTATAAATCGGATATTGAATTCAGCGGTGTGCGGTGTACGTCGAGACTAACAGTAGGTATTTTAGTGTCTTTTCAACATTACGTGTTTGAATCATAATGATTAGATAGATAATTCTTTATTGTACCTCATATTCATCATCGCCCTTGAGTTATCCCGGTTGCATCCAAGACTGGCACGCCTTGGAGACCGAGGTCTGCTTACTGGTCTAACCAGATATGACAGAATATCAACTTTGCCACAGAGCGACTGCCGTCTGACCTCCGCAACCCGAAGGGATAGCGATACTCCATGATTTAGACCAGTATCAGTTTATTTGAGGGTACTGACTCTCCGTAACGACTGTCAAAGATCTTCATTACAGCCGAGACCGACGGTTTGACGTGCTCTCCGTGGCACGCGGCAAGCGATAATTAACTATTTAATACACACTTAACTTCGAAAAGTCATTGGTGTGCGCCGTGGATTCGAACCCGATACCCTCTGCATAGCAGTTCGTTGGTATCTCCACTAGGCTATCGCTACCTACATCATATTATGATTCATAATAAGGTTACTTTAAGTAGTTACAAGTAATAGGTTATTTTATCTAGTAGAAATATGCCAAAATAATAGCTGTAATGATGGCTCATAATTATGTTATTAAGTTTATTTTTACAAACTTACCCATCCTATACCGTCGTGGAAAGGAGTGTCGTCCCAATTGATCTCGGGAAATCGCTGGAGGACTACGCCGCTGTTCAGACCGCCCCCTGCAACAAGCATACATCAAATTGTAATAGTGTTAAAAGTTATATGCATAATTATTTCGTTATTGATGTTAATGTACTACTGAATACTATTTAATTTTTGATACCAATATTATTTGGTTTAAATAGAATTTATCACAGGTAGCCGTGTGGTTGACGGCATAGAATACAAGTGTCACCACCCCCTATCTTCTTGTGGGTGTCGTAAGAGGCGACTAAGGGATAACACGATGCAAATACCATCTTTGCGTAGAGACAGAAAACTCGACATCAAACCGACTGCCTCGTTGGTCTCGCGGCATAAATGTGCGCGTGGGATCGGGAGGTCCCGGGTTCGATTCCTGGGTCGGGCAGTGTTATTGGGTTTTTCTGTCACGAAATTCTCAGTAGCAGCACGGAGTCTGGAAATGTGCCCGGTACGGCAATAGGCTCGCCCCTTATTACGTGGGACTAAAGTATATCTGGCGAAAAGTGGGTGTAGAAATACACCTCTGCATACCTCTTCGGGGTTATAGGCGTGAGACTATATGTATGTATGTATCACAGGTAGAAGATTATGTTGATAGGTTCTGGCACTGCAAGATCACATCAGATCAGACAATCACAAAAAATATCAGCAACATCTAAGCTGAGAATATCTAGATCTGACTATCTGTACTATGATATTCTTCTTCCTATAATTATAGCATGCAAGCATAAGGCGTACGGCTACGGGTTATGTATAATGTATATTAGCTATTCACACAATTGCGATATGTACAGGCGCATCACTTCAGACAATTTATTAATACTAGTCATCTACCTTAACAAATTTAGCTGTAACACCTAAATGTCTTTTTAAAACATAATTTACTGTCAACTCTAGTAACGCCAGTAAGCGAACTGCGAGTTTTGATGGATTGGATTGTATGCAACCGGGATTACTTTAAAGTCTAGGATGATGATGACCCAAAAGAGTTTTTTTTTTCGTAAACAAAATATTAACGGTGAAATCTATTTTTGATGCATTTGTTTCTTAGTAAGGAAGGTTCCAGAACTAGCCCTACGATGAGAACAATGCATTCGACGCAATATTTATGCAAACTAACGGCTCGCCACATATACTGCGAATAGCACGAGCGAGAAACCAAGTCAAAGTGATGCGCATTCGTCATTATCGATGTCGATAGATTACTTATTGACATTCTAACGCACAAACAGGTTGACGGTATGGGCAGGCGATAACTGTTTTACAAAGACACGACTATATTGGCATACTTTATGTTTTAGAATTACAATAGCAGTCATATATATCCAACCTATTGCTTAAAAATGCACCTGCTGCTGTCCCATCTTAGGCTTTTTACAAATTATTTAGTCCATCACGGTACTTATTGCTCGGTATGATCAAATCGAAGTTTGTAAATGAAAAATGGTTCTATTCGTGTATTACATGTTATATTTAAATTACAACATGCTGAATATAAGCATAGCTAAATAATAAATGCATGCTATTCAAATATATAGCTTCTATAGAAGTAACTATAAAGAATCCATTATCAACATGTCTGAATCTATCCGCCATTTTTACTAATTTCTATAAAAAGTATCGACACATTGACATCACTACACGCATTCAAGTTACCACCGACACCGTCAATACGGACGATTGTACGTCTTATGAATGTGGAACGGTCATCGGAATACACTTCGAGTTTCTATGACGAATCGCGTCAATACACCAAACCATGCTGTTGCGGTAAATGGGCTGTGTCTTCGCTCATCTGCAAGCGAACAATGCTAGTGTCACATTGCAGTGGGTCAGCTATTGATGGCTAAGATATTAGTATGTATTCTATGCCTTGTATTATTGTTGACTATTGGACCGTTATTTGCTACGGGATGGCTGTCTTAGGTCTAACCTACATTGGGCTGTTCTGGTGCATGGTTTTATTAGGAACGGTTGCGGGTATAGCTACATGTGAGGCCAAGGCGAATAGCTCATCTCAGAAAGATTTGTCCTGGGTGACAACAGTGGTCAGTGGTCACTACCGTGAGAGTAGCAGTCAGATTTACTAACCACTATAGATATATTTAACTTATATGAATAGTATAACCAACAAACAGTCAAAGTGACCATGATGAAAGCGTAAAGCCTTTCACACATTTGATTCGTAAAACTTTTATGACCAACTTCTACTCAAAATATCCCAAAAGTTCAATTCATATAACACATACAAATCTTAATATATAAAATCCTTGCGTTACTGACTGACTGACAGACACGCTACAGCCGAAACTATTGGGCGCAGGAAGCTGAAATTTGGCATGTATGTTCCTTGCGGACCATAGGGGTGCACTAAGAAGGGATTTCCCGAAATTCCCACGGGATCGGCCAAAACGGGTAAATTAAAAAAAAATGCAGGCGTAGCTGCTGGCGTCCTCTAGTCTAAAAATAAATACAAGCTTTCACTGAAATATAGGTACGTCCCAAACTCAAACAACAATATGACGGAAAAGTTGATTTTATTTGGAATCCCTTTCAAGTGTTTCTTTGACTTAAATGGCAAAAGTCGATGCCCCCCCCGGGTAAAAGTTCGTCATACTTGTGGTTCGCAAATAACGAAAATAATTGGTGGGAAATCCGGTTCGAAAGTTTATAAATAAGTTCCCCATTTGTTGAAGTCAAGTCTCCGATGGATTTGACATTTTTGCATGTGTACGACAGCGTACCAATACTTCAAAAGACTTTACTAAGTCTGTTTGAGTTTCATCATATAGACTTTAGGTCTATAATTATGTAACGTTTTAGAGCAGCAACAGCCTAGCAGCGTAAAAAGATTGTCAACCAGAAAATCGGGTCAAACTTAAGACGCGCACTACTGTATTTTCAAAGTTATGTACAATCAAACAAGTCGGCGCTGGACCAGTTTGAAAAAAAATCCCTTGGCTCGCTCATAGAGTCGAGGCACACTAGAAACTGATTTTGTGTACGAGTGTCAATGTGCGTGTAAAGTAGAACTGGAAGCGACGATGTCTTGCTAAGCGATTCTCGCCCTTATGGTGGTCTAGCGGGAAGTTGTTCGACTATTAAATTGTTACTTATCGTTTGCTATAAGGGTATAACAGATCATGTGAAAGCCATGTCTATCTTCAAAATGTACTCAAAAGCTATGTGAAGTCTTTTTAGCCGCACTTGGCTAACGCGGTGCCGCTGGATTATGGCCTTACCCTATTCGGAATCAGAAGAGGCCTGTGCACACCAGTGGGATAGATCATAAACAAAGCTGATGATGAATACCGCAAAAGCTCCCTCTCCTGTTACGTGAGAGTGAAACAGCTGCCGTAATGGAGTCACCACTGCTTACATAGTTGATTGAATCAGGCGTTTCTTGGCGGAACTCCATTATAACATAATGGAAGAAAAGAGGAACTCAGCACGCACCTTCGGATTGGCCGCTCTAGTAAGTCGGCGCATAGAGCGGGATACTAGCACGTCAGGCATTTTCCTGGAACCCATTTCCGCATTATTCCATATATCCCTTATCCTTTGTCTTTAGAGGAGTTCGGTATTGTCAACCTTTTTCAATTGCAATAGTTGGGGTGGGCAATCCGAGAATGCGTGGTGGGTTCCTCTTTTCTTCCATTAGGTTACCACTGCTTACCCTTACCTAACCCTTACTCTGAATATAGAAGCACATACGTAGTACATATCCACTTCACAAACATAATTACATCGAACTATCGAAGAGATGACGGCATTGTATATCCGTGAATATTTACAATTACATCATAACCATCCACAACAAATTATTACAAGTGCCGTCATTACTTCTGATTAAAAAGCTGCACATACTTCATGCCTTATTTGTGAGGAATGCGCAGTCGCCGATAATTTCGTTAAATTTTACGATGCGAAATAATTTTATATCTTCCTGGAATTGAACGCGGTGTGGTTAGGTGCATGCGTGTACGCATAACTGTAAGTATTGTAAATTGAGTGTATTTATGTAGTTGTTTTGCTACTGGTTGCTGGTTATTGTAAGAGATTATATCTTGCAATCACTTCAGAGCTTCAGGTTTTGACATAATTTTTAAACCACTTGTCTTATAACTTCGCGAGACTTGTGAGGTTTTAAGTATGTGTTTGATATTTTATTGTATTCCTTAAGATTTTTGTGATTTATCATCATTCCGTGAATTAAAGTATCTAGATTAAATTAAACATGAAGAAAGAATCGCGTCTGTAAATCTTGTACCTCACATATAAACACTGGTGGCAAGGCAAGTGATTCAAGAACCAAACCCAGAGATCTATCACGATACTCTCAGACACAGGAACCCACATCGTACACGGTCTGTCATCGTTAAGTAACTAAGTATGTAGGTACCTCATCATTTTGACCTTATATTATACAATGTAAATCTGAACCAATTCTATGATTAATACCTACTTATCTAAAAAATATCCAAATGCCGAAATTTCGGTTTCGATCCATGCCGGATCCACGAAAGAAAATATTTCGAAGTAACAAGAACAAATCTAACATTGTTTCCGTATTTTTGTGTTATCTTAACGTATTCTAATATTAGTAATATGTAGCGGTGTTGCCATGGCCAAGTGGGTCAAGGACTTGGTCAAACGGAAGCACATGTGAGATCTCCATTTGGAACGGAGTGACTTCCTCAATTATTTGGATGAGATACTTTTTGTTTAGTTAAGTATATTGAAGAAATAAAGTGAGGGCGTATTTTATTGTTTGAAATGAATGACGACTCTATGTGAAATTTATTGATTTGTTGCAGTTTCAATAACTATAGGCATTACAATGCTTGTACGTGGTGTACCGTGTACGTCATTTTAGACTGCGCCATTTACTTTACAAAAATATTTGCAGAAGAGGAATATCTGGATTGATCGATAATCGATTACTACTGAAATTCCTAATAAAAAAATACAACAACTTTACAGGAGTAAAGAGACTCGAAACTCCATAAACGAATGAAAGGAAATACATAGGTAAGTATACAAAAATATGCACCCTATTCCTATGAAAATAAAACTCTTTTGAAGCGATAAGTAATTCAGACATAAACGGTTATCATCTCAATCTCAATGGTCGGAAAGTAGTCACGTTCAATGAAGAGCATAAACTGTACGAGTTTTGTTGGCAAACAATATGGCAGAGTCTGTGATACTATTCGGAAGAGTTCGTTTAATTTGCATAAGATTTTTCCAATTTACGCCTTTTAACGCTAGCTTGAAGAACGTGTAATATTCGTACTCGTGTAACGATAGAAGAATAGTCGTATGTCATTACTACTACCTATTCATGAACACAATAAAATATATTTGAAAAATATCAGCATTATCCTACGCAGTATAGCCCGAAAGATATCTCCCCATTTTCGTAATAACCCGCCGGCTGGTCGCGTGCGGCACCTGGCGTAATATTTTCCGTAGCATCATAAAAATAACATTCCCTGTAGTACACCGACATTTAGCAGGTCATTCCAAGCTCAAAACTCATGAATAAAACATTCATTTCCACCGGGCATCCCGTCCAGCGCTCCTGGCGTACGATCTACATGAAAAAAATAATCTGTAATAGGTTACGACACATTTTTCAGTACAAAGCACTTCGCTGGAACATTTTCCAGCTCTGACGATACTTCATGCATTGTTACACGATTTTGTATGGAGAATCTTGAGTAATAAATAATGGCTTTTGTCTGTTGGTGAATATTTTCTGTCGTCGCGTGGCTGTTTGGCCGAACCATTACTTACTGTGGTCGTAAAGACGATTAATGGTTTATGATTAAAGATAGGCAACAGTTTCTTTCCGCTTTATAAGTTCCTTTTTGCAGAAAATGGGAGCACGATTTCTTTATTAGTTGAGATTGTTTCTGTTTTGTCTTATTTAATCACGTAAGGATGAAAATAAACTTGAATATATTGTGTTGAATAAATAATGAATATACGTCAATAGTTGATTCAAACGTAGCTCAAATAAAAATACCAACATGCCCGTTTAGTAATGCGTACACAACTACGCATTACTATAAACTATAGACCCAAAATAACATTTTTAAACTGACTCACCAACGAGTTACAATAACATATAATGTTTTCATAAACACTACCCTCAACTTCTGATACACGCAAGCAAACACTGGTCAGAAACAAGCAATTTAGATAAAAGATTTTGCAAAGCAGATTTACAAACCAGTTTAATAACATGAAAAATTCAAAAATACCAACCGAAAATTGTATCGCCAAAATGCGTCGTACGGCATAGTTCATTATGTATTCATTACAAGTTTTGAGACGACGATGCATATTGCTGGTCACGTCCCACCCAACTCCAGCTCTCAAATTATTTAACCATGCTGGCGAGGTTTTGATTATTTTTTTGGTACGATATTCGCTCCGCTACCTGTTATGCGTATAACAGGTAGCGGAGTGCCGGAGTTGCCGCGTGGCAATGTAACTGAATTCACAATGTGTTTACGAAAGTTTCGACGGTTGTTAATAGCACGCTACAATACTAATTCTTCCAAGTTTAATAAATTTCTGCCATTTGATTGTATTAATATGAGATTTTCTAGAAAGTTAGCGGGAGACTCGGTGAGTGACATCGCCTACTGAATGTATCGTCAGAAAAAAATAATCTAGATAGATTATTTTTTTCTGACGATACATTCAGAAGGCAGGATAGATAGATATCTATCGTCACGCCTGTCTCCCATTGGGGTAGGCAGAGACTATGGAACGCCAAATGCTACGGTTCAAACACACCTCTTTCGCTTCCTCGACATTCATTAACCTCATCATACATGCTCCTACTTTTAATTTGGCCGTTTTTAGTACGTCACCTATTTGGTCGGCGTACGTCCGTCTTGGGCGTCCCCTACCGACATCTCCATTCAGTTTTACACGATACACTTCTTTCGTATTTCTTCTTTCATCCATCCGTTCCAAATGTCCAAACCATCGCAACATTCCTTTTTCAATCTTTATCACTACATCTTCTTTCAGACCACACTTCTCTCGTATCACACTGTTTTTCACTTTATCTATCAGCCTTACTCCGCACATACTCCTCAAAGCTCCTCAAAAAAATAATACATATTAAAAAGGTAATAAATAATAGTGATATTGTCTGAGCAATATGAAAGATGACATAAACATGAGGTATCCAATTTTTATACATATTCTCATATGGGAAAGTTGCATATGTTTATATGGCTCAATAGATATACAAAAATCAGATATAAAACTGTGAAACAAGTCAATAATAATTTAATTTGAAGGCGGATAAGGAACCAATAAATAGCAGATCCATATGCAAAACTTATAGAGAGTCCAAATGTAACCGGATTCTTTTTGTACAAATGACACGGCAGTAAAATTGCAATAGAGCTGTAAAAAGTAGCAAGTTCATAATATCATTAAACTCCGTGCGTAATGAGAAATAGCGAATATACTTCGTAACTATTACTCATTTGAAATAGAATTTATATTATGCGGTATTCTCCAGCTGCACGAACTTAATTAGCATTCACGTGTTTAGTCAAACAAGCGAATCATTTTTAGGGTTCCGTAACCGAAGGCTGCTCCGTAACGGTACTCTAGTAAGCCTTCGCTGTCCGTCTGTCTTTCCGTAGGTCAGCATTTAATATATGTGAACATAATATTCCTAAACTTATATACTTACTATTTATGTCTGTCAGGGGGCTGTATGAGCTCTAATCACATATAACTCTCATTCACCATCATATTGAAGTGGTTCAGAAAAAAAATCAGTAAAGTAAAGGTAGAAGCAGAGAAATTGAAATTACATCATATGGGAATATTGTTCGTTCTTGGTCGTACGACAGGACGAAGTGCGACAGGACGATGCTTGTCGGTTCAGGAAATATTAATGTTAGAAACTAAGATATAGGTATATGTATGTTTTTCTAATTAAAAGACAAACGTACTTAAAAAATACTTTCTTATATTCTCACACGATGGTGCGGAACCTTTAGTGTTCTAGTCCTACTCACACTTGACCTGTTTATTGTTTTTTTGCTTTGAATTACCTCACGCTGAGGTAACTGTACGTGGTGCTGTCATAATTTTCAACAATAGAATGGTTTTAAAGTAATGTTGTTTTATAAATGTTGATTCGTGACAAATTGTCGAACAGACAGCGAAGCGACGAGGTCTATGATAGAATTGTAGGTAGTGGCGAACCAGAATGCCTATACGGAAGTCACATGGCAACAAATAGTTCGGCGATTCTAAGTTACGCGACACTGGAGTTTTCTATATTCTAAGGTCACTGAAGCATACGGGCAGTTTAATGATGAAAGCTACTTCCTTAATACAATAACAATACTAAGGCCCGATGCCTTTGGGGCAGGAGGGTTCTGGAGTGGTGGCCACGCATCAGACGTCGTAGCAGGACCTTTTCGCAAGGTGGACTGACAATCGGGTTAAGATCGTGGAAAGCAGTTGGATGTGGGCGGCTCAAGATCAGTCTGGGGGAGAGCCTCTGGGGCGGGGAGGGACGATCGTCTCCAGGCTTAAAAGATGAAGGACCCAGTTTGCACCTCTGGATAGGATACCTTCCAGATAAATTAAAATAAGTACGAACATAAATTAAACTTATCAGACAGCAGTGAAACTGGCCATAAAAATAATTACGAATTAAAACATAGATATTCTGCCACAAAACTGCCACTTTTACATAGTAAAGGTGAGACAAAACGCTTCTTACAATTTTACTAAAACAGGTCTTATTCGCGATATTTAATTAATTTAAGGTATAAATACCTATGTTTTACCGACGTTTCGGCCGTCTTACAACAGCCTTGGTCGCGGCAGGACTGATGTCATCTCAGCATCGTCCTTGTGAAGCGCGGGTTTCAGCAGCTACCCTCACTTGTTTTTTATTTTTATTTTTATCCGAACTGTCGGCACGTTGACACACAACACTTATGACGTCTACACACTGATGAGCTTTGTTACTGCGGCGGGGTTTAAATTTGTTGATTACCGGATGCCAAGTAGCAAAAAAAATCATCAAAATCGATCAAAACGCATCTATCGACGAGTAAAACAACAAACACTCATGATGTTGTTTGTTTTGCCGTCCGCCGGCTCCAATTATACCTTTTCCGATGATGACATTGAGTCTGGCGGGTTTCTTTAGATATGACGTCACTGTCTACTAACGCGAACTATGGGCGTGAATATATTAGTCATAAAGCATACTGTTTACTCATTCTTATTATCTATCTGGATCGCACGTGGATGTCTCGTGAGAAAGATGTCATTTTTGTTTACTTACTTATTAAATTGCATTAATTATACGACAAATAATTATAATTTATTATATCATTTTATTTTTTATATCATTTTATTTTATCTTACGTACATACTTAACATTTATCAGAAGACCGAATCTCGTAGGTATTTTGACAACCACTGACACTGTATTTTGAACGAAATGTGATTTGATTGTGAAATGACTCACAATTGGTATTCTGGTACACTATAGTCTAATTTGAGACATAGAGATCGACTTTGACAAATATTACGACACCGAGACTAGAACGAAACAGCATTTTGATAAAATATAATTATGATATTTGACTTTCTCAACCTCAGCCCTTTATACTGTCCCACTGTTGGGTACGGGCCTCATCTCACTATGAGAAGGGTAAGGCCATAGTCCACCACGCTGGCCTAGTTCGGGTTGGCAGACTTCACGTGTCTTTCGAGAACATTATGGAGAACTCTCAGACATGCAGGTTTCCTCACGATGTTTTCCTTAACCGATAGCAAGCGATAATTACCAATTTAATACGCACTTAACTTCGAAAAGTCAGTCGTGCGTGCCGTGGATTCGAACCCGAGACGCTCTGCGTAGTCCGTCGGTCTCTCCATTCGGCTATCGCTGCGATTTTTGACTTTCTGATGATTGATAAATCAGCAAAAAAATAATGCAACAAAAGGCAGCTATAAAAATCGAGTTAGTGTAAGCACAAGTAGAATAATGCCCTTCGTTTAGTAGTGTAGTACTAGTGACTTAGCTTACTTGGTACTGCGCCAAAAGTTTAAGGCGTCAGCTGCAATGCTTGCCTTTTATTTCTTATTGATTCACTTTATTGAGTTTAAACGTTAGTAAAATTGCTAGTTGGTCCCTGAGACAAATGTTTAAGCATAATTATGTTTGGTTTTAAAAATCCAACGTGAGTTTTCACATCGCACGTCTTTACTTGAGGGCCTGTCCTTAGATTTGTCCGATGGGATACTTTTTAGGTAGAATCAATAGAGACCCAATCGCCACACATATTTGAGAGACATACTGGCTAGACTGCCTCCGAGGTCCAGTGGATAGCGTATTGCGACTGCTGATTGGATGTCCCGGGTGCGATTCCCAGGTCGGGCAAAAAGTTTTACTGGGTTTTTCTAAATACTCAGCGCAAGCCCGGAGTCTGATGATGTGCCCGGTAACAGCAATAGGCGTGCTCCCTATTACGTGGGACCTAAAAATTCATGGCGAAATGTGGGTGCAATGTTTACACCTCTGCCTACCCCTTCGGGGATACAGGCGTGAGACTATAAATAAAAAAAACTGGCCAGTCAGGTAGCCTAATTATTATTAGGAATATGGCAAAACCGGTAAACATAAGCCCAAGAGGCGACTATGGTTATCCTTTTCATTTTAGAAGTTTAGACGAACCTTCTCTAGTAACTATTGTCACTAAAGTAATCGAATATGGTAACTATTTGTGCAAAAGAAATAAGCTCACATGACAATAACGTGCTGTGCGCTGAGAATACTGATGACTTATTGTTTTTATTATTTTATCATGTGTTACTGGGGTAATGCCCAGTAACACTTCCAGTACCAGTAAATTCAATCAGTGTGTTTATAAATATACTTATTTATGTATAACTACTTGTGTCCTATTATAAAGATCAGTAGGTTGCACTATCACTATAGTGAATTAATTTGTAACTCGGACAATTAAGTGACAAATAAGAAGATATATCCAATTGTTTCTCAATATAACCCTTTTTCTTATTGTACTTAATGGAGAAAAAAGCAAGAAGACGAGGTCCTTTAAATCATACATAAGTACTTACTTATCATAAAGTCCCCCTTTCTTTCTGCCTGTCTGTATGAACGAGATAAACTCAAATACTTACTACGGAACGGATTTTGTACGGTTTTCACCAATAAGTAAATAGATGATACCTAAATAAGTTTTAGGTGTGAAATTCACGCGGGCGGAGCCGCAGGAAAACTATTATATTATAAGCATATGCTGCTGGTGAGACTGCTAGCTGTCCTATCATCTGTCTACTGAATTCAATAGAAAGATTATTACTTTAAGGTTGGAAATATATTCTATATTATAAAATGATCGTCCATCGGGTCTAAAAAAATATCGTTTCGATCAATCAGCAAAAAGTCGTACTACTTAATCCCCCGAACATTCATCCAAATATCTCCATCGTCATCGTTATCCATCGTCTCACAAAAATACATAGCCTGAACTCAATAGCAAATATCTTAAAAACCGATACAAAATGCAAGCATTAATGAGAATAATGGCAAGGTTAATGCATATTCATGGTCGATCGGCAGTCATCGATTAGACAAACGTTAGCATTCAAATTTAAATTGTTTTGCACGATACTTGAACACGAAGTTTCGATTATGAGGTAATCATTCTGAACGCTTGTGTATGAGGGAGGTCAAGTTATTATCTTAATTAAATTACTTGTTTATTTACGGTTGGCTACTATAGAGATACTTATTTGGTATGTTTTATTTATTTATTTACTCTTTATTGTATGTAAGTACACAAATAAAAACATTATTAGAAATCCTATAACTATGTAGAGTACAAAGGGCGGCCTTATCGCTAAAAGCGATTTCTACCATTCAACCTTTGGATGGAGATATTATTGGTGTTTTGTATGGAGCTTATGTCAAACATGTACCTACCACTAGTAGCCAAATTCATGGATAGATCTGATAATGAAGTCGGCCGTTATAGTAATTTAGTTAAGTACCTTGTACCTTCCTATCTAAATTTGTTTTAAGTAATCGTTCTATTCGATCCAACACATCTAGTCAAATGTAAAATTAAGCTTCTCGATAAAAGCTTTATTTTAATGAAACCAAACTGACCAGGATTTGAGTTTCTAAACATACTTACTAAAATATTGCTAATAACAAGCTAACATAAATTAATAACAAATTAAATTATATTGCTTCTTTCACTACAACATTCATGAAGCATTACAAAATAGTTACAATAAAAAGAATTTACTGAGTGCTACAGCCTTCTGACGTGCAACCCTAACTGAAAATTCTTATCAAAATCCTTACATGTTTGCGTGCAATAGTAACAAATTCCCTTCCATCCTCAGAATATCTGTATCATAATAATCAATCACAACATTCACAACCCTGCAACGGACAACTACGCAAAGCATCCAGCTAGTAAATACTAGAATGCCAGTTAAATTCCTCGATGACATCGCCCAACTATGCCACGCTTTCAATAATCTCTAATGTATCAACTGGCTCACTTTCAAACGCTATGCCGTAAATACTAATGCGACATTATAGAGAAAAGTATTATTTGTCAATTCAAGTGTGAGAACTTTCACTATCTATAGTATAACTTGATTTACCGTTGGTCTCAATATTTGATCTATTCATGAATTTGGCTACTAGAGATACACATTTGACATATTTTGTACATACATACATACTCACGCCTGTTTCCCGGAGGGGTAGGCAGAGAGTACGGAACGCCATTTGCAACGATCCTGACATATCTCTCTTGCTTCATTCACTCCCATCAGATTCCTCATGCATGCTCTTCTGTTCAGGGTACTTCTAACCTGTCCTGATTTTAGGATGTCTCCAATCTGGTCAGAGAACGTCCGCCTACGTCTTCCCCTTCGTCCTGTCCCTTCTACACTTGCCTTATATAATTAACTTGCTTGGTCAGTCTTTCGTCATTCATCCTCTCCACGTGCCCAAACCATCGTAGCATACCTTTCTCGATGCTTGTCACTACATCTTCTTTTACACCACAACACTCTCTTATCACACAATTCTTTACTCTGTCAGTCAGAGAAACACCACAAACAAACATATTTTGTATGGAATGTCAAATATCTGATGAATGGATAGATCAAATACTATAATTATTGTATTACAATTGTCACTTGGGACATGACACAGTTGGTCCAGCAGTATAAGATTTTTTTAACAAGTATTTGAGTATGTTATCAAGTGCATCTCATGTTTATTTTATTTCTACTACCTATGCTTCTTTGATTTTAAACTAGCTATTGCCTTGCGAATGAAAGGCAACATTAGAGATATCCCGTTTTACGTAACTTAAAAATAATAGAAAATGCCTAATCTTAATATATAAAATCCTTGCGTTACTGACTGTCTGACAGACACGCTACAGCCGAAACTATTGGGCGCAGGAAGCTGAAATTTGGCACGTATATTCCTTGGGGACCGTAGGGGTGCACTAAGACGGGATTTCCCGAAATTCCCACGGGATCGTCCAAAACGGGTAAATTAAAAAAAATGCAGGCGTAGCTGCTGGCGTCCTCTAGTACGAAATATTTCTCCACAAGGTTTTCAGATTTATATCATAATATTGGAATAGTATTTAAATGATAAATGTCTAAAGGAAAATGTGTTGATAAACTTTATCTAAATATAGTACTTATGGAAATGTATCCTTTATAGTTGGTTACTGAAATCAAGCTATGATAATACATTATTAGCATATATGCTATTCATTACTAGTATTACAGGAATTTCATGAGGATAATTCTGACTATAATTATGTAAACTATGTAAGCAAAAACTGAACATATATGTTTCGCGCCATATAACGTAATGGATCGTCTATAAAATATAGAGTCTTATAAGTTCCATAAACAGACCGTAATTGCTTCTTCTTCTTCTGCCTGCCCTGTTCCCATATTACTAGGGGTTGGCGCAGAATGTATTTTCTCTTCGATTTTCCCTATCAGATGCCATCCGAACATGCACTCCATTTTCATGAATGTCATCCTTCACACAATCCATCCAGCTTTTCTTTGGTTTCCCTCTTGCTATATGTCCCTCAACTCTCACGTGAACTAAAATATGTTAGATACCTTGACCTCTACTATGACTATACCTAACTACTACGAAAGCCCTCCTAGAACGTGCGACTAACCGCGTTGTCCATTGGCGAGGAAACCTCAAGATTAATTTTCCTCGTTGACATCATTAGTTTGGTCATTGCATTTATGTGTGGCGATTGTTCTGGCACCAACCATAGACCATTATTTACGGTAAGTACCTAAGCACTTATACATTTCAGAAGGATAGAAAACGTAATATTTGCACTCCGTTGCTAAATTACGAATATTTTTTTTATCACAGCCGCTTCGCTGAACACTCCGTCTGACTCGTATTCGGCAAGGACAAAAACCGTTCAGCCTTTAGGCCATTTCATCGCGTATCACACGCGAGTTTAACGACAAGAAAAAGAGATTTGGCGTAAAAAGGCTTTAAGTATCGAGTAAAGAATTCAAGAATTTTTTGACGCAAAAGCCGGTTTTATTTGTAAGGCGCAAGTTTTGGGTTTATAGGGAAGTGGATCAGCAAGATGGAAACTTGTTTGCTTTTACCAGTTTTTTTATTGTGCTGGTATTTTGGCTGTGTGTAGGTCAAGGTATTACAAAATTAATCGAGCGTTAATTTCCTTTTTAGTATTCTGTCCGTGTTAAGGAAGCTACCTATATCTGTAAGAAATTACTTCCTGCAAAAGCTTTCGTTTAGTAAACATAGGGCCGTGCCGACCCAATCCAGCGCCTGTGTGCGAAATCTATGAAGCGCCTGCTTTTTTTTTTTAGTCGATACCTAACAATTCCGGGCAAACTCTCAATATCGTGTTTAATATTTGCCCCTTCCTACGCCACTGCGCCTGTGTGCGAAATCTGTGAAGAGCCTTTTTTGGCATCCTTTTTCGAAAATAACTGATATAATTAACGCATATCTCGGCGCGCGGCGCCCCTGTCACCCTGGCGCCTGTGTGCGCCGCGCACATTGCACATAGGGACGGTTCGGCCCTGTAAACATCTTCTTAAATGCATTAGACGGCTTATAATAATAATTTGTACGCTTGTATTACGTTGCGTAGAGTGTACATAAATAACTACGACACGTGATATGGGGACACATATACCTATAGGGATATTAGTAGAAGGAAGAGATATACTAATATCCCTATAGGTATATTAAAATTTGACTTATATGTACGATTGTACACGTTCCATACCTAATAATTTTACTCAACATATCTAGTAGCTCAATCATATCTAAATTGTATGTAACCATTTGAATAATACCGAGAAAACTACCACTACTAATGATGACCAAGAAAACAACCATTATGCACACAAATAAATATGCGACCTATTGAATATGCTAACGGTGTCTGTAACAGGTGGAGCTAGGAATAGTAAACAAAATATCACGTTCAGTTGCATAACTGGAAGGTGAACCAGTCTGATCGCGTTTGGAGGCCGAACGCCCGCTCTTGTATGCACCATCTCTTTACAACGCAGTATTCAACAACTATAAGTTCATAATAATACTTTAAAATAGGCTTTTTAATACATTCTCCGTCCGACAATACGCATAATAGAAAATCTTGCTTTAACTTTAAGCGATGCTTAAGATATTAATTGCAAGACTGAAAGGACATCCTCTTGTATTTTGTTCGAATCCTACCATGACACTAAGAACGTAAAGTAATTTTTTATTCTATAGTTGTACTGTTATAATTTTTATGTTTCATGTGATCTACATCTCTCATATATTGTCCGACACCCTAAATACCTTTTGCAACAGACACTATAGTTACAACAACCTAAAAATCACACTCTTGCTCTCAGTTTGGCTCATTTTTTTCTTCATTGTCCTATAAACTATTCCCTCCAATGATTTTATTCAAACAATTTAATACATCTCAATATCGAAGAACCCGATGTGGCAACTTAAGGAAAATGTACCTCCCGCTCCCCTGGGAAAATTGTTTACAATAAGGAAGTTAACATTTATTCATTTAGATGTACTTGTAGCGACGTAACCGTCATATTGTGCTGGATATTTGTTTAGAAATTGTAGGCCTCGGATTACATACAACTAGCTGTTTCCCGCGGTGTCACCCGCGTCCTGAGAGAACTACTTTGCGTACCCGGTTAATTTATAGCCTAAGTTACTCCTTGGTACATCAGCTATCCGCCAGTGAAAGTCCCGTCAAAATCGGTCCAGCCGTTCCAGAGATGTAAACATAAAAATAGTCTGTGACGAATTTGCTACTTTTAAAAGCAACAATGAAGGCATTTGACTAAATATTTTTTTTAATTACTTAAAGTAAAATCAGCGAGATATAATTAGGTAGGTAAGTAAGTATATGTATTCATTAATACACCATTTGATAACATGACTCTAGTTGAGGAGCCCATGAAGGGATTTCGGGATTTACTCGAGCGCGTCAGATATTGATAGCATCCATGTCCTACGTATTTTTAATAAAGTACGAATGTTAATGTATCGTTTGCAACGGTGGTCGTACGAAAACTTTTTAATGCAAAAAAAAAAGAAAATTAATCGAGCGTGTCAGATTTTCTACGAGAATGTTAAGTGAATCTAAAAAAATGCTCTCATTGAATAATCTGACGGTTTGGGTGTGACGCAAACTCGTGGTCACTATTAGAACGTGCAAAAAGAATTCGCCATTTTGAGACACTCAAGCGCATCAGATAAAGTTGTAAATGCTTCATCTCCTAGACGTGCTTTCCTTTAATCAGACGATTATCTGGAGGGATTAGTGGAACAGCTGTATTTTTTTAAATTTGAAGATCAATAGCCGCTCCCCCCACCGTCCACAAGGAATCACAATGACTTAACCGCCTTCAATTTAGGCATACCTACATGCTTCCATATCTTCCATTAATGTGATTGTCCCTCACAAAAAAGCAATAAATATGGCATAAAGCAATATTTTATGTGTTTCAAATGAAATTGATTTCATTTGTCTCCTAGAGTTCTACATAAGTGTAACATTGGAAACAATTTAGATAGGTAACATAGAGGAATGTATTTGTCAAACGTGAAGAAATGTTTGACAAAGAAATAAATAACATTTTTTGTGGCGCACCAAGTCATGCTTTCACATAAATATTTGCGTTTCTAGGTCTACAGGACGTAGCAAGTTTGAATTATTGGCCTTTTTTTGATTATTTACCGTTAAAAAACTTGTTTGTCATTCTAATGAGACACGCGGACGGATTAATCAACAGACATCCTATGTAAGAACAATGATTTTATATATTTGATACTACGGTATTTTGAGTTGCTAGATTACTACCGCATTTATAATAAATACATAATATACAGATTGCCTGCCTCGTTGTTCTCGCGGCATAAATGTGCGCGTGGGATTGGGAGGTCTCGGATTCGATGCCCGGCTCGGGCAAAGTGTTAATGGGTTTTTCCGTAAGGAAATTCTCAGTAGCAACACGAAGTCTGACAATGTGCCCGGTACGGCAATAGGCTCGCCCCCTATTACGTGGGACCTAAAAAATCCTGGCGAAATGTGGGTGTAATTACACCTCTGTTTACCCCTTCGGGGATACAGGCGTGAGTCTATAAATAAAAACATAAAAAAATATAAACCTATTTTATACAGATAAGAATAAATTCTACATCATTATCAGCCTGCCATAGCCCATGTCTGGATATAGGCCTCTCCAATGGCACGATACTGAGCCCGATTTTCGGCTTTTCTTTTTCAGCCACTGCCAGACACTTTACGTATATCGGCACTCAACCTAGCCGGAGGGATTAAATCCCTAAATATCAGACTTGAATTTTTGCCAAACGTAACTACACTACAGACAAAACGACGTCGCAACGAGTTTATGCATTGCATATCGTAAATTATGTGAAACTGCATCGCGATTTAACTCAGTTGTCTTTTAAAAAAAACAAAATAAAAATATTTACCATGATGCGGCGTTAAAAAATACAGACAAACCCATAGATTACACAGATATACTGGTATAGATGCGCAACTCCCTCTAAGGAAAAAGTTCAATAGGCATCCTCTGCGCTAGATGGCGTACAAACAATTTTATTTTGATTCCGATCGTATAGATGGCGTTAGTAGTGGATTCATTTTTCAAAATAAAATAAATGTTGAATTTCGGTGTTAATAAATCAGTAAATGACAACTATTATGTAAAATATGCAATTTAAAAGTAAAAAAAATAAAAATCACAAAATGTAAATTCTTGGTAAGTGTGGATTCGATCCTCGGACATCTAATTTATGAGCAGAGCACGCTCCCACTGCGCCACGCAGATCTTATCAATGATGGCGAAATGACCGTTCAGTTGTCGCTTTTTCTTTAGTTCTTGCCCTCATCGGTAGATGGCGCTGATTATATGAAATTTATCCATGTATGGAACTTTCACGGCCCTGGACAAAGCTTTCAATAAGCGCAAAATAATCTTTAAAGCATAATTTAAAATCTGCACAATCTCGTAAAAACAAATAATTCACGCAAAACAGACGACGGACCCAGTCAAAACATTGCATGTATCCCGTTCATAAAACAGCAACATTCAGTTCAAAGTTCATTACGAACAAAAAAGCACGACACACGACACGAGATGAAAGCGACTTCACAACAAAACGTATCGCAAGTTCAATTATATATACCATCTAACAAATCGAAGTGGCATCAATGATATCGCATCGAATGACTAACATCGCAGCGTGCGAATAGTGACGTCATCCTGATGTCAGACACATAATGGGAAATAAACAAAAACTGTACTATTGTGAACTTGTTATTGGAAGTTTTTTGTCTAGTGAAGGTTACGTGACCTAGGAATATGAGTTTGTGACTATTTTTACAAGCTAATAATTAAATGCGGCTATACCGCTGAGCGTTAAGTGGAATCTAGTTTCTGCATTTGTCACATCTCGTTTCGGTATGTGATTTCATATAAGTCCTAATAGCAAAGATATAAATTGGTGTTCACGTCATTTAGAATACGATCTATACACACGAGAAGTAAAATCGTGTATGTATTGTATATATTTCTTCTCTCGACTATTTTTTCCTTGTTTTAATTACTTGTATTTAAGGTAAATTCAGTGATGATTTTGTCACCCGAATCTGTTAAAACTTGTGAAACTGTGGAGACCGTCCTTCTTTCTACAAGGAGTGCTTTATTTCGTCTATAAATTATCCCTAGTGTAATATGAGGATAACAATTATGCTAATATTAATAATTCTATAAATTCTACATCAATCAATTACTTATTATAGCTTTGCACGCACTTCCACATACCACAATTAATATACTGACCAATAAAAAACTTATCAGAAATAACCTTCGCCGTATCTAAATTCAATTTCCTCCATGTTAGAGGCAGTAAAAACTACGCAGCCTAGTTTTGTCAATACAATTCACTAGGTTCCATTGTTGTCGCCCGCTTTGTTCGACACTGGCAGACAGGACTAAATTGTCTATTGATTCGCTATGTTATCATGTCATGACATAAACCGATACTCGTTACCTTGCTAGGTTATTGGTGTAAAGTTGTGGGTGGTACTAACTATTATAATAAGTCGTTCTAGATTATGATTACCTGAAAGTTTTAGGATAGCTGTTTCATTTAATTAGCGTAAATGTTTAGAATATCTAGACCAAATTAATATCTCGTCAAATCTGGTTGGATTAGACATAGGAGGCCGGGCTCCAAGGCGTAAGTTTTGGATGCAACCCGGATCATACTAGGACCATGACGATGATGATGTCTGTGGCATTTTTATCTTAAAACTAGAGGACGCCAGCAGCTACGCCTGCATTTTTTTTAATTTACCCGTTTTGGCCGATCCCGTGGAAATTTCTGGAAATCCCTTCTTAGTGCACCCCTACGGTCCCCAAGGAACATAAATGCCAAATTTCAGCTTCTTACACCCAATAGTTTCGGCTGTAGCAGTGTAGCGTGGCTGTCAGTCAGTAAGTAACGCAAGGATTTTATATATTAAGATTTCTGCCTAAGATATCTAGTCTATCTACGCTGTGTATCCATACTTATATGTAGTGAAGACTTGCAGGTGACGGGTGCCCAAATTAGTGTAAGGAAAGCTTTTTAAAATTCCAACTCTTATAAAAACTACTTCTAATGTTAGCTGTCTAATTCAAGCTTTCATGTACCAGAAGCAGAACCACATTATTTCATTCATTACGATATTAACATTATGCATTGACATTCATTAAAGCTGTGCATTAACTGACAATGTCCAATTTCTATGCAAATAACTTGCATGAATCATTCGTTTATCTGTCTGTATCTGACCGGTACAATCGAACAAAGGGCGTGGAAATTACTCACTTTATGGGCCCTTTACCGTAACGAAACACCTGTTTTAATCTATTGCCGTATCTGACATTTAAATACGCAAGAAATACTTGGTGCTTGTTTTATTGTGCCGATATTTGTGGCCATTTTAATATCAACATCAAGTCATAAAGAGCTCTGAATAGAATAGCAGAGAGCAGCGCTTGTTCCAAATGCATTTTTCATAGCTAAACAGATATTTGACTAAACTGAATAAACTGAAAGAGGCCAAAGAGACAAGCAACACTAATCATTAGGCACACACGGCTACATGTCAAGCTATACACTTTGACCTTTGTACCGTTCTTCATCATGATCAGCCTTTAACAGTCCACTGCTGGACCAGGCCTCTCCTTTTTTTTTCAAATTCAAATTCAAAATCCTTTATTCATTTGGGTCACAATGTGACGCTTATGAACGTCAAAATAATAAATTTATAAAATAATTACTTATACTCAAATTTAAAACATTATTACTGTATGCTTCTACATTAACATTTACTGCCACGTTCGCAAAGCAATAGGTAGAACCATGAGAAAGAACGGGCAATAAAACTCACGGTCACTCTTTTTCATTGCCAGGTTTTGCATAATACACAATTTACATTTTGTAAGGTGCTGCAACTGTTACACCTTGTATATCACTTGTATATATTTACTGTACATAATAATACTCAAGCATAATACTTTTGGTTAGCCTCCTCAGAATATACATGGTGAAGAAAGGAGGAATTGGCCTACTATACCACGCTGGCCAAACGGGTTGGTATAGGGTTTGTGACAAGTTTTCCTTCTCTTACAGTGCTGTTCTCTGCATAATATGCTCCCTCTGTCGGCTCTTACGACACCCACGGGATGATATAGGGTGGTGACATTCCGTATTCTTAATCCGTCACCACACGGACAGTACCGTTCTTATGGTGTAGGAAATAAGTATCAAAATCGCACTGCAACTGTTTATCTTGATTAGGCGCTGTGCGTACTAAGACTGCCTTTTCTGTTTGGTGTCTAAAGTTAGCTACTGTAGGAGAAGCACCTCTCGACGATACCTCCTATTACGTAATATAGGCGATAGATTACGTAATCGATCACATCAATCAACAATCCGTAACCAAAGTCTAAGGCTGATTCGCTCGGGCTGATACAGCCAATCGTAATGCTATCTCTGGTTAATAATTCTTCCAAATAAATTTCAACATTTGAACTCCCTCCTTCCGACGAAAGTAAACTATCATCGAGTAGATTGATAGATTTCATTCAGTGCCATCAAAGAGAGTGGCCAGAAAATTATACTAAAAGAACCTATGGATGACTCACCGTTAATCGTGTTTGTCATCATTAACATATGATGTTGACATAGCTCTCCGTTGTCGGCACTCATTAGTGTGTAAAATGTGTTTACGCATTTAAATGATAACAAAATGTCGCATTCATTTTCAATTACTACCAATTTATGCCGGCTGAAAATCTCGCTGATAAACAGACCTATAAAAAAATAAAGCTGTAGCAAAACATTGTCAGTTTCCAATTATACAGTCGTATGAACATTGGAAAAAGTCTTCAAATATCTGAACCTAACGTAATTTCCGAATAAAATGAAAACGTCAATCCATACTAAGTAAATCTTTGTAAAACGCTATGCATCATAACAGTTAAACTTGCTGAAGCTGTGAATCGTTTCACGTCAATCTTATACTAATATATAAAGCTGAAGAGTTTGTTTGGTTGATCGCGCTAATCTCAGGAACTACTAGTCCGATTTGAAAAATTCTTTCAGTCTTAGATAGCCCATTTATTGAGGAAGGCTATAGGCTATATAACATCACGCTATGAGCGACGGGAGCGGAGCAGTAAGCCTTAAATAACGTGGGTGTAACCACGAGCATCCTCTAGTTGTTAATATAATAGCGATTTCTACGAGCTTTAGTGACTACGGAATAAGATCAGCGACACTGCTGCCACACAGTTTGTCGGGATCAAGCTGGCCAGCATTACCAAACGAATCCAAAAATACCTAGCTGTCCCTTTACGGTTAACCTACTTGGTCAGACTAATTATTATCTAAGCTTAATCACAAAGTGACAAAATCTTATACGCCTTTACTTATTACACGTTTTGGAAACTTGGCTAGCTGTCAAGCCTGCCACGGTAAATTATCAACAATGAATTGACCTCATTTTAGAAAATATTTTATAGTTTGTAACGACACATTTCGCTTCCGTTTACATACTTAATATTGATATTATTTAACAGAAGCGAATGATTTAATCAAAATAGTCCTTTATAAATTTCCGTTAAAAGGCAAACAGCATTTCATACATACATATACTCACGCCTGTTTCCCAGAGGGGTAGGCAGACACTACGGAACGCCATTTGCAACTTGCAACGATCCTGACATACATGTCTTGCTTCATTCATTCCCATCAAGTTTCTCATGCATGCTCTTCTGTTTAGGGTACTTGTGACCCGTCCTTTTTTAAAGATGTCTCCAATCTGGTCAGATAACGTTCGCCTAGGTCTTCCCCTTCGTCCTGTCCCATTCACACTTGCCTTATATATCTTCTTTGTCAGTCTTTCGTCATCCATCCTCTCCATGTGCACAAACCATCTTAAAATGCCTTTCTTGATGCTTGTCTCTACATCTTCTTTTACCCCACACCACTCTCTTATCACACAATTCTTTAATGTCTAAAAACAGCATTTCATTGCCAAATATATTTTACGAAAGAAATACTTAAAGTGATCCCTATTAATGATCCCTATAATAAAAATCGACGGGCAAAAACACCACTTAAGTAATGCCAGAAAATGCGTTCGACAAAAAATATGGCGCATTCAGCATTCCCCCAAAATGAAATTTAATGTAGATAAAATGGCTACCTAATAAGGGCAATTCGATACTTTGTAAACATAATTATGTTTTTGAGGGCGCCTGGGCTGGGTCGTGAAATAGGTCAATCACATCAATTACAGGTCGGCCGAAGTTCGTTTACGCACTATTTTGGGACGGGTAACGTACCTTAAACTGTGGCTTGCTTATACGTGTACTATATGTAGTACGTGTACGAGCACTTGTACGTACTTACCAGAATACTGAAGTTGATATTTTTATAGATATTTAGTTAGTCTATTACATTATATATAATTTTAATTTTTAATCACTGAAGGCAAAGAAGCAGCCGACAAATTGCCACATAATTTTTATATTACATTTTTACAAATTAGCTCATCCTTTTAGAGCTAATCAAGAAGTACGAGCTTAAACTTTTATGCTTTACTAAATGAGGCCGCGGTTACACCAGCGTTATTTAAGGCTACTGCTCCGCTCCCATGGCTCACACCGACCATAGCGTCGTGTTATATAGCATATAGCCTTCCTCGATAAATAGGCTATATAACCCTGAAAGAATTGATCAAATCGGACTTGTAGTTCCTGAGATTAGCGCGTTCAAGCAAACAGACAAACAAACAAACTCTTCAGCTTTATATATTATTATTGGATTAGATAAAATAAATTAGATAGCCTATCGCAGATCATCAGTAGTTACCCACAACTTTATTTACTTTGGTCCATCATAATTTCGTTTATTAAAAGTATTTATTTGTTGATGGTCATTCATCAATGTGCCATTTCTTTTTTAAACTTCTTATGTGACAGGGCTACTCTCCTTGGCCGTTCTTCAAATCAGTATGTGTTTGAAGATAACTAAGTCTGTGATATGATAACCGATAATTTATTTAGCTATAAAAGTCAAGCGTTCCCTACTACATCAATAAATCGAAGAATGACAACTAGAGAGATTTTTCGACGGTCATTAACCAATTATTGTGAACGCAGTACGCGTTAAATGGTGCACATGTTTGAACAGGGCAAAACTCCAAAACCGAGGTCAAATAAAGGTCCCAGAAACGTCTACTTTGCTTTACAAAGTAACCGAACAAATAAAGCTTACTTATTGCAGAATGCTTTGAGGGACAAATTAAAGCAACGAGCAACGCTTTACGTCATTCTTGTTTATGAAAGCTAATCGTAAGGCCTATTGTCCACGTAAACCGCACGTCATGCGCACGCTTTCGTCAATTGACGATTGCAAGACGAATGCTTGCATCTTGCGTATAAAAAATCAAAACTGTGTCCACGGTGCGGCATGCTGCCGCGCGCATCGCATGACGACCGCATGACGAGACGTGGACACAGTTTTGATTTTTTATACGCAAGATGCAAGCATTCGTCTTGCAATCGTCAATTGACGAAAGCGTGCGCATGACGTGCGGTTTGCGTGGACAATAGGCCTAACTCTTACTAAGGAAATGCAATCTTCTCTCTACAGATCGGTGATTAGTCTCGTTAACAAGTGATATGCTATCCATCACAAGAATACTGTCCATCTCTACAGTATTGCCCACTGCGATAGCCACACAATTAGTACGAAATTATGGAAATTATCATGTTATTTCAAGAGGATATTGCAAAGGTTCACAGGCTATCAAGCCAAGCAGAATCATCATCAGCCCTTTATACTGTCCCATTGCCGGGCACGGGCGTCTTCTAACTGCGAGAAGGGTAAGGCCATAGTCCATCACGCTGGTTAAGTGCGGGTTGGCAGACTTCACATGTCTTTCGAGAACATTAATGAGAACTCTCAGACATGTAGGTTTCCTCACGATGTTTTCCTTCACAAGCAAGCGATAATTAACAATTTAATACGCATTTAACTTCGAAAAGTCATTGGTGCGCGCCGTGGAGTCTGTCGGTCTCTCCACTCGGCATTTAAGCAATATAAAAAAAACGGAAAAGCTGTACAACGTTAAACAGGGTACACTAACCCTCAGTAATACACTGCGAACATACACTACTGATTCAGAAGTCAATAAAACCGACTTACCACTGAAAGGAGATGAAACTTTAATGGGGCAAGTACCTGGGGCAAACATAAAAGAAACCATGAAAATGTGCTGCTTTCCCGGTTGAGGGGTAGGTGGAGGGAAAAGTACAATGCTTGCTGCCACAATAAATAACAGGCATAGTACTTTTAATTTTAAAAATGTACAATTTACTATAGCTGCCATCTTTTAAAGACTACGTACAAAAGCAGAAACGGTCCAACGCGCAACGGATGTCTTGTAAAAATTTTTTTTTATTCGCTTGTCTTTAACAACGCAATTGAATCAGGCGTTACTTGGCGGAACTCCATTGTAACTTATACCTGACTTGCAGTATCCCGCTGTATGCGCCGACTATAATAGTCGGCGCATACAGCGGGATACTGCAGGTCAGGTATAAGTTGCAATTTTAAGTCATCACATTTTGCAAAAGTCTTGTAAGAAATATAGGTACAGAAAGAACATTAATTATAATATGTATCATAGAACAGCACCTCCTTAGCGGTAATCTTATTTACATTAACAGCTAAATCTTTCATTACTATGTCTGTGTATCGTATTGGTTTGCCGTTTCAAAGTATTTATTTTATAAAGAAATTTTATTCTTCAATTTTTTTCTGTTTTACTGAAGCCGCGTAGGGTATCAATATTGATACATGTACGGAGTGCCGCCCGGAAATTTGTCTGGAGTCTTCTAACGCAAAAGGATAAAAATAGATGTAGATATTATACTTGTATTTTTACGCTCTAATTATAGCAAGTAACGTTTTTAAATCTGGCGTGTGTGGCTACCTCTAGTGTCGGAGTTTATTGGCCCACATGCTTCCAACATGGCCAAACGATCCTTGTCCTGTACAAGTACCGGGACCGAAGGATTTACATGCCATCCGAAGGCAGCAATATGATGAAAATGTCACAAGAAACAGTCAGGTCAACACTTGGATACCTATCTAAGTGGTGACCTGACCGCTTCTTATCCAAGCATTGCTTAACTATGTTGTTATTGCTCGACTGGTTGGCGTAGCGGGAGTGTAAGCGACTGCTACGCCGAAGGTCGCGAGTTCGATTTCCGCTCAAGTCAAACATTTGTGTGCATGAACATGGATGTTTGTCTTGGTCTGGGTGTTTCTATGTATCTAATATATAAAATTCTCGTGTCACAGTTTTCGTTCCCATACTCCTCCGAAACGGCTTGACCGATTTTGATGAAATTTTTTGTGCTTATCCGGTATCTATGAGAATCGGCCAACATCTATTTTTCAAAAAAAAAAAAAAATTTTGCAAAACGTTTGCCGGGTCAGCTAGTAATATATATGTATGTATTTACAATGTATGTTTATCCATTATCTAGTACCCATAGTACAAGCTCTGCTTAGTTTGGAACTAGAGGGTGATGTGTGTATGTGGTAGAATATTAATATGTGGACCTATTACGAACGGCGAGTCAAGTTCCGCTACGAACGCCACTTTAATATAATAGACAAGAACCTAAGTAATCATTAAAGTAGATAACTCACAACTCGTTCAATAGTACCCTATGCCCAGGGTTGGCAATGTTTAAAACATTTGTTTTAAACATACGTTTAAAACACTGATTAAAACACTACAAAAATATATATCACGTTTAAATCATAATTAAAAACAATTTGTTTTAAACAAGTTTAAAACACATTAAAATATACATTATACTTTTAGTTAGGGGAAACTAAGAAACTCATTTTATGGTAAGTATGTTTTTTATGATTTCCCTGACTGACAAGCCATAATGCGGCGAATATTCGTAAAACGCGGGGATTTCCCGCCTTGATTTTGTTCAGCTAGATGCCTTAGATATTAGATAGAATGAAAGCTGAACGAAATCGATCAATTCACACGTCGTACTTTTTTTTTAAAATAAGTGTTTCTTTTTTGTCGTTATTAGTATACAATAACGGTGTGTGGCGTGTTATTTTGGAAGAAATTATGTTAACAGGGCGGAAGAAAGACCCTCTTCCCTCTTTGGCGGAACTTTATACAATTTCCAGCTTCTTCGAGGTCTACCCCTGGAGTTGGCGGGAAAACACTCAGAGCGCAATGCAAGTACCTATTGAAGGACAAACATGGTAGGCCTCATTGCTGATTGATGAGGGCTCTTAATCAACTCAGTTCGCTTGAGAAACTTCAGATCATGGAAGTTGAGGGTTGAGTTGAAGATAAGAGAAGGGAAGTTGATTGAAGTTGATAGCATCTTAACTTGGAAACTGTTGTTATAAATAAATAATAATTATAATTACAATAAATAAAGTAAGTATACAATAAATTCCGTGTGGTTGACGGCATAGAATACAAGTGTCACCACCCCCTATCTTCCCGTGGGTGTCGTAAGAGATGCAAATACCATCTTTGCGTAGAGACGGAAAACTCGACATCAAACCCTATACGACTGCCTCGTTGGTCTCGCGGCATAAATGTGCGCGTGGGATCGGGAGGTCCCGGGTTCGATTCCTGGGTCGGGCAGTGTTATTGGGTTTTTCTGCCACGAATTTCCAGTAGCAGCACGGAGTCTGGAAATGTGCCCGCTACGGCAATAGGCTCGCCCCTTATTACGTGGGACTAAGGTATATCTGGCGAAAAGTGGGTGGAGAAATACACCTCTACCTACCCATTCGGGGATAAAAGGCGTGACGTTGTGTATGTGTATGTATGTGTATAAATAAAGTACTTTTTGATTTTTAATTATTTTGTTTCATATTATACCTAGGAATATACGTGTTTAAAACATGATTAAAACATGTTTAAAACAACGCAATTAAAACAGTAATGATGCATTAACAAAAAACATGTTTTTTTTGTTTTTCAAATAAAACATAATGTTTTGTTATTTAAAAAAAAACGTGTTTTTTTTCCAACCCTGCCTATGCCCCTATCATGTAACCCATAATAAGTGCGTGGATGAAACATCGAAAGGAAACCGCTACGGTTGACCGATTTGCTTCGTAACTACGACTCTTTCTTCATAGGTATTCATGTGTACGCGCAGGACGTAATACCATGAGTACAATGATAACAATTAATATTGAAATTGATGCACATTATTTAGCATATTACTAAGCTACCAAGTGGTTTAAAAAAACGGGTACAGTAGACATAATTACTGTCGGGCTATTAGCAGCACGATAGCGATACAGTGTACCCAAATATTTACGACATGTAATATGATTCAAAGGAAATTACTAATATCCCTTAAACTGTTTACGGAATATACTAGGTACATCAGCTCTAGTAATGACGTTTTCTTATAACTTTGTTGTAAGGAATTATCATGAAAATTCATAGTGACTTACTTCTTACTATTTTACTTAAGATGAACATGCACAAAGGACAGCAAGAGTATTGCATATGTATGTATCCCAAGCGAAATAAGACAGGAAGTTTGAATGGCTCTCAGCTGTGTTCCATCTGCTGTTTAAGACACAACAACGCGCGAAACAACGGACAAAAATAAGTTTACTAACTAACTTGCGTAGACTTCGGCCGCGTGAATTGTACATATAAAACGTTCTCAGGAATCATACTTAGTATCTTTTGGTGAAAGCCATACAGAAATCCGTCCGGTAGCTTATCGCGTTCACGTAGACAGGCAGAACTAAAAAGAGAAGAAGAAAAGAACTTCATTTATCCTCTTGTCCAATGTCTATTAACTACACATTTATAGACATTACTATTTAGGTGAACCAGAATTACTCAAACTTACAGTTTTACGAACTATTTTTTTTATTTAATCACAAAGCCTGAACCCGTTTCATTAAATAGACAGTATACACTACAAGAATAGTTTAATCTAGATACGGTTAGGTAAAATTGTCGCAGGGAAACACAGAATGGATCATTACTATTTACATATTGAAAGGTTTTCGTCTTTCGGAAGTCACTACAAGACTGGCAATAATGCTATGCGCAAATCTATGCCGACGAAACGTTTATATTTCCGATACTGTACATTTTTTGACAGATTTTGACGTTGATATTTCAGACTATCTTGGTTGGTTAAATACAGTTATCTCAAAACCTGCTAGGTATTTATATTTGAATCATTATTTTTGCTTTGAATAGCCCATAATAAACTATAGAGGAAGGCTGTGGCCTACATAACATAGCGATATGGGACACATAACTCTGGAATAACCGTGGGTTTAGCTAGTTCTTCGATAAAAAAAATAATACTTAATTGATGCTAATATTCAATACGTTACTTAATATTAATTTTTTTTTATAGACTCACGCCTGTATCCCCGAAGGGGTAGGCAGAGGTGTAATATTACACCCATATTTCGCCAGCTTTATTTTAGTCCCACGTAATAGGGGGCGAGCCTATTGCCGTACCGGGCACATTACCAGACTCCGAGCTGCTACTGAGAATTTCCTAACGGAAAACCCAATAACACTTTGCTCGACCCGGGAATCGAACCCGAGACCTCCCAATCCCACGCGCACATTTATGCCGCGAGACCAACGAGGCAGTCATACGAAATGTTTTCATAAACATCTATACTCAGTATTATAAAACTGATAAGTATGAAACAACGTTTAAATCGTCTGATAAATCTTGGAGCTACTAACCTGAAATGTGCTTTCGCACTGAAGCAAGACTTCAACAACTTATGAGTGAGATTTGGGATTTGAGTAAGTATTAGAAACTCCTGAAACATATTTTAAAAGAATCACCTTGCTCTCTGTGTTGACGATCTCTGGTTAGATGAAAGAGAATGAAATGACAGAAAAACAAAAAGGAATGACTGAGTTTGTTTCGGCTGTTCTTATCAAGACGTCATTTAGTTAGGAGATGGCTTCGTCTTGAATAGAGTTTTGACTAGTATATGTTTTGTAAACAACCAAAATGCAGAAATAAATATGTCTTTAAGTATACACATTAAACACATGATACCTACCTAATCTATGGTTATTGTTTATCATCAAGCGGAATGCTTGATTACCACGCGACGGTATAAAAAAACGAATAACCCAACGATGTTTAAAAATACATCATTGCACGCTCAAGTCACTCATTCGAGAGACAATTGGGCGCTATAAAAAATAGCTCGCTGTATTTTTAGGTATGTCGGTACTCGGTACACTGTACAGGCTAATGAAACTATGTGCAGTACATCAACTGTTTTTAAATACCAGAGGGTAATCGATGTTTGTGAAACTACATACCTGAACGTACTAACTACATAATATATTCATCCGTGTGGTGACGGATTAAGAATACGGATTGTCACCACCCCATATCATCCCATAGGTGTCGTAAGAGCCGATAGAGGGAGCATATTATGCAGAGAACAGCACTGTAAGAGAAGGAAAACTTGATACAAACCCTATACCAACCCATTTGGCCAGCATGTTATAGTAGGCCAATTCCTCCTTTCAAAGGTGATGCCTAGTCCAGGAGTGGACTTTTAAAGGCTGACGATGATATCTGAACGAGTTAATGGCATTTTTTTACGTTTGCACCAGGAATAAATCTGTGCCGCGGGAGATTTTACAAAAATACAAACAACGGACTAAAAGACTTACACTCGGCACAACAATTTGTACGTCCCACAAGATGTTTCCTCGTACGGGGATCGAAGAACACTCGGTGCTGTGTCAAGCACTACTCTTAAACCACTACACCATCAGCGCAGTTCTATAAATCGGTTTATCAAGATAAAATCAGCTAAATAAGTATTGTATGTCAGTGGCGGCTCGTTCAAAGGAGCGCTGGAGCAGTGAACTCCCAAAATTATAAAACATATGTACCTATACAACGCATATAAACTTTTTCTATAAACATACTCAATATTTTAATACACAGCTATTCTCTTTTCTATACCTGATGCATATCCACAAATAAGTATTTCACTACTAAGCTGTTTATCATAATTTTGTCAACAGTCTTGAAACATACCTACATAGGTATTTTTGTTGAGTGGGGCGCTCATACCAGCGCTCTTCGTTGACGAAAGCTAATGACTGCGAAAGAGAGAGAGCGTTCTATGCGCTGGGCGCGTGAGACAAAAGATTTGTATGAGAAATAAGCCAAATACGGAGCGCCGCTCCTGGCTAGCTTGACGAGGTGCGCATGCGCGAATATATTACCCGACTAAATGATATGACCATTTGTCACGAAGAAAAATTAAAACGTGTGCGCCGTTTTTTTTTAATAGTGTTTTGTCGGTATCATTTGAATGTAAACAAAAGCAAAACATTTATCTGCAAGTGTGTTGGTAATAAGAAAAGGAAATATAGTTAATTGTATGTGTGATTGTGTGTATATGTTTAAGAAAGACAATTAAATTGTGTAACTAATATGGAATATAACAGCGTAAACTTTATAAAAAACTGTGAAAAACCTAAAAAAATCGACCAATATGATAAATTGGTTATGTGCGCTTTGGTTATGTGGTTGCGAAATTGCGAAGGAAGTAAGAAGCTGTTTTGTTTTCCGTGTATTTTGTTTAGTGGCGCCGGAGTTGATACAGCGTGGACGGTTCAGGTAGGTATCGATGATTTAGCACCACAGATATGAGAAGTATACTACTACTACTTCTCATATCTGTGTTTAGCACGTCCTCTTTCTTACTATTTAATTGTAAAAGCATTCACAAAATAAATGTTAAGCAGTTTCATCTTTTTTTTTAGTGAACACCCAATATAATCTTTCACGAGCCGCCTCTGTTGTATGTATGTAAAAAACAATAACAAAAACGTATATTACGTACTAGATTTTCATGAATAGTAAACGAAGTGAAGAATTGACATTCGTGAAATTGTAAATATGAACTCGCTATAGGACACATGGTTTGTTTATTTTATTTTATAATGAAATGGCGAGTAAAATCTGTACAATATCTTGCGTTACTGACAGATGGACAACCCATAGCCAAAACTATTGGGCGCAGAACACTGAAATGTGGTATGTATGTTTCTTGGGGACCGTAAGAGTGGATTAAGAAGGGATTGCCTCGGGGCAGTCGGGGCAGAGTTCCCACGGCTTCAGGCAGGAAACGGTTGAATCTATACATATAAATAAAATTGAAGTGTCTGTTTGTAATATTAAAATTACCGCTTTCTACTAAATGCTTAAGGATGTTTACACGGTACATATACCGAAATGTCAATTTTTACAATTTTTCTCTGTCTGTTTGTTCCCGCTAATCTCTGGAGCGGCTGGACCGATTTTGGGACGGCACTTTCACTGGCGGATAGCTGATATACCAAGGAGTAACTTAGGCTCTAAATTAACCGGGTACGCGAAGTAGTACCCTCAGGACGTGTGTGAAACCGTGGGAAACAGCTAGGTAGTTAAAAGTACGTCCGGTCGTATCTGCGGGCATTCTCTAGTATTTAATACAAAGCAGGACTATAGGACATACGTGAAGCAGCAACAAGGCATACGGCGCGGGCTGTAGCGTAAGTGACGATCTGATCGATAACCCCTGCTAATAGCCGATAAATACACATAACTATATTGTTTTATCTTTATATTATACACATTCCAACAACGGTTTACTGAGCAGTCAAGCCTTGCTGGTTATAAATTGATTATAACGACTAACTCTCACAGGATGTTCACGTTAAATGGCAAAGTACGTATAGCGTAATGGTTTAAGTTTTAAGTGATGGGCTTGCCATTAGGGACCTTGCCGAGTGTTGTGCGTTCAATCACGTGATCACAGATAGCGTAGCCAACGCCAAAACACCATTGCGACAAATAAAGGTGTATCACCTTTATTTAAAAATGCCTACGCGATTGAGAACCCTTAGTAAGTAAGTAATTCTTTATTGTACACCACAAAAATGCAAATACAAGGAAAAAACAAATTTGAACAATATATTATGCACAATTGGCGGCCTTATCGCAAACAGCAATTTCTTCCAGGCAACCAGACTATGATGGACATAACCGTAGAAGAAGACAAGGTAATTTGATGGTGTACTGACAGGTCAAACATAACATTTGTTTTAACATATATACATACAAATAAAATACAATAAATACACATACTTATAATATATATCTATATATACATATATATTATATATTTCAATATACATATATATTTAAATATAATCACATATAATCATATAGGGAGTTGAGGAATAATGACGCAATTACATTGACAAATAGTGTTGCTTCAATGCATTTTTGAAAATGCTTAGTGATCTTGCTCGTCTAATTTCAACTGGCAGCGCATTCCACAAACGCACAGCCTGAACAGAGAAGGATTTATCATAGAAGTTTGTGGAATGCGGTGGCATCTGCAATCTCAGATCCTCCGGTGCTTACATAAATATTAAGTATGTGTTACAATTCGCGAAAGTTTCAAAATATTCCCTATTTAATATTGTTGTCCGTACTTCTATCTAAAAACACAATGTAGGTATGTAATAACGTCAAAAGTGAGCATCTAGTGTCATCGTGCAACCATCAAAAGCTCGTAAAAGAAATCTCTCCAGGTAATCTCAGTTGAGTCTCTTACAACAGAGCATAGAATACAATACGTAACTGGTTTTAGCCCTTCATCATCGTGTCTTGTACGAAAGTCCGTTAGTTACGCCGCAAAGCTTGTATAAGCAGATTGCTTTTCGTTCGTATCGAGGCAAAAAGCCCATTAGCAGCAGATGACAGAACCGGCTCGAAGGACCATAATGTCGATCAATCTTTCTTGTATCATAAGCATTGTACTGCCATTCTTCTAAACATATTAACGTATCGAAATCGGTTCCGAGGATGTACACAAATATCTTCTCATTTTTACTATCGTTAGCGTCCCCTAGGTCATAGTAACATAAGCAATTTGTTCTTCGTTGGCCACGTATAATATCGAAAGCCTATATTATTATTAGTTTCATACATTTTTGTAGTAAGCGAATAGCGATCGAAAGCAACTTGTCTACAGGGCCAGAACTACATCACTTAAAGTCTTAAAGTATTTTTAGGCTTGGTGGTTCAAAAGTGCCCCCAGGCTGTGTTAATGTTAAAGGAACCGATCATTTATCAAAACACATTTCAAGTTGTTCTCATTTGCTACGAATTACAAACAAAAACAAGGGTAGATATGTTTTTTGTAAGCCCAAAACAGACATAGGAGACTGCGAAATCGACAACAGATGTATTCGCTTCCACAAATATGATGGGTTTCATGACGTACGTCTCTATGGTAAAGAGCTGTCCATGGAGACATCTAGAATATATATTATCTATCCATCTTGACAAGTCAAGTTAGATTATAATCCTAAGTTGTGTCAGGTGCATAAAAACACGGCATTTAATTGGCGGAAGGATTATGATTGGGCATAAATAACAGGTTCTATCGGAGTAGAAAGTTCCATTTAATTTCTCTCGTATCGTTATGCAAGAGTTAAGTTCTAGTTTCATCGATGTTTTATTGATGAGGTTTGCTCGACGATGGTATAAAAAGCACTGTTATTGATAGCTATTGCTGATTTGCACGTAATGTTGGTGTGTGGTAATTGGCAATGACCAAGGCATGTACCCACATATTTCATGGCATTAGTATCGGAGCAGCTAGCAATATGCTTATGTAGAGTAAGCCACTTGGTGTCTGCTTAGTTGCATAAACAATTTAGTGGTGGTTAACAAATGCCGATGGCCTATCCACTAATACAAGTATCAGAGGCAGGCCAGACATTTCACGATACCAGGGTCGTACTTACCGCACGAATCACCTGTTAGTCAGTACGTCAGTACAGGTGGTGTGACTCGTTGATAAGTCATTCACATTTGTTTCCGCTTTGAAAATTACAGTGCTGTTGTATGCTCTGGCGATTTCTCGGCGATTTTGTAGCTCACGCCATCATGAGTGATGTCTTACTAACAAAGGACCCTGAGATGTTACGTATGTATAATAGATTGGTGGTAAGTAATGGAACATAGATCATAGGCATATTTAACTGGCTTAAGTACTTAAAAGCCTTGCAAGAAATCACAGTCTTACAATGCAGCATGGTTCTTGCACTGAGAAAATGAAATATTTCGCGAACTCTGTCTGTTCCCTGTTCCTTAATCTCGGTAATCACAGATAAACTTTGAACAAATCCATTCAGCGTTTACGATGCCACGGACGCAAAGTTAGAAGGAAAAAACATCGTGAGAAAAAGTTTCCGATCTCCAAAGCTTTTCGACTTAGTTCAGCTGTAATGTCTTAATCTAATAAGTGGTTCGAATTGTGCGGCTTTGATTACTTCGTCAGTGTTAAAAGTTCCAGTTTTGAGTTAGGACTTCGCGCGATTATAAAAAATGTACTTATTATGATCTCAAGATAAATTTATTATGATCAGAAATTACACTTTAGCCACATGAGCAGCCAAATAGTCTATATATACATAATATAACGGAGCCGGCCAGGAAACTGAACGGGCCGCGCTCAGTCAGAGCCACAAAAACTTTGTCGTACATTTTGTATGAACTTGAAAATGTTCTAAGTATACCAATGTCGGTATTCACGCCGGGGACACAACACAGAGATAAATTCTGGGGAGAACGAATGGTCACCGCTATGTGTAGATCTATTCTTTCTTTCCGTTACTTAAATTGACTGCACGGTTGGTGTAGTGGTTTAAGCGGCCGCCTCACCGCTTGACACTGCGCCGAAGTGTTGTGGGTTCGATCCCCACACGAGACAACACTTTGTGTGATTCATAAATTGTTGTTTCGAGTATGGGTGTTCATTGTGTCCGTTAGTTGTATGTCTGTAAAGTCCCCCGCGACACAGGATTTAGTCCTAATGCGGGGAGTTGTCTTTAAAAAAAAAAAAAATATAGAGTTTATTTTACTACCAAATTCGAATTGATCTTTCACTTTTGCAGTTGATATTTCAACTACCAAAGAATGTAATTGTCTCCGTTATGTCAAAATTCGACTTTTGGTGGCCGAAAGTCTTAATGGCTTTAAAAATAATGCGAAGTGAATATTGGCGACGAAACCGCGGCGCATTAAATATTAAACTAAAGATAGGCAGTGTGGCCAAAACTGACGATCAATTCATTGCAAGTCAAATGGTCCGAATCTACTTAATTGGGCGTACGTACGTCAACAGTATAAATAAATCTATACAATGAGATCAGTTCTGACTATTTAACATGTAACGCCTCAAGGCCAAACAAATTAGGTATCAATTCTTAGAGCCAGCCGGCTGTAGCAATGTATTCAAAGTAATGGCGGCACAACATTGTTATTGTTAAGAATATTATTCGTTTTTGTATGCTATGATGTCTGGTTTTAAAGAAATATTCTTAGGTAATTTATTTTAGAACTTACATCTTTGATCCGAAATGGATTATGTCTATCATTTGGCAAGCTATAAGTAATAAGATAAAACACCTATTGTTTAATCAATATAAAGTTCAATACTATGCTTTTACATACTTAAATGAGAACTGACAGACTTTTATACAACTACCTTGCAACTAGGAAGTAGTAGTAGAATACAAAAGTCAATATTTAAAAAAGAATATACTTAATAATGTTTGAGTTCTCTTTATGACTTTTTAGAAAATCATTTTACTAAATAAAACAATTGATCTAAGAATCTATTTTAACAGGCAGTTATGCCTATAGGCTGTCAGATGGATCTTCATTTAGTACAATCAAGCCAATCCAATGATGAAAAGTCTGAGCAACAAGCCAATTAAACTGTATAGACCTAATTTGTTCTGATTCATTCACATGTGACTAACATGTATACTTTAATCTGTATAATATAAAATACTAGTGTTACTGAATGACTGACTGACAGACAAGCCACAGCCAATATCGTTAATATATAAAGATAAGAAGCTGTAACATGGCATGTATGGTCGGTGGGGACCGTGAGGGTGCACTAAGAAGGGATTTCCCAAAATTTCCACAGGATTGGGCAGAAACTGTGCGTAGCTATGGGCATCATTTAGTACCGTTATAATTTTAAAAGAAAATACTTTCTATTTCTTTTTATTAGGCTGCTACAGCCTAGTTGAGATATCAGCAAACTGACATGGAGAGAGTCTTGGTATCAAAATAAATGTGCAATTTCAATTATTTTTGTGCTATTGTAGAACATCTTTATACTCTTAACACAAGTTCAAAGTCCAGCCAAAAACTTACCAAACAAATTATTCTAATTTCAAACATAGACAAAATGTATAATAAACACCACATTCCAGCAACTAGGAATTATGAGTCCATGAACTAGCCGATTAAAAATACAAGCATTGGTATGCAACAGACAGCCTATGAAATGATGGCACAGATAACTAAACACTGGCTGTCAATGAACTTGGATGACTCATGTATTATCTATATCATTATTTGGTATAGGGGTACTTTAATATATCTTAATGGCTTAATTAAATATTTAATGTAGATGAATGAGTGGTTGAAGAATATGGTTATGGATTTATTATAAAATTAGATAATTGTAGGTGCATCTCTTTTAGCTTCTTAACCTGAATTACTAATTTCAAGTCTAAAATTACATTTAGATAGATTATTATGTGTTTTACTCTTGTATCTAATACTTGGGAGTATAGCTATCTTAGCAGTTTATATTACAAGCGACATTTTTGTATGTTTATTCCAAATAAGATTTTCCTCTTCTATGCTATTCTATTATAAAAATACAACTGTTAAGTTCTGTGAATGAATTCTTAAAAGAATATACCCTCATCAATTAATCATTTCTTACAGATGACAGAATAGACAAAAGTAAACTAATTTTAGGACATCATCACAATCTTTCAGGCTTATTTAAGTATGTGATCATTATATAAATTTGATAATAAGGCACATTAAATGCATAAATCATAGGTCAGTAAGTACTTACTTACTGAAGTTTATATAATTCAATGCTTTGCTGTTCAAAATCATCAGTTCAGATTTGACTGTCTGAGATACGATTGAGACAACCGAACAGAAAAATTCTGATAAGAATTCAAATTAGCTAAAATATAAGTAATTATATCATATGCAGATAACTGTAATCACATGATCATAATTTGAGCCTAAAGAGATTGGAGTACTTATATTCTAATTGTTGCTTTTTTATCCACTGTTCGTTTTTCGCGCCACAAAGGTATCATAATGCTCATTGAACGTGATTAGAATTTAAATAAAATTACTTGATAGATACATGTAAAGGTACTTACTCTCCTTTTCGTGGTCGAAACCCACTATGACAAAGTAGTCAACAAGCCTGGACATGGCACTCCTACGGCAACATTCCACCACAAATACAGCAAATACACTTCGTAATTGGATTACACCAATTTACACACATTTTATACACAAAACTGCCCGTTTACACATATTTATGACACTACCCGGTTACCGATAAATCCGCACACTAATCAGCCACAGTTTTGCACACCATACACTTCACGGAATGTAAACAACACTTTCATTTACAGCGAGAAAGAATTATAACTTCAATTACGAGAAAGAATCTTTGAAAGAATATAGATTGTTCTGTCGAAGAGGTTATGCACAAATCCTTGTAACTATACGATATTTGCTGTAATTTATTACTACATGGAAACATTCAGATTAAATATAATTGTAAAAGCCACAATTCCCACTGAAACTTGAGTAAATTGAAATTCTTTTCGTTATCAAACGTCACTACAGCAGCCGCGACCCACCGTTCATCCATCGGACATTTCTAAAAAACTACTGTACGGAAATTCTACCATTGCCAAATCTTATCGTAAAATACTACCATGCAATTTAATTAATATTTTGGTGTAATAAAGCCAGCAATGCAAGCATAGAATTTAAGAGAAGCTCGTTCTGCAGTTAGTACTTAGCAGGTCGTAAAAAGTTAGTAACTTCTTATACACCCATCAAAGTGTCCAACTGCTGGGCAAATAGCCTTGGACCGCCATGCATCTCTGTCTTGTGTTTTAATATTATGTTATGTTTCGGGTCTGCACAAGCGCTGTCGAATACATCTAGGTCGCCCCACCAAAATCATTTGGGTCTTGCTTTTTTTCGTTGAACTCATAAGGCATCTAAATAGTAAGTGAGCCCACATTTATGGGTGCTTAGGCATAGGGTACACAAGGCTAGACACGTCTGCCGCACATGGGCAAGTGGCAACCTGTGGCCCAATTCTCGTATTTTTATATGACATTGATAATTATTATACATATTTTGAATGGACTCTAAAGCGGTATTCTGATAACCTAATGTCATTATCGTATAATTTGAAATAAACAGTTCGTCGTTGATACATACTTTGACACTTGTTTCAGTTTACGATCTTGTTACGATTTCATTCAATTATAGAAGAATACGATTTTTGTGACCTAAATATGACACTGACATAATTATATATATACACGCTGATTTTTTATTGGTTTAGGAAAAGAAAACCTCACGTTGGAAAAAATATCTGCTATTCACATTCAAAATCAAAATTTACCTACCACGTAAAATAAAAAAGTTATAAACGTCAATAACTCTAGATAATACGTAGTAACGCACGACTCGATCGAGCGCGTTGGCGCGCTGTACGTAAAACAGCAGTTGATGTCACGCGGCGAGGTCAACAGCTGTTTTAGGTACCTACAGCTCGTGTAACAGTAGGTAACTACCTACACATAAAACACGTATCAGTCAGCACAGCACTAAGAAGTACGGATGGATAGTGATACCTAATTTACGTACTTACAAAACACAAATTAATTACGTTGACATCTTCAATAATTTTAAGCACATAACAATGATTAAAATAATAAACACATGTAACTAAATAGCTGTACCTATTCCTTCGTAAGTCGACAGAAATAAGCTGTGGGTTCCCGCAATCATAATAAACTAGTAGAAGAAAGAACGAAGAACTTATTATTAGTTACGTATTAGCCGTAGGTACATAGGAATTTAGGTAGTTACTTATTACTGGCGTGTTTAAAACATGTTATCAACGTAGGTATTCACAACAATCAATAAATCAAATCATTTACCTTTACAGTCTTCTGCTTACATCACAATCAATTTACACATTTTGCACTCGGAGACGGAGTACCTACAGCGCATGTTTCTCGCGTTCTCACGACTCCGTTTCTTCTTTGTACACAAATCTTATAACCTCGATCCACTAATAAAACCCTATGGAGTCAGGTCAGGTGGCGGCCTATCAATCCACTAGCAAACACATCAGTATTGTAAGGATCCACGATTGTAGTTTAATTACGTAAAACGGACACAGAGTGACGGGAGCGTGATATACGACTGTCCCATTGACCTAATTTCTTAAAGGCCTTGCCACACGGCACAATTTTACGTCCAACTTGAAGGCCTTGCCACACGGCACAATTTTACGTCCAACTTGACTAAATCACTTGATGAAATCGTGACGTGTAGATGCCAGTCGTCCAACTCAAGTTCATCGGGTGGGCGGTAACACCAGATTTTAACCAATCGGGGTGGACGGAATGAAAATAAGTGATTTGATTGTGTCGTGTAGACGGGCAAAGCCAATTCGATTGAAAATTTGATCAGTGGTAAAATTGTGCCGTGTGGCAAGGCCTTAACTAAATCATTTGATAAAATCGTGACGTGTAGACGCCAGTCGTCCAACTCAAGTTCATCGGGTGGGCGGTACCACCAGATTTTAACCAATCGGGTGGACGGAATGCAAATCAGTGATTTGATTGTGTCGTGTAGACGGGCAAAGCCAATTCGATTGAAAATTTGATCAGTGGTAAAATTGTATCGTGTGGCAAGGCTTTAAGACTGAAGGTCAACTTGCGCCCGCGCCGCACGGCCGCACCCCGCCGCGCCCTCGCCTCCTGCTGACGCCCTGCAGTGGAGGGTGGCGCGCGCTCATGGCGGGGAGCGGGGAGGGCGGGAATCACACACAGTTCAATGACTAATGCCAGTGTGTGTGACACGATCGCTCGTACTTCGCCAGTGTGCGGCAAAGTGATACTTCGTGTTCTCGTACTATTAAATTAATTAATTTCTCAAGATTTTTGTAGCTTATATTTCAAATATTATTAGCTGGTTAGGTTCTATTAACGATAAGTAATAAGATGGCTTTCGCTCCAAAACCAATAAAAAATCAGCGTGTATATATATAAATTGAAACTGTATTTATTTAGGAGAATAGGGCCCCTGGTTTCACTTCAGTCACAGATAAGACAATACCATTCAGTCTAGCTCACTTTATACCAAGTCGCTAGCAATTACAAACGAATAAAGCATTTCGGTATTTTACAGTGCCTTCTTAGATATTTTACTTACTAGCGTCTAGTATAGTATCTATTCATCTATCTACGGCTATACATAATTATAAAATGAAGTTCCCCGGCCCGGTATGTCTGTTTAAACCGCGGCCGAAGCTGAATTCATTAGAATATTTCTATATCTATTCTATTTTAAAGTTATTAACGTGACCAGGTTTTTAAAGTGTGCTATTATAATTATTAAGCCAATAAGGATTTAATTGTAAATATTTTAATAAAGAATGTACATTAAAATCCAAGATAATGTAGGCTTGGATTCTTCAATAAAAATATATATTAAATACATTAAAATATTTGCAAGTACATTTTACTAGTTATATAAATAAGTGTTACGATTATTACTTTCCATCAAATTAGAGTTTCAGTATTCGAGTTCTTTTTTTTTTTTTTTTTTTTTTTTGTGTCGGGTTGGAAAATCCTCATGGAGTCCCTCCGCCCCGGGGGAAGGACGAAGGGGACTGTCAGACTCTTACTGACTAAAAACCAACCCGTTTTCCTCATGTACCCGTGTGTCGGAGGGTAGGGATTCGCATAAGCATTCATCGCTACCCCCCGACGGGTATTGGCCCGCCAGATGGTCAGGCGGGCCCCGAACAAAACCCCCTTGGCGGCGGATTAAGGTGTTGGGCTCCGCCGCCAAAACACTCAACGGCCGCAGAGGATAGGGAGGACGGCAACGCAACACCGCATCTCCTCTTCCTCTGCGGCCCCACCGCGACGCATCGAATGGTGCGCCCCCATTTGGTCGCGGGAGATAGGGCGCGCGGCAACGCAACACCGACACGCCTCTCCTCCCGCGACCGCACCCGACTGCGAGGGACAGACAGAACTGTCCCCCGCACCCGCACCGTTGGACGCATCCTGCGCAGGCCCCTCCAAGCCCACGCGGAGCGTCCCCTCCCGGATCCCTCTTAGCTTCACCGCGGATGCCCAATCCACGGTTACTGAGCCCCCCCACCACGACAAGGTGGAGATCCTACGGGGGGGTGTATTCGAGTTCTAATATTTTGCCACAGTGATCTTGGCAAGTATATTTAAGGTGAAAGATAAATATTTGCATGCTTTCACTAATATTACCTAATACCAGGATACTTAGATGGTTTATATTTTTGGAATCATACTTGGAAGTATTCTAAAATCTGTATTCTTTTGCCATAATATTTTTATACAGAATACTACGCTTGTTGGGTTTTAGCATTACAATTGCTACAGAATAAAGTCTTTTTCTTGCGCTACGTTACCGAAAAATGTCTGGCAACAAAACATAAAGTATATTGCGCGTTCATAGACTTGGAAAAGGCTTATGATTGGGTAAATAGAAAAGAACTATGGAAAGTGCTATCTATAGATGGGATGGACAACTTTATAATAAGGGCTCTAAAATCTCTTTATAGGGATTCTAGGGCCTGTGTCCGGATTAATGGTGCCTAGACGGACTAGTTTGACATCTCTAAAGGTGACAGACAGGGGTGTGCAGCCTCACCCTAGTTGTTCAACTTATTCATGGATAGCGAATGGAGCGCTGCATGCCTTTATGAACGGCCAAACTGTGCCTAAAAAGGCGCGACTGGCGGTTCATAATGGAGTGCTGGTGCCCACCTTGATGTATGGAAGTGAGTGTTGGGTATGGCAGAAAAGGCACGAAAGCAGAATTAACGCAGTTGAGATGCGATCACTGCGTAGTATATTGTGTGGGGTGAGACTGATTGATAGAATTCTGGATGCAGTAATACGAGAGCGATGTGGCCTGAAAGAAGGTGTCGTGACAAGAATTGAGAAAGGAATGCTGAAATGGCTTGGACACGTGGAGCGAATGAGTGAAGAAAGATTGCCGAATCAAATACATATATATGGCAGAGGTGTGAGGGCAAGCCAGTTGTGGCAAACCTCGTAAGACGTTCGTCGACCAAATTGGGGACGTCTTGCAAAACGGCAAAGTCTGAAGCACCCGTAACCGGCGAGCATGTATGAAACGTGTAATGAATGTAGAGGAAGCGCGTGAGGTCTGCAAGGATAGAAGCAAGTGGCTGTTGTCTCTGCCTACCCCGACGGGAAAAAGGCGTGAGCATATGTATGTATGTGTATTGATACAATCGAGTATGCAGATTGCCATTGGAATGTATTCTGATATTTACATATAACAAATGCGTATCATTATAACCATCATCTTAAACAAAGAATTGTAATATTGGTACTTATTGCAACCGCTGCTACTTATGTTTCTAGCTAGCAAAGCAGACAAATAGGACGGTTAATATTGTTTCTACTAATTTAGTACAATAGCAATAAGTGTTCAATGTTACTGGTAACATTAAAAATGACGTCTACAGTTGGTGTACTATCTGTGTGTGCACTAAAGCAGTGTTTTAAAAATCCGAACAATTTCGGAAGCTAAGCAAAGCTCTGTCTATCCCTTTTTCACTCATATAAAATAGCAGTGATTAGAAGAAGATACTGTTCCTATTTATTTTATCTTTTATCGACTGATAACGCTATGTCACTAACTATGTATCAAAATATTATTGATGTTTGATTATTCTGTCTCATTATCAAAGAGTATACAAATACTACGTAAGAAGAGGCGGATGTGCCATAGATCATGCGAGACTTTCAGCTTTGTATGAAACGTGCAGGGAGAACTCGTACCATCATAGAGATACTAATTGACATCGTTTTTATGTTGTCAGCATTGTCATATTTGTCAATATAGGGATGTACCCTCTAGTGATTAACGAAATATCGATGTCGATAATATTCGGTAAGAAAAAATTATAATTATGTTTCGACTAGAATTATACTTTTCCAACACAAATAAAAGATGTATTTAATATTTATGTGTTAATTCAAACAAATTAGCCTATTCTATAAATCTATTCTAGATTAGCGAAGAAAAATACGCAGAACTAAAATATATATGTATGTACATGTAATGGAAAGGTTTTCAACATTTCTTCTGTAATAGGATTTAAAGAAATGTCTATAGATACAAGGCACAGCTGTTTTTCTGACTTGAGTTCCCTTTTTTTTAAATCTTTCGGCTTAAAACGCTTGCCACACACATAGTTCAACTGATGTAATTTTTCAATGGGCACATAAATCAAGTCTTGGTTTCCAGTTGCAGCTACCCATTTTTACATCTAAAAAGAAAAAAAAGAAAAGAATTTTTAGTCCTTGTGCCAATTTCTAATAACGGATTATCGATAACTGACAGGCAGCACTATTGTTTACCTACAAAGTACTAGGATATGAAACTTTAGAATATTTCCTTATTTTTTATGCTTCATTGAAATATATCACATTATAAATATTCATTGATCTTTATCTAGGGACATTTTGCCATAAATACCTACCCTTTTTTCATTGCTTGACCGGCATGTTGTTGTATGCCATATTTCGCAAGTTATTTTGCTTGTTTTCATTGCGCTCCTTTCAATGCTAATCAAATAAATATAGTGACACTAACACTAGAAGTGTAAAATCACATTTATTTGGTATACACAAAGCACTTTTACAGTATGTTTTTTACGTTTTATAAACAAACTACATAACGCGGCAAAGTTCAATCTGGATAATAATGTGACAGTTGTGACATTTGACACTATTGACAGCCAAGGCGGTGATGTACGTATAACCCGTCTAACTTTGAAAGAATACTGTTCCAAGGGTACATAGTGAAGGATGCTATCTTCACGTTTTATACATATTATAGTAGCCATTAAAAAGATAGCACGTTTCATACATTCGGTTTTTTCTTAGGAACTTGCGCCAGGCTGCTCATTATTACCGTAAATTTTCGTTTACCGCCCTCAAAACAATGTCGAATGCTTCAACTCATCAAATACCGGGCTTAAAACAGAAGAAAGTGTTCAAAATTATTGTTTTAGGTGATTCTGGTGTAGGTAAAACGTGTCTAACTTATCGCTTCTGTGAAGGGCAATTTTTAGATAAATCAGAGGCTACTATAGGCGTCGATTTTAGAGAAAGGAATATAAAGATTGGCCATGAAGATATAAAGGTAACTATAACATTTCTAATATATCAATTGACCTGGATTTTAATGTTCATTTCATGCAAAGTGATCATATAGATCTAGTCAGGGTTTCTCTTTTGTAAAACATATTGTGCCGATGACTGCATTGTGCATATAAACAAAAACCTTATCAGTAATTAAACAATTATTTCTTATTCATTTCCTATTATTGTTATTATATTATGTTACAGATAATATGCCATTTGCCGGTTGCATTGTTTTGTGTGCAGTTTATTTGTTTGTAAATATTATTGTTTCTGTGATATGAACTGGCAATAAGAACATGTTCTTATTGTATTTATGCAGTCTGGTGCTAACAGCAACAGTACCTATTAATAATTTAATAATAGTCAGCAACCATAGTTCTAATCCTGGGTAAATGTTGACTAAAATACAAATTTTTGAACCTGGTAACCTTGGTATTAAATAAAGATAATAAAATTGTTATCCTATGACTCAGGTCCAACAAAACAGGCTAATAATGTTAGAGGTTTATTTTTATTGCAGATTTTCTATGTACCTCTAAGTATAATGATTTTCAATTTTTTTTTTTATGAGCCTGTAACATCGCACTGCAGAGCAAAGGCCTCCCCGCTCTTCTTCCACAAGTCCGTATCTTCTCCCTCCTGGAACCAATCCTTTTTGAAGGAGTCTAGTTCTTCCCGTCATCGCCGTCTCAGCCTGCCGGGATGTTGTCTGCCGTTTGAGGGAATAATTTACATAGCCATTATTATCATTTACAATACCCAAAAGTCTAAAGAATTAGAAATCTGGTAAAAGTTTGTGTTTCAGAGTTATTATTCCTAGTTACTTGATGACAGCATTGTCTGTTCATTCATTTGTATGTCAGACATTCACATCATCAGCCTTTAACAGTCCTTTGCTGGACTAGGCTTCTCCTTTGAAAGGAGGAATTGGCCTACTATACCATGCTGGCGAAACGGGTAGGTATAGTGTTGTATCAAGTTTTCCTTCTCTTACAGTGGTGTTCTCTGCATAATTTGCTACCTCTGTCGGCTCTTACGACACCCATGGGATGATATGGGGTGGTGACATTCCGTATTCTTAATCCGTCACTACATGGACGTGTCAGACTCTCTGTCAGACATTGCCTGCTAGTAATTGGGATAATTACCCTGAAATCTTAACCAGATTGATACTGGCAAAATAAATATTCTCCCTGTCATTTATCCAGTTTAGATGCAGATATACTAACTATATCAAATTCAGACGAATCTTTCAAGCTCAAAGAAAATTGAGTAGGTACATTGATTAAGTTATTAATTTCTTGTTCCACTTTTGTGCACGGTTTCGTCCGAGTTTGTGTCGGTTATTGAGACGAAAGGTAGCTTGTTTATTATTCTTATGCATTGATCTGTATAACAACTGGATTAGCAAAGAGCACATAGATTTGTTGCCATGTGTTATAGGTTCATGGACCTATTACCTCGAGCTCAGATATTTACATAGAGGCGCATTTCTTATGGGCGCTCTGAAGACAAACTTTCTGTGACCCAAATTGCCGCTTGGCGGCGTGGCAGTCGCGCTGTGACAGCTGTCTCTACGAGAGCAAGAGAGACGAACGTTCCTCCTGTGTACCTTAACTACGAGAGCAAGAGAGAACGACGCCAGCGCCGCCAACGGCGCCAATTATGAACCAAACTGGAGACAGTCTCCACTTGGAATCGGCACACGAAATCCTTAAGAACTGCGCTTCTATGTAAATCTGTATTCATTGATATTGGTTTCAAAGCTACGTCGTCTATCTCGGCTGGTTGCCACGCTATTTCGAACGTCAATTGTAGGAGGAGTTTGTTACTCTAGTAGTTATGTTATCTCAATTTTCTTATGTATAAGCTATATTACTGCAAAGTGGTCATGGTTGATTGTTATTCTAAGTCAGGAACTGGGACCGACGGCATTACGTGCCGTGCCTCCGAAGTACGATAGCGCACTGTTATAAATGTCAGACTATTCACTAAAACCACCGCGGTGTCCTCGACTTCCCATGACGACGGGGCCGCGCGAATTGTGGTCAGTACACTTTACTGCGACCCAGCTGAAATTAGCCCATCGTTTAGCGCTGGCGTCTGCGACCCACGACTGAGAATACATTACCTCGATTGTTTCATCCGTTTATTGTATTGTAGTCATAATGTTGCCTGTACAATATTTTTATTTCCAGCTTCAACTATGGGACACCGCGGGACAGGAGAGGTTCCGCAAATCTATGGTGCAACACTACTACAGGAATGTTCACGCAGTGGTCATCGTGTATGATGTCACGAAACCTGAAACGTTTCATGTAAGTCTATAATTTAATTAATATACCGAAATAGTCCCACTATTCAATAACTCGTCATTTTATTGATATAGGAAACGTCTGGATACTAGCAACGGATCATGGTTGAAAGACAGATGTACCTACTTGAACAAATGCAGCAATTTATGCATACCTATTCACAACCTTTTTCTTTTTACCCGACTGCGCGACGCAAAGGAGGGTAATGTGTTTATCAGTCTATGTATGTATGTTTGTTTCTATGTGGTGTTCTAGAGACCAAATACGTAGGCTGATTTTGATGATTCTTACGTCAATCGATTCGTCTTGACCTTGCGAGTGTCAATAAAGACATGACAGTAATCAAAATTCACCGCAGCGACAACCAGACGCCATATTGTCAAAGTGAAAAAAAAGTCGATGAACTATGTCAAGTCGTTGAATAGGTATTTTAAAATCATCTTTAGGTTCATTTTATCATTTTTCATTTTAAATAATAGTTTAGGATATATAACGATTTAAAATTGCTTAAAAACAAAACATTAACTCTCGCAAATTTTCTTACTTATTGATTTAAGTTTTTATTTCAAGTATAAACGATATACAAACACTAGATAGCGAAATTTACCATCTTATAACGAAGTCAATGAATCGTAACTAAAAAGTATAAAATAAAAAAAAAATTAAAGAAAAACAAAAAACCCGACTGCGTAAAAACTAATTTAAAAAAAATACCCATTCAAATTTTCCCAACGGGCCTCGACTGTGAGTCGTTCTGTTCTGCATATTACTTAACAGAATTCTAAACTACTGGGCTTGTTTCTTTCTTTTTAGTTTTTATTTAAGTTAATTTTTTCACGTATTTTTTAAAATTAGTTTTTACGCAGTCGGGTTTTTTGTTTTTCTTTAAATATTTTTTTTTTGTTTAGTCACATACTTACCGACATATTCTTGTATAACTGCATACCTAGGTTGAGCAGCAGTGGCTATGGGAGACAAATTGACGAGATTTGATACTTGCAAAGTCCCGGAGAAAATTAAATACCGTCCCTAGAATCACAGACCGCGGGCAGCTTAAAATTATTATAAAATGAAGTCCTGCGACGTCCTGTCCGGATGAATTTTTGTACGGTTTTCACTAAAATATAGCGTGGTTCCTGGAGAAGGTTAAGGTACCTATATAATTCACGCGAGCTATGACTAGTACCGATATAATTCTTACTAAAAAGACCATCATCATCGACATCATCCTCCTAGCGTTATCCCATTTAGAACTCGAGGTCCGCTTTCTAGTCTAATCGGATTTGTCTGAATATTAGCTTTGCCACTGAGCGACTACCTGTCTAACCTCCGCAACTCAAAGGTATAGTTATATTCCTTACTAAAAGAACCATGAAAACCTAAAAAATACTGTTTTTACTTGTAGTAATAAGTAGGTACTTTGTGAATTCCAGTCGATAGCCAGCTGGATGCAGGAGGTGGAGTCTCACGGGCTGATGCGTGCACCGCGAGTGCTGGTCGGCAACAAGTGCGACTGCGGTACGCCCGAGTCACGACTCGCCACCACATACGCGCAGCGACTAGCTGACAAGTACGGCATGCCGGTACGTTATTTGTATTCCCGAAGGGGTAGGCAGAACTGTTATATTACACCCACGTTTCGCCTTGTTATGAATTCTTAGGTTCCACGTAAAAGGGGGCGACCCAACAGTGTTACTGAGAATTCGGAATAACTTGGTAACCCTTTTGCCCGACCTAGGTATCGAAACCGGGGCCAGGATCAGCAGACACATACGAAATCTAGTAAAGGACGATGGCAGACTAGCAGTCGAGTAGATTTAAATGTGCTATAAATGTAATTGCAGTTGTTCGAGACGTCTGCGCTGCTGGACTCAGAGTGCGACAACGTGGAGTCGATATTCATGACGTTGGCGCACAAGCTCTACTCCAAACAGCCGCTCAGGGTTATAAGTATTGAGGTAAGGTAAACTAGTATTCGATTTACTATCAGTCTTTTTAGGGTTCCGTAAGGTAAAAAACGGGACCCTATTACTAAGCCTCCGTTGCCTGTCTGTCTGTCTGTCTGTCCGTCTATCCGTCTGTCTGTCACCAGGCTGTATCTCATAAACCGTGATAGCTAGAAAGCTGAAATTTTCACAAATTATGTATTTCGGTTGCCGCTATAACAACAAATACTAAAAATAAAAAAAATGAAAATATTAAGGGGGGGTCCCATACAAAAACCGTGTTTTTTTTTCGTATTTATTGCTCTGAATTTCTAACTGTAACAGGTAGACGCTTCAAATTTTTACAGAATATGTAGTTGTATATTACCTTTCAAAATAAATAATTAAATAAAAAAAGTAAATAATATAGGCGGGCTCCCATACAACAAACGTAATTTTTAAGCAATTTTTTACTCGATCTTAATAAACAGGTAGAAACTTATAAAGTATTTAAGTATACATACAACGAACGTGATTTTCGTTTATAGATGATGGTACGAAATAGTCCCACTATTCAATAACTCGTCATTTTATTGATATAGGAAACGTCTGGATACTAGCAACGGATCATGGTTGAAAGACAGATGTACCTACTTGAACAAATGCAGCAATTTATGCATACCTATTACGTGAAAAAATTAACTTAAATAAAAACTAAAAAGAAAGAAACAAGCCCAGTAGTTTAGAATTCTGTTAAGTAATATGCAGAACAGAACGACTCACAGTCGAGGCCCGTTGGGAAAATTTGAATGGGTATTTTTTTAAAATTAGTTTTTACGCAGTCGGGTTTTTTGTTTTTCTTTAATTTTTTTTTTATTTTATACTTTTTAGTTACGATTCATTGACTTCGTTATAAGATGGTAAATTTCGCTATCTAGTGTTTGTATATCGTTTATACTTGAAATAAAAACTTAAATCAATAAGTAAGAAAATTTGCGAGAGTTAATGTTTTGTTTTTAAGCAATTTTAAATCGTTATATATCCTAAACTATTATTTAAAATGAAAAATGATAAAATGAACCTAAAGATGATTTTAAAATACCTATTCAACGACTTGACATAGTTCATCGACTTTTTTTTCACTTTGACAATATGGCGTCTGGTTGTCGCTGCGGTGAATTTTGATTACTGTCATGTCTTTATTGACACTCGCAAGGTTAAGACGAATCGATTCCTTCGTGCGCGAGTCCGACTCGCACTTGCCCAGTTTTATTTCGATTGCTTATAGCACCGGAGTGCTATCTCAACTCTTTAGTTCCATTTCTTAAACTTGCAGGAAGCTTCAATTTAGATGGTCATGACTAGGGTTTGGGAAGTCTCGACAACCAAAGACCCGAGACAACCAAATTTTCAAAATGTACCGGGACTTCGAGACACGAGACGTTCCCGGACCCAAACACTAGTCATGACTGAATTATTTTCTTTATTTTTTAAATAGGCCTACACTCCAGCCGCTGGACAAAGACCTACTCCTAATATTTCCATACATGTTTATCTCAAGCTCAATAGTAGGGGAGCTCAAGAAGGGATTTCGGGATTTCTTTAGCTATTCATAGCAGATTGATAGCATTTCTTTAGTCCTACGTATTTTTAATAAAGTAGGAATGTTAATCTGGTCGTTTTGCATAATGGAGGTAAGATTTCAAAATGCAAAAAAAAAGAAAATTAATCGAGCGTGTCAGATTTTCTAAAGGGATGTTAAGTGAACATAAAAAAGGCTGTCATTGAAGAATCTGACCATTTAGGTGTCACGCAAACTCGTGGCCATTATTAGAAAGTTGCAAATGTCAATTACTGAATTCGCCGTTCGCCGTTTTGAAATACTCAAGCGCGTCAGATTAAGATATAATATATACTTTATCATAACGTCCTAGACGTGCTTTCTCATAATCTGAAGATTATCTGGAAGGATTAAGGCAACAGCTCTTTTTAAAAATTTTGAAAGTCGGTAGTCGCTCCTCCCACAGATGAAAAATTATACATTATTTACTTTTTTATCTTTTTATCATCTAAGATTTGCAACCCAATAGGTCTCAAAGTCTCAAAGATGCTCGAGTAAATCCCAATTTAGCATCGTGGGCTCTTCTACTACAAGTCAGCCCCTGTGGCAGGCGTCTACGTCATCTCACTGCCACTTTCTGGGCTGACCTTGTCATTGTCATCCATCTTCTAGCACCTACAAGTTTGAGATTCTTTTCCACGAGTATTTTTTTTAATTAAAACTTGATTTTGTACTAATATGAAGGCTTCAAGAAATCTTTTAATAAATAGAGTGCAAAGGGTGGCATTATCGCTTTCAGCGATTTCTACCATCAACGTATAGGTATCTACGCTTCTAAGTGCACTTTATTTTATATTTTCCAGGGTGAACACGGCCCGGGTGTGGTAACCCTGCCGCGACAGAAGCGCCCCACCCCGACCACATCCAACGACAGCTGCCTTTGCAGCTAAATGTTACATAGTACCTTGGTATAGTACCTGGTACACCACATTCCGTCTATACTCCATGACAGCAACCCCACCATGGAAACTAAGACACGGTGACACACAAGATTATTTCCAGTTGGTATGAATTGACCTGTTTTAAGCGACTTCAAAAAGAAAGTTCTATCTCTTTCTATTACAACACAGATCTGGCGAGTTATCAATAAACTATCTCTTTCTATGACAAGACAACACAGATCTGGCGCGTATTTTGCGAGTACCCCAAAACATTAAATCACTTTTTTTTTGCTTTCTCATAAAAACAAATTAGGTCTACCTATATTGCAGGCAATTTTGGTAAACTTAATTATAAATTACAATTATGTAGTCTTTATTATAGTGTGTAATATCTTTGAGAAAAATATGCTCGCCTTTTTCAACCGGCCTGTGTTTATATGATGGCTGGTATACATACTTACCAAGGCAGGTCAATTGATACTGGTGATCTTTATGTGTCGAGGCGTATTGAGCCGCAGTCCTGATTACAGCGGTGAGTGAGGCAGAAGCAGAAGCGACAGCGGTGCGGTAAGCGGTGACAGCTGGTTTGCCGCTTCTACACCGCTAGTGGTGATTTTGAAGACGACTTCATAAAAATTAAAGTGTATTGAATTATATACTCGTCGTCAACCGCTGCTATCCCGCTTGCCGCTTTCAACGGAACCGCGGCCTAAGGGTAGGTTCACACTGTGGGCTAAACTTACCAAATAAAATAACTGAACCAAGTTAGAACCTAATAGGAAAACTATGTAAAATAGTAGCTACTTAAACTATCTGAAACGGAGTTAGCACGCAGTGTGACCTAAGTTAAATTTACATTACTTCCTAAACATTTTAAGAGTTGTGAAGTGTGGCCACTTAATTATTTATCTTTACATTTATGATTATAAAATAAACTACAAATTCTTATTGAAATTATTTGATAACTAGTAGGTATACATGATGCTTATTAGTTTTCAGATATTTTTTTATAATTATGTAATAAACAATTCCATTGTAAGCAACAGTTAAACACAGCACTAAGAGGCTGTGACGTAGCACTTTAGTTCGGGATAAGAAGAGTACATACTTATCTTAGCAAGTCAGTCAGTCAGTCAAGGAAATTGTATAGATTATAGTCCCAAATTAGATACAAGACAAAAATATGATACCGTTTTTGTAATAGACTGAGAAACATACTAGAAAGTAAAACATAATTATTCTTAGTACTAGTTGAGAATAATTTCACACAGTTATACCCAGGGTTCGAGGATATATATCAATGGATATATATCAAGATATATATCCGATATATATCAACCTCGATTCGACGATATATGTATATCAAATGTTTTTTGTGATATATTGCAATACAAAAATGGTTTAAAAATAATATTATTTTTGCGCTTGTTACTGAATTTCTACTTCCCAAATGTAGATGGCGTGGGAGTAGGAGTTAAAACATACTCCCTAATGGTAAGTTCTAATCTAAAAATGGCAACAGTTCTGCTGGTATTAATGGCGTCAGTCCGTCAGTGGTGTCAGAAAAAAATCGTTACGAAAAACTAAGTACTCAAATGAATAAAACATTAAAAACATTTCAGTTTTTTATTTTTTGATCATTTTAGTATGTTTATGAAACACATGCAAATAGTATTCATAAATAATACAATGAAATAATAATATGACTTTCATACATAATTGATATATGTATATCAAATTTGATATATATCGTAAATATCCGATATTTTGATATTTATAATAAATATCGGATATTTTCGAACCCTGGTTATACCTAGCCAAGTAGGATTATGGTTAGAAAGTATTAGTTTTCTTTTAAAAGTTTATTACAATTTTAATCATTTTAACTTTAAAGAGGGTATAATAACACCTATACAATACTGATTTTGCATGTTATTGCAGTGTTTTATTTTCCTTTATATAAACAATTATCAAGGTCTCGCTTGATAGCTTTTGGATCCACTACGATTTAAACTTTAAACCTAACAAGCAAGTTAATTATTTGGAATTAAAAGCACAATGGTGACGAATTTAAGTAATTGGCAAATTGTAATAAAATCCTCGACTTCCAAAAATATAATGTAGCTTAAATTTATCTTTATGTTTCTGTGTGTGTAATTTTAAAATATGGTCCAATATTCTTATAAAATGCTTTGTTGCTTTTTAATTAGACTTGGGTATATTTTTGCACACATGGCAGGGCACAAATTACTCTTCATTAGCTGTCTACCCCAACGAATCAGTTTGTTCATTTGTGCCCTAGTAGCTGCAACACATTTCAGACATCCAAATAAATTCATATCTACTTGCATATGTTAAAAAATGTATAAAAATAGCAATGCTCATTTATACTGCTTGAATAAAAGTAACATTTGGAACATAACACTTATTGTGAATACCATTCAAAACATTCTAATATGGATTAAGATATTTGAACAAATTGATAGACTTAATGGGCTGTGCGATCTGTTTTGTCCGATTTAATAAACCAATGGGTCTGAAAACCTTGCCAATATTTTGATATTTAAAGGTAGTCAAAATTATTCGTCAACCAATTTATAATATAAATAGATATAGTGGGTACTTATCCTATTATTCTATAAGTCCTCTTAGTAAGGATAACATTTTTAACTTTATGTATTTTGTAGATATACAGTTCTATGTATTTTGTTTGCCTTTTACCAAACAGGCAGCTTTTTATTACAATGTCAACTAAAGCCGGTGTCAAAACTATTTAAAATTAAGTATTTGTAATATGTTTCTAGCATATATTTCGAAAATCGATGTGTTCCTGTTTATTAAAATATTTGGTTAAAATTTTCTGTGATACGTACATGCTGACTATGTCAAAGAATTTTTTTTGGGCTTGACACTAGTCTACTCGAAGGGCACTATCTATTCAAAACTTCCTACTTAAAATTTGTAATCAGGGCACCGACTTCGAGATCTCATTATCTTTCACCACTGTTCAGTAGTCAAAGTTGCTGCAATATGCCAATCCTGGCCTCTTTGGGGAAAATATGGTGAGCATTTATGTCTATATCATTATTTACATTAGGCATAATTTTTTTACACAAGTATATTTTAATATTGTGTATTCGGCTATCTATTAGTTCCAGATAATGTATAATAATTGTTTTGTGAATAAATGTCTAAACCAAAGCAATTAAAGTGCGCTTTTATACAAACGAAGTCATTAGTTTGTGTGAATCCGTTTCATACAGTATATATAGTTATAATTATATACATAATTTGTATGTGCGAATGAGTGCGATTTGCTTTTTTATAGTACATTTATATCGTGGCATTCTGTTTGTAGTATAATTTGTATGAAGTGAATATTGGAATAAGTTTTAATTTATAAAATCTATTTGTTATGACCACGATAAAATATCATGTATCTAATATAAATATTTTTGAAGAGATATTCACAAATGTTGTATATGGCGTTAGTATTTGGCGAGATAGTAAATTATTTTTTAATACTGAAGAATATTCATGATTATTAGGTAATTAATTATACACATTCCAGAAACTATAAATACTTACCTGCATGTAAAATACTAACTGGTTATTCTTACCAAGCATGTTAGATACGTTATGTGGTCATTACGAATTAATACCTGTCTTTTATTCATCTGGCGATGATTATGTAATTAAACCTACATACCGTGGGTTCGATTCCCACATGCATTACATAATTTGTCTATATCTATAGCATATAACGATTAAGCATCGCGATTTCAATGTTAGCAAAACTCCCCGCGATACAGGTATTATTCCTCGTACGGGGATGTTCATTTAAAGTAATAATGTAATTAAATAAAAAATAATGGAAGTTTATATAAATTTGAAGATTGTGTGAAATATACGTGTAATATTTACTTAATTTATTTTTGTATAAGATTAGTGTGTTAAGGATTGTACGTGGAATCATTGAGATTATAAATCACTTTACGTTGTTAAACATTTGTGTTTTATTTTCATTTCACATACCCATATAATTTACTATGTACCGTCAGCAACGAGAGCTTCGCACTTCAATATCTTTGCTGGGTCTTTTATGAATTAAAACGTTTTAATCATTATTGTTAGTTTATAAATTATCTGTAATCTAGGTAGCTGTACGTTTTTTGTCTAGAAATCCTGCTGGATATTGAAAATAACAATCATTTGGGACAGTAAAACCATTCAAATTATGCTAATGTGTCTGCTTATGTTGCTGACTGTACTAAATATTTATATGAATAACTGAATAAATATTTATGTTACTTGATGTGCTAATTGGTTTTGACATAGGCAGTTTTATAATTGTTAGTAATTTATTTTAAAACAACGTTATAGAAATGTATATTAGTAAAATAATTGTCTAGCCAAAGCACAAAAAGAGAACTATGACCCCGACGTGATTTGAACACGCAACCTTCTGATCTGGAGTCAGACGCGCTACCGTTGCGCCACGGAGTCGATACTGTAGTAGGTGAAATTACATATCCATTCATAGTCGTTACTGACATAAACTTGCGGTAGGCCATAATATTACAATTATATATAGCAACTGTGCATATCTCATACGTCATATCACAAGTAGGTATTCTATTGTATGGAGGCCTTTTTGTGGTCTTCTGTCTAGTATCTCGATGATTACTGCTTTATAATATTCATTCTAAAAACATATATTTTATTATTACCTATTTGTTATAGTGCTGTAACAACCCTCTGCCAGGAATAATGACTGCTCTATAGAAGTCATCAGGTTGGTCCCATGTCAGTTTTCATTTTGATACAGATTTTTTAAATTAGGTAACTATGTAGGTACCTACTTAGGTACTTTTTGAAACCTATTATGAAATAATCATTCAAACCAATACATTTTTTTATGCGGTGGTGAATAGTTTAATACGTAGGCAGGACTCGTGTATTAAGGAAAATTTATCCTAATAGATAAACCTCCAGTTGTGTCAGTTCAGATAACACAAGGTCACTACATGATTATAAACGAATGTACAATAACAGTCACATTCCACACATTCGATTGTTCCTACATTTGTATCGATTTTAGGTAGATCAATTTGTTAGCGCACGACTTTGACAATTTATTTGCGTTTTGAATTCTTAAGTACATACCTACATCCACTACTACTTATAACGCCACTACCTATCTATTTAAAAGGTTATACATTTTGTGTGCCTTTCATTAGGTACCAACTTAGTTAAAATAGAACACGCATTTTTTACACCAATAATATTCGTGGTCTGAAACCTTTTTATTACTCCACCATATGCCCAATTTGTGCAATAGTTCTTGTCCGAGTTTGGCTGACCTGCAAGTCAAGACCACCAGGGGGCACATTTAGAAAAATGTGTGGACATCATATGGACATTGTTTACATAGAGAAAAAAATCCTAACTCCATTAAAACTTGAACTAGACCCCCAGAACGAGAATCTCTGTTCACTGCATGCCTGTCAGTCAGTTGGGCGTCGTCATACCAGCTACTAAGGTTGCGCGTAGTTCGCTGATATATTAAAATGTACTCTCTGTGGTTCGCTGTTACGACTAGAGCTCTGCGAGGCTATGACGAGTTGCCAACGTATGCTGTCCAATCCATTTTATAAATGAGAAAGTGCTTCTTTGATCTTCTTTCATGCTAAAACTAGTGAAAGGATTTTGATGAAATCTTGCAGTAAACCTATACAGCTTATACTTACCTATTTACCTATGAATAACACCTAGGCTACCTTTTGTCGACACCCGTTACCACGGCGGGTGAGACCTAGAGAATCGAAATGGTACAACATACTTTAGGTATCCACACAGTGCTCTCGCAATGAGCCTTTCATTCGGTTTTTGTTTTGTTTACACATACTTATTATTTTAATTTATATGTATAACTACATCATATTATTTTAATTCATATAACTTGTTTACTTTTATTTTAATTATTTGACTAATGCTATGATAATAATTAAAATAAAAGTAAACAAGTTATATGAATTAAAATAATATGATGTAGTTATACATATAAATTAAAATAATAAGTATGTGTAAACAAAACAAAAACCGAATGAAAGGCTCATTGCGAGAGCACTGTGTGGATACCTAAAGTATGTTGTACCATTTCGATTCTCTAGGTCTCACCCGCCGTGGTAACGGGTGTCGACAAAAGGTAGCCTAGGTGTTATTCATAGGTAAATAGGTTTGATTGACATTTGATATTGTTACTAATTGAAATGGGTTAAGTATTTTGTTTTTTTTCTTAAAATTATAATGATTGAGATTTTGAAATATTTAATTAATAGGTAATACTATTAATATTATTATAAAAAATTGCATGCCGGACAGGTAGAGAACAAAAAAGGGCACTATTATTATTAAGCAACATTATATAAATCACCTAAGGTAAGTGCACCGGTAATGGACAGCGTACCAGTTATGAACATTATTGATTGAGTCCTAAAAAATAAGGATTCTACAACGCTTTTGTTACCTGGCAATATTTTACCACAGAGAAAAGGGATTAAAGTGTCAAAATATTGACAGCTGATGTATGTCTGTGGTTCAGTTTCAAACTGGTGGAGGTGGAAAGATAAACAGCACGTGTCACCAGTGATATCGTTTTTTAAGTGAGTTTGATAGCGAGGTATGTTGCTGATGAGTATTTTTTGACAATTCAATTAAGGTAATAATGAATAAATAATAAGTTTGTGGCTGAATTAACCTCTTTTCCAAACAATCTTAATTAAATGTATTGCAAACAACAACGTGGTTTGTTTTTTTTTTTGCTATGTCCATGACTAGTACCTGTTATTATGACATGTCCTAGTTATGGACATTGTGTCGATTACTAGTGCAGTGCATTTTTTTTAAAGATTTTAGTCGATTCTAGATTTATTTCTCGAAGTCAATGAAATATCTTTTTTCCATGACTTTATAAAGCTTTTTACCAGTAATGGACAGACGTGTTCATTACTGGGGTGTCCATCACTGGTTCATTCCATTAGTGTAGGTACTACAAACAAGATCTTTCTTACAGTACTTTATTTTATGATTAATAAGAACTTTTATTTTAGAATACGTAATAGCAAATAAAATTTGTTTCTAAATAAACAATATTTTTATTTATTTGTATCTATCAAGTGTCTATCACTAGGTGTCCAATACCGGAACACTGTCCATAACTAGGTGTCAATCATTGGTGTATGACTTGTCGATTACTGGATAATTTTAAGCCAATTTTATTCGTAATTTTATTTTTATGGAAATTCCTAGAATGAATGTAGTATTCCCTTATTAGATGCTAAAAAACCATAACCAACTTTATCTACAGCTATTGCAAGAATCGGCCCGCAACTTTTTTTTTTGGAAATTTTATAAGTACTTCATCGACCTTAAACCGTCCATCTCTGGTGCAGTTACCTTATGTACACCCTTATTCAGCAAATAAAATGATTGATTGATTGATTTAGAATTACAGAGGTAGCCTAGAGAGGTAGATTGCGGTGAGTACATACCTACTGTAGGTACACAGTTGTCATCCAGATCGATTTGACCAACATAGCACGGTGGGCGTAAACACTGCGCCGAATATTGTGGGTTCGCACTTCACACGAGATAACACTTTGTGCTATCCACTCGAGTCTGGGTGTAACGTTGTCGCACGAGTGATTGATTTCCACGGGATAGCCGGGATCGATCACTCGCCGAGCAATTAAAGAGAGATAATTAGGTTGTCTTACGGGAAATAAATAAAAAATATCACCAGGAAAGATTAAACTCGCGTTATATTCCAGTTACACAATGGCTTTAATTACACAAAAAAACTGACACTTGAGATTAGCCGACTAGACAATTATCCAGGGCGTGGGTGGTAGGTTGGCACTTCACAGGTCTTCGGATGGGTACTCAGCTTTGTCGTGTTGTCTCCAAGCAGAAAGAGGGCCCAACCACGTGTGTCGCCGGTATATATAGGGCCGGCGAGCGGGAGAGGGCTCCCCACTGCAGTGCGTCACTCGTAGCGAGGCTCGCAAGCGCCGGGGCACGACGTCACACACCCCCCCCGTTAGGCCGGGATTTTCCCTAAGGAAAATTCCCTAGCCCAACGGGCGTAGCAGCCCTGAAGATACTCCCTGAAATTAGAGAAAACAAGGGCATGAGTACCTTGAACAAGTGACAACCCTATACGCTAATTAGGATACCTAAATAATAATGACCCACGCTTGCATTCTTCACGCGTACAACGGCAGTCTGAACTTGAACATAAACATTTATCATTCATAATTCATCACACATACCTACATGTAAATGCCAAGGCCAGTGTAATAGCCCAATACCAAAGATAACAATATATGGAGAAGCGCTTAGGGTAATTATTAGGTAATAATGATTTGTAGATATAAGAACTTGATCTAGCCCTACGACTTAAAAATCTTGGGTTCGGCCTTTGCCACTAGATAAGTAAACTTTTTGAATATAGTTAGGTGTAACAACAGATTTTTCGTAACGATGAACAAAAATAATATAAGCCGCAGACACGACCGGACCGCTCAATGTCAAAGGAAAGAATTTAATAAATATTTTGCTCTAATTAATAACTACAACACGACCAGTAAACACCTTTTAAATGTAAACAATGGTGAATCATTAGTTAGGCATTTATTTATCGGCGCGTCGCTGAGTGAACGCGCGTGCGTCATAACGACAACTAGGTAGGTACGATCTAAATGGTAGGTACTATTCGACTGTTCCGAGCTCGCGACGCACGGTTAATTACTCTGAATGTTTATAAAGTACCTATAATAACAATTTGATAATGGAATTTATACAGAATTAAGAATAACAACAGAACTTCAGAACAAGGCACGGCGAAAAAAAAAAATACGCCAATCAATATGCATTTCAACAAATAGATTTGCGGAAAGAAAATACACATGCGAGAATCGAACACCAGATCGATCCGACAACAACTTTTTAACCACTGAGCCATAACTGATAGTTAGATAAACAACAGATTCTTTGTAACAATATTACATGTAATAAACTTTATTACAATTTATAACTGAAACATTTATTCATTTTATGTTAGTATGTTTACATAAATCATTAACACAACACAATACATTATCTTGTGAGCTTCGACTCGAAAACATAAGAACCATTGTTGGCCTTCACAAATGATTATGTAGGTAATTATAACTTAGTATAGATATGCGTCTTACATTGTTGTTTTTATGCTTTTATTATTCTTTGTAATTAATCAACTTTAAAACCTTGATGTGCCATTCGCCTAAAGGTTTTCCGGCCATGTCGTTAAGTTTGTATACTAGGGGTGACTTTTTTGAGGCAATCTTACATTTAATAAATTTAGGCGCCAATTTCTTGCTAAAGTATTTATCCTTGTCACTAAGTAGAAACGTTCTGCGCCAAACTATATCACCGACATTGAATTCTGCCGGTTTACGGCGAAGATTATAAGATGAACAATTTCGTTGGTGGGCCGACAACAGAGCTGAATGTACCTTCTCGAAAATAGAGGATAAGTAGCCTAAAGTTTCGGCATAGCCGTCCCGTGGTTCAAGCACCATATTGGAATTAAATTCCTTGTCAATATACTGAGAACCACATGTTATGACCTCCCTACCAAAAACAAGGAAATTAGGAGAATAACCAGTAACCTCACTAACTGCGCAGTTAAGGGCGAATTGAACTTTATTGATTAAAGTGTCCCAGATTCGATGATCAGATTCTATGAAAGTTAAAATAGCTGTCATAATGGTTTTGTTGTAACGTTCAACTGAGTTAACGTGGGGAGTATACAACGGTGTAAAATGCAAACTTGGAATTTTATATTTTGACAACATACTTTTAAAGGTTGCGCTAATAAATTGTTTACCGTTATCCAAAACAATAGTAGATGGAATTCCATGCACCAAAAATACATTGTCCTCGAGAATTTTTGTTATCACTTCTGCAGTTGCCCGTTTAATGGGGAAAAGCAAACAATATTTAGAGAAACAACAACTGACTACAAATATAAAAGTGTTTTGTTTTCTGCTGGGGGGCATTGGACCAATCAAATCAATACTAATCGTCTAAAAGGGCTTTTGACATGATTTGGGTTTTCCCATTAGACCTAAATTTGGGTGATTTTGGTGTTTATGGGTGATACAAGGTTCACATGAACTGACGAACTTGACAACATCGGAGTACATACCAGGCCAAAAGTAATTAAGTGCAAGACGTTTGTATGTCTTAAAGATACCCAGATGTCCAGCAGTGGGCGAAGAATGATTCTCCCTTAGAATGTCAATTTTTTGGTCAGACGGAATAACCTCTTTCCATTGAAATTCTCTAGTGAGAGGGTTTAATGTTTTTTTAAAACAATACAATTTATTGTTTATTACTTAATAGTTAACAAAGGAAGTCGGAGAACTTAAACAGCCTTTATAGATATTTAAATACCAAGGATCATTAGTAGAAACTGGTAAATTCTGATTAGAATTAATATCTATATTTATATCATTAGCAATAGCAGAAACGGGTAAAGAGCGAGACAGAAAATCAGGTAAAACGTTATCGGAACCCCGACGATGACGTATTTCGAAATTATAGGAAGATAAGCGAACTCCCCATCTGGCTAACCGGCCAGTAGGGTTATTCAAGGTCAAGAACCACTTCAAAGCAGCGTGATCAGTGTAAACAATAAACTTTTTACCATTTTCAACATAACAACGCCAGTGTTCTATAGCAGATAGAACAGCCAGGGCCTCGCGCTCTGTGGCACTGTAATTTTTTTCTTGCTTACCGAGTGATTTGCTATAGTACGCTATGACTCTTTCCTCACCATTTAAACTACTTTTTTTTTTTTTTTTTTTCTTTATTTACTAAATGTCAGGGGCTTGATCACTCAGTGATCATGTCGCCCCCATAGGAGAATACAATAACATAAAAGGCACAAAATTACAATAACACAAACAGAAGAGAACAACAACATTATTGTTAGATTATGATCTAGCTTTTAGTGCACTGCTTACAATAAAATAGATAGATTTAGCCTGATCCGACAAAGGATCAGACAAAATACTGTTACAGACCCCGATAGACCTTAGACAACAAGCCCTGTCTGACTCGAATTTTCGTCTTTCAACCTCATTTCGCACACATTCCACCAAAATGTGGTAGACATCTTCCCTCACATTGCAATTGGAACAATTGGGTGTAGATTTCTTTCTCATCATGAACATGAAGCTGTTTAGTGGCATGTGTCCGGAACGAACTCTCAAGGCAGTTACAATACTTTGTCTAGATAAATTGGAACTCGCAAACCAAATTGAACGACAAGGACCTGGCTGTAAAGTTTTGTACCATATACCGGCAGTCCGAGACCTCTCATCAAAGTATTCTTGCCAAATTTTAAAACTGTTCTCTCTAACAGCAGGTAGAAGATCTTTGTAATAAGGTAAACGAGTCACTGGGATCCCCAACACCAGTGCTTCTTTGGCTAAATGATCGACCGTTGTATTCCCCTGCAAGCCAATGTGTGAAGGTATCCATTGTAAAACTATGTTTTTGTCGCTTCTTTGCAACTCTAAAATGGAGTCCAAGATACTATAGGCTATCGGCATACATCGAACAGTCGAAGTACACCGGGCCAAGTGTTGAAGTGCACTCTTGGAATCGGTAAGGATGACATAGTTTCTTGCATGAGTTGACTTGATGTATGACACAGCTTCTGCTATAGCTATCAGTTCTACAGCCATAATGCAGATATGTTGTGTTTTTATTTGAAGTCTAATGAAGCTGTTTTCCTGAGGGTCAAAGAATGCAGCACCAGCAACTTGTTTATCCTTCGAGCCATCCGTATAAATGCTATAAAAACCTGAATAGATCTTATTGAGAAATTCCAAGCATATATTATAAAGGTCTACTGTACCGTATTGATGTTTAGACTTGTCTACTACTTCGATGAAAGGTCTTACCACCTTAGCCAAATTCACATTGCTCACCCACGTATCAAAACCAAAAAATTCCAAGTCTTTACTGGAATGCAACGGGATTTCTTTAAAGTGTTCACATGACTTGAGAATAATAGGAGCATTTCTACGCCGCGAATTAGAAATAGGCATTAGATTGTATAATTGCATAATTAAATCCGCAATCTCACTGCCTTCGAAGGATTGTAATTTGAGCCAATACTTTGTAGCCAAAAAGTACCTACGCACATACAGTGGTGGGACATATAACTCACTTTCCATAGCGTGCACCGGAGTACTTCTAACAAATCCGCCCACTATTCTCAAAAACTGGTTCTGTACTATTTGTAGTTTATTTAAGTGAGTATTACAGCTAGAACTATATAGATGGCTTGCGTAATCCAATCTACTCCTAACTAGACTAATGTATAAGCGTCTCAAATGTATGGGATGTATGCCCCAATCACTACCTGATAGCACTTTAAATATATTTATATATGATGATACTTTCTGCTTAATCTCATTAATGTGTTTACTCCATCTAAGTCCGCGGTCAAACCACAGTCCTAGATACTTAACACAATCTACTACGTTTAATTCGATATTATTTATTTTTAGTTTAGGTGATTCTCGAATAAAACTAGTTTGAAAAACGCATACTTTACTTTTAGGAGCAGAAACATCTAACCCAATATCGCTAAGTGAATCGAATATTTTGTCTAGAGCCAACTGTAGATTAGATGATATGTCTTCTATGTCACGCCCAACAGAGTAGACAACAAAATCATCGGCATATTGGGAAATAAATATATTGTTCGAACTAACCGATTTACAAATGTTCATAGTGGCAATATTAAATAAAAGTGGAGATAACGGATCTCCCTGAGGTAATCCACGCCCAGTCGAACGACACATGACCGAGTTGTCCACAAATTTTTTTAAAGTTCTCTCTTTTAGAAAATTCCACAAATAACTACATAATTTTGACCCAACGCCAATATTATCCATAATTTGAATTAAACTTTTAACATCAAGGTTATTGTATGCACTATCTATATCCAGAAAGCACCCTACAGTAGTTAATTTACTTAAAAATCCTATTTGAATCCTAGTCACTAAGCCTGTAAGATTATCCAGTGTTGAACGACATTTCCTAAACCCTGTCGTATGATGTGATAAGATGTGGTTCTTTTCTACGTACCATTCTAGTCTTTTGAGTAAAATGCCGTGAAATACCTTACATAGACATGACATCATAGATATAGGTCGCAAGGATGATGGACTACGTGAATCTCTTCCAGGCTTAGGTATCGGGATTACAGTTATATATCGCCACTGCCTAGGAACAAAGCCATTAGAATAGAATCTATTGTATAAATTAGTTAATGTTATCTTGCCAATATGGGGTAATTTTTTTAACATAGAGTAAGAGATATGGTCGTCACCGGGACATGTGTCTTTCAAGCGAATACATTTTTCTAGTTCCTGTAATTCTATTGGAATTTCTAATTTGTAATTACACGAAACAAGCTGCACTTTGCAAGGGGAAACAAAATCCGGAGCCAGAGTTTGTAATAACTCTGTCGCTCTTGTTTTATCAACATGTTGTCTATTAGAGCCGTATCCCTTGAACCATTTCATTTTGTACCACACTTCTTTAGCAGAACAAGTTTGGTCAATGGAGGAACAAAATTGTTGCCAGCTTTTTAGTTTGGCATTGCGAATTAAGTTCTGTGCAACGCGAATTTTATTCCGTAAAGTATGTAGGTTTACTGGAATAGGATTATGTCTAAATCTTTTTAAAGCCAATCTACGTTCCGCGACCGCTTTTGAAATTTCAGGTGACCAATAAGGCTTAGGTGAAAATTTGGTACTAGGGTTAGGATTAATTTTAATATTTGGTATGTGTAGGTCTGCTGCTAAGTACATGAAGTCCACAAACGTGTCATATGCCTTTTGTAAATCGTCAGACAGTTCCACACCCGAAAAAAGTTCTGTAAGTAAAGTAGTGTAAGAGCTCCAGTTGGCATTTTTATAATTTCTTTTTATAACTGTTTGATTTCGTTGTTCAACACTGGATGTAATTTTTATAATCAGATGGTCACTACCTAAAGACTCCCTAAGAACCGACCAACACAGTCGTAGACCTATGTCTGTAGAAGCTAATGATATATCGGGCGAAGATTGTTGTAGTATCCCGTTAACTAATTTGATTCGGGTACTCTGTTGATCATTTAGCGTAGTAAGAGAATTATCTAATAAAGCATCATAAATTTGTGTACCTCTTTGATCCGTCTTTGTCGACCAGTTCGAATGATGGCCGTTGAAGTCGCCAAGCAGTAAAGTTCTTCGCTTTAAGCTGGAAAACAAGCTGTCCCAGTCATCAACTGATGTACTTACGGATGGCGCGCAGTACAAGGAAAAGATGTACTCAATGTAGTCGCAGTTATACAATCTAACGCCTATCACTTCGATACCCGTGTTACTAACTACTATCGGTATTTCGTGAGCTTTGATTGATTTGTGGATTAAGATACCAACACCGACATAGCCGTCGCTTCGGTCTTTTCTAAAAAAATTATACCCGCTTATTCTCAGGTTTTCGGCAGGCAGAAGCCATGTTTCACTTAGAGCAGCAATATGGATTTTCTCCTGTGTTAACAAGTTCTCAAGAGAAATCAATTTGGGTTTGACACTTTGCGAATTCCAATGTATTATATTAAGCTGAATCGAGGTTTTATCCATTTAAATAGTCTAGAAACATTTTCAAAACTGGCCAATCTGATATGTTTTCAACCGCTACTAATATTAACCACTCTAAACAGTGTCTGATAATATATTTGACTTTATCAAAAAAGGTACCACTCCTAAAGAAAATTGCATTGGCTAATTTCGAAAGCAGTTCCTCAAATTTAACCTCCTTTTCAGTCTTCTCTTCTTTTCTGGATGACGAATGCTGTTCCACCGGTTCCGGGCTACTGCTATATATATCCACTTCCGGTACGAATGGGGTAGGACAGCGAGGGATATTCCTTTTCACTTCAGGTTTCTTAATACATGGTTTAGGTCTAGCTACTGCTGCATAGGTCAACTTCTCTTGGGTGGGATCTCCAACTTCTTCAACGGTAGAATAATACGGGCCCGGCTCTATAATGTCTTGCGTAAATAATACTGGTTCCTGAGTAGGTGTAGGCGATTTTGGAGGTACGTAAACCATGAGGGCTTTTTTATACGTACAATTGAATTGGGCCATCAAATCCCTTATTTTCTTCTCTTTTAAAAACAAAGGACATGATCGATCTAAGGCCATATGGGCACCCGAACAATTCACGCACTTAAATGAGCGCGTTTCGCAATTTTGATGTTTGTCTCCACATTTCGGGCACACTAATTTAGGTGAGGGGCAGAACTTAACAGTATGCCCAAACTTCCAGCATTTGGAGCACTGTGACACAGGGAACACATAGGGCTCAACCTTAATGCGTAGACTATCGACAAATATGTAGGCCGGTAAAAACGAGCCCGCAAAACATAGACGGACTGATTCGCAGTCGCTCCATCCTTCTTTGTCAATATTACGACTCATCAGACGTTTAGCTGATATTAGTTTGGCTGGGCTTGGACATGTTATATTTTTTATTATGTCCTCGTCAGATACTTCCAAATCAATATTTCTTATAACACCATACGACAAACTTTTCTCCATAGCCTTTTGTATCCTCCAACCCTTTTTACTCAAACACTCATCCGACAATAATTTTGCAGCGCTAGATTCATCCGTCATGTCTAATCTGATTTTATATGGGCTGATGTATTTGACTCTTATTATGTTATTAACCTTAATTTCATCAAAAAGCTTCGCCAACGTGAATTGCTTAGGCAATTTATCGTTGCTTGATATACACCGCTATTTTTTAATTAGTACAAAAAATTTAACAGGGCACTAAGTATCTTTAACTGATCATAATTATGTAGTTGAAAAATAAAAACACTAAGTCCCAAAACTGTCTCAAAACTGTCCACAAAAATACGTGATAATTGGTAAATGCAATACTAATACTATGACCGACCCGTGTACTATCAAACCATTGATAAATTAACCCCCACCCCCGCCCCTCTGCGCCTGCGATTTTCTACAATAAACAAATGATAATAACTTTGCTCTTTATTGATATTATGAAATTCTTACGTCACATATATGATAATAATAGCTTCGCTAATCTGTCCTTAAAGTTTTTGTACTAATTAAAAAATAGCGGTGTATATATTTGTATGATATCCTCTTTCAATTTCTTTTCTCTCCCTCCAACAACAGTCCATTCTTCCTCATCTCGTGTCCTCTTCATCTTTTCGTTATTTTTTTCTGTTTGTGTGAATTCAACTAATCTGCTTTCTTCTAATTCAACCATTTCTGTTTCATTCATAAATTCATTCCGATCCGAGATATCATCGTCTACATTATGTTCTAATAGTTGGTTATCCATTAGCAGGTAAAAAAAGGTCCATTGTACCGTTATTTCTCAGGTAGCGGCCGGCCGACCTTCTCGGAATTGCGCCGCGATAACAAAAGAATACAGTAAACAACTTATTTAAATAATAGAAACGCGTATAACACAGCTGACCCGTGCGGTTGCCGCATAAACACTGCCATTTAACCTTTGACAGAGGATCGCGCCAAGACCAAAATCGCTAGCATCTGAGTGTATTTCAAACGGTTGCGAGTAGTCAGGACAAGCCAACACCGAGGAGGAAATCAAACAATTCTTTAGGTTATTAAACGCCTCATTAGCCTCTGTCGTCCAGCAGAATGGAGGTGCGTTTTTACTTTGAGATGTTAACTTATTTAAGGGTGCAGCAATAGAGCTAAAATTCGGTATAAAACGCCTGTACCACGAGGCTGCGCCTCAAAATCGACGTACTTCTTTTCTATTAGAAGGAGTGGGATAATTTTTCATTGAATTTACTTTATCCGGATCGGGATCCAATCCACTAGAGTCGACAACATAGCCTAAATATTTTAGTTTATCTCAAAAAAATTGACATTTTTCGAGATTAATTGTTAAATTAGCGCTTTTTAGTTTATCAAGAATGCGTAATAAAAGAGTAATATGCTCGTTGAAGCTGGACGTGATACAGATTATGTCATCGATAAAACAGAAAACCTTATTTTCAAATTCTGGGCCATAAAATAAAATATCAACTAATCGTTGTTGAGTAGCTGGCGCATTCGTAAGACCGAAAGGCATTCTTTTGAATTGAAATGTGCCACGCGTGGGAATATAAAAGGCTGTTTTGCAACGGTCCTCTTCTTTAATTAATGTTTGCCAAAAAGATTTAGACAGGTCTAAACTAGACAAGTATTTAGCATCTCTCAGATTATCTAAAATTTCCGAAATATAAGGCAAGCTATAAGCATCTTTTTTTGTAACGGAATTTAATTTACGACTGTCCAAACAGAAACGCAGTTCACCATTCTTCTTTGGGGTCAAAATGACCGGGTTTGACCACGGGCTTTCGGATCGTTCAACAACATCCTCTGAGAGCATGTCGTCAAGGTGCTTTATTAAAATTCTTTGTTTATCGGGAGACATGCGATAAAATCTTTGCCGAATAGGGGGACAATCACCTGTATCAATTGAATGAGAAATAATATTTGTGCAACCGAGACCCCGCTTCTCGTATGAAATATCGGTAAATTTAGAAATAATGTTGTCAGCGGTAGCTCTCTGGTCGACTGTAAGATGATCGTAAGAAACAAGATGTGTAGGGGGAACTGCCTGCAACTCCATTACTTGAGCGTCAGACTTGTTCACAATCAAAACAGACTCCAATTTGTTAGGAAATAGACCAAAGCTTCGCCAAAAATCCATGCCAAGGATAAGGGAATTTTGAATCCCAGGTACAACATGAACTTCTAAGTTAATCAATTTATCCTGAAACTCAAAGGGTAGAAACACCGATCCCAAAGACTCAAATCGTTCGCCGCCCGCTGTTATTAACCTTAAAGGTTTCGATTTATCCAAAACATTGTCTTTCAAAAATAAGTTATGCAAATTATTACCTAAAATTGTAACGCAAGATCCAGAATCTAAAAGACCAGTGGTAGGTATTCCGTTTAATTTTAGAGTAACGTAAGGTAAATATTCTACTTTAGAATTACGGATTGAGGAAATATGATAGCTATTAAAGAATTTTTTTAAAAAGTCCAACCAATTATTCCACTCTGTTTTATTACAATTAGTTGTATAATTTGATTTTCCACAATCCTTATTAACTAGTTTTTTGAAACTGTAGGGGTCGACTTAGATTTACAATTGGGGCAGTCTGACACCTTGAAACCCTTTGTGCCGCACTTAAAACAGATTAGGTAGTGTGGCTGACGGCAATTACGTAATGAGTGCGAATTGCATCTACACCAAAAAGTTTTATTTATATTAGAAGTACTCGATACGGCGTTGACTTGTGGTACAGACTTGTATCTCGATGTATCGGCGACAGAATTATATTTATTGAAGTGATTATGATTGTAAACATTTTTGTTTGAAGAAAAATTAGAAAACGGATAATTATACGCTAGATCGGGTGCTACAGTATTCTTTGAAACTTTAGGGGGTTCAGAAAATTGCTTACTCTGCGACTTTGGTAATTTTCGAAAAGACGACAAACTTCGACCAGACTATCAACATCAACAACCTTTGCAGTGAGCAGACAATTAGTGTAACAAGGTCTAATATTATTTAGTAAAATTTCTAGCTTCTCCGAATCAGCGATAGGAGAACTAAGTCGCGAAAACAGACCGTGCATTTTTGCCACGTAAATAGTTATTGATTCGTTCTCGCCCTGTGAGCGCTGACGAATCTCCGTCATAAGCCGATAATCGTAGTTATGCGGACTAAAATCTCGTTTCAAAAGTTCGCAAAGTTCTAACCAAGCCTTTACATTATTTTTAACAGAACGATACCAAACTAATGCGTCACCCGAAAATATTTCAAAAGCAAAAGACAACGTCTTGTCGTGTGGAATAGATCTACAGGACATAAATTCATAAATTTTTTCAATAAAAGATCTTACACATGATTTACCGTTAAATTTGAATTTACCTAATTCCGAGAAAAGCTTACGGTCGTAATTATAGGAAGTGTTTCCCTCTGCCACTGAGCAATCCGACCGCGAACTACGGCTCGTGATTAATTGTAATTTCGCATATAAGTCATTAAATTTATTCCACACAGACTCAATTTTTTTAATATTAAGACTGCCGGTATCCACCCTATTCAGTCGATGAAAACAATGGTGTAGCACGGTTTCGACCTTCTGTTGAAGCTCGGAGGTATAGTTTGCTTCCAACATAGATAAGTGTTTATTTGATCTTAATAACGACTTTTCCACTTCAGCCACATCCTCCTCTGGTGGGAAGGGTGAAGATAATATATCCTCCGAGGGAATTTTAACTGAAAGTTTAGCGATTTGTTTGCGGGGATCGTCAGGCTTTGAAACGCCGCGTATTGTGGTCTCATATTCTAATTCCGCTTTAGTTAATAATGAGAAATTTATAATGTAAGCCATTATTACAAAACAATAATAGAAAATCTAAGTATTTACGCCGGTACTAGAAAAAAAAATTAAATATCGCCAGAAAATCGAATACCGTGCTAAAAAAAGCTGAAATACACTAAATTATACAATGGTGTGATGATTGGTAAAGGATTTAAAAAAAATTTCTTAAAGGTCACTCAAAGGTTGAATCACAATATTTTTTTCGCGAACACGAGGCACGTTAGTTCAACGGCTAAGCGGTTAGAACCGGTTGGCGGCTGGGCACGCTGCCCGCGGTGAAACGTGATTTTAGACCGACGTTAATTAAATCACCGTTATGTTATTTACACAGTTAAATTGCTTATGGCCAACCAAAATAGATAGAAACTGTACCTGTACGCAATTCACCACACCAGAATATATGCACACACAGGAGAAAAATATACAAGAGAAAAAGAAATTATTTCACTCACCTGTAAAGTGCCAACTTACGTTTTAAAAATATATTTAAAAATTCTATTGGGCGCCAATGTCGCACGAGTGATTGATTTCCACGGGATAGCCGGGATCGATCACTCGCCGAGCAATTAAAGAGAGATAATTAGGTTGTCTTACGGGAAATAAATAAAAAATATCACCAGGAAAGATTAAACTCGCGTTATATTCCAGTTACACAATGGCTTTAATTACACAAAAAAACTGACACTTGAGATTAGCCGACTAGACAATTATCCAGGGCGTGGGTGGTAGGTTGGCACTTCACAGGTCTTCGGATGGGTACTCAGCTTTGTCGTGTTGTCTCCAAGCAGAAAGAGGGCCCAACCACGTGTGTCGCCGGTATATATAGGGCCGGCGAGCGGTAGAGGGCTCCCCACTGCAGTGCGTCACTCGTAGCGAGGCTCGCAAGCGCCGGGGCACGACGTCACAACGTAAGTACACAGAATTTATTCTTAGTGCGGGAGTTGTCTCTTAAAGAAAAATAAAGATATTGGCTAATATCTTACAATCTCATGTCTCTAATTTTTATTAGACTGACTACAGTAAACTTCACAACACTAAAGTAAGACATCCATAAAGAAGACACAACACTTATGAAGATCTATTGCTAACTATAATAACAAGAACAAATATGTTCACCCAAACCCAAACTTCATTTACGAGACCAGTGTCCAAGGTGTTACAAACATGTAGCACTTACTTATTACAGACCTGCATAATTAACTGGTTGCTACGTTGAAACCTTATATTATCATCATCCTCCTAGCGTTATCCCAGAGGCAACTCGGGGTCCGGTTACTGGTCTAACGAGAATGGCTAATATTAGACTTTCCACAGAGCAACTGCCTGTCTGCCCTCCGCAACCAAAAAGGGATAGCGATATTATATTCCATGGTCTAACCATAGTCGGTTTATTCAGAGGTACTGACTCGCTATAACGACTGTCAAAGATCTTCATGACAGCCGGGACCGTACGGCTTAACGTGCTCTCCGAAGTACGGGGCAAGTGATAGTAAAAATTCAGTAAGTGACGCGCGCCGTAGATTCGAACCTGATACCCTTTGCATAGCAGTCTGTACTCTGTAGGTATCTCCACTAGGCTGTGTGTAGCGTCCCCTTCCATAAAGGCTATTTTATTTTCTCGTTAGTCCGCCGGCCAACCCATTCAGTGAGCGAGATTTTTGTTAGCGCATGCCGTAGGTCCCGCATTCGGTAACCGTTTTCCTAATCGACGGCCCGTATGCGGGATGTTTGATTAGCTTTGCTTCAACGTAGCCATTCAAATTATTAATATTTGTAAATTTGATTACCGCACACCATTTAGGTACTTTTTACCTCATAACATCAATCGATTAATTTCATTTACTCGATACCCCTTTCCGTTGCGGGAGCCTACTTGTGATTTTTCCACATTCACACTTCAAGGCATTATAAATAAAACACATAAATCATCTCATTATATTAATTTAATTAATAAAAGAACATAGACAGCGTTCGCCGATACAACCACATTCACCCGGCGCTACTCGACGGCGCTATACAGTAATACTATATACGAGACCTGTGACCACAGTCACTATGGTCCCGCCACATCACATAACAATAGCTTCAAAATAACGTTAGCTAGTACATATTACATCAACTTTACTAACGTCGTGCATGATCATTGCCATTGAAAAAATAAGTAACTCTGTGGTCAATAAATAATTGCCAGGTAAAAAATATATATAGTATTTAGTAACAAATTTAGCTCAGGCAATGAACATACCGTGTTGATCTGCAGCGATATAATGATTGATTTATAGATAAAAACAAATTCTGGCAATAGCCAACGCGCAACGCAGCCAAGGAGCTGCCGTATATCGCAAATATATATAAATAAAGCTGAAAAAAGCTGTCATACATATGTAGCTATAGTTACAAATCAACACAGCTCGCGAGACGAACGAGCAAATATCGCTTTTACCAAATGAGAATTAAAATTCGACAGCTCGCAGTCCCATATATTATACATAAACTAGGTACTTTTATTTGTTGAACACTCGCGCGTTTTAGCGAGCGTAACTTTGGTAAGACATAAAATATATATCGGCCGCTAAATATCGCGACAAGATCACAATAACAGTAAATTAACAAAGATCTTATCCGTACACAATTGAATCATCTCTCTGCCGCCATAGCGACGCCTTCACATAAATATATACATACTGGCGAAGCGTCACTCTTATTCACAGCGGATTTAATTTCAAAATTCATTAATACTATGATTTCAATTTTTAAATTATAATAACAGCTAGTACATACATTTGGGAATCTCTATAATGCAAATAACTATTTTCCATAATGCCGAATGAGGCTCGTCACTTTTTTTAGCCATAAACAACTAGACATACCTATTAATGTCTATGCTCTTTGAATGTGTAAGATGAATCTCATAGTGGGATAGCGAATACAAAGTCTAATTTTCTAATTGAACATTAAATTTACAATAAACTAGTCTAAAATAATAAACAACGCACAAGACATGAAATTGTTTAACGATTGCACTAAGATCGTGTTATTAGGAACTTAATTATAACATTATAATTATTTAAAATTAATAGTGGCTTGGCATGGGCCCATCGTTCTTATCAGATGGAGTTTGATGGCAATTCTCTCCATGGAAACGCTTCAACAGACCTTAGTATACTTGAAAATAGCAAATATGATGTATAGTTTATGAAGATATGAAAGTTATTAGAATCAATATTGGAAGGCAATAAACAAAAGATATGGTGTCAGTAGCCAAATGAGATCATTTGGAATAATAAGTATTTTTTTATAATAGAAAGTATAAGTAGATCTCATCGAATTAAATTGAAACTCCATACGAACATAGATTTCTCAGGCGTGAGTGCAACTTTATATATTTTGAAATCTCACTAAGACACTTATGCACAACCATGGTATCAAAAGCAAATAGTACTTTCAAATTCTGGATTTCAAGTAATGCACCACCAAAGATTTTCATTTCATAATTCCAACTTTGACTTTGATTTCAATTTTGCTATGTGAATATCCAAAAAGAAGACATTCGAATGTCGGTCAGGTGTGAATCGGGCTCGCACATTAAAGGCTCTGCACCATCATACAAATAATATTGATATCTTTTCTTTTGAGCTGCAATAAAAATGTACTTCACCTACTATGTGTCATTAGTTAGTGTGTAATGAGCAAGGATCGGAATTAAGGGAGCTAACATTGTCAAAAGTATGGGTATGCCTAATTTTTTAATGTGTTTCCGGAACTAGATTCCAGAAAATTTTGGATTTTTAAAGGTTTTATCAACAGTTTAAAACACCTTCATTAAAAATCCGAAATTTTCCATATCCATACTTTTGACAATGTAGCTCCCTGATTCCGATCTTTGGTAATGAGGTACCATTGGCACCGGTTGGGTACAGAACCCTTAAAACTTAACTAGCGATACAAAACTCTTTTATAACAGACTTCATTTAAACTGTTTCTTGTAATTTTATTCATAATAAGGCAGTATACTCGTGCTAGAAAACATTACAACAATGTTAAGAAATTGGGTGTTAATTAAAATTATAATTATAACAAACTTATTTAATATTAAAACAAGAATAATTTCTCGTTGTGCTTCTTAGTGCAATCTTCAAAATATGACACTAACTCTAATTTCAGCGTACAATAGGCTTACTCCGTTGTGAAAGGTAGGTAAGCGAGTTATAAAAGAATATGTGTCAATTATAGAAATAATACTATCTCGCTTTTCAGGGAAAGGGTAGTTGTAAGTGTAAAAGAGATGGAAAAACTCAGTAGGAATAGATAAATATTATTGCTTCCTTACAATTTCTTCGGCGACGGTAAGTCAAACTGGATATGAAAAAGTGTATTTTATTCTTTTATAGAAATTGTCACTTGCATTTCAGCAAGGACAAGTGTTCCAAGTCACTTGAAATTCAAGGTGTTACGTACCAAAAAATGATTTCCAATGTCCTAAGTTTACTGTACGATCCCAGCGGCGGTTCATGCAAAAGTATATCAACAGCGATTCGCGTGACCCCGCCCCGCCTCTACGAGATGTTAAGGCGTCGTGTGACCCCACGAATGATTGACGGGATTGACCACATCGCCTTAAAAGCGGGAGAGCTCTTTCTATAACTGTCACATAAAATTCTTTGAGCTTTATTGAGCCATATTATTTCTAAACTTTAAGTTACATTATCGAAGCAGTTATTTCTATGAAAGTATTACATAAAACACTCAGATGCGAAGGACTATTGCTAATTCTTTATATGAATCAAAATGTAGCATACATAAGGATTTATACATATATATTTATTTAGTCAGTTGCCTAAGTTATTTATAATTGATACATTGATTAGTAAACAAACTCGATATAAGGAATAAATCACAGTTATTTATAACTAGCTGCAGTTTTGTCCAGCGAGAATTGATAATTTCGTTATATCGAGATAAAAAATATGTTTCTTTTAAACTATGCAGGCAAAAACAATAGTGCTATGATATATCTGATTTAATTAATCAAAGAACATGATTCACTGCTAATAGGAAGTGAAGCCTGCCTTTTTTACCTGCGGTCTTCCTCTTTTTGATTTTATACGCAATAAAAGGCATGCTGTGTACCTTGAACTTTGTGTGGAATGGTCTACAGGACGGGCAGTGAAATAAATTTTCACAAACGTAGCACTATTGCTACTTGATAAAATAAGGTGTACAAACATTCCCACCAAGAACTTAGGGTCGGGCGCCAACCTCACCTGCAGGTGGTGCACCTGCCGATCAACGGACGAGGCTCTGACAAACAAAATATCCCGATAAGCGGCAATAGGCTCGCCACCTATTACGTGGGATCAAAACACTGGCGAAAAGTGGGGGTTTAATATGCCTCTGCCTACCCCTTCGGGGAAACAGGCGTGAGTCTATGTATGTATGTATGTATGTACAAACATAGGTAAAAACTAAGTGACCAATATCGTCATACTGTTGAGTCTCTAATGCAATCGCGATATTCTTTGCCTTTTTTAAATTCTCGCTGGACATAGTTGATTTGTGCCAATGCATCTCCTAGCTAGCTTTGTAATTGTCTTATAGCAGACCAATAGGTTTATAAACCTGCGATATATTTGGTTAAAGATAGCCAACGCTAAAACTCGAATGACACGATGTGTCTTTTTAGCAAACATTTTCTGTAAAATTTGGCTAAAATGTGTATAGCCTGTCTCGTAATGGGCTGTCAATAGGAGACTAGTAATCTAGCTCATATTGACAGCATAGCGACTCCATATTCAACGAGTCGTCTTCGCGGAATAGTTTCTCTGAAACTGCAATTTATTCATCTACGGTAACCACTTACATAGATCATAGACGTATTATATTTGACGACAAGTATGGCCATTCTTTTTTGGCGGGTTTCCTCGGTATCGAAATAATTACTATGGTGTAGTGACGACGCGAATAATAAAGGCATAAATATACAAGATATGTGCCTTTATAATATATGGAATTGTAGGTCAGGGCAAGTTACGGGACGCGCGCGTATACGCGTACGTATACGCGTACGTATCTCCTACACACAGTTTTACTGATTTCAAGTATTGGCTACAAGACCGTTTATGTCATAATTATCCAATACATGATTTGACTCTCTCTGTGATGACATGACAATACAACGGGTCACTACCACATTTAATTCCGTGGGTGTCGAAAAGCGACTTAAGAAATTACACAAAGCCGAATCATTGGGATGAGATGGTAAAATCGAGAACAAACACAATACCAATCCGTCCGGCCAGCATGGTATAGTAAGCCAAGTCCTCACAACTATTATTGACAATTGCGATGCTACTGTGGTGGAAGATGAGAGGCCTACGTCCAGCAGTGTTCTGCTATCTAGATGATGTAGTGGTTCCCGTAGACTCCTTGGGTTATAGCAGCGTCAGTTCCCGCTTGTGGGGGTGAGGGGATGATCACAAGTTCTGCCAGGTGGTGGTGACAAGTACATTGGTGTCTAGCGCGCGGGCTATGCGCTCGTGTAGGCCGTGGCTCAGCCATAACATGCGTAGTGTCTCGTAGCGCTCCGCACATAGCTGTAGTGGATTGCCGCGACGGAGGCCCTGTTGTGAAATATAGAAATGTTAATGTTATATACTGGAGAGGTCTATATTTAGCAGTGGATAATGGCAGGCTGATGATGATGAATATTATGTCAAGACTGTTCGGGGTGAGAAGTGGTTTAAGCGGCCGTTTCGCCGCTTGACACTGCGTGGAAAGTTATGGATATCTCCGAGAGATAAAACTTTGTGTGATCCATAAATTGTTGTTTCGAATCTGGGTGTACATTGTGTCTATAGTCTGTTGGTGGCATGTTTGTAAACTTCTATTGCTATGGCGGGAGTAGACCTTATTAAATACGTCTTGATCTTAATTTCGAGCAGCTAAATTATCGCACAAAAAGAGATAATGCTATAAGGAATAATGTAGTGATGAGACCGCTAGACTGGTTCCTGTTGCGAGACTTGCGGGCTGGAAGGAAGTTGGTGAGTTACCTGGTCGGTCTCGCCGTACGAATCGAGATAGGGCGCGGGCAGCTTGGCCCCGCGCGCCGGCGCCGCCAGCAGCAGCAGCTCACACTCGCGCACGCGCAGGAAGGCGCCGGCGCCGCCGCCGCACTGCACACAGTGTGCCACCACAGCCCCCACGCGCGTCGACTCGCCGCTGCGCCCCACCTGCGCAACCAAGTACATGGCTCAGCTATGAGTCACATTAAAGTCTCAAATACACTAAGGGACAAATAGAGCGACACTGACGTGCTCTCGAGACAGGAGCAAGCAAGACGGCCCGCGTCACGTAATGACAAATGTTGAGGGACACTGAATGAAACTTATAAACAAAATCATTCATCATTTTATCACTTTATTGCAGTCTACCTCCGGACGTATATAACACCTCCCCGCCCCCAGGATATTCCACAGGACCTGCTCTACTCATTTTCGGTATCCGACCACTACTAACCATCCTCCCCACAAGTCATCAGTCAATTTGGCCGCTAGGCGTCGAGGATACGCTTGCCAAAGGCCCCTATTCGAAGACCTGCTTATCCCATTAACCATAAGATCTACGATAGATATGGCTAGCCTAACACTTTAGTTATCTATACCTAAAATTTGACAATTACTTTGGTCTACTGCCAAATAGCATCGTTTCTAACTTTTCCTTCAGCGAGATCCCCAGCATATTTCTCTGAGTAGCTAGTTGTCAGTGGGCTAGTTTCACGTCCAGCTCTGTACGCACAGATATGAGAAGTATCAGATGTAACGCACGGCACAGTTGCGTGCGGCCACTAAAGCAAATACAAAATTGAAAAGCGAATACAAACTCGTCTCAGTGCGCTACGAAGCATCGTACAGTTCACGCGTCACGATCACGTCAACTTTTAAATTCTCAAAATGCCGTCTTGTGTTCTTTAAACACTGTAAAAGTTGTTCCTAAAAACAAAAACAGGAAAATGGAATATCTTTTCACAGGTAACTATTGATAATTTGACTGTTTCCTAATTTAATTTCAATAAAATTCGTATTTGTGCAAGAAATATGTAAGTGTTGCCAGTTTTTGTCGACGCCGTTCTGCCTGAATTAGGGAAAATGCACTTGTCAATTGATTATGTGATAATGATTGTCATGTTAATGAAAAATACATTACCGTATTATAAAAGTATACTGTAGATATATCTTCTTTCTCATAAATATAGTAATAGAATTTCAATTTCCATTAGTATATACCTTACATAATATTGTTTTGAGTTCGATCCCCAAACGATCCAAATATTCGTGTACACCCTGCTACTCGTCAAGCTTATAAACTTTAACCTTTGCACCGTTCTTATGGCGTAAAGAATAAGTATCAAAATCGTACAGCAAATGTTTAGCTTGACTTTGCGCCGTGTGTACATACATACTTATGGCGTAGGGAATAAGTATCAAAGTCGTACAGCAACTGTTTAGCTTGACTTGGCGCCCTGTGTACATACATACTAATGGCGTAGGGAATAAGTATCAAAATCGTACAGCAACTGTTTAGCTTGACTTGGTGCCGTGTGTACATACATACTTATGGCGTAGGGAATAAGTATCAAAATCGTACAGCAACAGTTTAGCTTGACTTGGTGCCGTGTGTACATACATACTATTTATTTCTCAACTAATCGACGCCAGCGGCTTCGCACGCACATATTTTCTTATTTCTCGTTTTGCCCGATCCCGTGGGAATTTCGAGAAATCCCGTCTTGGTGTACCCCTACGGTTCCCAAGAAACATACATGCTAAATTTCAGCTTCATGCGCCGAGTAGTTTCGGCTGTAGCTTGTCTGTCAGTCAGTCAGTAACGCAAGGATTTTATATACAGGATGGCGCTACCATAGGGGCACTTTTTGAACAGAGGCATAGCGCACAACATTCTGAAGCCTTGTACCAAAAATCAATTAAATCGGTGCAGTAGTTTAGCCACAATATCGATTTTAAGTTCCGCAATTTTTGCACATGCTTTGAATTCCACACAGCTGATACAAAACGGTCAACGTGCACACGTAGCTGTCAACGTGCCACACTTATAGTCGTATTTTTAATTAGACGAAGCCAACTGACAGTAGCTAATGTCACTTTGTAAAATAATGTTGTCATATTTAAAGTAATAGTGATGCGTTTAGTTCTCGTTCAATCAGATGAACGAACATTGAGTGTGAATAGTTAATCATTTCAAACTATAAAAGAATATTATTTCTATATTACAATAAAAGTGCTCTGATATAAGTTACCAGTAGTTATGTAAGTAGTATAAATTGTTATATTTTATAAATCTACAGGATGTAAAAAGACTCTTAACGAGAACTGAAATCCCATGTTGTACCAATCACTACGAACATTTTTTACTTCGGCACCATACCTGGGAAATTACTGGTTCAGGAGATATTGAGGCTCAAAGTTAGTGTGGAATTTTTCTAATTAAGTACAAAATCGATGCATTTACCCCGCCAAGATGTTCACTAGATGCCCTATGACCCCATGGATAGGTAGATATTTCGAGCATTGAACGCGCGCGCTTTAAATTGCGGTTTATGAAATGTGAAAACTTAAAAAAAAATCGTTTCCCAGGTATTATTTTTGGTTAGTATGACTTGGCATGATGTCCACAACGAGTAAACTTCGGCTTGGGAATAGGTCTTGTGACACCCTGTATAGTTCAACTACATGATGTATTGAAAATAGAACAGTCTTACAGGTTTCCTCGCAATGTTTTCCTTAATGTTTAAAACACTCGGTATTCAGTATAGGTAAATACTATAGGAACATAGTCTTCGAAAACTCGAACACCGTACCCGATATCGGCCGTTCGGCACACTAACTATTCACTAGACAATCGATGCAATTGCATTCATTCAAGAGATTTTTCAATCATTCACTTTGTCACAACACTATTTTTATTTCATCATAAACTGACAACACAGTAAACGTCAGTTGACTTCGTCTAATAAAAAATACGACTATAGTTGGACGAATGCGCTCTATCTGATACTAATTCTCATATCTGTGTCTGTACGTTATGACTGGCTAAACACATTGACCGAACACATTAGTCTTCAGGTATCGAGACAAGGTGATTCAAAATATGACGCAAATTTCTGCTAGCTTTTGCTCTCGGTATAGGTAACTCCTAGGCAATTTCGAGAAAATATACCTTCGACAGAAATTGATTCAGGGTTAAAGTGTTCAGTGAACATGAACCTGATCTTCTCCAAATTTATCCCGAACCCAACACGTCTTAAAATATGCAAGTCCCGCAGAGATTTTGCCGACATGACTTTGTCATCGGCAAAGCGGATACGCCTGAGATGCCAACGATTGGCATTGATGCCTAACCCATCTCACTGCAGTGTATTAAAGATAGCCTCCGCTCACGCGTTGGGGAAGAGTTTTTAGGATATAACCCTGTCTTTCAAGTCGAAGCAACTAGATGGATCTTTTTTATGGTTACGAACTTAAACGGTTTGGTACATTTTATTTGGTACAGACCCTATACACATCCACATATTGCCATTGATTCGGCAAGGTTGTAAAGATTGGGTAGTATTTAAACGAGAGACTGTAAATTAAAGTTTTGAGTGACAAAAATAATTAATTTGGGTTATAGAATTACTAAGTGAGCGACTGACTGCGAGTAATGAGAAATCAACAGAACAGCAACTTACAGTTATTAATTTGAGTTAGGTACTTAAAATACAAAATGAGAAGCTTCTTAATATTTGACCGACCTAATATTTGTTTGAGTACCAACGTTACATTTTTTTCAATATTTGGCAAATTATTTATACTGAGCGGCATATTATCTTAAGTTATGTGTTTCGTAATAGAAAAACCACATTGAAAAATACAAAATAAGACGCTTCAATTTTTTGGTACAGGGTCACAAAAAAACCGACCTGTTGCGGTCGCTGGAAGGCGTCAAATCTTGATGCCGGACGATTCGTGACGACTCTTTTCTTTACGTTATTAAGCTGTCTGAGAACATCGATTTCATCGACATATTAATCTGGTGCTATAAAGTTACGCGTAAGTGGGCTTTGTCGTAGCTCGTGCCTGGTCACCTGGTGGATGGCTTTGGTGCATGAGAGGCATACAGATTTCCGTAGATCTTCAATTCTAGCAAGTATCTTTTAGCGACTCAAGATCGATCTGTGTGAAGAGTCTAGTGGAGGCCTATGCCCAGCAGTGGACGTCTTCGGGCGAAGGTGATGTTGTATGTGGTGATGTGATATTGACAGTTTTACCATTTTACACAGTTATCTTTGTCAGATGACTCCTCCACAGTGTCTTAGAGCAGACTTGTCACCTGCGATTCTGCTCAACCGCCTCCTATATGAACTGTTCAGGCTTCGGAGGACTCGCCTCACTGAGCTACGAACCTCTTTATGGAGTGTTTGGAGAGAGGGGTCTAACAAAGCTGCCCTTAGCGTTTTCCGTCGAAGTAGTATAAGTTTCTGAGTCTCGCTCCAAAAAATTACACTTCCTATCTGGCATATTTGCCGTAAATACCTCATTCCTAGTTAACGTATAGCCCCCATCAAGTAATAGAACCCGACCAATTTTTTTATCTATTTGCGTAAATACATAACTTTACAAAAGGAATGCAAGCTACATAATAGCAAAATCTAATACATTAAAATTATCACCATTTCTTGCATTGTTTATTGCATTGGTATATCAATCATCTCAATGGGCAGGCGTTGACAAGAACCTGTAGTAATAAAATAAGCAACCTATTGATATTCTTAGCATAAAAAATATAACGTGCACTCACCTTTGGTATATCAGCTTGGCAACAGTAACTCTGTGAGCACAGTATCTGTCCGCACACCAGGCACATAGTCGGCTTCTTACTGTCCTCCCTCTCAGAATTAGGACACGAAAACTCCGACACTATATTCATCAACTCCGAGAAGTCCTCAGGCAAAGCGATCAACCGAGGCGGCTCACTGGGCTCCGTCACCACATGGGCTGGTATCTCCCCACTAAACCACTCCGTAGATAACCCAACCCATTCTGTTATCTTCTTCCGTGTTGTTAAAGTGTCTATTAACTCCTTATAAGTGCTAGGTAGGTCTAGATATCCGCACATTGTTTCCCAGGTATCCCCTCTGACTACCGTCAGCTCTGAAGGGGCGTTAATATCACTCAAAAAGTGGAAGAACAGGCAACAACATCTTAGAAACACGTGGCATTGACTCTTGATCTTTTCCCATACGTCGATGGGATTCAGATTGTCTTCTAGCACACCTCTGCGTAATTCCTTGATAAACGGTAATAGTGTGTCTAACTCTGAGGTGCTTTTGAAGTCTTCCTGTTCCTCCATTGGTTCGCTCTTGCAGTTCGAGACGTCTGCTACTAGTAAGGCTCTTGTGAGGGTTGCTCTGAAGCATTGTAGGGTTATTTGTCTAGCTAAGTTGTTCGGTCTAGCCGGGGTGCCGACTTTGCAGAACAGAGATGGCGCTGTTAGGACTAAGGAGACTAAGGTGCCGAAAGGTTCGTGGGTAAGAGGGGAGGTGCTTTCTAGGGTGTTAAGCGTGCTTAGTGCGTGGTGGGAGAGGTGCTTGGGTGAGGACCAAACGGCGGGGAGTGCGGCGGCGAGGCGGATGAGTGCTTGGAGCGTGTCTCTGTGTCTGGCGGGCAGGTCGCCTAGCAACGGTCTGTTTTCTGCCTGAAGTACTGCATTAGTGCTGAATATGGTGTATGACGTGGCTCGGTATAACGCGGCGCTTGACACCATGCCGCCGTATTCTGAGATTGGAAGTACCTGTGAAAAGAGAATACGTATTTGATTATGTTGTATTCAAATATTAATATTTAACATTACTAGTTTGTATATTTAGGTACGCTGTTTACAAGAGATGGTAAGAATGTAGAAGATATTGAAAGAAGAGTTAATGCAGGTAATAGAGTGAATGGAGCTCTGAAGGCGTTTATGAATAGCCAAAACGTGTCCAAAAAGGCACGTTTGGCTGTGCATAGAGGGGTGTTAGTACCTACTCATATGTATGGTAGTGATAGTTGGGTATGGCAGAAGAGTCATGAAAGTAGAATAAATGCTGTAGAAATGAGAGCACTGAGAAGTATGTGTGGTGTTCTCTGACTGACAGAATAAAGACTTGTGTGATAAGAGAGTGTTGTGGGGTAAAAGAAGATATAGTGACAAGCATCGAGAAAGGTATGCTAAGATGGTTTGGGCACGTGGAGAGAATGGATGACGAAAGACTGACCAAGCAGATATATAAGGCAAGTGTGGAAGGGACAGGACGAAGGGGAAGCCCTAGGCGGACGTTCTCTGACCAGATTGGAGACATCCTAAAAACAGGGCAGGTGAGAAGTACCCTGAACAGAAGCATGCATGAGGAATCTGATGGGAGTGAATGAAGCAAGAGAGATATGTCAGGATCGTTGCAAATGGCGTTCCGTAGTCTCTGCCTACCCCTCCGGGAAACAGGCGTGAGTCTATGTATGTATGTATGTATTTCTAGTTATTGGGCTTTTTCCGCTAGGAAATTCTCAGTAGCAGCACGGAGTCTGGTAATGTGCCCGGTACGGCAATAGGCTCGCCCCCTATTACGTGGGACTAAGAAATAAATCTGGCGAAACGTGGGTGTAATATTTACACCTCTGCCTACCCCTTCGGGGAAATAGGTGTGAGACTATAAAAATACATTACTAGTACATATTTTTACAATAACCATGAACAAACCCAACGTAACTTATTAAATATAAGAACGGGATAATAAATAAATTAATTCCATTCATTTGGTAGTCATGTACCAAGCTTATCTTGAAGAGACAGAAATTATCAATAAGGCGGCCGTTTAGGCAAAATCGTGGTTTTAAGTCACTATAATATGTATACAATAATGTTGTGATCGGACCAGCGAGGTGTAGGCCAAATTCTTCAATTGGCTCTCAGTGATACTGAAAACCAAAATTAAGAGAGACTAAATCCAGCAGTGGACTGATTGAAGTCCGAAATAAGTGCAATAAAATACATTATCCTAAAAGATACTCACGTTAGCAAAATCTTCAATCAGCGTCTTAGTCATTTCATTATACGGCGGTATCTCGCCATTGAAGTGCGCTAAGAACTCTCCAGAAAGTAGATTCTCCGCGTGAGTCGACACATACACCTCAGATTCATCAGCCGATTCCTCCTCCATATCTGACGACATAGCACCAACACTTCGGGCCCGGGCCTGACAATGCATTTCTTCGCAGAACTCCGTACATATATGTATTGCTTCTGAGCTGACTTGGTGTTTCAGCTTGAGGATCATACTGACGGATTCGTTGTACATGTCTTCTGAGAGCGGTGGGGGGTTGCCTACTGGCAGGTTAGGGGCTGGGAGTAAAGGTAGTGCGGTATTGCACAGTCGTTCGCATAGAGGACATAAGTATTCCTTCTTTTCGACGTCGAAGGCTGCAGGTTGACGGCCGCGGTATGGTCTGTAAAGAGATTTTACATTTTAAGTGTTTATTAATAAATAATAATAGACGCCCATAACTTAAGATGGAAACAATAAGATATATATATGCGTATTATTTTTCAACGTTTTATTCGTATAAAATTGGTTATTGTGAGAAGAGGTTTCTGTCTCACAGTTTACGGTGAACAGTTCATTTTTGTACATGTCTAAATTGTACACTTTTTACAGAGTTAGCTCTGATGTCGAGCAAAGTCAGGACTATGCGTACTGGTCAAAAAGTCCTCGATCTGCCCGATCTGATCTGCTTTGCTGGGATACAAAGCTGGTTTACGAATAAAATTAAAATATCAATTAATATACACATCCTCACCTCCTATTCTCCTTATCCTGTACATTGTCCACATAGTTCCTCCAGCAGGCGGCATGGAGTGCATGTCCACAGCTGGACACGTGGGGCTGCAGGCCCAGGCCGGCGGGCAGCCACGACGCCTTCCACGAGTCGGGCACGCGACCGCACCCGCCGCGACGCAGGCGGTTCAGTACCGACGATTGTTGCACGAACGCGACTAGCACCAGGGGTTCGGTTTTTATGTCTACGCGAGCCTGAAATAACATTTGATTTTATTATAAACATTGTATCAAGGATGGATGTGGGCGGCACGAGATAGTCTTTGAGGAAAGCCTTGGGAGATCCTTCAACTACAGGGTGGATCCTGGACTGCAGTCCGACGCATATACTTGGGAACTAGTATTTATACTGATCGCGTGTAAGAACTTTGCTTGCGCGATTCAGAACTTTGGTTTGTCGTGTCGTGTCCGATAGATGTCGCCGTCTGTATAGTCTTCGTCGTCGTACGAAAGATGGCCTCAATGGTATGTAGCTACTGCTACAAGGCCTATGTTCAATATTAGACGCTCTGTATTAGTTGATAAGAAGACACCTCACACAAATACGTCGGTAAAAAGTAAGTGGTGAAAAATGTATCCCAGTACCCTAGATCATAAAAATATGTTCAACATAAATGATCCGTGTAAACGTACCTCTTCCTGGCACATGATGCAGACGCGTGCTGGTTCAGGCACGCCTCCCCCCCACACTCCCAGCGCCGCGCCGCAGTACAGAGGCCTAAGCTCTTGCTCCTCCGCCGTTACCTGGGAAACAATTACATCAGAAATTAGCACTATCGCCAATTTTATCAATAACCAGTTTTTGCCTACAACTCAATCCGCGTGGAAACTTGGTGTAGCAGCAAAAGTGGAATATATGATGTGTGTTTTGATGAGTTATATTGTCGCAGTATCATCACCACACCCTTCAGCCTTACGTATTCAATGTAACCTACTGCCTGTCACAGGCCTCTACTCATTATGAGAAGGGTTCGACCATAGTCCAACACGCTAACTACTGTCCGTTCACAGTTATTTTACCTCTAGCTGTTAGATTGGCCAACCTGGGCATTGTGTTGCTATATTTAGTACATAATACTCCCATTTTAAATATACAGTATTGCTAAAAATGTACCTATTTTTTTATTGCCTACGCGATCGTATTAAATATTTGGAAGTAATGTTTGTAACAAAACCTTTTGATATCGGCATCGGCTATACGCATGTACATTTATTTTCTTACGAAATAACTAATTTTCCTTTGAAGATAAATAGTTTTAATAAAATGTTCGTCTATTTAATATATATAAGTTACGTCAATGTGAGGTTTTAATCTTTTAATTATCAAATACAAAAGCTGCAAATTTAAATTTCATATTTATTTTGAATAAGAATGATCCATGCGGACTGCCAATAATGATGATTCGTAACTGCTGTCAGATTCTTGGACTGCCAATGATGATTCGTAACTGCTGTCAGATTCTCGGACTGCCAATGATGATTCGTAACTGCTGTCAGATTCTCGGACTGCCAATGATGATTCGTAACTGCTGTCAGATTCTCGGACTGCCAATGATGATTCGTAACTGCTGTAAGATTCTCGGACTGCCAATGATGATTCGTAACTGCTGTCAGATTCTCGGACTGCCAATGATGATTCGTAACTGCTGTCAGATTCTCGGACTGCCAATGATGATTCGTAACTGCTGTCAGATTCTCGGACTGCCAATGATGATTCGTAACTGCTGTCAGATTCTCGGACTGCCAATGATGATTCGTAACTGCTGTCAGATTCTCGGACTGCCAATGATGATTCGTAACTGCTGTCAGATTCTCGGACTGCCAATGATGATTCGTAACTGCTGTCAGATTCTCGGACTGCCAATGATGATTCGTAACTGCTGTCAGATTCTCGGACTGCCAATGATGATTCGTAACTGCTGTCAGATTCTGCATCAGACTCATAATTTAATTCTATTATGAACCTGTCCATTTCAGCATCCATAGACCCATCTGTTTCACGAAGCTTGTCTTCAATGTGGCGCACATATTTATTTATTTTATTTATTCATTTGGAATAACAAACGGTTACACAATACTTATAAACTAAAAATGTACCTATATGATATTTGTACAATTGTGCACCCACACCGTTATCCACAGATTATTGCATATATTTGCATTGTTTTTGGCAGTCTTCTGCAGTGATAGATTTAAAAAGGTTCTTCAGCTAAATTCACAATGTTGTTTGCCTCTTGTCCTACATTTAAAAAAAACCTTTACCAACCAGTCTGGCCAGCGTGATTTAGTAGGAGAATACCTCTTTTTTTTGGCGAGGCCTAGCAGTGAACTGCAAGAGGCTGTTATGATAACATGTTATGATGACTGATTCAAATTAGAATCACACAAGGATGCTTACAATAATTAGCAATAACGATGAAATAATGCATATACAACACAATAGTAGTTTCCTACATATAAGTAGTGTCCCAAAAATACAAGCAGTTTAACGTGACTTGTTGCCAGCAAATCAAAGCTGACGTGACAGAAATTAGATTACACATTCATGGTGGTTACAGTTGGACATTCTATTTTCCACTAAAATTGGGTAAAATGTTATGAACGGGTAACCCTATTATACATACCTGTCATCACAGAGTACCATTGTATAGTAATTCAGCATAAAGAAAACAAACACCGACATTTGTCAGAGGTAAAATAACTGAACGGACTGTAATTGCGGGTTACCATAATACACTCATTAGTTGTTACTTGAAATGGTCGTCCCAACAAAATGATGTTATGGTATGATGTTTGTGTATAGAGATAGTCAGAAGGCAGTTGTAGTAGTATAGTACCTACTAAGCAGTCCGTAGATATATCACTCTACCAGAGCGATATACCTACAGACGGTTTCAAAATTCGATCTATCCTTGAATTTGGCTGCTAAAGATATACATAATTATTTCACATAAGCTACATATAAAATATCCATGTACTAGCCGAATTTCAACTGCTTGCGCCTAATTGTTTCGGCTGCGCGTTGTCTGTCAGTCAGTAACGCAAGAATCTTATACATATATACAGAAAATGTCCCATACCTCAGTAGTAGTCTCCTCAAAGAGCGTGGCGTTGTTAGATATGAAGTTGTTCATCTGAGTCTGCATCTGCGCCATCAGTTTCGCGCGACGTTCCGCCGCTAACTTCGCACGGCGGGACTTCTCCGCTGCTGTGGATTGAAAAAAAAAAACATATATTCGTCACATTTTGTATTAGTGTATAATGGCGTATACAAGATTTCGTTTTGAGTTTTTGCTTGAAGCTCTCTCCCAAACCAATTGTTTATTATTATAAATAACTGAGTATTTTGGTTTGGGAGGCAGTCTGCTTCACTTCCGAGTTACACCGCTAGAACTATCTGTTACTGTAAAAGTTATATCTACGGTTTAAATAGAAATAGGTACCTAGTGCATAAGCCGCCAGCTATCAAATACTTTAAGAATTATCAAAACCTCCCTTTTGGATATCGCAGTTTGCTTACTAGTATAACAAGATTTAACAGAATATTAGCTTTCACTGAGTGACTGTCGTCGCAACTTAAAGGGATAGCGATATTCCATGGCTAGAACAGCGTCAGTACATTTAAGGGTACAACTGACGGACTGTTAAAGATCTCATGAAGGTCGGGACCGACGGTTTAACGGGCTCTCCTAGGCAATAGACAACCGATAATCAACAATTTAAACTTTTAACTTTAAATAAATGTTTAGTGTAAAACCTTTACACCGGTTCAAATGGCAATAGGCATTTAGTGCATAAAAGGCCAAAGAACATTAAGAGCGTTTAATCCGTCGGAGGCGATTTTGCGGGTTTTTATTGTTCTATTACGTGACGGATAAATAACAATTAATGGAAAAGATATAGAAAATATGAAAGGGCAGTTCTTTATCAAGAGAGTGCTAAAGAAAAATATATGGGTTACTATAGTAAATATTTTAAAACGGATGAATTTAAAAAAGTCATTTTCGTAATTTCTGTAGTTTAGGCCAGCATTAATGGTCGCTAGTGCTATGAAAACTGATTTTTCTATAATTCTGTAAATGTAAACTGTACGAGCAAAAGCTATACAAGCGAGTCCTTAAAAAAGAAATTGTACTTTCATTCATAATTTTCAAGAAAATCGGAGATCAAAACAGTGCATTTTGCTTAATTTTAGCCCGCAAATTTGCATTTATATCTAAAAAACTACTGTGATTATTAAATAGATATATACATATTTAAAAACCTTAAGATTCATTTTAAGTCATATAAAAAAATTGGAATCTGAACTTTTCGTTTGTAATTAATATGATTTTTTTAAAAAGACCTATAAAGCTCGAAGCGCGATGCTATGTCCGCCATTCAGCGCTGAGCGCTCTCAGAGGACGGACCTGTCGCTCGCGTCCGTGTCCGCCATTTTACGTAACTCTACTCACAGCCGAGCTCTACTCACATATAAGAACCAGCAATAGTCATCGAATAACCCTGGAAGGTTACTTCATAAGTTTCAGTGGTTGGGTCTCTTATGTACAAACAAAATGAGCCCAAACTCGGCATGCCTAGCTCTACTCACATATAAGAACCAGCAAAAGTCATCGAATAACCCTGGAAGGTTACTTCATAAGTTTCAGTGGTAGGGTATCTCATGTACAAACAAAATGAGCCCAAACTCGGCATGCCGAGCTCCACTCACATATGAGTACCAGCAAGTGTCATCTAATAACCCTGGAAGTTTACTTCATAAGTTTCAGTGGTAGGGTCTCTTATGTATAAACAAAATTAGCCCAAACTCGGCATGCCTAGCTCTACTCACATATGAGTACCAGTAAGAGTCATTGAATAACCCTGGAAGGTTACTTCATAAGTTGCAGTGGTTGGGTCTCTTATGTACAAACAAAATGAGCCCAAACTCGGCATGCCTAGCTCTACTCACATATAAGAACCAGCAAGAGTCATCGAATAACCCTGGAAGGTTACTTCATAAGTGCCAGTGGTAGGGTCTTTTATGTACAAACAAAATGAGCCCAAACTCGGCATGCCTAGCTCTACTCACATAAGAGTACCAGTAAGACTCATCGAATAACCTTGGAAGGTTACTTCACTAGTACCAGTGGTAGGGTCTCACTAAAACAAATAAAATGAGCCCCAACCTGGCATAACTAGGTCTACTCTTTTATGAGTTCCAGTCGCAACACTTGAATGGGATGGTATACCATCAGTCCACATAATCTTACCAGATTTCAACGCAAGAAACAAAATAATATCTAAATACCGAAATATATCCTGAATCAACATAATGGAAAAAATAAAGTAATAATGTCCATTTAGGTATATAAAAATAAGAAACTTATTTGTACGTAATTTGCACAGCCAGGTCTATAACACATAGATACATATCACAAAAAATCTAAGTCTCAAAGTTATTTAGTTGAACTATATTTCCGCAAATTACCGTACGTAGTACGTACTGTTGCCGCCGTGTCGCTGTAGTGACGCGCTTTTGTACCTACTAATTTTGTAAACGCGTCCTTAAGGGGGGCAAAATTATGGTTATTTTAAGCTAGGACGCGCCGCCGTTAGCATGACACCAATGTAATAGGTATTTACCTAAAACGTACTATGCAATGCAATTAAAAGCACACTTGAATCAAATATTATCTTACAAACCGCCGCAGCTCAGCTGATCCCCACGAGCTCGCATTGCAGGTACCTAACACACACAAGCCCACGTACCTACTGTGCAGTCTTATTCTGCACCAGTTAACAGTTTATTTTGAGACTCAATTCTTCTAACTATATTTGTTCAAAATGCAGTTTTGATCTAATGTCAGTGTCATACTCATGTCACAAATGGTATTCTCCTAAATAAACTGATATTGGAATGTTATCGTGACTAGATCGTTAATTGAACAATGCCATCATCGTTCTAGCATACCGTGGATTCGAACCCGATACCTTCTGCATAGCAGTCCGTTGGTATCTCCAGTAGGCTATGGCTGCCTGTTGTTAATTAAACTATGTATCAACGTCAGTGAGAACAATAGAAGTCAAATTATAGTTGGTGCCACGAGAAGATAGACTTTTTGTAAACAAACCTTCAGAGCTTCACAACCTTTTTTCAAACAGTTGCGTTTTAGATTTTATGCTTTTGAAAAGTCTTTATTTTTCAATGCCTCATTATGCCACTATGTTTTTAAATTTATATTGTTAAATTTTACTGATATAAAAATATTTGATTTTGTGTTTTAATGGTCGAATGTTCATAAATTGGCTGATTTTTTTTGTTGTTTTACATGTAATAATCTGTAAATTAATGAAAAATAGAGTACCATGTATGTTAATTATAGAGTACATACATGTCACTTTATTATTGACACGATTTTTTAAAAATCAATACGCAATCAATAATATTGCTCAAAGTAGCATAATATCTATTCTAAAATATTAAATTATTCACCAACAATGAATAATATAACAGATAACTAGCTAATACATTGCAAAAAGATTTCTAGGCATAGCAGATTTTACGTTGTCTGTGAATGAAATCGTCAGAATGAACTTAAACAAAAACCATTAAACGTTACGGTACTCTGAAAACCCAATTTCTTTTTTAGGTATTTTCTGCCATCTGATATTCTGCACGCGCTTTTTCGAGATGCCGTGACAAGGAGAAGATCATTGCGATCCTATAAACTTGTATTTAACTTAACACCAACCCCTTCTTGATAACAAAAAATTTAATTTTGTCCTCTGATAAAAAGATGTTAAGCCCAAGAATGTATCATTTCAATGAACTAACGCCAAATGTTGACACTCTAGGCAACATTACCTCAAAACATTAAAAGATCCTGTTGACAGCGCATAATATCGATAAAAACCGGACCATTGACATATTAGTTTCCAATGACACGTATCTATGTACCGTTGCACTCATTGATTTGAAATTATTTGTTTTTGACAGAACTATCGCTAAGTCACTTAGTAAAAATTCTTTGTTTACAAAATGTCTATGTTCTCGTGGCACGGACTCTAGATGATAATGACATTTAAATTAGCGGAATACCAATTCTGAGTCAATTTAAAATCTAATCTCATTTCGTTCAAAATATAATTTCAATGTCATATAAAATACGAGAATTGGCCTTATCTATGTAAAATTTTATAAAAAGAGGGAGTTATATCATCGCACACTGTGTGAAATAATTTTGGGTGAATATATATTGTACAATTACAATATTTTGTAAATACAAATCAACATATTGTATATTTTTTCCTTTCTTTTAATTAAGTATTTTCTTTTACCCGACTCTTTTGGTTTTGTATTTAGTGTCATTCGTGGGGTTTCATGCCTTAATAACAAAATAGATGTATATTTGAAATGTAACAATTATGTAGATGACAATTATAAATTATTTCTATCATATAATAAAACTGCGCCAAATTATTATAAATAGTCGTTGTTATCCTGAGGAACATCATCCTACTAAACAAATATGTAATATCTATCTTTATTTGATATCTTTAAATGCATGTGCATTGAAAATAATTAATTTGAATACTTTGATATCATAATCGACGTTACATTACATAGACGAATACTGTTCATGTATAGCAAGAAGGATCAAGATTATTATTCCACGCGATACCGTCATAGTGCGCCGGGTCTCACATCCGCGATGCGCGGGCGACGCGGTACTATAAAAACCTAAACTCGAGCCGCCGCTCGAGGCGTATACGCTCTTAAATGTTTGAAGCATATAAAGTTAATAAAGCAATGCACTTGTCATGCATTTGCACTAATGAGCCAATCTTTAAAAAAATATTTACTTTAAATTTATTCACTTTTCATTTTTATTTCAGCAAATAGAATATAATATAATATATATTAAGAGAATAAATTAATATCGCTCGCTTAAGATGCCCGTTAGATGGCAATATGCTCGCCCTCTATTACATTGAGACCCAAACATAACTGGCGAAGTGTGGGTGTGTAATACACCCCTGCCTACCCCTTCGCGGATAAAAGGCGTGAAGTTATGTTGTGTATGTTATGCAAATAACGCTAGAATGCACAACATTGTTTAATGAGCATTGCTCGTAGTTTTTAAGACAGTCAAAATTGCGGCAAATTGTCTAGCTAGGCCAATGTTCAGTGTTCAAAACCCCAAAATGCTGTAAAACTCAACAGAAACGAAAACGGAAATTATCTCAATAAATTACTTCATTGCCTTCAGTAACGGTTTTAAATAAAAATAAGTTCTTTGTCTCTCTCTTTCTTCATTATACTTCTTTATTTATTTTAAAACTTCCTGCAAAATACATTGCACAAGGCGGACTTAATGCCTATTTTTATTTATTTATTTTATTTTATTTATATTATCTTACTAAATCAGTTGTTAATTTTCCGTGACTACCGAAAATACCTCTTTGTTGGTTATTTGTTGTTTGTTTGAGCCGGTAAACGATTTAACTTGTTGGTTAATATCATTTACCTCCACCAATTATCTGCAAACCTACGTAATGGTCCGTGGGACATATTTCAATAAACATTATAATGATAGTACATACCGGCAGCTTCATCGGAGGCCGGTTTCTCCTCTGTGTCCATCTCCATGCTCTCGCCGTCGCCTGCCTCGTCAGTTTGACCCAGCAGTGTCCTGCACAATAATAATAACATGACTATAAATTCACTGGCCTGTTAGTCTAGGCTTTAAGGCGCTGACAACCGAGCGCAGCTGTCACTGTCGGATTGTATACATAAGAAAGAGAAGCACGACGACGACGGGACGTTCAGATCTTTTTACAAACCATAATATAAATTAATTACTTAAAAATTAGTTGAGTAGTGAAAAATAAAAAACAACCAAGTTCTGTATATAAATATGGTACATTATTGTTATAAATTTTACCAATGTTCGTTGATAAGTAATACAGATATTTTTGTTGGAAGATAATTTTAAGAGGTTAGTTTACTATTTTTTTGGATCAAGAAAACTTTTCACATACGTGTTTTGAATACAACAGGGTTCTCAGAAATATGTTCAAAATTAACATATATTTTTTCCGCCGTCACCAACTTTATAGATTTAGCAAAAAAATTGTTTGAGAGAAGCCTTTTTTTGCCATTTGGCTGTTGTCAGCGTCTTAAATGTTATATCGGGATAGAATTTTAAATTCGTATTTTGATTTCAAAATTTTGTTTCTAACTACAGGCATTTTTCCTGCCTAAATTGAAATTTCTCGACATGAAATGCAAGTCAATTATGATATGAAACATGGCTATTTTTATTTACTATATTTTTTTGTGTAACATTCGCGTAAACCCAAGAAAATACTATGGTCAAAGATAGATTAGCTTTTTATGCTTGATTAAGCTGTAGTTCACTTTTATTTTACTACATATTAATTCTCTAAGCATTTTTGGCCGGACCGTTAGGAAGTACTGACCTCATCTTGTTGAGCACCCATCGCGCCAGTTGCCTGTGCGCGTCGACCCTGGGGCTGGCGGCGAGTCGCTGCAGTAAGGCCAGCAGTCCTGCGCGCGCGGCGGACTCGGCGAAGGCCAGGAACTCGTAGTGGCCACTCTCCTCGTCACGGAGCGCGTAGCCCATCAGGTGGAGAGCCTGGGAAATATATGGTAAGTTAGTCGAACTAAAGAACCTTGGTCGGACATAATATAAAGAATACTCATAGCTACGATCATAACTTTGAAATTAACCGTTTATTCCCGATCGCGATGCCGTGGGAATATAGGGGAATTACTTCTGAGTACACCTATAAGCTCCCCAAAGATTAAGGAAGAGACATTTCAGCTTCATGCACTCAATAATATTGAATGTACCTTGTTTGTTAGTCAGTTAGTAACGAATGTTATATGTATTAATGATTTTAGGGGTACTGGGTGTTTTTTTTATTTTTGAAAAAAAAAATCCCAAAAGAATGTATAGTATCAATTGAGATCACAAAACAGTCACTGCCACGTGACAGGGGTAGGCTCACACAAGGCGGACTGACTATCAAGTTACGATCGCGGCATTGGTAGGATGTGGGTCGCTTATTACTGGCCTGTTTTGTTGCGTGGTGGAGAATCCCTCGGACCTCCGGCTCCATTAAAAACCACTTCGAATGCCGACCAAAGGCACACAGGGGAGAGGACTGGGTACAGGAGCCAGTCTTGGCTCATGAGTGCCAGCGTATATAGAGCTTTTTAGAGAGGCCTTTGTCCAGTAGAAAATGATTTCAAATGGGAATGATGAATTGGCAGAAGCGCGCTTCAACTAAAGTGTACACATAAATACATACATAGACTCACGCCTGCTTTCCCGAAGGGGTAGGCAGAGGCATGTTAAACGCCCACTTTTCGCCAGGGTTTTGATCCCACGTAATAGGTGGCGAGCCTATTGCCGCTTATGGAGATATTTTGTTTGCCGTCGCCTCGTCCGTTGATCGGCAGGTGCACCACTTGCAGGTGAGGTTGGCGCCCGACCTTAAGTTCTTGGTGGGAACCCTATGCACCCATATTATAGCTAAGTGTTATAATGTTTATTTGAACATACCTTATGCACTTGCGTCTCCGAGAAGGATCGTGCCCTCAAGTCAAGTGCCCGCTCGAGCACGGCTCGCAGCACGTGCATGGCGGCGTCACTCTGCAGCAGGTTGGCCAGCAGACGGAACGGCGCCGACAGCTTCGGGAGCGGAGGAGGTGGGCAGCACTCTGCTAGACCTGGCCGAAATAATTATACATGACAATTTCTAGGATTAGAATTTAAAACCAAATAATAGCATAGGTACTGTTATTATGTTAAGTCTCACAACCTATTTTTAGACCTACCAAAAAAGTTATGTATATTCCAAAAACTCTTAGATGGTTTAAAGATTATTTTAGATACCTACCACAACTTCATGTTTGAAAATTCATCTATTGATTCCCATATAGGATTAAAAATATAAGGCTAAGTACGAAAAGAACCACAGCTCAACCCCGTACCAAACACGGCCCGGATATGCGTGAATCTTTAGCATTTCATTTGCACAGGCCATACTGACAAAGACACTACGCTTCTCACCAGCAGCCTTCCTCCTAGTCCTCTGCTCCTCCTCGCTGCGGGACAGCTCCTCCCTGGTGTAGTGGTAGAAGAACGTGTCGTACTCGTCGTAGAGGTGAGGTTTGAGCTTGTACACGCCGCGGTTGTTGCCGCCCGTCGGCTTGATGAAGTCCGCCACCTCGTGGATCACGGCTTCTAAGCCTGTTTCGTGCAGCTGGTCTTCTGGGAGCGATCTGTGGTGATATGAAAGGAATGAAAACCAGTTTAGAAATTAAGAGGGAATATCTGACGATAATGCCTGTAGAACGTAAAATTTTAAAGCTGAGTCGAATAAACCTAAATTGGCTAAATAATTGCTGATTTCACTGAAAGAAAAGATTAATAGTACTAGAAAATAATGCTCATTTGAAGTAGTGGATGATTAAGATCAGAATTTACTGTACTATTCAATACGGCTCTCACAGTTATTCTCAGTTTTATATGTACAAACATCTATGGGTGTGATTGTATTCATTATTTTGAACTACTTTTAAGCCTTGCAAAAGGTTGATTTATTAAATAATAATAATTTTCTACCACATTCAAACAACACCATCTAGTCCCAAACTAAGCAAAGCTTGTACTATGGGTACTAAACAATGGATAAACATACAAGTATATTGTTTGAAATGGAGATAGTTTTTATGATAAGTCGAATCGATTATATCGATTTAGTAACGTTTAGTTTAGTCTATTGTAAGATTTGACTATGGTCACAACTTCCGTTGTCGAGGAAAAATTGGTTGCGCGGACGCCGTATCTTTGGGTTTGTAATTGAAATAAATTGATCGCCTTTTGAAAAGCACATCCTGGTAGCTTCGCGAATAGTTCGTCGTTTCCCGCGGTCAGTGAAAAAGAAACCTCTGGAAGATTCCGTTTTAATGAGCGCGTTTGATCTTGTATAATTGTATTTGGAACCTGTTTTAATTGCCGCTTCCTTGATCAATAACTGGCACCGGTTTAATTGTGATAAAAATAGTATCTTAATGAACATTGTAAAACACGTGGGTGAATTCCTGATTGGTGCCCGAGGAGTAGGACTACGCCAAACTGGATCCTGTGGTATTTATAACGATTCTCTTGTAATTTTGGCCAAAATTATGAGTTAATCTTATAGGTCCACTCAAGAGCAACGCCAGGAGATTATTGGTAAGTAACCCTTATTTATTAGTTGTGATTCACTGTGCAACGCGGTGCATTGTGTTTAGGTCCTTGCCTTACCGTGGTCAGGTGGATGCATTACAGACTTCCACTGCGCACCTCTGAACAATTTCCTACCTGCCTACGCTAACTCTAGACATATATACATTTGTTTTTCTTTTGTAAGTACATACATATTATACATAGAAACAGCCAGACCAAGAGAAACATTGTTCACGCACACAAATGTTTGACTTGAGCGGGAATCGATTGTTTGTTATGTACTTAACTGTTACGAAATAGTTATTTTATGTTAAATCCTTAATTTTTATCTTGAGAATTATTCTCACCTGTTAAGTTCAGAGTGCGGCATGGGTTTGACGCACAGCATCTGTATGATCTCCTTCTTGGTCCTGTCCTCGTTGGTCACCTCGCCCACGCCGGGCACGTACCGGGAGCCCACAACTAAAACAATACACAATGTTAACAAATGCTATCAAGAATATTTACACATAGCTGTAATTGTGTATCAATAGACTCATGTAGAGTATATTATTATTACATAAAATTATACCTTGAATAGTAGTCTTAGTAACAACATAGAAGGCATGGAAGAAGAATAATGAACGTAGATAAATTGAGAAACATTGGGATACGAGAGAAGTGTGGTCTAAAAGAAGATTTTATGACAAATATTGAGAAAGAAATGTTGCGATGGTTTGGACATTTGGAACTGATGGATGAAACGAGGAGTACAAAAGTATCCTATAAGAATAAATAGGGATGTCGGTAGGTGACGTACTGTAAAAGGGCCAAATTAAAAGCACCCATAACCGACAAGCGTGCATGACGAGGTTAATGAATGTCTAGGAAGCGAAAGAGGTGTGTTTGAATGAGCATTTGGCGTATCATAGTCTCTGGCTACCTCAATGGGAGACAGGCGTGAAAGTAGAGAGATATATAAGTAATAGATATATATAGTAATTATACTGTACGGTTTACGTACATTTTAATTTGCATTTTATACAAACTGCCGACTCATCGATGTCGCAACAAATTATGTTGTAAGTAGTGTGCATTTTAACTAACGCGCGAGACAGACGTATGTATGTGAGAATCATCAACTTTTACGCAACTATTTGTAACGAGTGAATAATAAATCTTAATTCGGTGTCTAAACGCGTTTATCTTTTAGTCACACTCACAACCAATAACTACTATCTAAACTAACTAACAAACACAAATAACTATAAGTGTACAGTCAACTAAACTGTACATTTTCTGGTCCTTCCCGAGAAAACTAAGTGCTTAGTGAATTCTGTGTGTGCTTAAGTGTGATAGCGAATCGGTTTGGGTGGCCTCCCACAAGCGGGTCTCACCAGTCCAGATTGAGAGTCGAGTGTCACAACGGGACAACAGGTACACTGAGCATCGTACTTCAAGATTCGCCGGAGCTCGTAAACTGGGACGGGCAACGCAGGAACCTTGAAAGAACCAGCATACCGGAGCTTCGCAGTCGTCTACGTGTCTAGGAAACAACTATCCTGGTAACGGCCACTGAACTAAACTTACTTCGAAGTTAAGGTACTGTACTTAATTTTAATTAACTATTATTTTTATCATGGATCCGCTTACAAAACAAGTAGGTATCTTTGAAGATATTAAAACTTTATGTAGCAACTACAAAAAGGACAGCGTAACCAGGAAAACCGTGGATTACTTGGAAAAACGTTTACGTACTTTAGAAACCCTATGGGAAACTTTCGACCAACAACAAAAAATACTGTTGGATACGATTGAAAACAAAAATATCGGCTACTTTAACAATGATGTGTATGAGAAAACAAAGAGTATGTACGAATCTACTAAGAAACATATGATGGACTTATTGGTAGTCCAACAGAAACAACAACAACAAAATGTGGATTTTGACCTAACTGGAATTATGGATGAAGAAGGTGACGACAACTTGAAGAAACTTATTAACCAACAAGAGAGAAACTTTAAGGCGTTATCGAGGAATATGTCTAAGATAAACATTGATTTTATTACCGAAAAATGGGAGTTTGAAGAGCATTTAGCAACTTTAAAATCTAAGTGGGAATCCATAGACAAAATTCACTGGGAATTAGAAGATGAGTTAAAGGTGTCCAGTTTGAAGGAGGAGTACAATCGAAAGTTTGAAGCCATCGAGCAAAGATATGACAGTTTGAAAAGGGATTTGAACAGCAAGATATGGTCCAATATTCACTACCAACAATCGGCACCCAAAATCAACATTCCGGAATTTACGGGAAACTACGTTCATTGGATTACTTTCAAGGACATTTTTATAGAAACAATCCATAACAACCCAAGCATTTCCAAAGCTCAAAAAATGCAGCACTTAAAGACAAAACTTAGAGGAGAAGCGGAACGTCTTGTACACCATTTATCGATTAGTGCAGACAACTATGACTCATGCTGGGAAATACTCTCGCACCGTTACGATAATCGACGCCTTCAATTCACCACTTTCATGAGCACTATGCAACATTTGCCCACTATTCAACAACCCAACGCAAATAATCTGAAACGCATGCATGGGGTAATAACTGAATGCCTCAACGGCCTTGGTAACATGAGTATTGATGTGTCTAGTTGGGGACCCATGATTGTTTACTTTATGTCTCAAAAACTGGATACTATGACGCTTAACGAGTACACAAAGGAAACACAAAACAATAGGGAACTACCAGACCTGCATGAATTCTTGAACTTCTTAGAAGCCAAGTTCCTAGCTTACGAAACCGCTAAGAGTTGCTTAAAGGACGCTCCCGGATCCCAAAACCAGTCTTTCGCCAAAACGACTCAGAAACCAAATAACAAGCCCTGGATAAACTACAAGAATAACAATCCTATTAAACAACAATTTACAAAGAAATTATCGACCTATGAAACTAATAACCATCCGAAAACCTTTCATACGTCACACTACGGACAATGCCCTCTATGTGCCAGCGATCACGTGTTGATGCAATGCGATAAATTTCTCGACATGGATATACCGCAACGAAACAAAACTGTTTTAAAATTAAAAGTTTGCAAAAACTGCCTGTACAGTCATGGCAACGTAGCGTGTAATTCTTGGAAAACGTGCCGAGAATGTAATTTAAAACATCACACATTATTACACATGAAACGACCTTCCGAATCTGAACCAACTACAAAAAGGGATCAGGATTCGAACTCTAACTCACGTCCTTCGACATCAAGTCAACAGGGAGCCCACCACTTAGCGATCAATGACACGGAAATTTTATTAACAACGGTTCAGGTCAAGGTAAAATCAGCCGACGGAACCTATATAACCCTCCGTGGTCTCCTAGATCAGGGATCACAAACTAATTTAATTACAGAAAACGCCGCTCAACTGCTACGTTTGCCGCGAACAAAATTTGATGCAGCTGTAACTGGAATTGGAGCAACATCCCGGAACTGCCAAGGACTTGTGCATCTCCAGTGTCAATCCATTCATTCTAACTTCAAATTCAACGTACAAGCTTTAGTCTTACACAAACTAACAAACAAATTACCAAGCGGTACTTATGACAATGCTAGCTGGACACATGTACAAAACTTAAAACTCGCTGATCCGCACTACAACGTGTCTAGCTCAATAGACCTCCTCCTAGGGGCTGACGTATACGCAGATATAATCCTAGATGGAGTCTTGAAAGGTCAACAACATGCACCTGTCGCCCAGCAAACTCATTTAGGGTGGATATTGTGTGGAAAACTCAAAACATTCAACTGTCACTTAACTTTAATAGACACGGATGATTTATCAAGATACTGGGAATGCGAAGACATAGTTCAAGGTCACGAAGACATAGAAAAAAACAACCAATGTGAAATTTACTATAGAGAAACTACTAAGCGTCAATGCGATGGAAAATACGTAGTAAAAATGCCAATGCTCCAATCTTTCGAAAAACATCTCGGCGACTCAAAATCATCTGCAATAGCTCAATTTTTGCAACAAGAAAAAAGATTAGCCAAAAATAAGCAACTTTCACTTATGTATACAAACTTTATCAACGAATACATTGAATTACAACACATGAAGCCTTTATCCCATCAAACATCTAATCAAATTGAAAGTTATTTGCCGCACCATGGAGTACTGCGAGATCAATCCACAACAACTAAGCTCAGGGTAGTCTTCAACGCGTCACAGAAAACGTCGACTGGCAAGAGCTTAAATAGCTTGATGGAAAAGGGTCCCAACTTGCAAAAGGACATTCAAGCTCTTATTTTGAAGTGGAGAACCTATAAATATGCATTTACCGCTGACATAGAGAAAATGTACAGATGCATATGGATAGATGAAGACCAACATCCGCTCCAGAAAATTATATGGAGAAACTCTCCCAATGATCGACTTCAAGAATATGCTCTATGCACGGTGACATACGGTACAAAGTGTGCGCCTTGGTTAGCCATGCGAACATTTAAACAACTAGCTATCGATGATGGTCACCTGTACCCGGATGCTGCGAAATTACTTCTAAATGAATTCTTTGTCGACGATTTGATTAGCGGGCATAATCATCTAACAACTGCCAAAAACTTACAGACCGACCTAATCAAATTACTTCATGGTGGTGGAATGAACTTACGAAAGTGGACGAGCAATTGCAGCGAATTACTTGAAAACCTTCCCGAAGAAAAAATTTCTAAGACGAACTTTGATTTCAAACAGGAGGATTCCATGAAAACTCTTGGACTTGGGTGGAATTCGACCTCAGATACATTTACCTTTAACTGGAAACTGAAACAAGACTCAAAAAAGGGACTAACCAAGCGGTCTCTGCTATCTCAAATATCGCAGTTATATGATCCTCTTGGCTGGTTTTCACCCGTAACTGTACGAGCCAAACTTATTTTCCAACGCGTCTGGACGGAAAAACTAGGATGGGACGAACCTTTACCTATTGACATACAAAACGAATGGCTGAAACTAAAAAGTCAACTACAAGAACTGAAGAGAATAAAAATTAATCGTTGGATTGGAAGTGCACAAAACAAGATCGAACTCCTAACCTTTTGCGATGCAAGCGAGAAAGCATACTCGTGCGTCATCTATACACAAACATTGAATGAAACCGGACAACCTGTACTAAGTTTGTTCGCTGCGAAAACTAGGGTTGCCCCACTCGCGCAAAAATTATCTCTTCCACGACTCGAACTCAGCGGGGCGTTACTTCTGTCGCAGCTCGTAAACAAAGTCTTCAAAGCTTTGGAGGGATACGAAATTACAGTTCGAGCTTGGTGCGACTCTAAGGTTGTGCTGGCGTGGTTACAAGGAGACTCATCCAAATGGGAAAAATATGTGGCAAATCGCGTTAACAAGATAAAAACAGTAATACCTGCTTCGCATTGGCGGTACGTAGAATCCAAAGCTAACCCAGCAGACTGCGCAACTAGAGGTTTATACCCGGACCAGCTGGTAAAGCATTCACTTTGGTGGTCTGGCCCGGATATTCTAAAAACGTTCAAGGATACACCGGAAGATGATATCCAATGTTTACATACTACCACAATTGGAAAAAGGACTGTAGTGCCAACCCTAAGTAGTTCAGAAAACGTTATAAATAACTTATTAAATAATCACAGTTCATTGCACTATGTAACGCGTGTCATCGCTTGGATTATGCGATTTAAAACAAATGCACTCAGTAACACAATAACAATGATGGAATTTGACACCCCACGACAGGCACTTGCTCGTAATTGCCTAACAACAAGCGAACTTGATAAGGCGATGAATATAATAACAAAGACTGTACAACAATGTGAATTTACTATTGAATATAATATGTTACTCAAAAATCTTCATGTAAACATCAAAAGTACCATTTCTAAATTGTGCCCTTACCTTGATAAGGATGGTATTATGCGCGTGGGAGGTCGACTAAACAAAACGAATTTACCCCTTGGAATGAAAAACCCAGCAATCCTACCAAGGAACAGTAGACTAACTGAACTGTTGATAAACCAGGCCCATGCGACAACTTTACATGGTGGAGCCCGGCTCACGCTCGCTTACATACGCCAACAATATTGGATCGTTGGGGGTAACAGAGCAGTAAAAGCTCAGTTACGTCGATGTGTTCGGTGCCACCGTTTCAGAACGACAGAGAACTATCAACTCATGGCCGATCTTCCCTCTCAACGAGTGACGCCTTCCCGGCCATTCACGCACTGCGGCGTAGACTTTACAGGCTGTGTCGACATTAAACTAAACAAAGGAAGAGGCGTTAAGACATCCAAGGGATATATAGCGATATTTGTTTGTCTGTCAACAAAAGCGGTACACATCGAGCTAGTATCGGATTTGAGCACAGAAACTTTCTTAAGCGCATTTCAAAGGATGTGCGCAAGACGCGGGACACCTAACCATGTTTACTCCGACTGCGGCACAAATTTTATTGGAGCCTCAAGAATGCTGAACAGCGAGTACGAACTTTTTAAGACTGAATTGCCCGCAGATTTTTTCGACAAAATAAGTGGAATGAAAGTTGAATGGCATTTTAATGCCCCCGCATGGCCAACTGCTGGAGGATTATGGGAAGCAGCCGTGCGATCTATGAAACACCATTTACGTCGTATTTTGGGGGAACAAAAGCTAACTTACGAAGAGTTTTCAACACTATTGGCCAAGATAGAAGCGTGCATGAACTCTCGGCCGCTTTGCCCTCTTACGGAAGATCCAGATGAGTTCTTCAACTATTTAACACCCGGTCACTTCCTTACTGGCAGTCCTACCATGACTCTGCCTCTCTCTAACTATGAAGATGACCGTTACTTAGATTTACGCAAAAGGTGGCAACTAACCGAGAATATGTACCAGCGGTTCTGGAAACTTTGGTCTTCTGACTATTTAACATCATTGCAAGCACGCAGCAAATGGTTAAAACCTACACCTAACATTGAAATAGACAGAGTGGTTCTGGTAAAGGAAAACAATCTACCACCAGGAAAGTGGGCCCTTGGCCGCGTAATCGAAGTACACCCGGGCAGCGATGGTCACGTGCGTGTTGCAACAATAAAAACGCAAGCAGGCATATTGAAGCGACCCATAACAAAACTGTCACTGTTGCCAATTGAAATTACGCAATAACAATACAGGTCGAACAATATAATTATAAAATTATTCACTCATCGTAAGTCATACTATAGACAACTAGAAAATAAAAATTCTTTATCATGTTAGCTACGCTACTGTTCTGCATTTCTTTAGCGAGCAGCTCGAGTGGCAGAGTTACGCCAACAGACGCGTCATCAACCGTGCAAATTACAAGTCTCGGAATTGATCGCCCTATCTACTACGATACAGTTGGAAAAATGCAGCTGATTCATGACGAGTGGAGATTGCTGATGTACTACAATCTATCTACGTACTGGACTGCTGTACAAAAATTCGAAAACTATTTACAAGACATCCAGAACCTGTGCGAAAGTGTGAACCCAAAATATTATGAAACTACTACTCAACAGCTTACACACGAGATGGACCTTCTGCACTATTACAACCAGGCGCTACTAGCTCCACACAAGCATCTATCCAGCAAGATGAAAAGGGGAGTAGTCGACGGCGTAGGATATGTAGCGAATAGTTTATTTGGTATCCTGGACCAGAGGTTCGCCCATCAATATCAGATCGACATTCAGAAGGTACAGAAGAATGAAGAATATCTCCTACAACTCATACAAAACCAGACTTCTATTGCCGAAATTGATAACAATATCTTAAAGAAAAATGAAGTAAATATTGATCGACAATTTACACTTATTGACCAGTTCATGAATGAAACGGACAGAAGATTAGTACGTGTTGAATCGGACATTGAGATAGCTATGGCTACGAGCTATTTTAGTTCAGCTTCTCTCGCTGCGCATTTACTTCTCGCAAACTTAAAGAATATTCAAGAAACTCTGTTCAACACGTTAGTCGACGTCTACAAAGGAAGGATGGACGTTCACTTGCTCACCCCTGTCAACTTGGTACAACAGCTAACGATTATCTCAGGAAGATTACCAAAACACTAACATTACCAGTAGATAACATCCAGGATGAGATAAAGGATATCTACAAGTTAATTTACGTAAAGGCCCGAGTTACCAACAGCCACTTCATGTACGAGCTTCACATTCCGTTGGCAAGCGACGAGGACTTTATGCTGTATCGCAACATACCTCTACCTATGAAGAATCCGCATAAAGAGAACGAGGCGGTTGCTGTATTAGTTACAACAAAGTATATTGCAGTAAATCTTGAGAAGAACTCTTACGTGGAATTAAACGAAAATAAGTTATCTCACTGCATTCAACGCCGAACAAACATTTTCGTATGTATATTGAATTTGCCTATTTTCAACTTACAAAATGTCAACGCTCCATGTGAAGCAAAATTACTTGGTCATCAAACTACATTGCCATGTATAACAAAGAAAACTGAATGTAAAACTACCTGGATTGAATTACATACTACAAATACATGGTTGGTACTGACCTGTGACACATGCATTATACGTACGGTCTGCAATAATGATGTCAAATCTCACATCATCGATACGTCATCGATTGTGTCATTGAAACAAGGATGCCTTCTGCAGACGAAGGATCTAAAAATACACTCGCACAACAACTACGACAGCAATGCCAGATTGGACTACGATTTGAAAATACCTTCGCTGGATAAGACAATAAACAGCATAGTTAACACCCACTCAACGCCGTTGCTGAAGGTATCTCACGATGAAAACATTGACTTAGTTGAAGAGCGGTTGCGGTACTTAAAGAATCATGAACATCTCCCAGTCTTGACAAATCACGATATTCATCACTATGCAATATCTTACTTACTTCTGGCTGTTACTGGAGTCGCAATAAGCGTGTGGATAGCGAAAAAGTATGGTTGCTGTAACAAGAACACGTCAGAACAAAGTACCGCACCCGTTGACGTCGAATTACAAGCCAATAAACCCACTATCACGAGGAAGACGGTGTACCGATCACGTTCGCTGCTGGAGCGCCCACGTCCCAAGGAGTCACGACTTGGGAATACACTCAACAATCAAGCATGCTCCGAGTCTATCAAGGGTTCGGAGGTTCCTGATATTGAATTTCATTTCTAAACGTTCACATTATTTTTTTTACTAGTTTTATACTTTTATTTCATTTTACTTAAAATTTTTGCTTTGTACTGGTGATTCTCATATGTTTATTTTATCTTTTCTTTTCTCGAGTTGGGAATATGTACGGTTTACGTACATTTTAATTTGCATTTTATACAAACTGCCGACTCATCGATGTCGCAACAAATTATGTTGTAAGTAGTGTGCATTTTAACTAACGCGCGAGACAGACGTATGTATGTGAGAATCATCAACTTTTACGCAACTATTTGTAACGAGTGAATAATAAATCTTAATTCGGTGTCTAAACGCGTTTATCTTTTAGTCACACTCACAACCAATAACTACTATCTAAACTAACTAACAAACACAAATAACTATAAGTGTACAGTCAACTAAACTGTACATATACAATGAGCCGATTCAGCCATGAAATCTACCAATCATCTCCTATAGCAGTAAAAGCCAGGTCTTACTAGTAATAAGCAGTCCAAGGAACTCCTCAACCATGCTGATGGTGTGTCTGAGCGTGTCGTCTTCGATGCTACGTTGTTCAAAGTCCGCCGCGGCCCACTCCAGGAGGTTGAACTTGTTCAGCACGTGGATTATGAATTCGTTGCTCTCTATGAGCGATGCGCCTATCTGTTGGATAAAGAAATAATATATTAAGTATTTGGTATTATGGAATATCGCTATGCCTTTGGGTTACGGAGGATAGACGGCTGTCTCTCTAGGGAAAAATTGATATCCTGTCATATCTGGTAAGACTGGTAAGCGGACACTGAGCACCAAGCCTTGGATGAAACCGGGATAACGCTTGAACGATGATGATGATAAATAATGATTAAGGCCTAGTTCCACAATCGCTGGATAGGTACCACCTTCCAGAGTCCGGGTCATGGTTTCGATTCTCATCCAGGACTAACCTTACAAGTATGATTAATTGATCTATGTTTAGATGTTTCATTGGCTTCATATTATTTATTCATTTTCAGCCTATAGCGTCCCATTACAGGACAGAAGTCTTCCTCTGTTCCTGCTATAATAAAGGTACATAAAAATTTATTTGTAAGTACACTGATCAATATTTTGGTTATCATAGTAGTCTCTACCAAAGTTGAGCACATTATTGGGAGCAATTGTTCATAATATATGAACCGCCGAAAAACATTATCATTAACATATATTATTCTGTATGTCCTGTCTCACCTGCAACATAACGACGTCCCTGTCCAACATCTCGGCGCGACACTTGACGTTCTGGTAGAAGTACAGCTGGTTGATGAGAGCGAACCCGTTGCGGCGCCACATGCCCGCGTGTACCTGGCCTATCATCGCCATCGTCTGCAGGACTGGCTCTGGAAACAATCATTGATATATGAAATATGTCGTATTTTTTATAACGTCAAGATTGTATCCCCGAAAAATATAGTGTAGTGTAAAATTACACCCACATTTCCCCTTTCTGCCTCGTTGGTCTCGCTACATAAATATACGCGTGGGTTGGGAGGTCTCGGATTCGATTCCCGGGTCGGGCAAAGTGTTATTGGGTTTTTCCGTTAGAAAATTCTCAGTAGCAGTACGGAAATAGGCTCGCCCTCTATTAAGTGGAATATTACACCTCTGCCTACCCCTTCGGGTATACGTCGTGAGTCAATAAATAAATAAAAAATAATTTTTCCCCTTATGAATTTTAGGTACCACGTAATAGAGAGCGAGCCTATTGCCGTTACCAGGCACTTTTCAGAATCCGTGCTGCTACTGACAATTTGGAAAAACTTAGTAACAGTTTTGCCAGACTCGGGAAACGAACCCGGTTCCCGATCAGCAGACGCATACGCTATCCATGGTCTAGTACCACGGAGGCAGTATTGGTATTATGAAGGAATAATGGTGTGTTGTTCCTCTACCTAGATGATCCTGTGACCAGGTCAGGTGATCGTGCCCGGTGGACTGTAGTTCGATGGAAGTACTTGAAAACTTGATAATAATAATAATAATATTCTACCACATACACACATCATCATCTAGTCCCAAGCTAAGCAGAGCTTGTGTTATGGACACTAGATAATGGATAAACATACATATATACCCTTTTTTTTTGTTAATACATACATATTATACATAGAAACACCCAGACCAAGACAAACATCCATGATCATGCACACAAATGTTTGACTTGTGCGGGAATCGAACCCGCGACCATCGGCGTAGCAGTCACTTACACTCCCGCTGCGCCAACCGGTCATCAAATAATAATATATCGCATGTGAGAATTCTGCTAGCGCGATTCAGGATTTTAGTTCCGTCGTGTTTGATAGATGACGCCGAGTTGATTGTCTTCGCTGTCGTACGATAGATGTTCTCAGTTGTATATAGCTACCGCTAGAGTATTAGTATCAACAACGTTGCTTATAACACGTTCCATTGCTGGGCTAACGAAGCTTCATAAAATAAGAGGTCCAGGTCCCCACGTAGCGCGACAGTGGCCGGTGGAGGACGTCACTCACCTATAAGCTCCTCGGGCTCAGGCTTGGGCTTGTCCTGGCGGTCGAACTCCTTGGAGTGGTAGGAGAGCGAGTGCTGGTGCAGCAGCAGGTGCAGGCCGGCCACGTAGCGCGACAGTGGCCGGTGGAGGACGTCACTCACCTATAAGCTCCTCGGGCTCAGGCTTGGGCTTGTCCTGGCGGTCGAACTCCTTGGAGTGGTAGGAGAGCGAGTGCTGGTGCAGCAGCAGGTGCAGGCCGGCCACGTAGCGCGACAGTGGCCGGTGGATGGACACGGGCTCGCACGACACGTCGTACGGGATCACGGACGCGCTCTGGTTACCCAGCTCTGGAAACAATCACATAGCATTAAGATCAGACCGATCGCCTGATGGTAAGCGAATTCCACGGCCCATGGACACAAGCAACACCAGACGAGTCACAGGTGCATTGCCATTCTGGTTAGGTAAAGGAGCAGAATTAGGGAGAAAAAACGGGAATAAGTCTAACTCAACCTATGGATCTCTAAGTCCAAAACAAAGTATTATCATTGGTACAGAATATTCTAGTTTCTACCGGATTTTGAGATGCATTTGTCTCGGAACAAGAATCGTTAGGCATTTCGTGGAGTCTACGAACTCCGACGATATGGCCACAGACACCCAAAGAAAAATGAATCATAGTACGCACCTCTGACAACTTTAGGTGGTGGTGTGTAATTCTCGCTGTGTTTCCGCAGCGCCATGCGGTACACGGACGCGGCGAGCCCCTTGTCTGCCGCGCACCACTCCAGTGATAGCGTGATGCTGTGCGCTAGCTTCACGTGCAGGTTGAAGGCTGACTCCCATTCTGGCTCGTATTCCATGTGTTGCCCAACCTGGAAGTAGAAGATGATTTGAAGAGTTGGTATTTTGGTCGAAATCTAAGGCACCCATAGTGGTGACACTAACAAACTGCTACGTAGAAAAATTAAGTACAAATTCACGGCACGGAGCGAAGAGGTTCATGAAGGTTACACTTTTTCGTGAACCCTCAAAAGTGAAAGCAATACTTGGAATTTCATCGCAGTCAGTCCATAACCCCGGATACGGATATAATCTGTAAATACTTTTTAAATTTACTTCTCACACTTTCAATGTGAGCATTCGCGTGAGTAAACACAATACCTACTAAACCGACAAATTTAATACAATACAATACAGGTGATCGTGAATTTGATTCCAAAATGAACTAAAGTCAAATCGTCTTTTTGCAAATCGGTAGGAATACGCCTCTTTCGCGGCCAAGAGGCGTATTCCTAACGATGGCTGATTCGTCGATGTGTTGAGAACGCGTCGTATGTTGGAGTGATAAGAACATATCTTACTCACTTCAGCCAACGATCGCGTTCCTCTCAACCGCGAGCGAATCAGCCGGTACGTAGCTGCGTGCTTCGGTAGCACCTCGCCCTGGATAAGTTGTGAAACTTATTATCTCAAAAACTATCAGGGGCCCCATTGATCTAGAATTCTACTTTTGAAGAAGATACTAAGGCTACAATAGAAATAAAATCTAATCTCTGGGCATAGGTTCCGAATCCACGGTCACGTACGTGGGGATTCTTTAATTTCTCGCTTATTTCTACAACGGTTTGATGATTCTCGCTTGACCTATAGAACAAAATCAGTAGCTGATTTAAAATCGGTTCCTTTGTTAATGCAAAAAAAATTACAGGCCTGAATAGGTTCTAAGAACTTGGTCCCAAAATGGTTCCCAAAATATTACCGAACTCGGACTATTCTTCATACAATTTTCTTGATTGACTTTTTTAATTTTTAGCTGCAGCTGCCATCCCGTCGAAAATCACCCTGAATCTGGCACCAATAAAAGCATTTGCTCCATCTCACCTGTCTAACAACAGAGTCCATGCTCAGCATCATGACGAGGAGCTGCAGCATCAGCGAGATGCCGTGCATGAAACCCTTCTTAAGGTCGTCATCGAAGACAGGAGGCACTGAGCTCAGCAGGTACTTACGTCATGAATCTGCCACAGTAGAATACATTTGTTCCATCTCACCTGTCTAACAACAGAGTCCATGCCCTGCATCATGACGAGGAGCTGCAGCATCAGCGAGATGCCGTGCATGAAGCCCTTCTTGAGGTCGTCGTCGAAGACAGGAGGCACTGAGCTCAGCAGGTAGGTACTTACGTCATGAATCTGCCACAGTAGAATACATTTGTTCCATCTCACCTGTCTAACAACAGAGTCCATGCCCTGCATCATGACGAGGAGCTGCAGCATCAGCGAGATGCCGTGCATGAAGCCCTTCTTGAGGTCGTCGTCGAAGACAGGAGGCACTGAGCTCAGCAGGTAGGTACTTACGTCATGAATCTGCCACAGTAGAATACATTTGTTCCATCTCACCTGTCTAACAACAGAGTCCATGCCCTGCATCATGACGAGCAGCTGCAGCATCAGCGAGATGCCGTGCATGAAGCCCTTCTTGAGGTCGTCGTCGAAGGCGGGAGGCACTGAGCTCAGCAGGTAGGTACTTACGTCATGAATCTGCCACAGTAGAATACATTTGTTCCATCTCACCTGTCTAACAACAGAGTCCATGCCCTGCATCATGACGAGCAGCTGCAGCATCAGCGAGATGCCGTGCATGAAGCCCTTCTTGAGGTCGTCGTCGAAGACAGGAGGCACTGAGCTCAGCAGGTAGGTACTTACGTCATGAATCTGCCACAGTAGAATACATTTGCTCCATCTCACCTGTCTAACAACAGAGTCCATGCCCTGCATCATGACGAGCAGCTGCAGCATCAGCGAGATGCCGTGCATGAAGCCCTTCTTGAGGTCGTCGTCGAAGACAGGAGGCACTGAGCTCAGCAGGTAGGTACTTACGTCATGAATCTGCCGCAGTAGAATACATTTGCTCCATCTCACCTGTCTAACAACAGAGTCCATGCCCTGCATCATGACGAGCAGCTGCAGCATCAGCGAGATGCCGTGCATGAAGCCCTTCTTGAGGTCGTCGTCGAAGACAGGAGGCACTGAGCTCAGCAGGTAGGTACTTACGTCATGAATCTGCCGCAGTAGAATACATTTGCTCCATCTCACCTGTCTAACAACAGAGTCCATGCCCTGCATCATGACGAGCAGCTGCAGCATCAGCGAGATGCCGTGCATGAAGCCCTTCTTGAGGTCGTCGTCGAAGACAGGAGGCACTGAGCTCAGCAGGTAGGTACTTACGTCATGAATCTGCCGCAGTAGAATACATTTGCTCCATCTCACCTGTCTAACAACAGAGTCCATGCCCTGCATCATGACGAGCAGCTGCAGCATCAGCGAGATGCCGTGCATGAAGCCCTTCTTGAGGTCATCATCGAAGGCGGGAGGCACTGAGCTCAGCAGGTACTTCACGTCATACAGGATGAACTGAGCGCGTTTGAACGCTATGGGTACGTGGTTGCGGTCGAACTCGAGGCGACCCTGTGGAGAGGAATTTAGTAATGATTCTTCCGATTGTAATTATTTTTGCTTTGTTTACTCGGCTGTGCTATATGATCTCTGTACCAGTCGAGAAGAAGCTTATTTTTTTAGTCGTTAATGTATTTGTGAGTAACTTACGAGGGGAGTTCAATGTATTCTCGGTATAGGTATGAAGGAAAAGGCGGAAAATTCTGAATAAATTTTATTTTTCTATATACTCCTCTAACATCTCAATACATTAATTTGTTCGTGAAAGTAACTTTTCAATTCCCTCTGAAAAATATTTTCTTCATGCCCCGAAAAATGTTCGTTTATTGCTCCCTTCAACTCTTCATCGTCCGAAAAATGCTTTCCACGAAGGTCTTTTTTAAGATTAGGGAATAGATAATAATCACTAGGGGCCAGGTCCAATCTGTAGGGTGGATGATTGATTTCTTCAAATCCGTACTCCCACACAGCAGCCTGGGCAACGCGCGCCTTGTGAACCGGCGCGTTGTCGTGAAGCAGCAACACACCTGCGGTTAATTTTCCACGTCTTTTTTCTTTAATTGCCTCCTTTAAATTACGAAGGGTGGTTGCGTATGATGCAGCAGTAATACTTTGACCTTTTTTGTGTACTTGATTAGCAAGATTCCCTTAGAATCCCAAAACACCGTGGCCATGAGCGTTCCTGCGGACGGAGTGACTTTGAACTTGTTCGGCGGGTCTGATCCTTTTTTGTGCCACTGCATAGACTCTTGCTTGCTCTCAGGGTCATAGTGATGAACCCACGTTTCATCACCAGTAACAATCCGATCGAAAATACTTTGCGGATTTTCACCACAGAGGTCCAAAAACTCCTTACAACAGTCAACTCGCACTTGTTTCTGTAGCGCGGTGAGCATTCGCGGCACCCATCTTGCACTGACCTTTGACAAATTCAGGCGCTCATGAAGGATTGTGTGAATGGTACCCACGGATAGCTTAGTCATTTCTGCTAATGTTTTCACTCTTACACGGGCATCTTCAAGTACAAGTTTTTGACTAATTTGACGATTTCTTCAGTAGCAGCACAAATTGGCCCACCAGCGCGGGGGTCGTCTTCAATACTCTCTCTACCCCGTTTGAATTCACTTGACCACTTCTGAATTGTAGACAATGAAGGCGCAGAATCTTGGTAAACAGCCACCATTTCTTCATGGATAATTTTTTGAGTTTTTCCTTGTTTTGTGAGGAATTTTATCACTGCAAGATGCTCGATTTTTTTCATCATTGTCGAATCAGTCATCATAGTTGTTTTTTCGCAATGATATCTTGAATACTAATAGTGGATATTAAATGAAATTTTGTATTTATACCCTCAAAGAGTGTCATTAACTAATGAGATAATTATATTACCCTTATCATTAGTATATCACCTCGATACCGAGAATACATTGAACTCCCCTCGTATGATTATTTTTTTGAGAACTAGTTGTTTAACTTTGTTGTAAATTATAATAATCCTTGTAACTAACACTAAAACAACTCAGAACACTTTTTTAGGGGTCCATAGCCAAAAATGGCAAAAAAGGGGAACCCTTACAGATTCGTCATGTCTGTTGGTCCATCCGTACGTCACAGACACTTTACGCCGTAACTATTTAGATTATTTTCAGCTTCAGTCTCACAATGAATCATTGCATTAAACGAGCACCTAATGCAATATCGGAAATTATGGCTGCACTAATGGTATTCAGCCAATATGGTATAGTAAACCGAATCCTCCTATTAACTCATGAAACTATTGTGGAATTAGGAGTGGCCTATGACTAGGAATGGACTGAGAAAGACCGTACGATGATATACTCACATTATTGCACCGTCGGTTACACTCACTCACGAAGGTGTTCATAACCACGAAGAGCGCGTCATGCTTGGCTATGAGGTGGTGCGCCAACGTGGGAGTGGTGTACAATTGCACCGACAGCGAAGAGATTGAGAACGAGTGGTCGTGATCGTCTCGGATGAAGTCCTTCAGGATCGAACCTGGAAATTTTAGGCCAGTCTTCATTCGTCGGCCATTCATATAAAGTTGCTGAAGCAAAATATTACTTTTGCTATAAAAAATATAAAAAACCTCAAAATATATGGTGATATAATTTAATTTAATATGAGACACATAATTTCACTTTGTGAGAAAGCGCTTGACCCTATTCAAGTCACACACACAACAGCACAGAAAACAGTCAAGTTCTCTCCCAGTTTACAAGCCTATATCCTTCTTTACCCCATTTATCACCTTTCTTAAAAGAAAAGCCTAACCATTAGTACTCACCATAATTCTTAGTGCACAATCATGCCACAAGGTAGCTCCACTCACCCTACCACGGAAGTACTAGCCCCCCAAGGGTGCAATAGACCAATGAAGCTACTCACCATAGTTCTTAGTGAACAGTATGGCCATGCTCCTCTTGGTGGTGTAGTCCATGAGCGTGGTGGCTATCAGCAGGCGGTGCCACGCGGTCCTGGCCGCCTTCCACATGCGCGAGTCGTTCTGCATCACGCCGCAGGCCACACCCCCACCCCCTCCTACAGACGTGCTGGCGCCCCAGACTTCTTCGCCTAGAGCTACCTGGCTCACCGCTAGGCGGAGACTCGGCTCTTGACTCACGAAGTTTTGTAGCCTAGGTATCATACTCATATTTAAAATAGTACACACAGGGCCAAGACAAGCAAAACCAGTTGCAGTACGATTTTGACACTTATTTCCTACAGCATAAGAACGGTACAAAGGTCAAAGTGTCTAGCTTGACGCGTAACCGCAATGCCTCATTTCTTGAGAATATTACTTAAATTTTGCTTAGGACTTACTACTTAATTTTGCTTATGTCTGAGGGCTCAACGAGTAATTTTTTTTTAAACCAGACATTTTTAGTAGCAATCTTAGAATTTTGTTGGGTAATTTGATACATTATTTAGAGTATCAACTACACAAATTAGGAGTCATACAATCAACTGCCTTATGCCATATCGTTCAAAAGTTCAGTATACTCAGTAACCCTATGAAATTATACTGCCAGCATTCAACAATTCCTACCCATGGGAATGGAATCTACACAAGGTTTTATCAAAGGGAATATTAAAAAATCATTTGCCTTAGGAGAACTCAAATATTTCTGAAGCTTGATTCCCTTATCGCCTTCCCTGTATACTAACCCTGTACACCTTTAGCATAATTATGTCGATTTCTTTGATACAAATACATGTTAAAGTAAAAGTAAACAGCAGTCTTTCATCATTAGTCTGCGACAGTCCACTGCTGGATATAGGCCTCTCCAATAGCACGCCACTTAGCCCGATCTTCGGCTTATCTTCTTTTAGAGTCTTAAAATATTTGCAATATTGCATGTAATTTTTTAATAAACAAGTAGTAAATACTCACCAGTGCAGCAGCTTCATGGCGAAGGTCTGGTGGGCGATGACGTGCGCGTGCATGACGAGCACCTTGAGGCTGGGCCCGTGGCGCGACGTGAACCTTTCGAACATCGCCGTGCAGCTGAGCCAACAGTATACGTCACCCCACACCGACACCTCCACACGGGCACGTGTTTACACGCAGCGGGATGCACGTATACGCTCTTACGTACACTCAAAGCAAGCTTGGGTAGGCGAGGTTTAAACTCGAATGGTTTACCAATTTCAAATAAAAAGAGAATAGTAATGATTAACCCCTTGTATGCCGGAACGCAGATCTACGCGAGACACAATAGCTTTTTAATTGTGTCTGGTATTCCGGCATACAAGAGGTTAATATAGTTTCTAGATCAATTGGTTGAATTGAAATGTAATCTCAGTCAGACCAATATATCGCGATGAAATTGGGGAAGAGAGACATTTCTTCTTTTTTAAATTGGATACTGGCAATCGTTTTTCTTACATGATTGAACCTGTATCCTTTTTTATTAAACTTTAAAAGCAATGACATCTAATTTTATTAAAATAAAATTTATCGTAATTTCATTCATTCAAAAAGTATTGGATAAATTGTGATTACATTTTTCTCCTTAACAAATTGGAATTCCGTGAATTTATGTCTACTTTAATATACTTACTCATAAAAATAAATTTCTATGACTTTCAATTTTTAGATTCTTTCAAATTACGGATTAAACTAAGACATAACAATTGATTGTATCACGATTAAACCTCGCCTCATATCAGCAAATTATACCAAACCGATAGATATCTACTATTATAGATACGACAGTTTCCAGTAGAAGATACATATACATGCGTTTAGTAAAGACGTGCCCATTTGTTAGAAATACTAAAACTATGAAAATTAATGAAGAGGAAAAGTAAAGTAAAAAGCTTACGCCTATGATATTTAGCATATTAATATTTTATGAAAATGTGACATTTCAGCGTGTCTTTTCAAATTCTAAACGTGAAGTTAACTATTCTAGTTTTTGTTGCACACCGGAGCCACATATTTTATCACATAATTTAATAATTTAAAAAATATTGTACATCTAATATCACGATGCTTTCTTCAAAGTTAAACATAAACGTTGGATCTCACAGCTATTATATTACTTTGAAACAAAAACACTTTTTTATTAATCGTAATTTGTTAATGAAATTTATTTTATCACTATCGCGACATGTGTACCTATATTCAAATTCTTATATTCAAAATATTGAACTACGAGCTGTTTATGAGCATAACTCTATTAATTTAAATAAAAGAAAATAAAGAAAGCTTTGAAATTACGGTTTGAAAGAACATATCAATAAATAAATACATATCAATAAATTTGCATGCTATGAGCTTTGTGAGGTCCAGCTTTAGATGATCCATTCACATCAATCAATAGAGAAGAGAGAGTAAATTGTAAAAACAATCTTATATTATGATAGATTTTTCTGATTGTGGTTTCGGTGTGTACACTAAGTAGCGCGTTCAAATATATATAAAATCACTTACTCAGTAATTTTAGATATAGCGTTGTTACGCGCAGTTAGTTGCGTGAGCAGTAAAAACGTATGTATTAGATTTTCGCCGATAGACGCAGATAGCAACACACTAGAATTAACACAAACTATCTTCGTACGAAAGAAGCTGAGGTGCCACATTTTGTTGTTTGACGGTATGTAACTGAAATGTGTTGTCCTACTTTAAATATAGGAGTTCCTTGGTTTCTTTTGTCTCTGAATAACATAGAATGCATAAATCACACCCTATTAACAAAAAAACAATAACGTTTATAGGGCTAATATTATGACCAAAAATTTTCGAATCAAATACAATAAACAAAGTCCATTCTTTAAATATCTGCTTTTTGAATAGTATTAAAAGTATGCCGCTACGACCACATTTCATAGTTACACACTGTTGTAATATACCACTATTATAAATGTATACTACTAATAGCACATATGTGCTATTATTTGATATATATCAACATATATTTGTCATTAACGTTATAATAACTAATATATCCCGGCCGAACAGATTACACTTATTCAATATTTATTGTCATAATGTCCAAATACCCAATTATTCAATTACATGTTACAACAAGTTCACACTTAGGCCGACCTCACATTGGGCGACAGCGTTCCACGAGCTTACGCCCAGCGTGCGCTCGGCGTTCACTCTGTAGTACAAAGTGAACGCCGGGCCCACGCTGAACGGACGCCGAGCGTATGCTCGAGGAACGCTCATGACCAATGTGAGGGAGGCCTTAAGGTTGCCCGTGTTGGTTTTCTGATACGGGTCTCAGAACTTGTGTTGCTTTTTGTTTTTTTGGTATTATATTATCGCCCTGCCTTAAGGCAAAAAGGTAAGACAACGAGCAACAAATTCAACTTTACTTTAAAGCCGGACATGGCTTAACCGTACGAGCAAAAACCGATTCGTGAAACCGTTCGGCGAAATTGTGTGAATTCGTAATAACATGATAATAACACCGATGTCATTATGACAACAAATAAATGAAAAAGCTTGTCACTGACCTGCAACTCCTCTCGTAAAACGAATCATGCAATATATTCAATATATCGTTAATATAAACGAATCGTTTAGGCTAAGTCGACGAGAAATCTATACAATATTATTTACTGTATTATGCTCTAAGCTTATCATTAGAATATATTATATCCAATAAGCTTATCATTATAATATATTATATGCTATAAGCATATTAAGTCACAGTTTGAAATATGTAACACTTCTTTCAGACATTTATTTAAAAGTTGTAACTTTCAATTTATCTTTGTCTCTAATTCTATCTTTTCACGCTATTTATTATGGTCGTTGAAGATCTTTTAGTAATGTTTTGTTAATACTGATATCGACGGAATAAGGCCAGATTCCCACTAAGACGGTTCAGTATCGTTGCAGGATCGGTAAAAATGACGGATTGTTCAATAACTGTACAATCTGTACATTTATATTGAAATGTCGACTTAACCCGATCATCATCCTCCTCTTAGCGTTATCCCAGTTTCAATCTGGGGTCCGCTTTCTAGTCTAACCGGATTTGGCTGAATATTAGCTTTTCCACGGAGCGACTGCCTGTCTGACCACCGCAACCCGAAGGGATAGCGAAATTCCATGGTTTAGACTAGTGTCAGTTTATTTAGAAGGTACTGACGCCCTGTATCGACTGTCAAAGATCTTCATGACAACCGGGACCGACGGCTTAACGTGCTCTCCGAGGCACGGGACAAGCGATAATTAACAATTCAATACGCACATAACTCCGAAAAGTCATTGGTGCGCGCCGTGGATTCGAACCCGATACCCTCTGCATGGCAGTCTGTTGGTATATCCACTCGGCTATCGCCGCCTCTCGACTTAACCCGATGCCGACAAAAAAATCAGTGTTCGGCATATATGGTAGACATAAAATTTAATTAATTACGTAAGATTTACAAACTTATTTCGGTGGCATTTAGTGTTCGTAATCAAATTGCATCCGACGCCAAACCAGTTTAGTGACGGAATCCGACAATATTTCGATATTACGTAATGGGAACCCGGCTCAAATGCTTGATATTACTGGTGGTGCGATATTGCTTTGGGACTCCCATAAGGAATTACTGTTACCTTTTTGATAAAATTATAATGAAGTGCATATGATGCAATTCGGCAACCAAGTTATATACACACTGTTAGGATTCATTCAAAATCTTTGTGTGTCAATGGCTCGAGTTTAGTAAGAAATAATTCCATTCGATTACGCTTGTGAGACTAACTAACGACGTTATTTATGCTTATAATTATTGTGAATGCGTGTAATGTTACTTTTCAAATAATATATTATTAGACAAATCAAGAGCTTCCTATAGATGCAACACCTTTTGAAATACTGAATACTAATTAATTCAGCATATCATATTTTATTTTAACTTATATGTAAATAAATTTATTGTTTGATTTTAACCAAGTCTCATCTATATAAGCTCTTCAAAAGCAGCACCAACACTTGTATAATATATTTACAATATACTTCCTATTGACATCGTATAGTTTACAATGTTTCATGCTCAAACAACATCTCGACCAACGATGCTTGGCGATCAGTTAAGCAAGCTAGCTCAACTCAACGCCAGCACCGAAAGTATATAGGTATAAACTTGGGCATTACTTTTTCAGAACTTTCGAAAACTATTTAAACGGTAATGAGTTAAAAATATAATTTTAACGCCATTTGCTTAGCTGAGCATAAAAGATTGTAAATAATTTCTTAAACCTACTTAAATGACTAATTACCTACTCAATAAAGCGTCACGCATTCTCTATAACACTCAAAACTCAATTGTGTTAAAAATAAGGCCACCAGGACGATATATTTGTTTCGTGTCACAATAAGAAGCAGTAAACATTAATGTTAAGGTAAACTTTCCATTGCAACTCTTTTCAATAAATTACGAATACATCTTTATCCGTTTCAATTTATTAAATAGTAGGTTTTGAGCTATTTTCGTAACAAAATTATTTGAAACCTATTACCAGATGTTTGCTTACAGAAATAGTTTAAAAATCAACTCGTCACAATGGCTCTATTGTAGTTGAGCATGAGCTTAGAGTCCTACATGAGCGACAAACGCTACAAAGCGATGCTACACAACGCGACATGTTACAAAAACATCAAAGAATAATATTCGTAACTACTCTTGTCAAATGTTGTCGCGTAGACGCTTTAACCTTATATTAGAAATTGTGACAAGATGCTAAGCAATAAAAATGTTTGCTATTTTGTAGTAACATGTCGCGTTGCGTCGCGTTGTCTACCACCGTCGCGTTGTCTTTGTCGCTCACGTAGGGCACTTGTATTAGAGGGAATGCTTGACAGTCAATGTGATCTTAGACTTAAGTAACTACAACGTTATTATTAGTATACTGCAATCCTCTTACGGAAATATTGACTAAATTGTACTGTAACCTTGACGAAATGTATAGAATTGCGATGTTCTTTTATTTAGGTGTCCCAGAATAAAAGTAGTTCATAATAAATGGGACATTATCCCCTAAGAGCATTGCACTATACTAAAAATAGCCTTGTATAATCCGACAACGTGTCTTATTCGCAATAAATCGTGTTCAGTCTTCCCGTAACCAATACCGATGCAAGCCGTTCGAAACGTCGAAAAGAAATCATAATTATTCTAGCGTTACTCCAGTAACATCCAATCTAACTAGATAAGCAATGGGCTCTAATCTTTCGTATAAGAGCCCATTGCTTATCTAGTTAGATTCGAGAGAATATTAGTTTCGGGGCAAAAAAATATTTTCACATAAATTATTTGCGATTAAGAACAGTCGTCAGTCGTAGTCGGCTACATTATAAAGTATCTCCACCAAAGAAAAATACCACCTTTTGTATTGTCAACATGTTTTGTGGTTACAAAAATATTAAAACAATAAAGAAAATTGGAAAGCTTTTCTTTGATGGAGTCGCAGGTCTCGCCACCCAAAAACATATCCAATTTTCTTTACTTTAATACAAATAGAATTTCAATATTTTTAAGATTAAACTACACGCAGGTCTCAAATTTCTACATTTTCTTTGGTGGAGACATTATCCAACATTTGTAACATAAAATATAATATATTCAACTTACATCTCGATATCAGTCTTGAGCTTGTCGCACACTTGGAAGGAGTTGCACTTGACGAGCGCGCGGCCCTCGCGGTCGATGAGGCTCACCAGCTCCAGGGAGTCGCGCTGGTTGCACTTAGTTACGCGTACTAGGGCTGTTATCACCTGGAATTTATTCATTAAGGTAAAAAAAATTCAGGATCAATGTAAGTACATAATAAATCTGTATATATAAAATCCTTGCGTTACTGACTGACTGACAGACGAGCTACAGTCAAAACTATGGGGCACAAAAAGCTAATATTTACCATGTATGTTCCTCGGGGACGTAGGGGTGAACTAAGAAGGCATTTCCCGAAATTGCCACAGCATCGGACAAAATGGTAAAATTCAAAAAAATATGCGCGCGATGCGGCGAGCCTCCTCTAGTAAAATATAAATCTAATTTATATATTTGACTGTCTTCGTGGTCCAGTGGATAGCGAATGCCTCTACAGACCGGGAGGTCCCGCGTACGATTCTCGGATCGGCCAAAAGTGTCTAAATTTTTCCGACATCTCAGTAGCAGCACGGAATCTAGAAATCTACCCAGTAACGGCAATAGGCTCGCAACGGCAATATTACGTGGGACTTAAAATTCATAAGGCGAAACGAGGTTATAATATTACACCTCTGCCTACCTACCCCTTCGGAATTACATGCGTGAGGATAAAAAAATAATAAAAGAACATGGTAATAATATTGAGTGTAGGGTGAATGCACCTGATCGAAGGTATGCGTCTCGTCATTGTACAACACGGTGCAGTAGCAGTCGGGCTGGTCCAGGATCTGTAGCAGATCGCGCTCCGCGTCCTTCAACCTGCAAGTATACGTCAATGCTGGTCATCTATCTATACGTCAATCAATAAACAGAGTATTCACAGCACGTAGAATTGTGCTTGATGTTGTGCGCTAAATAAAAAGGGATATACAGTAGACGCTTAGTAATCCGGCGCTCGCCAATCCGGCACGCTCAGTAGTCCGGCACTCAGCGACTAAGGTAACCCGCTTAATAATCCGGCATTTTATACAGCCGAATACCGGATTACAGAGCGGTCTAGTCTTTTATTGTGGATACTTATTTATGATATGTAGGATTTATTTTACATTTTATGTATAAAGCTTTTACTTCCCATACAAATTCGATAATCCGATATCGACGAAAAAATATGCCTGCCAGATTACCAAGCGCCTACTGTACATAGAAAGATTACTTATTTATTATTAACGTATATGAATGCACGGTTGGCGTACTGCTTTAAGCGGTCGTCTCGCCACTTAACACTGCGCCGAATGTTATGGGTTCGATCCCCACACGAGACAACAACTTGGGTGATCCATAAATTGTTGTTTCGAGTCTGGGTGTTCATTGTGTCCTTTAGTTGTATGTTTGTTAAGTCCCCCGCAACACAGGATTTATTTCTATTGCGAGAGTTGTCATTTTCAAAAAAGAAATGACTTAAAATAACATAAAGGCCAGTTACCTAAGGTCGTTGGGCAGTCCCGGCGCATGGTCGTGCGTCAACAGTCGCAGACAGTACGACAGACAAACAGACGCCACAATCTTCATCCTCTCCACCACTTCTGGCTTTATCGTAGCTTCTGCTTGGTTGTCGTCTTCTGACGCCTGCTAACAATAAACCATTAATATCTTCATTTTAGAACAAATTCATATCTCTCTCTTTAAAAAAATCTCTATGACTAAAATGCGCTAGCTGTCAGAAACAACGCGGTAAACCGTTCATTCCAACTTGACTTATAAAGTTTCGAGGGAAAGGGGCACGTTATATACGCTGTGAAGTGGCAGAGGTCGGTATACCTTTTCACAGAATATTGATGTAAAGTTAATTAGATTAGGTCAAGAGGGCAAGGACTTTGTCCTTCCCTAGGCTTGTCAGCATGCGAGTGACGCTTATTTGGCATCATTTCCGTGACATACGTTGCTTCTTTGCCATTCTTTTTTAAGAAATAATCGTGATAATGCGGGTCTTTCTGAAATGACGCTCACTAAGCGGCAGCACTGAAGCATCAGGTCCAGAAACCTGTCAAAACTGTCATAGCCTCTATATTTTCGTACGTCTGTGTTTGTTTGTATTGTGTGTGTACGCGTCTGTTCATATCTGACATCAGTTTGGACCTGACGCATACTAAGTGCCGTCTGGTGGTAAAACAAATACCAAACACCCTCATTAAAAGCATCCCCGAAAAATTCTAACCGGAACGCATAAGTTCTGTTATACATATCAGTTTGGGCACTGGCATCTTCTCGTGGCCACAGCCTATTTAAAGTCAGTAGGAATGGCGTCAAATAATATGCAAACACGCAGAGGGATCCTATCAAACCAGCGGCAGACATACAGCTGTATGTGGCTAGTTAAGGAAGCTCATTAAAAAACGTACCGCGTGTAATTCACAGAAGGGGTCCCTCTTCCACGCCTCCGTATCTCCACAGTCGCAGCATCCACCGCCGCTGGACTGGCCCATCTTATACTTGTGGTGCCTGTGAGCTGACACCTTGAAGCATTCCACACACAGCACGCACGTGTTGTCCATTCCTGCAACACAGAACATAACATGCTGTAGAATATGCAATTAAACTATATCAGAGGGCCTAGCTAAACGGCATTGGCTTCTGATTTCTACTTCCGCCAACTCATGGTTGTCATGGCAACACGAGGAATTCCTTCTTCGGTGACCACGTGTCCATGTGCAAAAGCCTATGTCAGTTCCATACATTTTTGCACTTAGTGATATCGCTAATCGAATGCTATTTGTCTATAGGCGCAGATGTTTTTACCTTAACGATATCTGTCACCGCAACCCTCACGGAATCATGTTCTTCTTCTTAGCGTGTCGATGGCACTAAATTGTGTCAGCCCAGAACTTAGCTGCTACGAGTATGGCATTTTCAGTAGCGTCCATAAGTTCCTGTAGCGTGCATGGGGGGTGCATGAAAGGAGCCTCCCCGAGTGACGTACCACTTGAGACACTGTACGTCCGGCGCACCCTCGACAACTAGCGAGTTACCCACGCTAGTTGGCTAATCATTTCACCACGATGGCAATCCAAAGTCCACCCATAAAGCCGGCTTTGTGTGTAGTCTCGGTTAATATCGAAGGGTTTTCGCAAGACAAGTCAGAAATTATTTCTGATTTATGTAGTAAAATCCATTGCGACATACTTTGTATCCAAGAGACACACCGAGATGAAACTCAAAGTCGCCCACACATTTCTGGACTTACGCTTATCGCCGAGATCTGCCACCCGAAGCACGGTAACGGAATCATGTTAAATGTTGCTGAAATCACAGTGCTATTAGAGGCTTTAAAAGCTGTAATATTTTCCAGAGAAACTGCACAAGAGGTTAACCGCTATGATTGATGATGCTTTTGTAGCAATGCGCAGGATCGACCTTCTAAAAAACTCGTTCTGGCATCGGTAGATGCTCCACAAGAACAAAAATCTAAAGGCGAACTTGATCTCTATAACTTTTTAAATAAGACTTTAAATATCTTACCACATTCTCTGCGGCTGTAGGCAAGGTTGCTCTGCTTGAAAACGCGTCCACAGAGCGTGGACCGCCGCGGCATCGGTGGGTGCGAGCCATCGCTGTTGCTCCATACGAACTGTTCTACAGGATAACTTGATCCCTAGCACCTTCGACATAAGGCTCTAGTTCCTTCAGATACTTACCACATTCTCTGCGGCTGTAGGCAGGGTCGCTCTGCTTGAAAACGCGTCCACAGAGCGTGGACCGCCGCAGCATCGGTGGCTGCGAGCCATCGCTGTTGCTCCATACGAACTGTTCTACAGGCTAACTTGATCCCTAGCACCTTCGACATAAGGCTCTAGTTCCTTCAGATACTTACCACATTCTCTGCGGCTGTAGGCAGGGTCGCTCTGCTTGAAAACGCGTCCACAGAGCGTGGACCGCCGCGGCATCGGTGGCTGCGAGCCATCGCTGTTGCTCCATACGAACTGTTCTACAGGCTAACTTGATCCCTAGCACCTTCGACATAAGGCTCTAGTTCCTTCAGATACTTACCACATTCTCTGCAGCTGTAGGCAGGGTCACCCTGCTTGAACACGCGTCCACAGAGCGTGGACCGCCGCGGCATCGGTGGCTGCGAACCATCGCTGTTGCCCCACACGAACTGTTCCAGCGGCTGAATGAGCAGCTTTGTTGCTAGCTCTTCGTCGAAAGACCAGTCTGGAAAACACGAGAAACACGACTGTATAGAATTATGTTGGAAAAATATGTTGAACGACAATTTAATGCTTCTTGCAGCCGATTATGAGATTGATCGCAAAACTTATACCTTGAGCAGTAAATGAAAATAAGATCCCCCACGGCTAGGTCCGGTACATTTCGAAGGAAATTTGCAGGTGGATCTTAATGGCAGAGTAAGCAAATTTATCACTTATCACATGATTATTAAAGTATACTTTTGTTTATACGTGCAAGTGTTATGTATCATGCGTACAAAATATGCCGTATGAAAACGTGGTAGAAGTTAGCAGATTATATTAGTATTGCATTAATTGTCATGTTTGCTCCACGGCATATGTTTCCTATTTTAATGTGTCAGTTTTTTATTTTAATGTTTGTAGTTAAAAGTTTATAGTTTAATTTGAAATTCAAGTACCTATATCGAAAGATAAATACCTACTCGTCATTATCATCAGGGGTTGAGTCCATGAAGAACAATTCGACAGCAAATTCCATAGATACATTTAAAATATTTAAAGACTTACAATAAAAATAAAACATATCTTGGTTCAAGAAATAATTGAGGTCTAGATAGAACAGCTATACAAATGAGTCAAATAAGATTTTGAATAAATAATGATCCTCCGACTAATGATATTCGTCCTTTACTAAACCTGTATTAACCTTCGAGAATATACAAAGATTACTTATTTAATTTGCATCTATTTACAACTAGGATATTGACAATAAAAGAAGCCAGTACTGGGAAATGTACTCAGGACCGCATCACTACATAGTATAAAACAAAGTCTCTCTTCTGTCTGTCTGTCCCTATGTATGCTTAAATCTTAAAAACTACGCAACGGATTTTAATGCGGTTTTTTTAATAGATAGAATGATTAAAGAGGAAGGTTTATATGTATAATTGACGCGGGCGAAGCCGCTGGCGACGTCCAGTAAATTATAATTATGCCACTTTCGTCTATTTGCATCTTATTTTGAAGAAAAGACACCAACGGCTTAAGCGTTGTAATAAAAAATGCACCAGTTTTCAGACGCACAATTCTAAGCTTATGTAATTCTGCAACAAATGTAGGTTGTGCGAATCAGACTAAATAATTGCGTGCCTACTTGTATAATACAAAAAAACTAAGACGTCTAGACTAACAACAATTTATTTTGTTGCTTATTAATTAAATGCTAAATTTAATTGAGTGGTATTGTAAAACAGGTGTTTCCATTTCAAATAGGACAGAAAGTGTACGCTAGAGACAATGACCTAATGATTTCTCTGCGTTCTGTAGTGCATACGCATTTGTCAATTCCATTGCTAGGTTGCAATAAAATTTTGCCTATTTAATTAACATTGTTTTATCTCGCTTGTCTTGATCGAAATTGGCGAGTATACCTATTTACGATCGGTCGTTATCTGTGGGATGCTACGTCTCAAGTTCAATAGCCGGCCTAGTAATGTAGTAATAATTCTGTTAGAAAATTCTGAATTATGTAAATATATGAATGAGCGAATTTTGATCTAATTTTACTTATTTACGTATTTTCGGTTGATGAATTGCAATAATTTGAAGATCATATTTTTTTGTTCTGCTAAGAAATTGAACTCACAGCACTAAGCATGTATTAAGTAACAATTGTACTAGATTTTCACTCTGTTTCGCAGTTGACTTTACTAACATTCAAGGCATAACTCTTTATGTTTCACATATTATTATAGTGTTATCTCATGTGGGCAATAAACCCACAACACAGTACACCATATTTGCAGTCAATAACGGCTAGAAACTTAAAGTATTGCGCTATGTGACTGCTTCTTAAGTAAGGCTTCAGCAAGTAGGTACAAGTGTCGGTTTCACTCACCTAAACACGTCCTGTTTGGCTGTGGCGAGTATATCCTCGGCACGGTGACCCTCCAGTGGTCGAGGAAGTGCGCCGGCGAAAGCACGCCCTCCTGCATCTTCGTCCTCCATAGCTCCACCACCGCGTCCGCGCGCGCTGGCAACGTGAACCTGCCGACCACTTCTTTGTCACTCATTGTCACAACACTACTGTCTTAGTCTAGCTCAATGTTTTCCCTATCACTGGCCACTCTCTGTACCAAATACACAAATCTCGAACCGCTTGCTAAATTGATTTAATCCCTCCTAATCAGTCTCGACATGATTAGATAGTCTTAATCGAATTTATTAACAAAAGAGATGCCAAGTTTTTTAAATTGTTTGACGCTACACAGGGGTTAGCGGAACTGTGAATGATTTTCATTTCTCTTTGTATTATTTTGTTGACACAACTCGCGTCGCTCTTTTTAATAATATCGTTTAAAAATCACAGACTCATCACGGCCTAACGTCGAGGCGGTAAACAGTGCACTGGCACAAAAACTGGCACAACGCCACTACGAGAATTCATTCTATATATAAAAAAATCTAAACAAGAATAAAGATCAAGAACAAATAAAAACAATAAAAATTATAATGTCTAAAATAACATCTAAATGTACTTGTTTAAAGTTCAAAGTTGCATGAACGCGTGACCTAAGTTAATGGTATCTTAATAATAATGAGTCATAGTGCCAAATGTTTGTGATGCATTCTCATCACCAGACATTAATATTTAAAAGGTAATGATTGATTCGTTATTATTTTAATACTTTGGATATTATTAACCTAGCTACATATTGACTTATATAACATAAGGCATCTAATGTAATCATACTATTAATAAAATATTCTAAGATCGGGCTCGTTCATCATAATTATTCAGTAATTATTTTTCACCATGTTTTGACATCTAAAAGGCTTTTGATTGGATAGTGTATGGTATTTTTGTTTGATAGATGTTTTGAGAACCACTTCTCATTTCTAAAACCTTAGCGACAGTAATGAATGTACAAAATGATCTAAAGCAAATGAGTAAAAGTATGACAAGCATCCGTCATATACGTTGATAGATTAAGAAGAGTCTCACAAGGTATTGCAATGGGGCCCAACAGTAAGTGGCTATAATATATTTTTAGTATCTTTAACCGTGATGATTTAAAGCAGATTAGAAGCCTAATAACAGAAAAATATTAACATACGTCAAACCTAACTATTGAGACCAAAGCTAATTCGAGGAACATTATCTCGTACTGTTCTAGAAAAACTTATGAGGCCATTATATAGCAACCTCTATCTATTGGAATGCCAAGTAAACACATTACCCCAATTCTCCGACACAGTCGGTTAAAAATAATGCTTATGCTCGCTATCAAAATTTTAATACTTAAAATTGCTATGCTAGATGTTAAGTATACATTTATATACGTTGTGGGCGAGCAGACTTTTTATTTTCAAAGCAAAGAATTCGCACAACCTAGTTTTTGAGATAGCGACGCACAAACATATAAATACACGGTTGGACTTTGGAACAAACAGGTGTGACCTACCAATAAGTTTTCTTTTTCTCTTACATTTTTGTCTAGTTATTTTAAGGTGCTACTTAACATAAAAACGAGGCTTAAGTTTATGATGTGGATGTATGTTTCTCAAAAGTTTTAGAAGAAGATTCTTCGTCTACATAAAAAAAGACGTTGTGCTTTTGGTACCCTTGAGGCGAATAAAAAACCCAAGCTACGTAGGCAAGTGATTTGGACTAACATGTTAGTTAGAATTTGTGATTTTTGTCTAATATGTTGAAAAACGTGTAATTCTTTTTGTTGATATTCGTCCACGCTCGACCTTATAAAATGCATACCAAACGTTGGGCTTTAAATCCGATATTATAAACTGATGGCGTTTTAAAAGTTATACATATGTACGGACAAAGACAAACAGAACAGCCTCTAATGCTGGCTTTTATACCGCTGTCACATCTTTACCTCATTTCGTAAAAATGCGTTTTACGCTGAACGCAAAATGCATTGAAATAGTTGAGCCATTTTATAATAATAGAAAAAAGCTTCAGCAATTTATTCAAAAAACTGAAGTAAGAATAAATTAATGGAATAAACCTGATTCAGATCATACACGTCGCCGATAAGTAGGTCATAGAACATAAATCTTTATATTTATCTAAGATGTCGTCGACCTCACTTGTACTTTTCAAGATGACATATTTTATGCAAATGACATAGTCTATAATTTTATTTTCAATAGCGTTTACCGAACTCTCTTCACCTCTGCTCTTCTCTATATGACTGTTTCATCATTAGAAATAGTTCTCTGTGTGAAAATGCTTATATACTAGATTTTGGCTCCGTGTACTAGGTTATGGCTCCAAATCGTATCATTTCATCATTAACTCCTTACAGTCCACTGCTGGACTAGGCCTCTCCTTTGAAAGGAGGAATTGGCCTACTATACCACGCTGGCCAAACGGGTTGGTATAAGGTTTGTTTTAAGTTTTCCTTCTCTTACAGTGCTGTTTTCTGCATAGTATGGTCCCTCTGTCGGCTCTTACGACACCCATGGAATGATATGGGGTGGTGACATTGCGTATTCTTAATCCGTCACCACACGGACTCCAAATAGTATACCGTAGCTTATTATTTTGATGTTTATGTATGTAGGGTGCTATTCTGATGTATTAGCTATATGACTGCACAGTTTCATCATATAGGTATATTTAGTAGTTTTTTCGTGAAAGGGTAACAAAAATTATCCATCCAGCCTTCCTCACCAACTTTCGGGTTTATAATGGTAGTAGGACGGCAAATTAATCACATTTTGAAATTAAAACTGACAAAATATCAAAAAAAAACTTGGTATCTTTGTTAAGACAAATCAATAAGTTTTTTTCCAAAAGTCTCTCTGATGCAATAATATATTTTCTTATGTATTCTGCATATTAACATTTTCAACTCAAAAATAAGTCTGTCTGCGACGTATAAACATAATAAATGAATCTGTATTTTTGTACTAACATACTTAAGCTATTTGTTGATTTGAATAGCTACAAACTATGAAAGTCTAATGTAGGTTGGCATTAAATTATGACGCTTTAAATATTTTTGAGCGCTGTGGAAATGTCGACAAAAATGTAAAGTGCATGCTTTGCCTTTGGATTAAGTGGGTCGTGGTCGGGGGTAGACACCGGTGTAAGCGGGTCGAAACGTCGGGATAATGACAGGTTAAATACTGCTTTCCATTCTGCCGTCATAACGTAAAAGGGCATAAGTAACATTTTGTAAATCAGGAGAAAATCGAATTTAAAATATTTCTTAGTTTTTGTAAAAAATAAATTACGGTATCGCAGTTTTGGAAAATGTATGAATGGAAATAGTAGCGTCTGTATGAATTCTACAAGATGATTTACGTATTTTATTTTATTTTCACTGTATTTATTCAATAATCTACATTTTCCATTTCAACTTAACTTAAAAAATATTGTAAAATCATTAATATTTCGTATAAAAGCCATAATTAACCAAATGTGACTTTTTATTGTAACATTTTGGGGAAAAAAGGTTAAATAATAAAATGAAAAGCCATATTAATTAAAGCACATCTATCCACTTGTGACTTCTTCATGTAATCTAAACTAGATATGCCCTTTTCTAGTGCTATCACAAAAATAATTGCTCAGTTGTGCCCTTTCAGGTTATGGTACTTTTGTTTATTGTGGTTATAAAATTATACAGAAAATATGAGCAGACAGGCCTTTTTCTCCTGATTCCAAATATGTATATAACTCAATTTCGAAAAAAATGTTAGTTGTGCCCTTTTTCCTTATGACGGCAGCATTGAATATCTCAGTTGACGCAATTAAAAGCCGTTAGATAAATAGGTATGATGAAATTTCATTCTACATTGTTAACGTTTTGGGTAAATTATTTGTTTACATAATTACGTATATTTACTAATAATAAGGCTAAAGTGTTGGTTTGTTTGGTTGAACGCGCTAATCACACGAACTTCTGTGGGCCGACTTGAATAATAAAATTATTTTTGTGTTTAATAAACAATTATCGAGAAAGGCTATAGGCTATATATAACATCATGCTATGAGCGACGGGTGTTAAGGCAGGTCTAAATAACGCGGGTGTAACCGCGGGCGCAGCTAGTGCTATATAAATAACTATGCTATTCTGCCTCGTTGGTCTCGCGGCGTAAATGTACACGTGGGATTGGGAGGTCTCGGGTTCGATTCCTGGGTCGGGCAAAGTGTTATTGGGTTTTTCCGCGAGGAAATTCTCAGTAGCAGCACGTAGTCTGGTAATGTGCCCGGTACGGCAATAGGCCCCCAATTACGTGGGACCTAAAAATTCATGGCGAAATGTGGGTGTAATATTACACCTCTGCCTACACTTTCGGGGATATAGGCGTGAGTCTATAAATAAAAATAAATGCTATTTATATGCAACTTCATAAAAATACTACAGAGTCATGGCCATGCTTTTATTACATTATTAATATATGCAAATAACTTCATTAACATTAACAGATGTATGATTGGTACAGATAAATAATAATTAGACTACAATGCTACCTGTTTATCTATGCACTTGTTGCCAAAGAATCTTTGTAAGTGGATGCACCGAATTTGATTATAATGACATAAATATTGGCACCTATTAAAGTTCCTGGTTTCGATTTGCTTCCTATTTAACAATGATAAAATGAATAAATAAAATAATAAATAGCGATAATGTAAAGAAATAAGCTAGTAACAAAAAATAAATAAGTATTTTGTCAAAGATAAAAAAAACTGATGCTGAGTTGAGGGAGATTGTGTATATATTGTTAAGAATTGAAAATAACGCCATCTATCAGTGAATGGGAGAACTGCATGAGATTAGATGTATCGGTTGTTTAAGGCTGTTTCATCTATCCTCTAATAGATGGCCTTGGTATAAATAGAACAATTACGCAAGTCTAGAAACACGATACACGTTTCCAGAAATTTCGTGAGTCGTCTCGAAAAGTCTAGTTATGTGTTCCGGCCAGTATAAATACCAGGCAGACGCGCGAGTCAGGACAGTAACAATTGAATATCGAAGCGATAAACAAGAAGCGAAGGGAAGTAATTCGGAAGAGTTTAGTGGTGTTTTTATTAGTGTTGAGAATTAAGTGTGAAATAAGTGTGTTTTACTAGTTGTGTAAATAAGTGTGTATAGTGTTTGTGTATAAATAAAGTTCAGTTTAAGTGGCATAGTGAGTTATAATTTATCGTCGAACCACAGCTCGTAACAATATATATATATACAAATACAAAAAATAAAATACACTAACACTAAGCATATTGTAAAAGAAGATCTTAAGGCCTTGCAACACGGCACAATTTTACGTCCAACTTGACTAAATCACTTGATGAAATCGTGACGTGTAGACGCCAGTCGTCCAACTCAAGTTCATCGGGTGGGCGGTACCACCAGAATTTAACCAATCGGGTGGACGGAATGAAAATCAGTGATTTGATCGTGTCGTGTAGACGGGCAAAGCCAATTCGATTGAAAATTTTATCAGTGGTAAAATTGTGCCGTGTGGCAAGGCCTTTAAAGGCAACTTTACGTTGCCATTTCTCGACATAATATTGTTTTAAAATCATCTCCGCGAAGCAAGACCGCTTCAAATCGTCGATTTGTAAATAATATACAATTCATCTCAGACTATAGAACAAAAGGCAATTCATGTTTTAAAAATAAGCAATACGATTAAAAAATATGGTGCAATAATATTTAAATACGCTCATACATATTTTTAACATTACAATGCTAAATTAACCTTTTTGAAAAGGTTAATTCCAAAATTCTGATTTTTTAAATTTGCCTTTCTCAGGCTTATTCATTTTGGGGTCGAGACACTCTTGTAGGAAAGCTATAATCTGTCGAATCTGGTTGGACTTGAAAGCGCAAAAACAGTCCAAAGGCAAGTCTTGATTGCAACCAAGAATCTCATGGAATTATCTGAACTGTTGAACAATGGCGAATTACAGACGAAATCGTCATCTATCAATTTTAGTTTTATATTTTGAGTGGTATTATTAGTTGCCCGCGTTCGGTTTTTTATTGACAGCGCAATTTGTTTAGCATACGGAGAAATTAGAACATTGAGCTCAAATTAGTGTAGTCGCGGGTTCAAATGCTATTTCGCTAATATCATGAACTTACAACAGAAAACAAAATCAAGATGTATTTGTAACGCAAATAAGAAAATAACAAATAAAGTCTTGGCCGGCCAAGTAAACACAAGCAACACGTTGTGCTGACACTTTGACGTATCGTTCTTCATCATTTTCTTGCCCTGGTCCCAATTTCTTTGGGGTCGGCGCATGTCCTTTGCTTCCATACTTCTGTCACCAGCCATCCGATCGTTTACCCCTTTCTATTTCATATCCATCCTCACACAGTCCATTGATCTTTTCCTTGGCCGTCCTCTCCCTTTTCGTCCTTCTAAATGCAAATTCATCACTTTTTTACCTACATACATCTCATCTCTCCGCATAACATGTCCATACCAGGCCAATCGACTACCTTTTACCTTTTCATCAATGGGCGCCACTTTCATACTACCTCTAACGTAATCATTCCTAATTCTGTCCATCCTTGCCACTCCACATACCCATCGTAACATTCTCATCTCTGCCACATGCAATCGTTTCTCATCCATCTTCTTTGTAGCCCAACACTCAGCTCCATACGGGCCTTATAACCGACTTATACATGCGGCCCTTTAATTTCACAGGCATTTAGTGCCTGAGACCTGTCGCCATTTCATCCATCTTGCGTTGATTCTTTGCCTAACATCCCGATCAATTTCGTCATCTTGCAGGAGTGAACCTAGGTAGCGAAAATCGAATCAAACTGGTAGACGTACCGTTCTTATGGCGTAGGAAATAAGTATTAAAATCGTACCGCGCTTGTATAGCTTGACTTGTCGTTGTGTACCATTCAGACCAATTGATACCTACATTTGGAGGATAACTCGCCTCCTTTCTTTATATTGGTACGATGACAAACACTTCCTTCTTTTGCTATATATTATCACGAGATTTATCATATTTTCTTTATAAAGTATCGCTACCGTTATCGATTTAATGAAAACAGTAAATAAACCATTAAAAACTAAATTGAATTAAATGAACGTTTATTATAAATACTGACTAATACTAGAATTCAAGAACAAAAACGTCTCATTGAATTGAATGCTAAGTTACATGGATGACAAAAGACTGACAAAGAAGATATATAAGGCAAGTGTGAGTGGAACAGGACCAAGGGGTAGACCTAGGCAGACGTTCTCTGACCAGATTGGAGACATCTTAAAACAAAGATAGGTTAGCAGTACCCTAAACAGATGAGTATGCATGAGAAACATGATGGGATTGAATGAAGCAAGAGAGATATGCCAGGATCATTGCAACTGGCGTCGCGTAGTCTCAGCCTCTCCCTTTGGGAAACAGTCGTGAGTCTATTATGTATGTATGTATGCTAAGTTACCTACTAGACTGCTCTGATACCAGGTTACGTTAATCATCCAGGGTACTTTATACCAGATTTCTTCTGTTCGTGTTTATTAACAATACAGAATATATTTTATTAAACAATTTACAGATTACACTGAATTTGACAGTCTAAGATGAATGTATGTAGGGTAGACCGAGGCGAATCGGATCACTTTTTATTTGAGGACATAAAAATCATACGAAGGTATAATATATGTATTTTTAATTGACAAAACGGTAATCAGTAATTATTTAGCTACGCATTAAGCATTTCGAAACTCGAATTACTCATATATTGTGCAAAATATTGATCAAATGGTAAAAAGAGAGAAATATCCGAATCGCCCCAATTATCGGGGCGAATAGGATCATACATAAAATTAAGGTTTTCTTAACATTATAAGCTTTTGTATCAAAAGAAATATTTAAATAATAAATAATCAGAACAATATTAATGACTAAAACATAAATCACATGAATACGGGCCTTCTTTCTCACCTAGACCAGCACTTTTTTCGGGCACCATTCTTCACATGATGGTGGATGAATGAATTTTTTTTATCAGTAAATACAAAGCCAATCTTTTGCTTATCACATGATTTTTATTCAAGGTGTTCTTTTATTATTCTTGTTTTCCATATTTTCTTTGGTATCAGTCAGTTTCTCTTTTTTTCACAGCTTTTTCGGCAGTTTTAAGTTTCTTCTTAGTATCTCTTTCGTAAAGATTTATCTTACACTAAGGTGGATTCAAATGCAATATTGGTATTATTGTCTACCACGTGTTTTAATGACATCCATGGAGAGAGAAACTATTCTTTGTAAATTCGTGTATGGTAATTTTTAAATCTCAGCAGCCAGACCTAAGAATAATTCCTGGGCCAGTACTTTATTTGGGGCTATAATTTTTATTTGGGGACCATTCTTCTTTTTTTTCTCTTTATTGTATGTCGTTTATATGTGTGCACCATCTATATTTGAATTAAAATACTTAACTATTCTCTGATGTAAAATAAATCATTTTAAATAAGTGATCCAATTCGCCCCCGACGACGCGATCCGAATCACCCCATATTGAGGACTTTTGAAATAAATGTTTTACACATTCACCTATAATACTGTTTAAAAATTAAATTGTTTTCTAAAATAGACCTATTTCCAAGCCCTTGAAGCTATATAATTCAAAGTTTTAACACAAGTTCTTACATTTACACCAAGAAATTGTAAGTATGTGCTTTAGATGAGCGTCAATTTTAGCGCCGCACACAAAAAGCGACTCACTGGCGAGCGACGCTGACGCTGATGTACTGGCCGAATCAAAACGCTACCGATGGCAGCAGGTGCGGGGTGGAAGTGGCTCGTGAGCCGCCAGTAGCTTGCCTTTCCTGTCAACGCCAAATTCAAAATATTCTCAAATTTCTTATTTTGATCCGATTCGCCCCCTGATCCGATTCGCCTCGGTCTACCCTACTTATTTAGGATTTCTATTATTTTAAATATAATTTACCAACATTGGTACCTATTATTTGCCTTTGGATTGGGGCTTTAAGGAAGGCACGCCAAAAATATTGATTTAATAAAACCACGGAGTAGGTATGTACCTAACTCCCTACCTGACTGAATAGGCATAAATTAACAATGATATTATACATTACACAGTATTAATACATATATTTGTATAGGTAAGTATGTTGTATGTTGTATTGCGGTTTGCTTTATGTGCCTTATTTAATTAGATTTCATACAATTCACACCACACATTTGACAATTATATGTAGACTAATAAAAGACTATGCTTTACCATAAACATACAGATGCGTAAGGTTACGCACAGATTAACTGAACAGAACCTCAACAACCACTTTAACCAATATTCGACCTAACCATGGATTCGGAGATTTGAGATACCTACTTACCTCTTTGACATATTTTGCATGGAGCTAACGTCAAAAATGAATCTAAAATCTCAAAAAGAAATGGATATATCGAATATTGAATTTAGCGGTTAAGCATGTATTTGGTAGGTCAGTAGTTTACACTTTAGGAAACGCCTAAGAAGAGTTTAAGAACCGCGGATTGAAACGATAATTGAATAAATATTTTATTTTAAAGGACAGCTCCTTTGTGGCAAATAAAATATATCGCGAGGCACGCCTTGCAAAAATTCAATCAACGGGCACAAAGAACTCTGAACATGCGGAACCGCTTGACCGGGCTTGTATTGTAAATAATACCTATACCCAAAGTCAGTGATACTGACAAATTTGTCTGTTAATACTTCATGTTTTATAGCGGTATAGAATAAGAAATAAACGAGAACCTAGGCGATGGTAGCAGCTGGATTGTATTTTCTTGAAAAAGTATTTCAGTCTAACCCAGATTTATTTAATTTTGTCTTTAAAGAATCAGGGGTGAGACTGGTAAGAGTCTATGGAGGCAAGAGTTATTCCAAAATAAGTTTCCAAAGTTATCAATTCGATTATCAGATCGGAATGCAATGATTTTACCTGACCTAGGACAATTTACGGAATAGTCCCTTGCCCTCAATCAGTTAGACAGATTCTAATTTCTAAACATGTTTCAAAAGAGTTACAAGCAAAAACACATGCACTCTTAATAGCACTCTTCAAGCTGAAACCAATCTTTGAGAGAGGTGAGCAAAATATTTTACGATTTTTCGTAAATAAAGTCGTTCAATACGTGATAAGCCGGAGTCCCCAAGGCTTCAAACGCAAATACCTTCTGCCCACCAAGACATTCAGAAGGCAAACACATCTTTAAAAAAAAGAGAAAACAGACACCGTGTACATTTCACCTCTCAAAATAACAAAACCGCCCTAGACTCATAGCACTAACAAACAAAATGTTACTATGCTCAGAATCTAGATCATTAACCACGGAAACTCGGTCACCCATCCTCTGGCACGAGACTGCACCATATCTCGTAAGTGATAAAGTGCAAATCTGTTTGGTGTGAATGTTGGATGCTTGCCAGCTATAACCTCTTCAGCATCACTACCTGTACCCGTGGACCTTGGACCGCGACACTGAACTCATTTCGCGAGGTCGGAGTTCATACAAGCGGAACTGACGGCGCGAAAACTTAGTGGATTGGAGACAACTTATATATATTTTCTCGGTTGCATGTCAGGGTTGAATGTTTCTCTACATCAATCACAATTAGTCAGTAGTCGTACATGCCTCATGTTTTCTCCAGTTGCTGCAGGTAGGTTGCTCCAGGTTCTTTGCCATATTCTATATGGCAAAGAACAACGGCGTTGTTCGTCGTCGATAGCAGATAGATATCAGAGACCCTCAATGTAAGCAGTATTCTTCAAAACAAGAAAAAATTGCAAGGAAGTAATAAAAGGGCATGCTTTAGGACAATGGCATGCTTTAGACAACTTCAAGAACATGTTCACAGCTGGCATCGATTTTCGCGTAAAGCCAGTATGACGTACTACAAGCAGCATGTATCGCGACATAATTATCTCGCGATTTACGCTGAAGTGTGCGTCATCGAAGTATTAAGACAATACGTGCAAGAAGACAATGGACTAAAATAGACGCATACATGTGCGAAGAATGAAAGGTATTCTGAATGTCGTTCTTGATCTCGTTGCAAAGTCGATTCGTAGTGCAGCTCTGCCAGTTTAAGTGAGAGCCATGGAACTGTATTTATTGATGACGCTCAGGTGGAAGAACGTGACGAAAAGCGTAGTGGTTTAAGCGGCCGCCTCGCCTGGATTACTAAACGTGACAACACTTCGAGGCTGGGTCAGCTTGGCGTTCGATATTTCTGCACACCGCGATGCAGGATCTTACAATTGTCAGGGTCAATACCCTCGTAGAACAAAGGAAACGAACATACAAACAACAAGCTCAAGACGGCGTAAATACGTAATAGACTAAATCTAAACTGTGTGTCTAGTGAATAAAACAATTGTCTTCCTTAAACTGGCATACGAGGATAAAATAAGATATACCGCATGATTGGGTATTAAATCACTTGGTCTACTGCCGTAATATATATTTTTATACATACCTATACCTAGAGAACGTCAGTACTAAAAATACATTCTGAATCACAGAGGACTTTACTCATTTAACCAACAGACACAAAGGCTCGAAACAACAATTTGGGTGTGACGAAGTTTTGTCTGTTGTGGAAATCGAACCTACATCATCCAGCGCAGCATTTAGCGGTAAGGCCACCGCTTAATTTGTACGCTGTCAGTGCAGAAAAATAGATGGCATTGGACGGATTTATATTATTTTAGAAGAATAAGAAAATAAGTATTTTGCTGTTGCAATGCTTACAGATAACCATAATATGATACACCATAAGTTGTAGCCGTGGTGTTTACCAACGAGTAGGTAGGCGAAAAAGATGGATTTAAATTAAAACAACCCTTAAAATTTTTCAGTACTATACAAGTTGTCTCCTAACTTAAAAATCATCGGTTATACTGTGTATTCAGTATTACTGGTATTAGCTCGTATAGACGTGTTCAAAGTGGATACTAAAAATAATATGTAGTTCGTCAAGTCACCCTGTATGTGGAAGTACGTTTAATTAATTGGCGGAAGCACAGTAGAGCAGTTTCAGAAGGTCACATCTGCTTCGTATCTGATGTGAATAAACGAAAACGTACATTATTAAATATATTTTTAAAACTAGATACCATTTTCTTTTTATTAATTACGAATATTTTTTGCAAGTCTCATCTAATGGGACAAGGCAGCCAACAGACGGTACAAGGCAATAATGTAACATAAAAAGAAGTAGATACGTTATAGGCATACCAAAAGCAGGACGCTAAACATAAGCCAGTTGGCAAGTCTGACATATGTGTGTGTGACGTCGCGAGCCGGCGTCAAAGTGAAACCTTCACATCTTGTCAATCAAAATTAAAATGAAATATAGAGTTATCGATGTGTGCGTTAGTGTACCGTTTCTACGGATTGATTACTACGTAGGTAACGTATCTACTTTTATCTAATATCATTGGTCCAAGGAGCATATTCAAAGGCCCATCAGACCCTTCACAACGAGGCCAGATTCAAGCAATAATACCCCTATCATTCGGAGCAATGCTAAGCGGCGATGCGGCCACTGGTACCACTACACCATCCGAGCAGTCGAATCGTTTTCTCCGACTTTTTGTTTCATCGTCATATCAACCGAAATACATCTACTGCTGGACATATGCCTCCCCAAAGGTCTCCATATGGACAGATCATGAGCCACCCGTATCAAATGCATTTAAATAAGTCGTAATCAAACAATCGTCCACTGACGTGATGACAAGCTATTTGAGACAAAGAGACTATTTTGATCGCTAGTCACATTTTATTAGGATTGATAACAATTAAAAAAGTTTATTTCATGTAAGTACCTAATTAATGGTCTTAAAATATAATTGACCTGAAGACTGTAGACTGATTCATTTGCGAAGTAAAGATGAATCAAATATTGGCGCGAATTAAATGGAAAACTGAAAAAGAACATAAAAAGACATAAATCAAAAGAGCATTTTGTAATGCCATTAATATTATGACATACTAGAAGAGCCCGCGGTTACACCCGCCTTATTTAAGGCTACTGCTATGCTCCCATGGCTCATAGCGTGACGTTATATAGCCTATAGCCTTCCTCGATAAATGGGCTATCTGACTGAGAGAATTTTGCAAATCGGAGCAGTAGTGCCTGAGATTAGCGCGTTCAAGCAAAAAAACAAACTCTTCAGCTTTATATATTAGTATTAGACGAAGTAATAGGTAAAGGTGGCCAAATCGAATAACAACACCACCCCGATTTTTTGCTAGACTAGCAAATCGAATCTTGACGAGGTCGTTAAGCATAATAAACTTAATGTACCAGTAACACAAGATTTCTAACCTTCAAAATATAATCAAGTATAATTTTCAAAACAAAGAAATCTCAATGAACGAGATGATATTGATCATTGGAATGTATCCATATAAAGAACTTTGAAGCTGGGTACAGGCGACATGAATTGACCATAAGGGACGGACCTTGGGGGTGTTGTAGCACCTCCGTATTGTGCGGAAATGTCCTCGAAAAAATACGAGTGATTCACTTGAAATCTTACAATATGTTAAAAAGTATATATGTATGTTTATCCATTATTATCTAGTAGGTACCCATAGCACAAGCGCCGCTTAGTTTGGGCAGTAATAACTATTTAGTAATCTGTGGTTTGGGACTAGCTAGATGGTGTTGTGTATGTAGTAGACTTTCATATTATAATATGTTTAAAGACACCGTGTGTTTTGATGAGACGCATGCAAGTTTGATGAATATTTTAATAGTGACGTCAACAGCTAAAATAATTACGTTAGACTGATGATGCAGATAAGTTATTAATGTTGACTATGTGAGTCGATTAAGATCAGATTGCAACTCAATAATAGAGGAAAACTTAATAAATAGTTACATATACATATTTTCTATCGTAAACTAACATTTGAGAGGCTCTATGAAATAGCGAGTCATAAATATCAGCGATTCAAGTACTAAGTACGTATTTCAAGTTAGATTTTAATAAACCTTTGAATAAATTACAGTTAGACAATAGAAAGAGCCGCCACATCTTGTTATTGCTCTCTGTCTAATTAACATTGTTGAAATGCTTGTGAATAGATAAATATGAAAGCGAGTACTCTGTAGATTTATTTATTCGATATTGTTTAATATTATATCGTAATTTATATTTGGGTGCATAGGGTTCCCCCCAAGAACTTAGGGTCCCAAGCCAACCTCACCTGCAAGTGGTGCATCTGCCGGTCAACGGACGAGGCTCTGGCGAACAAAATATCCCGATAAGCGGCAATAGGCCCGCCACCTATTACGTGGGATCAAAACACTGGCGAAAAGTGGGCGTTTAATATGCCTCTTCGGGGAACCGGGCGCGAGTCTATGTATGTATGTATGTATTTATATTTCTGAGGTAGGAAAAATTATACAACTAACTCCATTGTTTTAATAGAATACCGATTGTAAACAGTCGTTGTCTTGTATATAAATGGAAGTATAGACTTTCTCGCGTGTTTATGGGTACTAAACCGTACCCATAAACACGCAGTATCCTCTTATGGCAAGAGCAGTGAGCCACTACATACAGCTAAAAGACTGCCGAGTAAAAGAACTTGCAGGTTGCAATACGACATTGATGACATCATAAAATTTGTCGTTCGTTTTATCTATAGCACGTTTATTGATGAGTTTTTGCGACAAGCGATAAGTCATCAAGTGCCATAACTTATAAATAGTCCAATGACTAAAACCATAGCTGGTGCCGATTCCTGATTTTAAAATTGTTTGTAGAAGTTTTCCCAGAAGCTATCGTTATATTATATGACTAGAGGACGCCAGCAGCTACGCCTGCAATTTTTTTAAATTTACCCGTTTTGGCCGATCCCGTGGGAATTTCGGGAAATCCCTTCTTAGTGCACCCTTACGGTCCCCAAGGAACATACATGCCAAATTTCAGCTTCCTGTGCCCAATAGTTTCGGCTGTAGCGTGTCTGTCAGTCAGTCAGTAACGCAAGGATTTTATATATTAAGATAACAAGATCTTGCTACGGTGCGTGTAATACCATGGTAGTTTTAGTGAGCTGGCCCCGAACTTCTTATTTAAGGGTGAGTCTCACACATCTTTTCAAGCACAAAACTCATACGGTGACGGAGAGGAAAGCCCGCAATAGAGTTTCGACCGTGAAAAGAACAACAAAGAGAGATAGAGCGCCCTGATCACAGTCAGTTTAATTATTATATTATCATAGTCAATATCAATCCTTCAATGGGACGCAGTTAAGACTGCTCTTTCTTTATCCGTCTACTGATACTGGCTCCAATAAGGGAATGCAATACCGGGATACCGGGATCCCGCATGCCATGTGCGGGATTAATCCCGTTCGTAAAATGAACGGGATCCCGCGCGGGATTGAAGAATAGCGAAATTTATGTGTTGCCTGCTTCTTATGGTCAAAATAATGGTGATAAATAAATATTTCGGCAACTGAATACAATGTAATATTTAACTGTATAATGTACCTATATATTATTGGAAGGCGGCAGATGTTTAGAATGTTTAGTTTTTCTACTTTTAACTAAGAAAGAAATTAAGAAAATTATTGAAAACTAGAAGACGCCAGGAGCTACGCTTCCATTTTTTTAAAATTTACCCGTTTTGGCCGATCCCGTGGGAATTTCGGGAAATCGGTCCCCAAGGAACATACATGCCAGATATCAGCTTCCTGCGCCCAATAGCTTCGGCTGTAGCGTGTCTGTCAGTCAGTCAGTAACGCAAGGATTTTATATATTAATGAAAACTTAGAAAAGAGATAAAAGTCAAAAGTTATACATTCTTTACGAAGTTTTATTAATCACGCGGGATCCAGCAAATACCGGGATCCCGTAGGATCGAAAATGTCCAGTCCCGCAAATACCGGCATTGAGAATTTGCTGCGGGATTGCATTCCCTAGCTCCAATAGAATCACGTGTAGCAATTTCGGATCAAACCGACGGAACTCAGCGCTATTCTTTGAAATTGTTTCCAATTGCTCATACTCCGGTAAAAAAGACTTGAGACTCTTGCAAGTGCCTGTATTGTCGCATTCTATTGCACACAAAGTCTGTATATGAATGCAGTTTGCGCAATAAACTAGGGTTGCCAATATTTCTCCCGGTAAATTTTTTTTTTACCCAATCTATAAGAAGTTATATCAATAAAAATCTTTTTTTAAAAGCTTGTTTTTTTCGTATTCTATATTTGTTTGCGTTGCCTGCATATTCACATGCCTTGGAAATGCAAGGTCGTACATGTTTCAAATTAACGATTCGCTGTTAGATTGCGCTGATGAAAAATGTAGTATTGTTGCGTCATCTTCAGTATTATTGAAGGTAGACCCAAAATACAGTAGGTACAACGTATAGTCGTATTTTTTATTAGACGAAGTCAACTGACGTTTTCTGTGTTGTCAGTTTATGATGAAATTAAAATAGTGTTGTGACAAAGTGAATGATTGAAAAAACTCTTGAATGAATGAAATTGCATCGGTTGTCTAGTGAATAGTTAGTGTGCCGAACGGCCGATATCGGGTACGGTGTTCGAGTTTTCGAAGACTATGTTCCTTTAGTATTTACCTATACTGAATACCGAGTGTTTTAAACATTAAGGAAAACATTGCGAGGTGTCACAATACCTGGGAAACGATTTTTTTTAAGTTTTCACATTTTTTAAACCGCAATTTAAAGCGCGCGCGTGCAATGCTCGATATATCTACCTATCCATGGGGTCATAGGGCATCTAGCGAACATCTTGGCGGGGTAAATGCATCGATTTTGTATTAGAAAAATTCCATACTAACTTTGAGCCTCAATATCTCCTGAACCAGTAATTTCCCAGGTATGGTGCCGAAGTAAAAAATGTTCGTAGTGATTGGTACAACATGGGATTTCAGTTTTCGTTAAGGCTCTTTTTACACCCTGTAGATGTATAAAATATAACAATTTATACTACTTACATAACTACTAGTAACTTATATCAGAGCACTTTTATTGTAATATAGAAATAATATTCTTTTATAGTTTGAAATGATTAACTATTCACACTCAATGTTCGTTCATCTGATTGAACGAGAACTAAACGGATCACTATTACTTTAAATATGACAACATTATTTTACAAAGTGACATTAGCTACTGTCAGTTGGCTTCGTCTAATTAAAAATACGACTTATATATCGGCTCTACTCGCGAAGGACTTTTTACTCCCTTAGAGGAGTAATTTCCAAAAATGCTCTCTTACCGCTGAATTGAATATCCGATCTCTCCATTTTAATGAGATTTTAGATTCTTTTTTGACATAAGTACCATACAAAATATGTCGTCGATTATATTGCTAATACGGGTGCAAACCTATATCTGACCTACGTACACATGTTAAATGATAAGAATAATACGATATTACCATAATACAGGTCAGTTAGTGTACCGCTGTTCAATATTCAATTGAGATGCTCCGTACTTATCATGTAGTTTTGACATGAGCTTATGACTCATATCAAGGAGTATAATTCATATACGATTACATGCATTAAAAGTAAATACATTGTTTTTAAAACAAAGCTTTCGTATGCACTTATAGTATCAAATAGCGAATATTTTAGAGGATTTATAACAAGGATATTCCGTGTGGTGACGGATTAAGAATACGAAATGTCACCACCCCATATCATCCCATGGGTGTCGTAAGAGCCGACAGAGGGAGCATATTATGCAGAGAACAGCACTGTAAGAGAAGGAAAACTTGATACAAACCCTATACCTACCAACCGGTTTGGCCAGCGTGGTATAGTAGGCCAATTCCTCCTTACAAAGGAGAGGCCTAGTCCAGCAGTTTTCCTTACTTTAACGAACTGGTCTATATTTTATAGCATCGAAAAAAAATATTACGATGATACACATTTTTTGTTCGAGATCTCATAAACAAAATTATTTCCAAAGCGCGGCAAATATAGTTAACAATAAAAAAATAAAGAAAACGTATACAAGGTACAGTCAACAATAAGTCACCTCCGATTTATAATGATTAAAATATTCTACCACATACACGCAACATCATCTAGTCCCAAACTAGGCAGAGCTTGTACTATGGGTACTAGACAACCAATAGAGACAGGTGGAGGACTATGGGTGGGTATCATCATCATCATCAGCCTGCCGTAGTTCACTGTTGGATATAGGCCTCTCCAATGGCACGCCACTGAGCCTGATTTTCGGCTCTTCGTGTCCAGCCGCTGCCAGCCACTATGCGTATATCGTCACTCCACCTAGCCGGAGGGAGAGGGAGGGTCCTTCACTACGTACTATCGGTAGGGGTCATATTGATTATTATTTCTGGGTTATGTAATGAAAATTGTCCGATTATTTAAATTAAATTACTTATAACTACTACTGTTTGCTTCAAAGTTTTGTTTGTCCATAAATCTTTAAAGATATTGAGAATAATAATTTGGGACGATAAAACCATTCTAAATCATGTAGGTGTATAATGGCCTTATGTATCTGACTGTACAATTCTCTAACAAATGTAAAACAGATTATTCCTTTTTTATGTTTGTGGTCTGTCTAGTCTTTAAATAGCATGGCGTGTTTACATTAACCTACAAGACGTGTCGAGATCATTTACCCCAAACTTGCACTACCTATCTATACTGACCTCTATTGTGTGTCAGTGTTATCTTAGAGGAGGCAGTCTTATTATCATATAATATGTTTAGTATGAATCTATTTAGGTATGTATATAAAATTTTGCCGTTACTTAATTAATAACAGACAAGTCACAGTCAAAATTATTAGGCGCAAGGAGCTGTTTGGTATTTATGCTCCTTGAGGACCGTAGGGGTGAACTTAGAAGGGATTTCCCAAATTTCCCTCGTGATCGGGCAGAAAGGGTTGAATTAAAACACTGCTTCATTCGAGAGAGGGCCATACCTACTGATTAGAAAAGTTGCGTCGGTCGCGGCAAGAATTTTGAGAGCTAAGCAAAGAAGAAAACAATAGTTGCAAAGGCACCCATCCAGGCCTCACTAAATTACTAATTAATGGCTCCAGAGGCACCCATCCAGGCCTCACTAAATTACTAATTAATGACTGCAAAGGCACCCATCCAGGCCTCACTAAATTACTAATTAATGACTGCAAATGAGACCGTCGCACTAATTGTATTGACAAGACATTGAATATAATAATCAAAAATATGAATCTACTACCGATTATCTTCTAATGCATGCACTCAAAATTCGTGCCAGGCCAGGACCTTTACAAATATTTTTTTTATTTCAAAACTAATGGCAACGTAGTACAAAGTGCGTATATTACGTCAGCATAACATTTACGTCATATATTATATTCGCAGATATTGTGTTTAGAATTATTGTAACTATTGAGCCAGATGGAGAACGCGTTTGTATAAGATTGCACTTTTCATAATCATGCCGTTAGCCAACTTAATACAAAGATACGAAGCTTTAGATCCGTTTTTGTTGAACAAATATAGCATAGACTGCCTCGTTGGTCTCGTGGCATAAATGTGCGGGAGGGATTGGGAGGTCTCGGGTTCGATTCCCGGGTCGGGCAAAATGTTATTGGGTTTTTCCGTTAGGAAATTCTCAGTAGCAGCACGGAGTCTGGTAATGTGCCCGGTACGGCAATAGGATCGCCCCCTATTACGTGGGACCTAAAAATTCATGGCAAAATGTGGGTGAAATATTACACCTCTGCCTACCCCTTCGGGGAAATACAGGCGTAAGTCTATAAATAAAAAAAAACAAAAAAACATAGCATAGCCACATCACATATTGAAAAAATATGTACTTCATATGTTCCATGTATGTAAAAAAATATCGATAATGGTCATGAGGTTAGACGATTTTTGCACAATGTAGGTATTTTTGCACAGAGCTTCACAACTCCTTACGACGCGGACGTGTGTATGGTGTCCGCAACTTCTTCTTCGTATGGACAAATGGCAGATCGCCTTCGATGTAACTGTAAAATGTCTTTATCATCATCAGCCCTGTATATAAACTGTCCCACTGCTGGCATGGGCCTCTTCTCACTATGAGAAGGGTAAAACTGGTAAAAGGGTAAAAATTGCACTATCTATACATATATAGGTAAATTTATCGGAGTGTCTGTTTGTAATATTAAAATAACCGCTTTTTACTAAATGCATATGGTACATCCATATGCATTTAGTAAAAAGGTACATATTATATCGAAATGACATTTTTTACAATTTTTGTCTGTCTGTCTGTCTGTCTGCTTGTTTTGGCTAATCTCTGGAACGGCTGGACCGATTTTGACGGGACGCTCACTAGCGGATAGCTGATGTACCAAGGAGTCATTTAGGCTATAAATTAACCGGGTACGCGAAGTAGTTCCCTCAGAACGCGGGCGAAACCGCGGGAAACAACTAGTACTATAATATGTATGTAATCTCTCCATACCGTCTCAGCAAACTGTCGTGAACATATACAGTCACAGTGTACACAATCAATTCGTACCGAGTCATTTTTATTATCACGCTTGCGAACGTTTCAAGGTGAGTAGGTGTTTTATTGCAAACACGGAAGTATCGCCACTGTTGTCATTTCACATATACGTATATCCGGCGACGACAGTTTTATTAACGCTTCTTACATACAGAGTCTGACGCCTATAATCCCGAAGAGGTAGGCAGAGGTGTATTTCTACACCCACTTTTCGCCAGCTATACTTTAGTCCCACGTAATAAGAGGCGAGCCTATTGCCGTACCGGTCACATTTCTAGACTCCGTGCTGCTACTGAGAATTTCGTGACAGAAAAACCCAATAACACTGCCCGACCCAGGAATCGAACCCGGGACCTCCCGATCCCACGCGCACATTTATGCCGCGAGACCAACGAGGCAGTCGGTTTGATGTCGAGTTTTCTGTCTCTACGCAAAGATGGTATTTGCATCGTGTTATCCCTTAGTCGCCTCTTACGACACCCCACGGGAAGATAGGGGGTGGTGACACTTGTATTCTATGCCGTCAACCACACGGCAAAACGCTTCTTGTAGATATGGATGGTTGATATAATAGTGAGCCGTGGTTTATAATGTTATTGTATTGTTTGAGATTCAGTTATAGATTGATTTATTGTTTATTGATTACGATTAAGAGCGATAGCCTAGTGGAGAGAGCGACGGACTGCTACGCAGAGGGTCTCTGGTGCAAATCCACGGCACGCACCAATGACTATTCGAAGTTATGTGCGTATTAATTTGTTAATTATTGATTGCTAAACTATGAAGGGAAACATCGTGAGGAAAGTTGCATATCCAAGAGTTCTCGAAAGATAATTATGTAAATTTTTGTTTGTTTGAACGCGAACTGTTGGTCCGATTCGAATAATTCTTTATGTGTCGGATGGCCTTTTCATCGAAGGAGGGTAAAGGCTATAAACATCACGCTATCATGAGCCTCAAACGGAGCAGTAGCCCTAAAAAACACGGGCGTAACTGCAGGCTCAGCTAGTATTTTGAGAAAATTGCAAAAGGCCATTTGAACAACAATATCTATTATGAGTCATTTTTTCTTATTTAAAATGTTTAGTACCTATATGTGCTTATGGGCCTCCGCAGACTAGCTTCTTTTAGCATCGGCGACCGGCGATTTTGCAACTGTATCGATGCTGCATCGCGTTTTAGCGACTCTCTGCGTTCGGACGCGCCGACCGTAGTGCTGTAGTGTGTTGTTCGTGATCGGCCGAGTCGACTATCCATAAATTGATTTATTTTTTCATCGTTGTAATACAATAATTGTACAATATCAGTAATATAGGTTTCTATCAAAAATCACAAATATACCAGTATAATTAAATGATGTTCGTTACAATGATGTCAAATTATGTTCTATTATTAATAGACTTATACTATCGAAAACTGGCAAGTTATACTCTATATATTATGCTCTAAACAATAGATGGCATGGACAGTACTGCATTCATTTCTTCGTATTAATATTAACGTTTGAATTGATAGATGATGCTCTCTGAAAGTAATACGAGAACTGGTTTTTAGATGTAGGTAAAAAATACTGACTTTAGCTTGCTTAATATTTTCATCGGTATAAAGAAAGCAGTAGGTAGTGTAGCTTTATCATAACCTATGATAAGGGTCGCCTCGTCAAAATCTAGTACATCACCCTAGGTAGTGTACGGCCTTAACCTCTCGCTTGCTTTCGATTTCAACAAAACCGTCGAACTTTGCTCACGTAATTTGTCACTGTACGCTCGGCGCGGACGCCCTAATTCTAACTTGATTTACAATCGATCCGAGCAACCTAGCCGAATTTTGTTTTCTGTTTGGTATAGACAATAAAATAAGGAACAAAGTAACGTTTATTATTTTAACAAAAGCTGTGTGTATAATATTTTATATGAGACTAAAGTTACGGTCGAGCATATTTTGCCGGTTCCAGACGAATAGCGCGAAATTGTGAAAAAAAAATGAAAAAGTGCGCGATTGGTGTATAGGTTTTAGTCATTTTTACAAATTAGAATAGTTATTTGTTGTATTTAATAAGAAACAATAATGGTTGTGGAAGAATATCTTCATAAAAAAATAAAAGAATGTACACGCAGTTGCACACAGCAAATCACAAAATGGCTACTTCAAACTTCACTCTAATTTTTTTAATACAATTTTGTTTTATGATGTTGCAAACTTGCGTTCGGATGATAGATATTTAATCTGCCATTGGTTTAAAGACGATTTGGAAGGACTTTATATGCTTTAAAATAGAGTTTAAAGTCGTTTTATAGAAATTAACTTTTGGCAACGATTGTTTCCAAGAGCAAAGTTCGCGGTGTTAGTATTGGAAACGATCGTTGCCAGAAGCAAGCGAGCGGTTAATAAAAACTTAAATATTTATTATAAGCGCTGTCATAATTTTATCGACATTAATTATTCTGTTTAAGCCAGTCACTAGTCAAACCCTATAATAACATCCTTATTTTCGGTTACAGAATAATAAATAAAACTTTGGGGTAAAATTACCCCAAACGGCTATTAAAAGTTGTAGTGTACAAAATAAATTATTTTTGTAGTTTACATGGGGATATTTTTAACAAAGCATCAAAATTTTTAAATAAAACTAAAATGCTTTGCTATAAAACTAAACTACGTTAAAAAACTTCATTATTTCATTAAATTACTAATTGTATACCAAATTAAAGATCGTTCTACAAAATATCATTTAATATGAAAAGTCTCATCCGCTCCGGAAACTTATCCACTCAGAAAACTTAATAGGTTATGTTAGGTTTTCTTGTGACGCTGCCACCCAAAAAAGAGCTTCGCTGGGCTCTGTAAACTTAGTTTATCAAACATTTGACTAAATTGATGAGAAATTAATGCATGCGTAACTGACACCCTGGGGTAATTTTCTCACATAGCTAAGCAGACTAGATGGAAGTTTTTTTTAGGCCACGTGACTGACAACTTTAGGAGATGAATCGTAATAATCGTAATCATGGTAAAAAAAAATACAAGTTGTGCCCCTGGGGTGAAGAATTTTATTACCCCACGGTGTTATTTAAGGGTTAACAAATAAGTGACAACCTATGGTAAGGAGTCGTCCTTTAATCTCGTGAGTCTTGATAGGTGGAAGGGACAAATAAGTGTAGACAGATATCAAGTGTCAAAACAACGATCGTTCGTTCGATTGGCAGGGATTCAGAAAAGTCCTGTATTAAGATCTTTCGTTGCCTTTGGATGCTCTAGGATGCTTTAATCAACCACTTCAAAATGGAGGATGTCCTCAGTTTGGTCTGGATATTTTGATTTTATGTAGGTGCACCGGTCTCTGAATTTTCTGATCCATTTCTGGAATTCTTTACGTTCTTTAAGATTATTATATTTTGCAAGATTGAATTGCAATTATTGCAAGTTAAGACGTAAATGAGCCAGTATACTTCTAAAATAGCGTTCTTAAAGGTAATGATGTCTGATATGTATATTCATATTTTTTTACAATGCCAAAATAGAGAAAATATCAAAGTAGTCTGCAAGTAGCGTCCATGGATGAAAAGATTTTCATTTTAGAAACATTTTATGAGAAGAGTGGATGATTATGTATTTAGGTAAACAAGTGATAAATAGGAGAGTAGAGAGGAAAAGGCAGGGGGCGACCAAATAAAAGATGGAATAACTGTGTGAGAATAGATATGTAAGAAAAGGGGGAAGTGATCGGATGACTGGTGACAGAGAAGTATGGAAGAGAATGTATGTCCATACAGCGCCAACCTAAACAAATTGAAGTCAGGTAAGAGATGAAGAGAATAATGACATACATACATACATACATAACGTCACGCCTTTTATCCCCGAAGGGGTAGGCAGAGGTGTATTTCTACACCCACTTTTCGCCAGATATACTTTAGTCCCACGTAATAAGGGGCGAGCCTATTGCCGTACCGGGCACATTTCCAGACTCCGTGCTGCTACTGAGAGTTTCGTGAGAGAAAAACCCAATAACACTGCCCGACCCAGGAATCGAACCCGAGACCTCCCGATCCCACGTGCATATTTATGCCGCGAGACCAACGAGGCAGTCGTATATGGTTTGATGTCGAGTTTTCCGTCTCTACGCAAAGATGGTATTTGCATCGTGTTATCCCTTAGTCGCCTCTTACGACACCCACGGGAAGATAGGGGGTGGTGACACTTGTATTCTATGCCGTCAACCACACGGCTTAGGTCGAGAATAAAGAGTGTTATATTTTTTTTATTTTAGCTTAAATTTTGACACCAGTAGCTCGCAATGTCTGTTTTGGATAAAATATTTTTTTATTTACTTTGTATAAAAAAAACTTTTGATAAAGAATGAGGAGAGCTGGTAAAACCTCCAGCCTACCCCGGTATCATCATCACAGAGTAAGTTTAAAATTGGAAAGACATAAAATCACGTTATTAATGGACGACCCCTACGTTATTATTGTAAGTGACAAGTCGCCGCGATCGGCATCTTCCAGTGTGCGGTGTAAGAATTCGGATGCTGCATCTGGATGCTAAAAAGCGACTGAATCGCCGGTCGCCGATGCTAAAAGAAGCTAGTCTGCGGAGGCCCTATAAGATACCCAACATATTAAATAACTAGATACATAAGAAACGATCATATTTATGAGCTTCAAGTTCTCAAAGATTCAAATATAAGTATTCTACTCACTTCTGTTCAACTTCGTACTAACAATTGCCCAACTATCAGGCGACTAAAAGTTAGTAGTCTGCGAATGCTCTTAGAGATCGATTCGAGCCTCGCTCGGGTGGAACCCGAGCTGCCCGCCGTAATCCGTCAAGCTACCCGCTAATTGGGTATACCGTATACATTACATTTCAGTTACAATCAATAATTTATTGCTCGTCTTCAACGTCTTCTCGGTACATGTTTTGTAGCTAATAATGTGCAGAAAGGCGGTAATCTAATGATGAAGTTCGATTACGGCTTTTGTCATTTGCTTTGTTTAGGCCACAGTCTATCAACGGCCGAATGCAGATTCTCATATATTTCGAGAAATTTAAGGAGAAAGCACAGATATGCAGGTTTTCTCAGAAAGTTCTCTTTCAATACAATATAATTTGTACCTAGCTTCGAAAAGTCACCAGTGCTGCATGAGAGTTATATCAGAGATCCTCTACGTATCAGTATGTTAGTCTCACCACTAGGCTATCGCTCTCACATAATTATAAACACATATCCAAATAAAAGAACAAGACCACAAACAACTCCTCATGTACACTCCCACTGGCTAAAACAAGTACTTACACTGCACATTCAACAGACAAAATACAGTGGACCTACGGTAATTCAGCCTCTGGCTAATCCGTCACCCCCTGTAATCCAACATGACTATTATTTTTGTTATGATCTGTACCACAGACATAGATCTACATAGATAACGCAAATGCATGCACTTCGCGTGTCTGAACTCCGACCAAGCGTCGAGGTTGGTCGCCACTAACTTCAGTCCCCGCGCGTCCGTTTTACCGTTAAGTAAACTTTATTCACATTACGTTGCCGCGTTTGCTTCGGACGTTTGATCTGACGTTGTGTATTAGGAGACGATGAATATCGCACAAGCGATACTGTCGCGCATCGCTTCGACTTCGTGATACAGGCAACGTCACAGTAGGTATTAAAAAGTCGGCACGCTTGGTTTCAATACAAATCGTGATAGTTGCGTTATCTATGTAGATCTATATCTGTGATCTGTACTTTGTCGAATTACAAGGTACCCGTTTGTAAAAAAAACCGGTCTATAGGAGTCTTAGGCAGTACTGTACATTCCGACAAATTCGATAGTCCGACACTGCCCTGCTAAACGTTTGTCGAAATACCACTGTAACGCGAGTACATATTTGTGTTTCATAAGTGACGTGTTCGGAGGTACGTAACTACGTAATCGTATTACATTATGAACGACTCATAACATCCGGGGCTCACCGGAGCGAGAGAGAACACCTCTTCAACTTGTTATAACATTTTTATAATATACTACGAAGTTGGTTAGCAGGTAAATATAGCAATGAGATTCCTCTAATATATGGAATTTTGCACAAGTAGAACGCCCTATAACGTGGTGACGGATTAAGAATACGGAATGTGACCACCCCATATCATCCCAGGGGTGTCGTAAGAGCCGACCGAGGGAGCATATTATGCAGAGAACAGCACTGTAAGAGAAGGAAAACTTGATACAAACCCTATACCAACCCGTTTGGCCAGCGTGGTATAGTAGGCCAATTCCTCCTTTCAAAGGAGAGGCCTAGTCTAGCAGTGGACTGTTAAAGGCTGATGATGAGAACGCCCTAAGTAGTTTTCTAAGTAGGAGACAAATGCTGTGGGATCTATGTATCCAAAATGCCTTTAAACGAATCAATATTAAAAAGAAGGCATGAGGTGTTTCTTCATTCGATTGGTTGAGACCTTTCAATTTTGATCCGTCTTTGAAATGTGCGATCGCTACCTACCCCCTTTTCTGAGGGAACACCTATGGTAGTATTTACATGTGGGTTTATTTTGTTGAAAATTTTACTGATTAACCAACAACAACTATAGTGCTGACCAGATAAAAAATGTAAACAAACTGACAGTGCTACCAAACATTTTTTTATCACCTACATCATCTTCAGAATTTATCAATTACTAGAGGACGCCAGCAGCTACGCCTGCATTTTTTTTTTAAATTTACTCCTTTTGGCCGATCCCATGGGAATTTCGGGAAATCCCATCTTAGTGCACCCCTACGGTTCCCTAGAAACATACATGCCAAATTTCAGCTTCCTGCGCCCAGTAGTTTCGGCTGTAGCGTGTCTGTCAGTCAGTAACGCAAGGATTTTATATATTAAGATTACATTAGCACTAGAGCGAAATCCTCATTCAAATCAATATTGATTTGAGAAAAATAAATCTTATCATTATGGTAGCTTTTGCCATTAGCAGAAAAGAACAGCAGTATTAAGCAATAGGTAATTGCCATGACATATCTTAGTAAGTATTATCCTTCCACACTTCTCTGCATTATGCTAGCACAGGTCAGTCCCTCCTATTCGCGTCCACTTCGTCCCGCCATCAAATAAAAAAGTATTTATCCTCACAGAACATATCTCAACATAAGTCAGAAATTATATCTACGCACTAGAGGATGCCCGCGGTTACCCCCGTGTTATTTAAGGCTACTGCTCTGCTCCCGTCGCTCATAGCGTGATGTTATATAGCCTATAGCCTTCCTCGATAAATGGGCTATCTAACACTGAAGAATTTTTAAAATCGGACCAGTAGTTCCTGAAATTAGCGCGTTCAACCAAACAAACAAACTCTTCAGCTTTATATAATTACTAGCTGACCCAGCGAACTCCGTATCGCCTTTTTAAGAGTTTTTATTTCATTCCCTTTTTTCCAAGCCCCTTTTCCAAAGTTACCATTGACTTAGCGCTTAATCTCTTATCATTCCAGGGTCTATAAATGATGCAAAAACAAACATAGATTTTTATATAATATTGAATTCCCCATTCCTTAAAATATCGGAGACGATACCCATATCGACTAAAAAAATATCCCGTCCGCCAACTTTGATTTCCTATCCTTATTAGATATAGATGGCCTTTGATCACCAAATAGATGTTGTATTTGGATTCACCATCCCTTAAATCATCAGAGACGATACCCATATTGATTTTTAAAATTTTTCCCATCCGCTATCTTTGATTTACCATCCGCCATCTTGAATCACGAAATAGATGTATTTGGATTCCCCATCCCTTCAAACATCGGAGACGATACCAATATTGATTTAAAAAAAAAAATCCCATCCGCCATCTTTGATCACGAAATAGATGGTGTTTTTGAATTCCCCATTCCTTAAAATATCGGAGACGATACCCATATCGACTTTAAAAAAATCCCGTCCGCCATCTTTGATTTCCTATTCGCCATCTTTGATCACGAAATAGATGTTGTATTTAGATTCGCCATCCCTTAAAACATCGAAGACGATAACCATATTGATTTTTTTAAACTTTCTCATCCGCCATCTTTGATTTCTCATCCTCCATCTTTGATCACGAAATAGATGTCGGATTTGGATTCCCCATGCCTTTAAATATCGGCGACGATACCCATATCGACTTTAAAAAAGAAACCCGTCCGCCATCTTTGATTTCCTATCCGCCATCTTTGATCACGAAATAGATGTTGTATTTGGATTCACCATCCCTTAAATCATCAGAGACGTTACCCATATTGATTTTTTAAATTTTTCCCATCCGCCATTTTTGATTTCCCATCCGCCATCTTGAATCACGAAATAGATGTTGTATTTGGATTCCCCATCCCTTTAAACATCGGAGACGATACCCATATTGATATTTTAAAATTTTCCCATCCGCCATCTTTGATTGCCCATCCGCCATCTTTGATCACGAAATAGATGTTGTATTTCGATTCTCCACCCCTTAAAATATCGAAGGCGATACCCATATTGATATTTAAAATTTTCTCATCCGCCATCTTTGATTTCCCGTCCGCCATCTTGGATCACTAAATAAATTTCATATTATTAATCAGCATCCCGAAAATCTCGAAAACGATACCCATATAGATTGTATCCTATTCGTTTAGCCTTTTTTTGCCTTTGACCCAGCCCTCCCCCTTCTCTTTATTTTCTTTATTATTTTTGTCTGGCCTCTAAAAGTTGTGGCGTAACTTTATATAGCCGATAGCCTTTCGGAATAATTGGGCTATCATAGGCAATTACAATTTTTAAAATCCGACTGCTAGTTCCTGAGATTAGCCGACATTATGTTTTAGCCTTTTTAGCCTTCTGCCCGGCCCCAAAGGGTCGAAGCGTTATGTTATATAGCCTATAGCCTTCCGGAATAACTGGGCTATCGTATACAAAAAGAATTTTTCAGATCCGACCGGTAGTTCCTGAGATTAGCGCGTTCAAACAAACAAACAAACAAACAAACAAACAAACTCTTCCGCTTTATTATATTAGTATAGATTAGTATAAGATTACATACATTACAAAATGATCGCATATTGCAGTTATGACCTATACAGCCTTCTTTAGGTCATCGCATAGAGGCACAGACAACAATTCTGTAATCCTAATTCAAACTGGTAGTTAAAACTAAATAACCAGTCCAACCAGATACTAGTATTAAAAACTAGTTTATAACAAAACCAAAAACTACAAGACTGTTTTAATTTAAATATTAATTAATAAATTAATGTCAGCGATTACGTAAGCTAGATATAATTATTAGGTAGTGAATAAATATATTTTTGTGCCCGCGTGTCTCCGTAAAGGAGGCCTTACTCCGCAATTTGATGACATGTGCTTTACAGTAAACTAGCTGTTTCCCACGGTTTCACCCGCGTCCAGAGGGATTTACTTCGCGTACCCGGTTAATTTATGGCCTACGTTACACCTTGGTACATCAGCTATTGACCAGTGAATATTCTATCAAAATCGGTCCAGCCGTTCCAGAGCTTCCAGATTGCGAAAACAAACAGCCAGACAGACAAAAATTGTAAAAAATGTAATTTCGGTACCGTGTTTACATCCATATGCATTTAGTAAAAAGCGGTTATTTTAATATTACAAACAGATACTCCAATTTTATTTATATGTATAGATGTATAAATTTGTCCAGTCTGAAATTTTATCTGCCAGATTAAAAAGACATGACAGCCAACTCTTCGCCATACACATCACATCTTTGACTCTAACCTATAGAAAATCAAGATGAATTGTGTGCCATGACATTGTAAGTTTCTTATCATTAACCCACGCAGACCCGCAGGCACCTGACGTACATGTTATCGATTACGCAAATACACGTTGTTTATATATGACGTAGACTAACAGACTAACTAACAAATGAAGATAGCTCTTCAATTTGGTTCAAATTATTTGTTGGATGAAGAGATAAGGACCAATTCATGATTGAGAGAATCATCAATTCATCATCAACAGCCTTTAACAGTCCACTGCTAGACTAGGCCTCTCCTTTGAAAGGAGGAATTGGCCTACTATACCACGCTGGCCAAACGGGTTGGTATAGGGTTTGTATCAAGTTTTTCTTCTCTTACAGTACTGTTCTCTGCATAATATACTCCCTCTGTCGGCTCTTACGACACCCACGGGATGATATGGGGTGGTGACATTACGTATTCTTAATCCGTTACCACACGGACAGGTTGAGAGAAAACGAACTGAAATTCGTGCTTTTGAGCTCTGGTAAAATACTGCACGAGTGGTAGTCAAAACTGTGTCGAATGTTATAGATTTGATTCTCATGAGATTACTTCCTGTGATTTAAAAAATGTTGTTTAAAGTCTGTGTGCTGTGCGTTAGTTGGTTAGATGCAACGACAACCCAGCCTACTAGACACCATATGTTTTTATTTCTACAAACAAACAATTCTGTCAAAGCGGTGAGGTATGCGGGGCAAAGGGGGCTACAAAAATGCATTCTAATTGGCCGGTTCAAATTTGCGGAACGTCATAATTCATATCTAGTGTTGGGATTGGTCTTATGTAAGACGTATAAGTCTAACGTGATGTCAGAAAGTGTTCGCCTTACGTCTGCCGTCTAGTAGGTTGGGTTGTCGTAGTCAATCGTGACAGGCGATATTGCTAGCGCGAGCGTTGTTATCTTAAAATTGTGTAAAGAGAATATTTTTATAGACAGACTTTAATCTTGATGGCTGATTATCCACAGCATCAATTGGCGACGGCTGCAATCTTGAAAGATATGAAATCGTCCGCGTGAAAGTAAAAGTCTAAAAAGGCGAAACAGTTTTTTAAACGCAATTTGGTTTAATAAATCCATTTTGATATAAGTTTAGAAATCTTTTATATTTCGGTTATATAAATTACAGAACGGTTACAGAAAGAGTCTGAAAATCGTGATAGAAGCAACTTCACTACATAGTATAAAATAAAGTCTGTCTTCTGTCTTCTGTCCTTATGTATGCTTAAATCTTAAAAACTACGCAACGTATTTTAATGCGGTTTTTTTTAATAGATAGGATGATTCAATAGGAAGGTTTATATATATAATTGACGCGGGCGAAGCCGCTGGCGACGTCTAGTTAGAATATAAATACAAGAGTGTGTTTGTGTGTACCTATGGTAACACTGGAGTCAGCTCCGCTACACCTTGTAAGACATTCTAGTTTACTATCTACGAATTCGAAAACGGAGCTATGGTAATTCAAAAAACTTGCGCTCCAGGCAAGGTGGAAGAGGTCACCACTCACATGAGACGAATTTGAAGAGGGAGCTATGGTAATTCAAAGAAATAGCCCTCCAGGCAAGGTGGTCACCACTTATATTGGAGACCGCTTGTTGTGCTATTTACGTTAGAGCGCTGCCGTGCTTCGGAAGGCACATAAAGCCCTCAGCCCCGGTTCTTGTCCAAGCCCAAGAATCGTCAGACCACGTCGGAATTCTTTGGGCGGCCTGCCTCCGACATCAGAGTTTGTGAGAATCGCCACGAAAAAGAAAGAATTCAAATTAAATACCTGTCATCAAAGCTGATCATATTGTGTTCAGTAACTTCTTGCTTATGACAACAAAGTGATCGGAGGCGTGAATATTTACGCACACGAGCACAATGTAGTTCAGACACAGTTTCCGTAAAATTACATTCAGTTAAGTCTCCTTTCATTGTATGGGTGCGAACGATAGGTGCATCCGAATGGCCGAACGAAAATATTTTTATTCCTCGATAAAATTTTCACTGTATAAAAATATAACTCTGATTTTTTTTTATATATTTAAAATTGTTTTTGCTCTATATTTTTTATTCACTATCCAGAACTATTTGTATACCAATATTATTCTAACGATTACACCTCTTATATAGTTCTGTTTCAACCTCTAAGCCGGAGAGTATTCCGAGGGTTTTATTTTTAAAAACTCTCCCGCCGTTCCACGGTTCGTATCTGGATACCACACATTCACAAACGTATTTACTATCTGCAATTTTTTTTTATTAGAAGCAGTAAACTGATCTTTTTTTATCTGTGTGTAACTCGTTTATATAATCTGAGGATACTGCGACGACTGCGCGAAAAGAAACGTAAATCAAAAAACTCCGAAGGCCGATCTGTTGACTTGCATTTATCACAAATAGGAAATATAGCCCAATCTAATCATATTACGAGATAATTCGTATTTGTGACATTGTCCTTTATCAATCAATACTAACGATTGATTATTCAAATTCTCAAGGCCCAAAACGTAATAAAGATTTTTACGTAAGCTCGTTTTCAATGTCTTTGGAATTCAAGGGCGATGTAAATATTACTATCGTTTTAATCGTTTAGATATGTTCTTCCACATGCAATATTTGTTTGTTTTACATTAAGTATCAGTCGAAACGGAATACGTAAAAACGTATTGGTTCGGTCAAGAGTACCCTAAACCTTGAATATACCAAGACGAGTGTATAATAGGCGTATAAGCAAACACGCATTATGCTGGGGTTATGTGATTTCTTTTAGACAAAATCAATCACGTTTATTTACTTTCTCTAGGACAGCTTTTCTGCTATTTGTGTAAATTACGAAAATTATTTACAATTAGATGATCCCGCGGTTACATCCCCGTTATTTAAGGCTACCACTGCTCCACTGGCGTGGCTCATAGCGTGATGTTATAACAACATTCCTCATAAATGGGCTATCTAACACTGAAATATTTCTTCAAATTGGATCGTTCAAGCAAACAAATAAACAAACTCTTCAGCTTTATATATTAGATTAGATTTCTACAACAACGTGGTTCGATGTTTTCAGTCCCAGTATGAACCAAATGAACTAATCTGCAATCTGCAAATCGCGTTTTTATCGCCATGTTAATTAAAACTATTATTGCATTTATTTCATCATTATGCTAATAAAGTGCGATATTAATTACGCGATTAGGATGCTATAGATCAAACTCGTGAAATTATACAATCGTTTATGATCATAATCATAATAGTTCTTTATCTATATATGAGGCGGGTTTTCCTGTCACGCTGATCGCACGCCGACGGTCCGCGCTGATGGGTCAATATGTATGAAGTACTTCTAGCGTTTTTGAGTCGCGCTGACCGCTCAGCGCTGTCGGTCGTCAGCGCCGAGTTTATTACTCCATACATATTGACATTATTGACTCATCAGCGCGGACCGTCGGCGTGCGATCAGCTTGCCAGGAAAACCCGATCTCAAGTTTTAAAAAGGAAACATTTTCATTAAAATGCTTTCATAGCATATATTGTCTTTAATTATTTATTCTTCTAAAAATTGCACAAATGATGCATTCACAACCCGGCAAGAACACGACTCCATCACATGCATTGTATGTAGTATATGCAAAACGATGCACAGCGAAAGTGCTGATAACATAATAGAGCAATTTAACAGTCAAGTGGTAAATTGTTGCGTGGAATACTTTGGTTGTGTATCATTGCCGGCTCTGAGATCCTTGACTACTTGGCCAGACACAGAGAAATGCATGTCACTGCGGCATAATTATGGTCTATATTTCTAAAAAATACCTTTGCAATATGATTATGAAAGCGATAGGTCACTCAACTACTAAGTGGCTAAAATCTTCATTGATCGCCGGGGCTGCCTCCGTGGTCCAGTGTATACTGTATAGCGTATGTGACTGCTGATCGGGTTCGATTCCCGGGTCGGGCAAAAGTGTTACTGGGTTTTTCAGAATTCTCAGTAGCAGCACGGAGTCTGGTGATGTGCCCGGTAGCGGCAATAGGCTCGCCCCCTGTTACGTGGGACCTAAAAATTCACGGTGAAATGTGAGTGTAATATTACACCTCTGCCTACCCCTTCGAGCGAGAGTCTATAAAAAAATCTCCGAGGCTGAGATTTGATGGGTAGGCAGTTTATAAGCTGGGCACATCAACTATAACATATTTAGCCATTGGGCTGAATCGGGCCCGAAAGTTTGTATTTTTCTCTTCATAAAAAGCTAACAGCGTCGATAAAACGGCAGAAAACAGCTAGAGTAATAATGTTATTAGTCACACTAATTATCAAGCGTACCTATCTTATACTAATATAAGTAATATATTATAAAGTTGAAGAGTTTGTTGTTTGTTTGGTTGAACGCGCTAATCTCAGGAACTACTGGTCCGGTTTGAAAAAATCTTTCAGTGTTAGATAGCCTATTTATCGAGGAAGGCTATATATAGGCTATATAACATCACGCTATGAGCGACGGGAGCGGAGCTGTAACCTTAAATAACGCGGGTGTAACCGCGGGCATCGTCTAATACATTAATAAATCACATCGAGATTGTAGCATTTGGAACCCAATTAAATTCCTATCCAACTAAAAAAAAAGAATATACTTAATTATTTACTCTACCTATACATATAATATGTATTTCTGATTGAGCATTAAGATTGACGTGACATGCGGGCGGAACGTGTACACACATTAGTCTAGACAGGTACAATATGTAAATAACACTTGATTATGGTAAAAATGACGTCAACTGCTCTTGTCTGTCTGGTTTTATTATTAATATTTCAAAAAGCCTATTGTGTGGTATTATGACTATGACTGAATATTTATTTTTGTATGGCACGATATCTGTGCTTTACGATAAATCTTTTTAAATTTGAAGAAGCGAAGGCTTTTAATGTCGTTTAGTGAGCAACGGCATACCATCGGCTGAATTGAAATACATATATATTATAACAGCCTGCAGTTCGTTGGTAAATAGGAGAAGCTGTGATGTCCTCCGGCTCGGATAAGGAACTATATACACAAAGTGGCTGGTAGAGGCACACGAAAAGCCGGCAATCTGGCTCAGTGGCGTGGAAAAGCCTATATCCGGCGGTGGATTTTGGCAGGCTGATGATGATGGCTAAATATATGAATACTTAATTCTTGGCTGGTAGAGGCACACGAAAAGCCGGCAATCTGGCTCAGTGGCGTGGAAAAGCCTATCCGACGGTGAATTTTGGCAGGCTGATGATGATGGCTAAATATATGTATACTTAATTCTATCTTTGGCGACACAAGATGCTTCACAATCCCAGAAGCGGAATGAGTTATAATTTTGGTAATTTTATTTAGTTATTTGTAGTATGGATAATTTTATATGCGCTTACCTATGTAAGTACATAGTATTCCGTGTGCAGATAATTATGTGTGCTAATGCACATGTTTAGGGTACAGATCTTAATTCTTGATCGCAGATAAATTATGAATAGATAACAAATCTCTAAGATTGCATACATGCCGTTTACGAAGTAGCAAATTACTTGCTCAAAGAATGCCATCCCTTTTCAAACTCCAGAGGTTTACAGAGTGAACCGCAGTTTTGTTTGTTCGTAAATATAGAATAATGAGAAGATCTATGTTTTAGTCTCCTTGTATTTAGGAACTTAACCACAAGATGAAAATAGGAAAATAAGTTCTACCAGATACCTACAGCGAATTTGTAACTCGTATATTGATCAGTGGAAGTACCTAAACTCTTTGACAGATAATTACATTTATTTAGTTACAATACTTATTTTTGTAATACTAATGGCCATTTTCACCGCAGTGTGTTATGTATGTTAAATTAATTTGTCTAATAACTCTTTATAAATCTGTTCCAATTTTGAATGTATTTATCTAGAATATAAATCCAGTGGTGGTAAACTGGGCCTAAATGTGTTACTTACTTGATGTGCTGGCGACTATGTTCGTAGTTTATGTGTCCAAAAAATATATTCCGTATCTTGCAAGATAAACAACTAAACTAAAAAAAATTGCAACTATCTTGTCTTGAACCGAATTTTATATTTAATTTCTCAAAAAAATTTAATTTCTCTAAAAAGACAACTCCCACACTAGGAAGAAATTCCTGTATGGCGGGGACACAAAGAACACCCAGACTCGAGACAACAATTTGTAGATTACACAAAGTGTTGTCTCGTGTGGGAATCGAACCCACGACACGCGGCGCAGTACCAAGCGGCGAGGCGACCGCTTGCTACTGCGCCTACCGTGCAGTCAAAAGAACCCAAAGTCATCAGAACCCTATTCACAATAATAACTTCAAAATTATAATTATATTAAACGATTAATTCATTATCACGCAGCGTCAGCGTTTTTCGACTAGCAGACAAAGGTTTTATGATCAGATATGCCTTTCATAAGCAGTTACAGGTCGCTATCAAGTACACTTGAAGACCAGCTGTGGTTTAAAAGCAGAAAATTATAGACAGACTCCTGGACTTCAAAGGGATCCTTCACAAAATTACTGATTCTGTTGAAAATTACAAGTGAGTAATCACTCATTCTGGAACGATAGAAGAGGATCATTAAAAAGAAGAAAAAGAGATAACAACATCAACTTGGACGTTTTTGTTTATTATAATTTTATCGACGGCTACCTATGTGTTTTTTACCTCCTTGCGTCGTAAGCATCGTCTTTACCATTAGACGATCAGAACGTGTGCGTTCGCGCAGCGGAATGTTGTTGAATTTAAAGATTTTAATTATGCAGATATTTAGTGTATGACGTCGTATAATTGTGTATGGTAAAAAAAAAATTGTGCACGCAGCCATTGTGGAGAAATTCAGCAAAAACTGATTCCGCTGGGCGAACGTTGTCCTGGCGGAACGTTTTTTAATCCATTGACTTTAGAAGAAAAGAGATGTGTCCAAAAATTAGTGTGTATTTGTGTGTAATTGTGTATGTATGAATAAAATTAGTGCATGCATAAACTTCGGAGAAATTCAAGTTTCCGCTACGCGAACGTTTGGCCATTAGCTAGTTTTCATATAAAGCGCTTACATAGAGAGCTGTAGATTTTTACATACGTTGTTTTGAATTTGTTTATATTTGTTTAAAAAACAGATTTAGAAAAAATCGTAGGGCTTAAAAGATAAAAATATAAACGTAAAATACGCTTATTAGGTCTTAGTTCTTAAAGTATGCACTTTGGGGTCTAGATTTTCACGTTTATACAAACCTTGTAAGTGTCTGCAACATGTTGCCAAGTATCAATGATGTTCCGTTAGTAATTAAAGAGTTATAGGACAATTTACCATGAATAGATCACTGTTTACAAAGCAGTCAAATATCACGACGTTCTAAAGGAATTACATGGTAAAATGTACGCCAATAATTAGTGTATTCATTCAACTATTCACATGCAAAATTTCATGTCATTAAATTCAGTAATTAAAGAAAAACAATTATAATACTGACGAAGCATCGAAAACCTACATAACCCGACAAAGTTCGGATGGCTACAAAAAAGCGGCCGTGCCATATCTAAGAAACGTTCTTAACCTTCCAACATAGTGTTTATTAATATGGTTACAGTTGCGTACACAAGCGTTAGGAAAAAATAAAACAATTGCATTTCTTGAATTAAAATATTTTTTAAATAATAACGCCCTATCTACGATAAAAATAAATCTTCAATTAACAAGTATTTAAATATCCGTGTACAAAAATATTTTTAATTACATATTACATAATTATCTAATTATAATAACGTTAACAAACGCTTGCAACGACAGCAATGGACTTAAATGTGTTTTAACTAAAACAGGTTTTATAAACATATTGCCCTCTCTTTTCTTCAAGGATGGAAGTACCGTTTCAAGCGGGAAGCCGCCTAATCCGCCTATCGCTCGTTGCGCGCAGCGCGTTGTCTATTTTTTCACAATAGAATATTTTTGATAACTACAATACTTAGACTATTTAACCAAAAGGACTAGCGTACCCGCTTCGAACAAAATAATTCTGCATATTTTGGTGGGGAGCGGGGGAACACGCTCACATACATAAGTCACTACCAGTACAACGGTATACATCAATTAAAAAATCGATTCAAGAAGTAGTTTTTTTAAGTTATTAGATTGTTTGATCCACTAAAGTTGCAAAGGGGAACGCTCGTGCATACCTAGTCCATTGGTTAAATAGTGTAATAAGCTACAATATGATAAATATTTACCTAAACAGTAGTATTTACATGTGGTAATTATTTAATTTCCCTAAGAGGTCTATAGTTAGAATTCTGATCCGTGAACTCTTTAATAGAAATTAGCTGTATGAATTTTATTTGTCTTAAATTTTAATAATAATATATCTAGTTTATATCTCAAGTCTCAAGCGCATACTTAAATAAAGTACCTACGTAAATAGTACCTACTTTTTGTCAGAGTCAAATACATTTAAAAAAGTAGGTGTACAAAAGTAAATGACCTATAAATTATATCGAAACAACAATTGTGTTATCACCTATACCAATTCAATACCGGTATTATACTGTAAATTTTGGGATGTTACCTAAATATATTGCACGGCCGCTTTTTTGTAGCCATCTGAACTTTGTCGGGTTATGTAGGTTTTCGATGCTTCGTCAGTATTATAATTGTTTTTCTTTAATTACTGAATTTAATGACATGAAATTTTGCATGTGAATAGTTGAATGAATACACTAATTATTGGCGTACATTTTACCATGTAATTCCTTTAGAACGTCGTGATATTTGACTGCTTTGTAAACAGTGATCTATTCATGGTAAATTGTCCTATAACTCTTTAATTACTAACGGAACATCATTTATACTTGGCAACATGTTGCAGACACTTACAAGGTTTGTATAAACGTGAAAATCTAGACCCCAAAGTGCATACTTTAAGAACTAAGACCTAATAAGCGTATTTTACGTTTATATTTTTATCTTTTAAGCCCTACGATTTTTTCTAAATCTGTTTTTTAAACAAATATAAACAAATTCAAAACAACGTATGTAAAAATCTACAGCTCTCTATGTAAGCGCTTTATATGAAAACTAGCTAATGGCCAAACGTTCGCGTAGCGGAAACTTGAATTTCTCCGAAGTTTATGCATGCACAAATTTTATTCATACATACACAATTACACACAAATACACACTAATTTTTGGACACATCTCTTTTCTTCTAAAGTCAATGGATTAAAAAAAGTTCCGCCAGGACAACGTTCGCCCAGCGGAATCAGTTTTTGCTGAATTTCTCCACAATGGCTGCGTGCACAAATTTTTTTTTACCATACACAATTATACGACGTCATACACTAAATATCTGCATAATTAAAATCTTTAAATTCAACAACATTCCGCTGCGCGAACGCACACGATCAGAACGCTAGTCTTAGACATAGACTCCTGGACTGCAAAGCGATCCTTCACAAAATTACTGATTCTGTAGAAAATTACAAGTGAGTAATCACCTAATCACTCATTCTGGAACGATAGAAGAGGAGCATTAAAAAGAAGAAAAAGAAAAAAGAGATAACAACATCAACTTGGACGTTTTTGGTTATTATAATTTTATCGACGGCTACCTATGTGTTTTTACCCCCTTGCGTCGTAAGCATCGTCTTTACCATTAGACGATCAAAACGCTTGTCTACCAACGAAATTCATAGAACTACAAGATCAATCTCAATTTAAACAACAAATTCGCGAAAATATTCAACAACCGGACGGTGCATTAATAAAATCAGAAGTAAACGTATTTCGCGAAGACGTATCTATCGGCATTCACTATTTGTTGACACACCGGCCGGGGTGGTTGAACTGTGTAATATAAACGGTATGCCGCGACCCATTTACAACGCGACGCATATACGATGTTCTAAGCTCGAGATTTTCAGCGAGATAGACTGGACTAGTTGTAGTATAACTTTCATTTGACCTTCCGTAAAAAAGAAGAGATTACCACGCTGGCTAAACGGGTTGGTATAGGGTTTGTATCAAGTTTTCCTTCTCTTACAGTGCTGTTACCCTGCATAATATGCTCCCTCTGTCGGCTCTTACGACACCCATGGGATGATATGGGGTAGTGACAATCCGTATTAACTTAATCCGTCACCACACGGACCAAGGCCAGTTCAGGAGATATTGAGGCTCAAAGTCAGCATACAATTTATAAGCTTTTCACGTCCCCTTTGTGCACAGCACCAACAGTATACTTATTGGTTAATTATACAGTGCTATATGGTACCGAAAATTATCCGTTCTTAGTATGCTGTCTTCTCGTGATTTTAGTATTGGCACTCTCAGCCTGTATGGTACTGACTGAACGTCTTGTACATTGTTTAAGAAAGCGGCTACTGCCAGCCTTCAACGTATTGTACGATAAGATATTTATAAAATAATACACACCTGCGAAATCTTTTATACTATCTCCAAATGACTATTGACTGAATTCAAATTTCTTGAATGAATATTTCAATAAATGCAAATTAAAATATTCATTTATTTAAAACAGGAATTATAAGTTTATAACGATGATGAATGTCAAGGTTACATCTACATTATACATTGACAGGCTTCAACACGAAGCTGTTGCGGTAGCTACATACAACTGAGGCCGATCAGCACTGGCGACACCTAACGGACACCGATAACTATCCTGAATCGCGCTATTAAAAAGGTCTCGCGCACCTGATATACGATGAACAGGTAGGTACTTCCGTCAGAGTGTTCCAGGCATGATTATCTGGCCTGTTCAGAGGATCCTACCTCTAGTTGAAGGCACACGACCTCTTATTCCTCCGCAAAGCAATAGTGGAGAAGCAACAAGCGAGACATGCACACAGTCACAGAAGATAACAGTACAGTTTTATAAAGGTACAGCGTAGAACTTAGACCTAATATAGGTTCTTTTTATTTTGTGTAGGTTTAAAAGGCAACACACGACGGCGCTGAGCTCTCATCAGTCTCTCCGCGACCACGCACGGTGCAAGACGAGCGAAACGTCGGAAACAAATAGGTATATACTTTAAATAAGTTAATTTTACGCGATTAAGACCCGCATAATTATTTTGTATGATGTATACAAATCGCGAAATTTTAAAAATTACTTCCAACCAACTCACAATGGATTAAAGCCACGGCGCGGACCAGCAAGTTTTAGAAAGGAAAACATGGTGAGGACATCTGCATGCCCTCCAAAATTTTCTCAAAACATGAACAAGGGCGTCGCTAAGGGAGGGCAGAGGGGGGCAGCTGACCCCCCTCCCCCTAGACATTTAAAATACCCTACAATTCGTACTTTTCTCATTTCTCATTTTCCCTAGGCCATCGGCTGGCGACTGTGACCCCTCCCTAGGCAATCGGCTTGCGACGCCCCCGCGCATGATATATTGCCAACTTGGTGGACTATGGCCTTACCCTTCTCATAGTGAGAAGCAGTGTGATAGTTTCATATAAAGGGTTTTTGAAGAAATTATTTTTGCTGGTATTTGCTATTTGCAGTTTAGTTTCCTTTGGATGACGCCGCAGCGATAGCCTAGTGGAGAGACCGACGACGGACTGCTACAATGAGGGTCTCGGCTTCAAATCCACAGCGCGCAATCTATATATTACAAGAATTTGTGTTTTATAATACGAGTCGGCCAGCCCGTTCTACGCAACCGATTCGCATGATTTTTTTTTTAAATGAAAGCTCTCGCTGCATAGATTTGTCATCAAACATTAGAAATTAGGTACCTAACTTGCACATTCGTCAAGTTATATGCAAAAACAGTTTTCTCCCATACATTTTTTACGTTTTCGTAGCCATAGTCAATGACTTTCTGCTTCTATATATCTGGTTCTCATTGAGTTAGGCGTTGCGTTATAGGCTTAAAACACGCGCTGAAAAGAGCTCTTTCATTTGATGGTATGCTCATTTAAATTGGGTAAGTTTGAAGGAAGATAGGTGTGGACATTGAACTTATTTTTCAATATTTTCCTATAAAGAAGAATGGCAAAATCAGTGTCGCTTATTTATGAAAGCGAGCATGAATGAATTTATATACATTTTATAGAATGTTAGCTGTAGTTTATTTTATTAGTTATTATTTTTTTTTATTTAATTGGATAAAACAAATATCTAATAAAGAAATATTTTGTTACACCTCAAATGCACATAGCAATAATTAAACGTCAAAAGCGAGATTTTATAAGAATCATTAAATCCTCTTTTATGAAATCGAACCTTACAAAAAAACGACGAATGGCGTGAATTTCTTGTCATCTGTCATTGATACAGTTGTCACAGATCTTATGAATGAATGTCTGTATTTTATTTAAATTACGCATTTTCGCATTGTTTTGTTAACTTTTCTTAGCTTAGCCACATGAGTAGATAAACGGAACAGAGACACAGCTTCATACAACAGCGCGAATCGGTTGCACTACTACAAGCACGCGGCTTATGTGTGCGTGACCACTGGCCGCTTGTCGTGTACGCGGCGAGACTGGAAAAAACCGGTTTACGTAGGCACAGGCAGTTGACAATCTTAGGGTTATTACGACGCACGTTGTTTGTTTTGTATGTTGCAAGTTTTAATATTTTAATGTAAAAACGTGGTGTTTTATTATTAATAATGGTTGTTTATTGTACTGTGTGTATGAATAATACTAGATAAAATAATTCAGTCATTATAAAGCTTGGCGAATATTTCGATCTTGAAATAAATATTGTCAATGTTGGCAACGAAATACTTAACATGTTTGCATGTTATCCACCAGGATCTCCTAGCCCGATCCCCCAGAGGATCCTCATGAACTTAGTTATGAAATTGTGTAAAAGCAATTAATGTTTACAAAACCAATGACTATCAGAAAGTGATCAGCCATCAATAGGGATTACAAAAAACAGGTGCATGCGATTTTCGACCTTATTGACGTAACTCAGAATTTATAATGTTATTAACGTATTAATGTCAGAAAGCAAGAACATACAAAAAAAAAAGTCTGTCGTGAATTGTCAATAAGGTCGAAAATCGCATGCACCTGTTTTTTGTAAGCCCTATCGATGGTTGAACATTTTATAGTCATTTGTTTTGTAGACGTCCATTTGTCTTACACAATTTCTTTCTAAACTTATATTAGATACCTATCCCCGTGGTAAAACTATTGGCACATAATAGCTAAAGGAGATTCCTATGTTTATTAACAAAATAGATCATATTACCAGAAAATATTCAACACTATTAGTGGTATCGTTGGGAATGTCAAATAAATCACGTCGTCACGTCGTTTCCTTGGTAACAAATGTATATTTTTATTCCGTGCTTTTGAAAGTTTCAGGTGCATGCCTTTTTTGGTTCCACTCGCTATTTTATTTACAACTGTATATACAATCCACGAATCTGTCGAGTTGGGAATGTGCCAAATCACGAATCTGTCCAATCCAGAATCTGTCGTATACCGAACAAGCGATTTGTCTTAACCTATTGTGACAACCCTACCAAAATAGGTAACAAATTTACAAGCTCTTAAGAAGCTGTCTCTCTGTTCGGTTTATTTACTCATGTGGCTTAGCTTTCGTTTCTGCTTTCAGTTAAACTTTAGCATCCTGAGTGTTGAATAACTACTTATGGTGTTACACAATTATGTTGCTGTGATACTGGACATACGTTTGAGAATGCGTTTGAGACAAAAATCTAATACGTATTGTTATTTTGAACAGATTTTTTTATTGTGTAGTATGGGATTTGATGAATATACATTATGTGCATTGTATGATATCTGGGATATATTCGTCGTCAAGCTATTATTCCGTCACCAGCTCAGTTTCTCGAAGAAGTCGGAGGCATTATATAATGGTTCAAATGTAAATAAATGCTTTGTTACCAAACATATTTTATTTTCAGTTAATTACTATTTTATGATACATAGGGCTGATGAAACGCCAAACCAGTAAAGTACGCCTAAATGCTAAATAGCGCGAGAGTTTGCAAAGTATAATTAGGTAGTGTAAGTTTGCTGGATAGAGTATAGAGCAACATAATTACAGCGAAGTGTGATATACCTACCTATATAATTATAAAGAAAATCGTAGAGAAGTAAGTGATGGAAAAGATACTCTCAGATGATTTAACATTCCAATCACAGTTCTGTTATGCTCATGATACCTACGTATTAGCAAAGAGCTCAAATATTTACTTATGTAGCTCCTTGAAACGTCACCTGACGTTAGTCATTAGCGTTCTGCGCAATGCACGTTTATTCATTGCACTGCACGTTTATTCATTGCACTGCACATACGTGAACTTATCACTGTGACAGCTGTGACATTAGTGACCACAGATGATATACTATAACTATCAAGGAGCAAGTACATATGGAGCGATAGCTTTAAGCATAATCAAGAAACCTATCGTTATTTTTTTTTACTTGTAGGAAATGTCATATGTGTAACCGAGACAGATGTATTGTATTTATTACCTCTTGAAATATTCATGTCGCAATTTTTTCAAAAGAAGAAATGACTGTCAATAGTGATGTACTCATGCATTAATCTTTGATTGGTATTGGTATATAATTCGGTATGTAGAGACAAGATAAGCATTTGATTAATTAATATACCAGTAGTATATTATTTTACGAGCTTTTATTTAGATACTTAGGTGCCCACAAACAAACAAATACTGTAAAAAGAGAGGTAATAATAAGATATGATTACTGTCTTGAGGAGACTTGTCTTATGTCCAGCAAAGATAGTATTTTGGCTAAAATAATAATGCAATATTAATCGTAAATTAAAATTTTCTCATAAAATTACGAAGTTGGAAATCGAATTGACAATGTCCTTCGCGAAGCTCCTCTCCTACCGTTTATTCACAGGAGAAATTCAAGTATCCACTTCAAACTGGTGGTCAGAGTATAATTTATCCACCTCTATGATAATTCGCTTTTCAGAAATTTCCAAATAATATAAAGTACTTGCATTACAATAAAATGAAGTTTTGTCTAAACCGTACATTTGGTAATATTTATTCTGATTCTGATTCTATGTGACATTGTGTATTGGAAAATAATTGAAATAAAGTCAAAATAGTCAAAATCATTTATTTATTCCACAAAGTGACGCACACGATAACCGGCAGGTGTGATACTATATGTTACATGTATATGTTACCAAAATGGGATGTACATGGACGGAAACAGTTAACATTTACGAACAATATTTTCATCCTGAGTTCCAGAAGTGCAAGCCATGTTCTCTCTTGAAGCTTTATTATCGCTTCTAAAAATAAGGTTTCGTTATTTCGGACATTTCTGAAAATTACAACACAAATCTGTTAATGATATACATATATGTATATATGATTACTATAGCATATTTTAACAGTTGCAATGTTGGTATATATTGATTGATAAAAATATAAGTAATAATAATAAAGTAGAATTACAAACCTCAGTATTAGATATCTGGATATTAAAAATAGTAGGCACAGCATAAGAATGCAAAACTTTTCTTTGAAATCCTGCTTGATAACAAGCAGACGCAAAATCAAGCCGACAAAGTTTAGAAGAATTGGACTGTTGAAATTCTCCCTTTCTCATATTTCGGACCCAATTTAGTTTCAAACCTTCATTCTTTGGAAATCTACAAAAAATCACAATTAATAACAAATTATTCAAATTATAATCTTTCAGAAACTGGTTTTCTAACTGACAATTGTATTACAACACTATCCTCATATTTTTTATCGAAATATTTCTATTATATTTATTTCATTGTGACTAATGGAATAAAAATACGTGTCAACGGTGGTCATTATCTTTATCTTTAAGTACAAGCTTTACAAATATCATTGTAGAATTATTACGGCAGATATCTACAATTTTACTTATTATGACTTACCGGTGGTAAGATATTTTTTGACCATTTTTGGTCAATAGTCCCATTCGGCTTTTACATCCGACGGCATTACAAACTATGGTAATATTTTAATGTTTAGAAGTGATCATTTCTTCAATTGTAATATTTTGTAGCAATTAAAATTGCAGTTTATTTCGACACGGCTTTCACTCCAGCTGGACGAACATCGACATGACATATCATTTTTTTTGGCATATGTCATTCAAGGCTGCATAAAAGCTCTATGGCTATCACACTCGAACATATGCAGTTCTGTAATTAGAGAGAAAAGAGATGCATATACGATTTCTACTCTTTTTGAAATGCTCCCTCCATATGTACTTGCTCCTTGATAACTATATTAGTGACTAACTTCAGACCTGCCTACACTAAATGCGCGAGGTGTAACTTACAACTCTTTAACTTCGTTTTCTATTAAAAGCCCATAACATTAAAATATTCTGTAATTACATTTTACTTAATAGGCCTTAGATCTATCTTTTTAAAGTATTTGTACTAATGCTCGCGAAGACTTAATGCGACACTGATAATGTACGGTGGTTTGCCATTGTTCTTTCTTAAGATTCCATTGCTTTCTCTCTACATGGACGGTTCTTAATTCAAAAATATTTTTATGGCATCTTATAACTTCCATGCGGTAACTGCCAGAAAAAAACGTTATGCCTCCTTAAGGTGACCTTGCCTTACTTTCATACGGGTGTGAGTGTGGTGGTGTGTAAAATTATACCCGACTAGCCGTTTCCCGCGGTTTCACTCGCGTCCTGAGGGAACTACTTCGCGTACCCGAAAAACCCAAATATCTTACGGACCTCTATTTTTTTTTAATAAAATATAATGTTACTCGCAGATAATGTACCTTTCTAATGGTGAAAGAATTTTAAAATCGGTTCAGTAGTTTTTGAGTTTATCCATTACAAACAAACAAACAAAAATAAAAAAAAAATCCCCTTTATAATATTAGTGTAGATGATGGTCAAATTATCACTATAGTGAATTTTCGCTGATGGCAGGTAATATTCCCCGAATGTTACCAGTTAACCCTTAATGTTGGGTGAACTGCAGGCCTATTGCGTATTTTTGACAGTTACAGTTACCATCGCCACTTCGATGTACACCGAAGTTTGATGTCAACCGAAATTAAGGTTCATTTGGTATTGCGTATGACACATATTGTCAGTGCCTATCAAATTGTTGTTAACACTTCACTATTTTTTATCGACACCATACGACTGATTTAAGAATACCCATTGGACCATTAAAACTTTATGGATTGTAAGACTTCTTAATTTAGCAATAAAATTCGCTTCTGAGCCATGAATTTGGCGCGAATTGTTGGAAGATATGTCAGCATCCATTGTCCAATATAAAGTTGAAAAATATTTGTTTTGATTTTGTGTATTGATCTTGTGAAAGCCCAAACTAAATTTGGTAAAACAAGATTCATCGTAAGTGTTATAAGTATAACTTATTTAACGTTGTTTGAGTATTCTTGTTTCATTTCTGTTGTTTTTAAACGAATAATAAGTTGATAATGTGAAAAGTGAATGACTTTGTGATATCAAACAAGTCGGAAATGTTATACATTGTTGTTTTAAATATAGGTATAAGTAAACCATATATTTTCAAATTAAATTAGTGCTTATTCATTGCGCACAGCTGTTTTCCGTTGAGCTTGTAGCATGAGAGGATTAATTTTCTCCAACACTTGCTGGAAACCAACTTTGCTCAAGCGAAAATTGGCAATAAATTCGCCTTCTGGCAACTGCAGTGGGTCACTAGCATCCCGTAGACGGCGTCGTTGGATGCGAACTCGCTTCTTTTTCCGCTGTTTTTCAGCAAAATTGAGCAATGGAGGTCGTGAAATATCTACAAAGTTTACAAAGGACACTATATTAATCAAACAAAGTAAGTTTTAAATATTTCCGTCCAATATAGGCTTCAGTGATAATCACTACAACTCGAAAAACACTACCTTTGAGTGGTGTCTTTCACGAAGGCAACTTCAACCGAAGTGACTATCAATTTGATGCCAACTAAGCTTAGACAATCGCAATATTAAATTATCGATACACAATCATCTGTCAAAATAAAGTTCAGTGGCTATCAGCGACACCGGGTGCCTATGACGTCATCTCAGTTAGCCACTGATGTTAGCCGATACGAATTTTGCTGTTTGACAGTTATTTGATGTACACTTTGCCAAGTGATCATCACTTTCAGTTGTCAACCGAGATACGCAATAGGCCTACTGATCTCTGATGTTGAGGAATTTTCCTTACGTTTTATGTTAGGAAAATTTTTGTGTTTTTAAATTACGGACTTTCTTCGGGCATCTTATTTTTTTTTTATGTGGAACATATTACAGCGGTTCATAGTACTATTGTCATATAATTATATTATTACAAGTGGTAGTTATGGTAGAAATTGTAGCTTTGGTAAGAATAGTAGTTTTGAGAGAAAAGGTGGGTACTTTTGACAGCACCGGCGGTTTTGGTAGAAATGGTAGTTTAAAAAAAAAGGTAGATATGATAGTGTTACTACGAATAGTAGTTTCGATACAAATAGTAGTTTTGATAGTATTTTCGGTAGGAATAGTAGTTTTGGTAGAAATGGTATTTTAGCATATATTGTAGTTTTGGTAGCAATGTTACTTACGATTGCTACCAAAGCTACCATTCGTACCAAAAGTACAATTTCGACCAAAACTATAAACGTCATTTTTACATTTCTAAATTATGATGGATTAATCACACCCATACACAAAACAAAATAAATCGTGCTTCTCACAGAAATATTTAGCTGGATAACAGAAATAAAACCTATTTTCTTACTAAAAAAAAAACGTTTTTATCTATATTTTTAATTTTGATAGTAAAATATTGACAGATAAAGAAAAAAGTGAAGTTAGCGTAAGTTAGTTACTTAAGTTTTTGATTTAATAACGTATTTTTTGTGAGTAGTTGTGTTTTCAATTAGGTATAATGATGGTTCTTGGAAGGAAATTGAAAAATGCTCATAGAAAGTTTGAACAAAGAATCTTGGTCAATGACGGCCCTGTTGGAGATGTGGTACCGGATGGTCCTCCTACTGCTAAAAAAATATAGGTGGAAACGGGTTCAGATTTGATTAATTCTACCATCAACAATTTTCAAGTGATTTCCATTCTTGGTGACGGTAATTGCTTATTCCGCGCAATTTCTTATTGTTTAGGTATATGGAAGTGAGAATAAACATTATGAAATTCGTTTGGCCACTGTTGATAACATTTTTTTTGGTCTCTGGCAACACTGGTATTAGGACGTAAAACTGTGCTTCTCCCAATATTTATTTAATTTTATTTGATTTAATTAACTTTATCAGGTATTATTTGTGTTTTAAGCTCTTATTAGTGTGTGATATTAATAATTAACTATATAATTTCATAATTAGAAGTGAATGTTGGTGAATAACATATAGTAAAAGTTTTGCAAAGTCATCTGTCAAACAAACGAACTATATAATTTAAAATACTTTGCATTACTTTTCTAATATTCGAGCAGTTGAGGTAAGTTTACGTAATATCGAACATTTAAACTATTTACATAAGTAGTAAACACCTAGTGAACATATCTCGATTAGCCGGCTCATCTTGGTTGGTGCCTTACACAAACCTAAGTGTCATACTTACAATAGTAACAAGTAATTATTATTTCTGTCTTTTGTTAATAAGTTTCTTGCCATCTTTTTAATTTATTAACAAGATGATGACCAGGAGGGCGCGTCAAGAGGAGGAAAAATTTCAATTAACGCTTATAGAACTTAAGAAATACAAGGCTTTGTGTGAGACACTACAAAGGGAGCATGATGATAATGAGAGGGAGATGTTACAGGTTTTAGAGAAAAATTCTCAACTAAGAACTGAGATGGCAGAAATTCATTCTCATTTGATTACATCTTTAGATGAACGCGATAGGTTACAATCAATAGTAAACAATTTTGACAGTTGTAGTAATGAGTTTGAGACCGCTCTCAAGCGTATCACCCAGTTAGAGGGCCTCCTAAGTGAGGCTAATAATCATATTAATAGATTGGAGTGTGCAGACCGGTCCATCAAAGCAGCCACTTCACAATCACTTTTTGATGAGCTGGTTGGTAGCGCTCCATCTATGGTTTCTGCCAACTCAAACAATGAAGGTAACAAAGTTATTACAATTGACTTAACTAATGACACTTCAATTATTCAATCAAGTAAAACCATAAACTCATCCAATAAACTGAAAAAGTATGTAAAGTTGAATAAACAAATTAAGAAAAAGGAAAAATTATTAAGAAAATATAAAAATTCAAAAGCAAATGTCAATTATTGCCGCAAGTATATAGCTCTAAAGGAAGATATGTCTATTTGTATTACTCAACTAGATAATAATCTTTTAAAATATGATACTGATATTCATTGCCTGCAGACAGAGATTGATCGCTTACAGGATTCTTTACTTAATATGACAAAGAAATATCAATTATCACAAAGTCAAATAAATGAACATATCTTGGCGATGGATGACTTAGTGGATTTGTGTAAATACAATGAGCAAAGACTCCTATCACTTACTACTAATAATCAGATCAGTGAACCTAGTACCACAAAGTTGTTCTCAGCCTACCATTTTGAATGATAGTTCTGCAATGTTATCTCAGTCAGCGGTGATGAGTAACAGCTTCATTAATGATAGCACCTCCTTCTCACATCACAATACAAAGACAAACACCAACAATTTAGTAATGTTTAGTGATGAGATAGGTAGGAACATGAGCCAATTGTTGAGACAAAGGACAGGTCAAACCGTCACCAACTTTTGTATGCCTGGAGCAAGTTTTTCACATATTTTACAAAACATCTTGAGTAGAACATACTGTCCTAATTCAACAATAATCATATTTATTGGGAGAAGGGGTAATACAAATCTTAATACTATTAAAAGGTATTTTGACCAATTATTACACCTAAAAGTTAGAAAAATTATTTTACTTGCATTTCCCTACAGTAAGTTGTTGCCACAGGCCGAAAATGACTATAGATATAAATTAAATTGTAAATTACATACACTGACATTATACAATGATTTTATTGACTTTATTGACTCTAATGCTTTCATTAGAAGTTTTTATTTGACATGTGATAGTTGCTATCTATCTCAATATATTCAAAGACAAATAGCATCATCGCTAGCATATTATATTAATAACACAGCCAAAAATTTGGCTAATAACACTGCTTTTATTGAGCAGTCTAACTTGACATTGAATATAAGCTTGGAATCTGTTCCAAATCCTTTAAATTAAGTTATGAGACAATAGAGTCAATCTCTGGCAATAACATAGACAAGACATTGATAAATTTAAATATAAGTAATAAAAACACACTTTCATCAACCACACATTGTACAAAAAATAATTTAAAAAATTGTATTAACCTGGTGCATCAAAATATACAAGGGTTGATGGGTAAGGAGTTAGAGTTGGAATTGTTCATGAACTGTAACAATATTGACATTTTATGTATTACAGAACATTGGCTAAAAAGCCACCAGTTCATTTTCAATTTCAACAACCACCAGGTTGCAAGCTCATTCAGCAGAGAAAAATTTATTCGAGGAGGCTCGTTAATTATAATAAATAAACTTTTAAAATTTAAAGAAAGGTCTGATATTGTGAGCCTCTCTGTTGAGCGAGTTATAGAGATATCTTGTGTCGAATTTGATCAGTTCATTGTTATGAGTGTATACAAGCCTCCATGTGCACATTTTGAAAGTTTTCTAGTAATTATGGAGGATGCCCTAAGCAAAGTTAATAATTGCCATAAAACGGTTGCTATTTGTGGTGACTTCAACATTAACATTTTAGAGAAATGTTCTTTATCAATTGATTTCTTAAATCTATTTAAATCTTACAATTTAAGTCATACTTTTTTAGAACCAACTAGAGTGACTGCCACAAGTGCTACCTGTATTGATAATATATTTATTAACACTAAGCCTTTACAAAAATCCTTAATTAATATGTTACAGTCTGATCACTGTGGGCAGTTAGTCTGTTGTCCAAGAAAAAGCCCTAAGATTCAGAGTAAAATTATTAATTTTATACCTATAAATGAAAACCGATTAGAACTTTTTAAAAATAATCTATCAAATAAAATGCGTTGGTTGCCTATTCATGACCATCCGGATCAGTTATATAATTCATTATTTAAATTGATTAGTGATGAATTTTCTACTGTATTTAAACCTAAAAAATTAAATGTAACTGACCGTCTGATGTTTAGTGATTGGGCAACTGAAGGCATTCATAAAAGTCGGATTAGGTTATATGAACTTTATAATGAAAAAACTTTTAATAATAGTCCAGCCTTTATTAATTATGTAAAAAAATACTCAAAAACATTTAGACAAGCTTGTTATGCTGCAAAATCAATTTATTTGAAAAATAAAATAAAAAGCGCTGAAAATACCATAAAAGCAACTTGGAATGTGATCAATAGCGAAACTGGTAGAGCCAAAACACGCAGTCGCGATTACCTACTAAATATCAATAATGTGAGTATTGCAGAGGACTTGGAAGTAGCGACGGAATTTGAAAAGTTTTTTGCTAATATACCCATTGTAACTACAGCGTCACTCAAATCGTCTTCCATGTCTGCTGAAATGCTGCTTAAAGACTGCGTGCCGGAATGTGTTACGGCCTTTGAATTTGTTGCTGTTACTACAGATGATGTTCTTAAACAATTTAAAACTATTAATATGAAAAAGACAAAGGATCTGTGGGGATTGTCAGTAAAGACTGTTTCGTCTATTATTACATTAATTGCTCCACATCTTGCAACAGTGTTCAATGGTTGTGTCACTTCTGGAACATTTCCTGATTTAATGAAGTATAGCAAAATAACACCTTTATTTAAATCTGGTGACACATCAGACCCCTCAAATTTTCGACCTATTTCTGTATTGCCAACACTTAGCAAAATTTTTGAGAAACTAATTCTTAGTCAGCTACTTAGTCATTTCAATAGACATAATCTTCTTCACAAGAAACAGTTCGGATTTACGAGGGGTTGTTCAACTACTGACGCAGCAGTTGAGTTACTGAAAAGTATTTTTGCAGCTTGGGAGAAGTCGCAAGATGCGTTAGGTATATTTTGCGACTTGTCTAAAGCCTTTGATTGTGTTCATCATGATACTCTTATCAGGAAACTAAATCATTACGGCATTAAAAATAAAGCTCTCGATCTCCTGACTTCTTATTTGGGCAACAGAATCCAGAAGGTCGAGGTTAATGGTAAGACATCTCCAGGTTCTGCTTTGAAAATGGGTGTCCCGCAGGGTTCAATTCTCGGACCATTTCTATTCTTGATATATATTAACGATTTACCTTATTACGTTAAGAATAATCATGAGATTGTATTGTTCGCTGATGATACCTCTTTGATTTTTAATATTAAACGACGACAGAGTAACTTTGACGAAGTAAACAATGCACTCTCTAAAGTTGTCAATTGGTTTAATGTTAATAATCTATTACTTAATAATAAGAAAACTAAACTTTTAAAATTTTCAATGCCCAATGTTAAACATATGCCAACCAATGTACAACTTAATGGATCTAGGATTGAGCCCGTCGAGACAACCATGTTTTTAGGTATTATGCTGGACACCAAACTACAATGGGGTCCACATATAGAAAGGCTTTCGGGCAAACTCAGTTCTGCAGCTTATGCAGTTAAGACAATTAGACGCCTCACAGATTTAGAAACAGCTAGAATGGTTTATTTCAGTTACTTTCATAGCTTAATGTCGTATGGGATTCTTCTCTGGGGGAATGCTGCAGACCTAAATACAATATTTGTTCTGCAGAAAAGAGCTGTAAGGGGAATTTATAACCTCAGTCCAAGAGTTTCTCTAAGAGAAAAGTTCAAAGAAATAAACATTCTAACTGTTGTATCACAATATATTTATGAAAATCTGCTATATGTACATAAAAATATTGACAAATTTTGTAAAAAATGTGATATACATTCTGTAAATACAAGACACAGAAATAATCTCGTAGTTCATAGCACTCGTCTCCACAAAATAAGTAGCTGTTTTATGGGGCAATGTATACGCTTTTATAACAAGCTCCCTTATAATATAAGAGACCTATCTATAAATAAGTTCAAAATTATTGTAAAAGCGAAATTATGTTCAAAAGCCTATTATAAAATATCTGACTATAAAGACGACCAAAACGCTTGGGACTGAGCTGTTCTAATTCGACACACAAAAATAATTGTAGTAAATATTTATTTTTAATGACGTTTCGTAAGTACTTTCAAAGTTTACACGAAATAAAGAAGTATTTCATTTCATTTCATTTCATTTCATTTCATTTCATTTCATTTCATTGTAAATAAGTGAGATGTATATGGTAACTTCACGGTTGGGGACGAAGCATATGGCCAGACCATTACAAATGCAACAGATTATAAACGTGTGATGGGTGCCAATGGACAGTACGCAGGGCATGCTGAACTTCCGAGTGTAAGTGAGCTATATCCCGAGTGTCAATTCAGAGTTCACCTGGAAAACAGCAATACGATTACTGACTATGGTACTGGCGAAATTGTTCATAACTTGCTATGTTCATATCTTGCTAATGGAAAGAATGGTAGGGCAGCACAGTCATATTGAAGAACTTTCTTTCGTCAATGTTCAGTTATACATATTATATATATATATCCCTTTTGCGCGGCAAACCATTCAGTAATGCCAAGGTGGAAATTTCACGATACATAAGGTGCAACGCAAAGCCAATGTTGTGAGAAAAGAAGTTTTGTGATATACCTATTATATTTTTGGTAAGATTATCGTCTTTTTACTTATTAGATAAGGCTACAATGTACTCATCATACCTATATGTAAGAGCTTTGTTATAATATTAAAATATGCTGTGGAGCAGCACGGGTCCTCTAGTGACTTTGTGAAGTTATGTGCGTATTAAATTGTTAATTATCGCTTGCTTATTGTGAGGAAACCTGCATATATTTGTTCTCCATAATGTTCTCGAAAGAAATGTGAAGTCTGCCAACCCGCACTTGGGCAGCGTGGTGGACTATGGCCTTACCTTATAGTAAGAAGAGGCCCGTGCCCAGCAGTGGGACAGTTTAGATACAGGGCCTGGATGACGGCTGACGCCGGAACGCGGTACTGCCTATGCGAGTAAAACATAACGACGAGCATTCACAGTTTGAATACACGGTCGAATGCGACAATCATTTAAACCACTAAGCCACCCATGACTAATTAACGCGTTAAACGCCACTGCGGTCGCTATGACCACAAAAAAAGAAACCAAAAATGGTTCAAAAAAGGTTATTAATAATTAATTAATATACATATTAAAAAAGTTAATGTATTATCCGCTGCTTCCTGCCTGTCTGTCTCTATGAATAAGTACAGGCAAAGTAATTCTAGAGATGTATTTTGGCGGTAAAATGTGTACATCAATGGAACTTTGTTTATAATTATCTTAGCACTAGAGATCAGGATCTGCCGAATCCTACCACAATTATGGGGTCATTTCCCATCCGTGAAGTTGGAAATGCACATTTTACAAACAAGGCGACCGAGGTATAATTTACAATGTATTTTTTATGATGAATCGAACGAGACTATACTCATACTTAAAGGGTTATCCTGCAAGTTATGAATGGTTCTTGTCGAAAAAAATACACATATTTTGACGCCAGAATATGCGAATTTTTCTGTTCTAGAACGCAATAAATCAAAGGTCTCGAACGGATTTTTGTACAGTTTTCACTAATTGTGTGATTCCTGGGTATAGCAGAATTGACATGAAAGTAGAATAAATGCCGTAGAAATGAGAGCAGTGAGAAGTATGTGTGGAGTGTCTTTGAACGACAGAGTAAAGAATTGTGTGATAAGACAGTGTTGTTGGGTAGAGGAAGATGTTGTGACAACCATTGAGAAAGGTATGCTAAGATGGTTTGGACACATAGAAAGGTTGGATGACGAAAGACTGACCAAGAAGTTATATAAGTCAAGTGTGAATGGGACAGGAGGAAGTGGAAGACCTAAACGGATGTTCTCTGACCAGATTGGAGACATCCTAAAAACGGACAGGTTAAGGGTACTTCACCCTTAACCGAAGAGAGAAATTTGATGGGAGTGAATAAAGCGAGAGAGATATGTCAGGATCGTTGCAAATGGCGTTCCGTAGTCTCTGCCTACCCCTCTGAGAAACAGGCGTGAGTCTATGTATGTATATTGTGTGATTACTGAAGCAGGTTTAGGTATAATTCACGGTGAAGGCTATTATACTAATATTCATGCATCTGATCTCAATGCCGCAATTACTGAAAAATAAAGATGAGATACCTTATTTTTGCCCCGACGTTTCGGCATCAGTTGCACCAGTCGTGGTAACGGTACAGTATGCTAATGACACCGCGGTGGTTTTAATAGGTAGGTAACCCTCGAACGCTAATAGGGGGAGAGTCACTCACACCTCTGTCAGCCCCTAGCGGCGCAGGATGAGAACACAATTTAGGTTTCCACCGTGAAGATAGAACGGCCTATTAGGTAGGTAGGTACTTAATATATGTATAAAATGAATAGTGGCAAAAGTAAAAAAAAATAAACATACCACTTTTTCATTATCACATCCATGACATTAGTTTTGTAGTACAATATCGCACTGGTCTCTTTCGTAACTTATTTGTCACTAATAATAAAGGCGTATTTAGCACTCATTTATATCCAAAACGAACCTGTTTTAAACATATTATTAACATAAGGTGATTCACAATAATTATATTATTATCGAAAAGTCAATGCGCTTTATTACAAAACAAAGACTTTTAACAGTAAGAAATTTGGTTCCAATCTTAGGTAAGATAGCAGTTTCCTGCGGTTTCACCCGCGTTCTGAGGGAACTAATTCGCGTACCCGGTTAATTTATAGCCTAAGTTACTCCTTGGTACATCAGCTATCCGCCATTGAACGTCCCGTCAAAATAATATAAATAATATTCTTCTAATAACACAGTTACACACATCACCATCTAGTCCCTCACGTGGGCGAAGCAGCGAGCAAAAGCTAGTGTTATAGGCACAAAGTCATTCAAAGTTTTTGGACACATCTGCTCCGAATATTCGTTTTAACAAATGCCTTATTGCATTAAACAAAGACTGCATTTAAAGTCCCTTTAAACGGATCCTAGAGTGTATGGTGTCCCTCTGTCAAGAACCTTCGGAATCATGGCAATTTCAGCAGTGCGGAATACCGGATACGCAAAACAAAAATTCACAAGAACGGAACAGTGATGTTTATTATTAATAATCCGCTCTTTTGAACGATATCACTTTGAATTGTTACCTTCCTTCCTTGATAAACAGGAAAACGAATTAAAAAAAGATATCTGAAGGCCAATTTTATTCTAGTAATTCTATTTGTTCCAAATGCATTTTCGATCTACTCTCGGTTTCGGTGACACTGGAATGCTATCGTGACTGTATCAAAAATTGAATAAAGTATCAAACTATGAGTCAACTATGATGTAATTCATCATCATCAGCCTTTAACGGTCCACTGCTGGACTAGGCCTCTCCTTTGAAAGGAGGAATTGGCCTACTATACCACGCTGGCCAAACAGGTTGGTATAGGGTTTGTATCAAGTTTTCCTTCTCTTACAGTGCTGTTCTCTGCATAATATGCTTCCTCTGTCGGCTCTTACGACACCCATGGGATGATATGGGGTGGTGACATTCCGTATTCTTAATCCGTCACCACACGGACGATGTAATTATGTCTAAAGAATTAGACTATAATGACAATATTGGCAGCAGAATACCAATGGTGAATCTATTTAAAATCAAATGGTAGTTCATTCGAAATACAGTGCCGGTGTCTGTTAAAATACGAGATTTAGCATTTTGGTTAGTATGGTCGCTTTTGTTTAAGTCTTTAAATGTTTGTAATATGGCCTTGTCTAGCCTGACCCGCGATAAAAGATTGAAGACTAGAGTCGGAGCTCACTAAAATCATCACCACCATAATTATAGTTCAGAAAATTCTCGAGCTACTTAGCACGGTTACTAACGGGAAGACCTACATAGGTCACCGGTTGCTTGTATTTCCTTTCCTATATAATTGTTCGGCGCAAAGAATCGTGTGATTAGCAATTAGATTATAAATATTGAAACCAATTGAATATACAAATATAGGTACCTACATTATTTATCAGCGGTCGTGTGAACCTGAGGTAGTTAACCGCGCCAAGAATAGTTAAGTTAAACATTGATAAATAATTACAACTAAAAATTAAATCAAATTGAATGTTTGTAGAAAGATCTAAAAAAATACTTAATGGTTATCAATTATTTTCTGGGTTAATACTTAAGGGTTCCAGATTTTATGAAAATACACATACCACGCGGCCGAAAGCTAGAAGTAATATTATGTCTAAGTATACAAAAGCAACGACATAGATAAATACATATACTTAAACAAGCCGTTGTTACCTTTATATCTCTTAGAACGCGAACTATAATAAAATTGAAACTTGGTTTGTTTCTTTTTTTTTTTCTATCCACGTATTTTGTAACACAAGAAAAATGTATTCAGCCTAATGATCGAATCGATTTTGACGTTACCTCATTAAATGAGTTTATCTATTGAATAACGAGCTGTATATTCGATGTTTCGCTATTCTCCGATAAATAACATGTTGTTACATGCAGAACTAATTCTTATAACTAGGATGATGTACCTAAAGGCCTTGCCACACGGCACGATTTTACGTCCAACTTGATTAAATCACTTGATGAAATCGTGACGTGTAGAGTTGTAGACGCCAGTCGTCCAACTCAAGTTCATCGGGTGGGCGGTACCACCAGATTTTAACCAATCGGGTGGACGGAATGCAAATCAGTGATTTGATTGTGTCGTGTAGACGGGCAAAGCCAATTCGATTGAAAATTTGATCAGTGGTAAAATTGTATCGTGTGGCAAGGCCTTAATAAATAAGCAAACGGCCAATTTCATCAAATACATAAAAGTTTACCATCGTCTATGTACATTAAATCGTTTTGTCATAACCGTAAATATGAAATATCTACTATTACTATAATATACTAATAATATAGACCTATAGTAGGCAGCGATAGCCGAGTGGAGAGACCGACACACACCAATGACTTTTCGAAGTTAAGTGCGTTTTAAATTATTAATTATCGGTGAAGGAAAACATCGTGAGGAAACCTGCATGTCTGAGAGTTCTCCATAATTTTCTTGAAAGACATGTGAAGTCTGCCAACCCGCAGTTGGCTAGCGTGGTGGAATAAGGCCTTACCCTTCTCATAGAGAGAAGAGGCCCGTGCCTAGCAGTGGGACAGTATATATACAGGGCTGATGATGATGATAATAGTATGTATAGGTAAGTATAAATTGCCTAGTAGTGCTGGCCTAGTGCGAGTTTTCCTTCAATGTTTAGATGACTAGTGATACCAACATGTATTATTTGAAAAGTTAGTAATTCGCGCGAGTTTGAACTACTACAGCAATTACTAGATAAAGCCCCAAAATTTAATTAAATAAGTTAAAACAACTATCCTTTACACTACTTACATAAGTTTAGTTTTAATGAAGGCCTACTGCTGTCTGTTAAGTTTTAATTAGGCTTTTAGTCAAATTGTTGAACAAAATAAGGGACCGTTATTGTTACAAAATATAGATATGATGTGCCAAAGGCAGCGATACTCTAGTGGAGAAACTAACAGACTGCTACGCAAGAGTCCCGGGTTCGAATCTATGGCACACACCAAAGTGTGTTAAACTGTTGATCGCCTCTAGCTAATGGTGAAGGAAAACATCGTGAGTAAACCTGCATGTCTGAGAGTTCCCCAAAATATTCTGGAAAGACATGCCAACACGCACACAAGTAGCGCGGTGGTAGTGATTGTATGTGTGCGCTGTAACTTATCCGGAAGTCGGGAGTTCGAAACCCGCTGGTGGATAGCTATTTTTTCCAGGAGCAGCACACCCTTGTTCCCTGTGTCCCACCCGTTCTCTTGAGCCCTGAGGCGGCTATCGTGGTGGTTTGAGTCGGTAAACCCGTGTTCTTTCCCGGGGAGTCCGACATACCCTCTCTGCCTGCCCCGTGGAGAGGCACTCGCAAAGTTTCCCCACGTAAAAAAAAGAAAAGGCTGTTGTACAAGGAATTGATGATGATAATGCTACCAAATATGTTCCCGATCCTTTAATTTGCGATTGAGCTATTGTATTTGTTTTTACATTGGTTTATAATTAATTATAATAATCACCTTTTTGTACACCTAAAAAAAATGAATTTGAAACCAGAAATATGTAGTACAAATGGCGGCCTTATTAGTAATGTCGTCCAGGCAACCTTTGGAGCTTTACCTGTCAGGCTGATGACCAGGGATCATCTCGGTGGCGTCTTCCTCCATAGATTCGTCGCCGACCTCCACCTCCAACTGGACAGCGGGCGGAGAGCTCATGTCCAATCACCCACTAACACACCCTGGAACAAACAGATTACGTTCGGTCAATACATACGCACATTACGCACCTAAGAGTGTGCTAACGGCAGAGTTATCCCTACGCTGACCTAGCATAAGACGTATCACAACTTTCACAACCACATTCTCACAAGTATTAGTTTCTTGCTCCTAAGACACTACCACCAAGCTATTGAGGTTTGCTAAAAAGTATTTTACGATGAAAACTATCCATGTAGTTTATTGCCAAATTTAGTTCAAGACCATAAGCCATTTCTGACTGATTAAATAAAAATCTTTAAATGCGAATATCTAAACATTTATAATATTTGTAGGCAGAAGAGTAGGTACGTGTGTTGCGTCTGTCGAAAAACTGCTGGATAACGCGACCGAATGCGGAACAAATTTTCATATTAAGTAATTTAAGTCTAAAGTGCAATACACTGCATGAGCCTTGAGACGTACAATATCGATACCGGATCCGCTACGCACAGAGAAAATATCTAAGGACGCGATGATACTATGTGGTCACCGATTATCGTGTCTTTGAAGCGTCGTAGCGGTGTATTTTAGGGCTGCATGCAGGACCACACGGTTATCTCTTTTATGCAATGACGACAGAATCGTTACAATGGGAACAGCGACACAAACCCACGAAGTAGTAAAGAGTAAGGCATTTGCCGATTCATCGTCGAAAATTAATACACTATTGTCTAGTTTGAAGAACAATAGGAATTCTTACTTTTGGAGTTATTGTATACTAGCTGACCCGGTGAACTTCGTACCACCATATTTTTTTATATATGAAATTATTTTTCATCTAAACCTTTTCCTGACTATAATCTTAATATATAAAATCCTTGCGTTACTGACTGACTGACAGACACGGTACAGCCAAAACTATTGGGCTCAGGAACCTGAAATTTGGCATGTATGTTCCTTGGGGACCGTAGGGGTGCACTAAGAAGGGATTTCCCGAAATTCCCACGGGATCGGGCAAAACGGGTAAATTTAAAAAAATGCAGGCGTTGCTGCTGGCGTCCTCTAGTAAACACATAAATAGAAAGATTTATTCAATTTGGAGCATTCGTTTGGAAGCTATACGTAAGCTATGCTATATATTAAGAGGATTTCATTTATATTTATAAAGATTTGTAGGTTATCGTTCGGACTATATAATATTACGTACCAGCATCGTGATCAGTACATACATAACGCGATCATTGTGCTTGCAAAGTGGCGAAATACTAAAGTAAAAGAACGTGGTACATAACCCGAAAAATGACACTGTTGTTCGATATTAAAGTAAATTCCACCGCTATTCAGCGACCATAATCCATTTCATATTTAAGTATAGTTATATAAGCAATTATACTTTTTCATCCGTAATCATTTTATCGTTTTTCAAAAGAAAGACATACTTTTTCATCCATAATTATTTTATGAGCCTTGAAACGTACAATATCGGTACCAGATCGGCTACGCACAGAGAAAAATAGACGCGATCATACGACATCATACCGTGGGATTGGGAGGTCTCGGGTTCGATTCCCGGGTCGGGCAAAGTGTTATTGGGTTTTTCCGTTAGGAAATTCTCAGTAGCAGCACGGAGTCTGGTAATGTGCCCAGTACGGCAATAGGCTCACCCCCTATTACGTGGGACCTAAAAATTCATGGCGAAATGTGGGTGTACTATTACACCTCTGCCTACCCCTTATACATATAAGGGGTAGGCAGAGGGATACAGGCGTGAGTCTATAAATAAATAAATAAAATTATTTTGTCTTCCAAAAGAAAGACATACTTTTTCATCCGTAATTACTAACAATTTTATCGTCTTCCAAAAACAAGGAAAACAATATCTTCAGGAAGTCTCCAACATTATTCGCAAAACGAAGGTATATCACATTCCAAGGCAATGTGCCTAGGTAAAAACAATGAGTAGTACTTTAAAAATAGCCGAATTGTAACGTCTATTTAATCGAAAACAACCAGTATAGGTATGACCTCATGGGGTCATTGTTCTGACAAGTAATGCAGTAGGTATTTCGAAGTAGTTTGACCAGGAAAAATAATTCAAATGACCTTTTCGAGATTCTGGACTCTAAAACGTTGAGGTAAGGTAAAGGCACTAATGCTTGACACATTAAGGACAAATTAAACTTCATTCTCAAATATAAAAAGGTATTTATCAAAAAAGTACAGTTGCAAATATTTTCACAATTAGAGCAACATTCAGAGCTTGACTTTTTTATATAAATTATTTAAAAGCTGCTGTATTTTCAACGAAAATCTCAATTTTCTTAGGTTTGTCGTAAACACTAAAAGATGACAGTGTCGAAAATCAAATCCACCAATAATTGACATCAATTGGCACTAATAGTTGACATGACTTTACCCATAATTATGCAAGACATTTTGTCAAAATTGTCATGTGGATGGGCACTATCAGGGGAACTGCACTGATATTTAAAGATACTAATAGTTGACATCTATTATACCCTAATAGTTGACACTAAATACTAATATTTGACATCTAGTATACCCTAATAGTTGACACTGTCTACTTTTAGTTAGAGTAGATTAAAACAAATGAAACTAAGACAGGAACTTTATTTCTACAAAATAAGGCTAAATTTGCATTAAAATAAGCAAAAAAAATCAGTTCGATGTAACCCTAGTAGATGACACATGTGTCAACTTTTAGGTTTTGGCTGATTTCGGGAACTAATAGTAGACACCACTTAAAAATTATGCAAAAACAAGCCAAAATAACAAGGAGATGGTCCTAATAAATCAATCATTTCATATATTTTTAATATTGAAACTAACAATAGCCTATAATCATAAATATAAGAAAAAATCATACCTGGGAAAAGTCAGTTACCTTACGAAAAACGCTAAGAATGACGCGCAACATGCCAACCTACTCACATTGTTTGTTGTTAACTGATGTAATTTTGAAATTTGTTTCAGAATGTATACAAACTTTTGTACATGTATCATAAATAGCACTAGGTATCTTTAACATCAATAACAATGTTATTTAAATGATTAGTTTTCTTATTAGAAATGGTTTTCTGTGAAAATGTCATCTATTAGTTCAGTGTCAAGCATTAGTGCTTTTACCTTAGGTATTTATTGTTATATTTAATTATGGCTTTACAATTTTGGACCAACGGATACTGATTAATGTTAGATTTACCTATTCTTTGTTTTATTTTATTTAGCCCCACGGATGAATCCCCGGTGGAGAAGGCAGAAATGTAAGATTACACCTACATTTCACCATGAAGGTAGGTTACAGGGGCCGAATCCTAGCGACTCTTTGCCAGACTTATGTGTTTCGAATTCGGAATAATTTGGAACACTTTTGCCCAACCCGGAAATCGAACCCGGGACCAACACACATATGTATACACTGTCCACTGGAATACGGAGGCAGGTTAACTATTATGAAAAGAAAAAAATCCCATATAATTCTGCGTTGTGTCAAATATTAGTAAGCAACAATAGCCGACGATGGATTCATCTTCGTCCTCCTGTAATGACCTTACAGTTTTGAATGCAATTCACGTATCTCGTATTACATTTCATAAAAATTAGTTTTTATGTTGAATGTTTTATTTTTCAAAATCTTAGAGAATGATACATACATACATAGACTCACGCCTGTTTCCCGGAGGGGTAGGCAGAGACTACGGAACGCCATTTGCAACGATCCTGACATACCTCACTTGCTTCACTCACTCCCATCAAGTTTCTCATGCATGCTCTTCTGTTAAGGGTACTTCTGACTTGTCCTTTTTTCAGGATGTCTCCAATCTGGTCAGAGAACGTTCTCCTAGGTCTTCCCCTTTGTCCTGTCCCATTCACACTAGCCTGATATATCTTCTTTGTCAGTCTATCGTCATCCATCCTCTCCATGTGCCCAAACCATCTTAACATGCCTTTCTCAATGCTTGTCACTACATCTTTTTTTACCCCACACCACTCTCGTATCACACAATTCTTTACTCTGTCGGTCAAAGACACACCACACATACTTCTCAGTGCTCTCATTTCTACAGCATTTATTCTACTTTCAAATCTCTTCTGCCATACCCAACTTTCACTACCAGATGTGTGTGCAAGAAGAAATACTTTCGTCTTTCACTCTATGATAAAACGTTACTGCCATAATAATAATTTTTGACACGTCAAAAATATGACAAGACGTACAGTATATTTTGGTATTCAAATCTATTTAATGATAGTAGCAGCGTTGCAAAATTTAAGCTTAAAAACAAACAAATAATTCATTTATTTCATTTATTCCCAAAAATAATAACAATTCTTTACAATGTTTCCACTGGTCCCAAACTAGGCTAAGCCTGTATCTTAGGAACCATGATAGTTAGCACATTAATTATTTCATACAAAAATACTGTCAAATAAAAAGTAGTAGGTATACCACTAGTTTTAACCAATGATTAATTTAACTTTTCCTAGCACCAGATTTGTTTCACCACTGTTCGATAAGTAAGTAATTAAGTACCGAATAAATTAATTGACAATCCTCCTCCTTGTGTCGTTTTCCTCATGACTGAGGGTCGTGATTCCCCTGCTGGGATGCAACTATTTGCTTCACGATGTTTCGCCATTTGTGTCTGTCCTTGGCGTCATGGAGAGCGTCGCGCAGTTTGGTGTTCAACGCTGTGCGGACCTGGTCAGAACATCTTATGGGACTACGTCCTCTTCGGCGTTTGCCGTCAACTTCACAAGCTACCAGGCAATATGGCCAAAGAATTCCAGAATTCTCCGCAGGCAAATAGTAGAAAGCCTTGTTTTGATGCCCAGTACCCGAAGGATGTATTAATAAGTTCGGAAAGCAGTCCACGGAATCTGAAGCATTCTTCCCCAACACCACATCTCAAAGGCGTCTATGCGATTGCGATCGGCTTTCTTCAATGTCTAAGTCTCCGATCCGTAGCCAAATAAATACTAGGGAGTTTACTAGTTTCATCTTAGTCTTTTGAGAAATATTACGATCCCTCCATATCCTCTGCAGTTGAGACATTGCGTTTTTGGCCATGCCGATGCGCCTTCTGATCTTCTTTTCACATGAGCTAGTGTTAAACAGTTAACATCGTACAAATTTCATTACTACATTTTATTTACCTGGTTAATAATGTCAGACGGTTGTGAAAGTGAACCTAAATTAAGATAACTTTCTGTTTATTTGCCCGTAACACGACCAGAAGCCAACATCATTATCATGAGGAAAACGAAAAACCGTCGCGCCATGTAGTTCCGAAATAATAAAAAATGCTATAGTAACTACGTATTCGTTGCAGGATCACTATATTGTTTTAAGTGGATGCTAATAAGATATTGGCAAGGTGAAGAGTGCACGTGTCTTTATTGGTTCAGTAAAAGCAGTCAAAATAGCTCTTTATTAAACAAAAAATGATTTGTTTGATATGTATAAAATAGAAACACAAATAGAGAGTATCAGAAACGAAAAGTATTTTTAGCCTTTTACTATAACTAAATGATTACGTTTGTCGAAGTATTGCGTAGGTACGCGGTATAAATAGTTTGACGTTCAAGGACAGACGAATTTCATAAAGGACATAGATATTTGTGCTTCGGAAAGCACGTTAAGCCGTTGGTCCTCACCCAATCTGTCTACGATCGTGTTGGATATGTAGAATTGTAGACCATCCGACTTTCAGAGTAAGGGAATGAGAGTGCTGTGCTGTATCAGACTATAAAATCTCATGCGCAGTTGGCTAGATCCCGCAAAGACTGAACGCTGTTGCCGAAATTGGGTCTTAAAGAACATCATTATCCGATAATGTTGAAGAATTTATGGAATAGACAATACGTATTTACAAATTGTTTATCTGTATAAAGACTTTAAAGTGCTGTCAAACAGCATGACTGGCGTTTATAGCCGCACAGTCACGATACAATGAGTCAAAGAATAAATATATCACCGTAAGGAAATATGGTGGCTGCGCATGCAACTACAGATAAGCAATAATATAATATTTTCAGATATAGCGAAATAAACTAGGTATAGCAACTTTAAAATGGTGGGCTTTGTATTGGCGGTTGTTTTAGCGAGATTTCACAATTTATAGTTAAAACATTTATATTTTGCGAAAAAAGGTTTCTTACAATTTTAAAGGCCCTGCATTGGTGAGTTCCTATTAAACACAGGTTACTCTAGGTTTTCGTTCTGTGCTTTCTAGTTTCGTATGTGAACACCGAATAACCGAAAAGGAAACGGTTATATTTTGCACTGCGCTATAGTGCAGTGCAGTCATATAAGCGAATCGTTAAAGACGTTTTGAACTATATTTTTCTACCAAATGTTTACAGTACGTATGTCAGAAGTAAGTAATTATTATTATTATATACATATTAATCGATAAATTTCTACATTTATGCTTATTATTTTTGTGTACAATAAAGATGATTTATTATTATTAATTATTTAAGTACGGGATATTAATTAGGTACGTTTAATAATTATATTTCCTTTCATAGTTAGACGCGCCATATAAATCACTATGGAGCACTAGACATAATATGTTTTCCTTTTGCGTATTGTGTGGGAAGTAATTTTGCCTAATTTAGCTTCATCGCCGCTCCCATTTAGGTATTTGTTCGACAATAGCTTTATACGAAACAAACGGACACAGAAGGACGGCTTATTACAAGCGTGAAAACACGCACTCACCCTTACTGGAATTTGGGATTGAATAGCAGGTTACTGCAATGGAGCTATTTGGCTAGAAATTGTTTATTAGTTTAGCTATTTGGCTAGAAATCGTTTTACATATGAAATTCTTGCACAAAACGCAAATAAACCTTAGCACATTCCCAACGTTGGACGTGAGCGTGAACATAATATCAAAGCGCAAGCCCATAATTACTCCGACGACATGCGTGTGCCGACAAAATTGGTACATGCGTCTATCAAAACTACACGTGAAGATAACAACTAACAAGTGCTCTCATTTGTTTTTACAAGGGCTTTTCACACGTGCGGTAATTTTGTGAACGCGTGATATTTCCAGTCAATTTCGAGAATTGAATTAATGAATTGAGTGTACATTAGGCTTAATTTAGACCGCTGCTGAATAGAATGAGAGAATACGGCCTCCCTCACATGGGTCATGAGCGTTCCTCGAGCGTACGCTCGGCGTCCGTTCGGCACGCCCGGCTGTCCGGCGCACTTTGTACAACAGAGTGAACGCAGAGCGCACGCTGGGCGTACGCTCGAGGAACGCTGACGCCCAATGTGAGGTCGGCCTAAGAGTTTTTGCGCACGTACAATTTCGTTGAAAGAAGTCAAAGAAATCACTAACGTGTGTAGCCTGTTCGACAAATTAAGCAGGGCTTCTATTTTTTGGTGCAGCGTTACAAGAAAACCTATACGTCACCTAAACTCGATCTTCAGTGAGTCGCAGAAGCGCGCATTCGAACTATAGTGAGTCGCAGTACCGATTTGTCGCACGAGCGACACGAGTGTAAAATGCACTTCTGTTCGTTGAACTCGCGTGCACGTACACCCCTTATATTCTAGCGATGAAAATTGCGCCTTCGGAGGCTAGACTTTTGATTGGCCAGAATAGATATGTACTTTATGGAAATTTATTGGAAACTAGAGGACGCCAGCAGCTACGCCTGCATTTTTTTTAAATTTTCCCGTTTTGGCCGATCCCGTGGGAATTTCGGGAAATCCCTTCTTAGTGCACGCCTACGGTCCCCAAGGAACATACATGCCAAATTCCAGCTTCCTGCGCCCAATAGTTTCGGCTGTAGCGTGTCTGTCAGTCAGTCAGTAACGCAAGGATTTTATATACCTATTAAGAAGATTGTAAGGTATTGTTGTAGATATAGGTACATCACGATTAGTCAACTATACTCCATTTGGTACAACTTAAGGTAAATAATCTTGATGTGACTTTTTACATTATTACGTGTTAAACAAATAAACTACTGCTTAAACTAAAGGTTCAATTGATTTAGTAATCATTATTGTTGTATTTACATTGATCTTTAGCATTATATTATTTTTAAACAGATTTTAGACAAGAAAGTCACATCAAGATTGTTTACGTTTAGTTAAGTACCTAACCAAATGGAGTATCTAGCAGTTTGCTAAATTATAATGACTCTTCAAACGTCTCCAAGACCTTGACGTAAAGCGCCAAATACGTAATGATAGACCTAAAATCGCACACGTCTATACCTACCAGGGTTCGAGGATATATATCAATGGATATATATCAAGATATATATCCGATATATATCAACCTCGATTCGACGATATATATCAAACGTTTTTTGTGATATATTGCAATACAAAAATGGTATAAAAAAATATTATTTTTGCGTTTGATACTGTATTTCTACTTCCCAAATGTAGATGGCGTGGGAGTAGAGTTAAAACATACTCGCTAATGGTAAGTTCTAATCTAAAAATGGCAACACTTCTGCCGGTATTAATGGCGTCAGTCCGTCAGTGGTGTCAGAAAAAAATCGTTACGCAAAAGCAAGTAAATTTTTGTGTTTATTGATTATTTTATTATTTATATAATAGTATTCATAAATAATACAATGAAATAATAATATGACTTTCATACAAAATTGATATATATCAAACTTGATATATATCCGATATATATCGTAAATATCCGATATTTTGATATTTATAATAAATATCGGATATTTTCGAACCCTGATACCTACCTAGGATGATGTATCTCTATGGATTTGACAAGCAAATAATAATACCGTGACAGACCGAGATAATGACATACAGAAATACATAAGAGTAAAAGAGACAAAGATAGCATTTTTTGTCTTTGTCAGAGTTTTCGTTTTTTTTGTTGGTCACAACTGAATATTGTGACCAACAAACGTTTGAGCTCTCGATAATTTCCGCGAAAAATTGTGTTATTATTGTTATTAATTGTGAATGCTTAGTGAAAATATCATTGGTTCAGATTTATTATGGTGATTTGTTACATTGAAGGCTGTAAAAGCCATAGTGAGCGGAAATGTGAGAATATAACCATTTATTCGTAAGTACGATATTTTAGTTATAATATCTATTTATACATGAAAATATTGATAGAATGATACAAATAGCGTATCATTACATAAGGAAATAATTTCTAAATTACATCAATAAACCAAAAAATGCTATTTTATTATCACCGCGATTTTAGTATTACACAATCGAATTCAATAGGTCGTTGAGTGTTGAGCTAGCCAAAAGTCATCGATACTTTTTAATTTTACAGCGTTAAATGTTTTTTAGGGATACCACTGAAGCGTTTGGGAAATTACCCAAATTTTGGGTAATTTGCCGTTACTTAGTTTCATATGAACCTAAGATTAATTATTTTATTTGTTTTCCGATTCTTTGTAGTAATGAAATTATTTGTTTATAGATTCCCAAAGGACGGCAGGATCCAAAAATAATTGTGGATACGTGCAACAGGAGGAGAAAACTGGGATCCGAATAAATATGCAAGAGTATGCTCTAAACACTTTGAACAAAAGTGTTTTAGGAAAACTCCCGCAATAGGTACTTATTTGGAATCATTCTCGAATGATAAAGAAGAGAAAATAAGAAATTTGTATACAAAATTAATTTTTTTCAAAGGACAGTAAAGTTGAGTGACAAATAATATAATAAAAGATATATAACTCTGAGCCTCGTGTTTATTTGGCGAGTGAAGCCAGTCCCACATATTCGACACTTTAGTTATACATAATAATATTAAGTATAAAAAATACTTATCGCACACCTTATGGATGGATTTAAACCTCCTTGTAAGGTTAGCTATATTTTTATTTTTTATTGGGCTGTAAATTATATTATATAGATGTTTGTTACTATTTGTTGCAAAAATACCTAAACGGATATTGATGGAACTTCTCGAGTTAGCTCATAAATTCATCGACATACCAAATTGATTAAAAATTATAGGAGAACGCGGTCTCAGATGTCTGGTAAGGTATTCAATCCCGGAACGACCGGTTGGCGCAGCGGGAGTGTAAACGACTGCTACGCCGAAGGTCGCGGGTTCGATTCCCACACAAGTCAAACATTTGTGTGCATGAACATGGATGTTTGTCTTGGTCTGGGTAGGTTCAATGTATACTTAATATGTATGTATTTACAAAAAAAAAGTATGTATATAAGTATGTTTATCCATTATCTAGTACCCATAGTACAAGCTCTGCTTAGTTTGGGACTAGATGGTGTTGTGTGAATGTGGTAGAATATTATTATTATAATTCAAGTTTGATACAATGTTACTTAAAAGTTAATATGTATTTCGTAGAATTGTAGGGTAAACATTTACAGCATCTGGTAACACCAACTCAGGATGTACTCTATGTCCGTCCTTTACGGGTGTACGCAAATGTCGAGTCCATTTGATTCTTGGTCCTAGATGCCTACAATGCTGTAGGCCAGTTATCCTACCATACCTGTAACCTGGCTTTTAAGACAAAGTTTGGGCCTTCGAGCCATATTAGAGCACATGTTCGAAATTAAAAAGAATTGCCTTCGGTCGCCGTTATCGTAATCGATAAGGAGGACTATTTGTATAATTACTTACATACATACATACATACATAGACTCACGCCTGTTTCCCCGAAGGGGTAGGCAGAGGCATATTAAATGCCCACTTTTCGCCAGTGTTTTGATCCCACGTAATAGGTGGCGAGCCTATTGCCGCTTATCGGGATATATTGTTTGCCAGAGCCTCGTCCGTTGATCGGCAGGTGCACCACTTGCAGGTGAGGTTGGCTTGGGACCCTAAGTTCTTGGTGGGAACCCTATGCACCCATAATTACAGTTTTACACATTTTAAGTAATAAACAATTTTAATCACTCTTTATTCATTTTATTTTTCAAAGTACATTTTTTTTTAGTTAGCCCAAGGTAATATGCTAGAAGCTTCCAGTTTAGTATATTGAAGCAAAAAATATAGGTATATTTAGACTTTAAACATATACAAACATAAAAGAGGACTTCATCGGTGAGAACAGGTAACAAACAAGGTTCTTTCAAGTTATTAGGTCATACCATACAGTCATTGACCTTGCCGTAAAAACAACTAAGCTAACAAAAGCAGTCTGCGTCATTATCATACATTTGTACATAAAATATAAACTTTATTGTATATAAAATAAAATACATATTACAATGACATCATAATGTACACATATGACAAGTTTCATGAATGTCAAATAGTTTATAATGACTTTCAATAGTCTTCGTAATTTAATTAAAATTTCACTGATGTTTGACATTAGATTATAATTATGTTTGAATTGCTCATTTTTGATTTTATTAATTCAATAAGGGGCAAGGGTGAGGATCATAAAACAATTAAAAAGTTATTTAAATATAAGTACTAACTATTAATACATTTCAGTTTTGGTGAATAATATTAAGTATAATTTTTCTCTGTGGTTGGAAATAATCAATTTTAGCTTTGAGTAATTAATACCAGACCAGAAATATATTATGAGTATGTATGTATACATTTACGCCTGTATCCCCGAAGGGGTAAAGAAGAAGTGTTACACCCATATTTCACTTTATGAATTTTAGGTCATATGTAAAAGGGGACGAGCCTATTGCCGTACCGGGCAAATTACCGGACTCTGTGCTGCTACTGAGAAATTAGGAAAAAATCTGTAACACTTTTGCTAGACCTGGGAATCAAACCAGGACCTCGAAATCAGCAGCCGCATATGCTATCCACTTGATCACGGAGGCACTACTAGATCTATTATTTAACATACATACATAGACTCACGCCTGTTTCCCCGAAGGGGTAGGCAGAGGCATATTAAACGCCCACTTTTCGCCAGTGTTTTGATCCCACGTAATAGGTGGCGAGCCTATTGCCGCTATTATTTAACTGCGAAATTATTAACATTATTTAATCATTAACATATCAGGCCACAATTTTCAAAAAGTTTTTATTTCATAGCAGATATTTAATTTAGTGGCCATAGAATTAAGAATAATAAGGCCTGGTTCACCACCTCTGAATAGCTCTTATCTTCCACACATAACAAAATTCACAGATCATTAATTTTGTCTATCCCTGTACCTACTGTTATAATAATATAGATTGTAAATACTGCATATTACATAGATAAATAGAATGAGGAAGTTATGTAATTACAGATAACAAAGTAAAATTAATACTTAATCACTGTTTCCAAATCATCTGTAATCTAATCCTGTAAATCAGCTTGCAAGAAGGTCACTATCAATGGCACAAGCCTTAGAAATAAAGACTGCTGATTATTATTGACAATGTTTGACCTATTACAATATTTGATTTCTGGGTAAGAAAACTACACACTTTTATCAAACAGCTATATCCTGAAATGTTAATTTTTTTACCTTATTGTGAAGTGAGGTATAGAAAGATATTGATGTAGTATTCAGTGTGATATTAAGATGCTTCATCACCGGGAGAATTCAAAAAAATTAAAATATTAATTATCGCTCGCTTAATAATATCCCCGGTAGATGGCAATAGGCTCGCCCCCATTGGGACCGAAACATAACTGGCAAAGTGTGGGTGTGTATAACACCTCTGTCTACCCCTTCTGGGATAAAAGGCGTGAAGTTATGTTATATGTTTTCATCACCGCGAGTATTCAATGTAGGTACATACATAGAGTCACACCTGTTTCCCGGAAGGGTAGGCAAAGACTACGGAACGCCATTTGCAATGATCCTGACATACCTCTCTTGCCGTCCACCATCAAGTAATTCAATGTAATTTTGGCTTAAATCCCAAATTTGATTCAACTAGAAAGCAGACCCTGGGCTTCAAGCTTAAAGTCTTGGATGCACCCGATGTAACTCTAGGATGAAGATGATTGTTTATTTTAAAACTACTTATTTGCACAGAATAAAGGTAGGTACTTAATATAAGTTTCCAAGCAATAGGAATTATTAAAGTAAGTATTAGTTAATGAAGTACTATTAATATTGTCTGTACACTTAAATTTATAAATAATTATTCTGAAAATTCATTTTAATCATATTTTTAAGTTGGTAGGAACCTAATTTGCATATATGTATGATTTCATAAGCTATAATCATGTATTTCAGTTTTAATTTATTTATTTATAAAACATGGGCTGCATAAATAAAGTTTTAAGATAAACCAGCCTTATCAGAGTAAAATTTATCATACATAAGTAAAAAATTATTATGAGGCTTTTGTCCTAAAATATGTTGAAACTAGTTCAATAGAACAATGAATATACTTAGCTTAATAATTATAGTTAGTTCCAGTTTAGAACTTGAGGGCTTAAGTAATTTCAACCTATTTTCTTTAAAATTTAGTAAAAGCTAAGAAAGAAATGTTTTCAAATAAAACAAGAGAAAATTTAGAACTTAAATTCAATGTAAAATATCCTTTGCAAATTTCTAACAAGAACCACAAAAAGAATAACAAAGACTTTTTTAAATTCCCAAGTTTGGTTATCTATAAGTAAAAATATTTTATTCATGTACAAATATCTGTGAGGCATGAAATTGAGTGTTTGTATACCAGTATAGAACATTGTTTTTAGAGATTTTTGTAAATATTTACATTTAGCTCGCAAAGAACAATGGAAAATGTGCACATTTCTACAATCAACCTACCATCACGAGTTTTCAATAATTTGAATATAATGATCTGAATATAGATCTTGATGATTAATACTACAAGACGCTGTCTAATGCGTTATAATAGCGCGTGTAAAGCCACAACAAAAGAAAATAATCATTACCTTCACTTTCTCGAAAAGTGTTAAATCATGCAACTGTCACAGAGCACCCGCTAACCAGCACACAAAAACACATAAAACAAACTGTCCAAAATTAAACAACAACAGTTCACAAGTGCACTTTCATCACAAATTTTTCACGACAGAAAAATTTCATGACCATTGGCACGAATCCACGAAAATTTCATCACAGTCCGCTGAATACACATCAATGAATTGCCGAAATAAATATGTATTCCGAAAACTTTACACCAAATTAATCACTTTATAGTGAATTAAATGATTGAGTATGATTAGAAATTATGATTTAGATAGTTTCTAAACAATAAAAATAAAAATACGCAAATCTATCGACGGATACCCGACCGACCGATCAGATAGCGCTAGAGGTGTTGCAAACAAACAAAACATTAATCAAGAATAACCGGTAACATTAATTTAATTTACGGTTTTTAAAATGGGGTGGAAAACTAAAAGCTCGTGCCAGTTGGCGCTCGAGGCGACTGTACCTAGTTAACCTAGTTTACGTATTGTGTCAAATGCATTTTTGCGATTCATGTCTGTACTTCGAAAGAGAAATGCGTCGATAGCTGGAAAAAACCTGCATTGATCAAAAGTTAACCATTCTAAATATTGGTTATCTTTCGTATATCTCATATATTTAAAAAATATATTTACTAACGTCAATACCTAATATAACATGTAAAAAGAAGTACCTAGATATTTTATAGGCGTACCGAAAGCAGAACGTTAAAGCTTTGGCAAGGCTTTCATATATACTCAAAGTACTCTGTGGGCAAGGCCATGAAGTTATAGATTAACATGGAGACCGCACTCTGAATACCTACTTGAAGCTCAAATGATGTATCGCTATCTCGCTCACTGTGGTCATACCATCTCTTTTCAACCAACCACTGCCATATTGACAAGATTTACTTGACATTATGGTGGCCAATGTTGCCACATTACCAAATCCTTAGGAAATGGGATTATAATTCACTGTCTCGCCAACCATGATTATAAGCGATCGAGACCTACAATATTGGGAGTTTTAACAAGTGATTGGATTTCAACTCTTGATTTAAATACACATTAATTGACCGTGTAAACTTCTGATTTACTTAATATGTCGGCTCTTTTTAAGAGCTTACTCGGAGATTTTAATAAGAAGATAGCAATACTAAATCCACGCTAAAATGAGAGGTCAGACCACAGAGAGTGAGATAGAGAAATGTAGGTATTTGACTCAAGGCTTTGTTGCAGCTGTGGCCTCCATGTTTATCTATACCTTCATGGGCAAGGCTGACTTGTGTGTGTGACGCATAGAGATATTAGAATAGAGTGGCAGAACAGTACCTAACTCAATACTGTGTCGTGTCCGTCGGTGCGAGAGAGAACACAACATTAAAGGCCCCCTGCATCTCTCTCTAACAATACATGCACAACATCAACATTACGCAGTGGCGTGCTACCTGTAACTATTATTTATATCAGTTTATCAGTCATCAATTGTTTAAAAATATATAAACATTTTTGTCACTTCAAACTATCTTCGTGTATCAATAAAAAAAGCTTTTAAACTATTGATTACTAATAAACTGACTTAAATAATAGTTACAGGTAGCACGCCACTGCGTAATGTTGATGTTGTGCATGTATTGTTAGAGAGAGATGCAGGGGGCCTCTAATGTTGCGTTCTCTCTCCCACCGGCGGACACGAATAGGCCCCACTCTGCCACTCTATTCTTAATATCTCTATGGTGTGACGTCGCTCGCCGATGTCAAAGTGAAACTGACACATCTTATCAACCAAACATGCCGTCGTCTTATGCTCGGGCCACACTACCGGGATATGCCAATAATTATTGCCATAATTTCAACAACGCCTAGGTGTAACCGCGATTTATGGCCATAATTTTACAATGCCAATCAATATGGCATATGCCGGTAGGCAATAGTTCCGGCGGCGGTCTTTTTCGCACATCAAAGAAGATTACCGCAGTAATTATTGCGTTTGTGGCCACACTACCGTTTGTTCAGTGTGCAACACGAGTTCGACGACGACGCACGTATCTACCGATATGGAGTGGTCAAATGAAAAAGCGCTCGAATTTTATTAGACTCGAATTTTTTTAGACGGTAAGGTAGTGTGGCCCGAGCATATGCTCGGGCCACACTACCTTACCGTCTACCGGGCTGTTACCGCCATAATTATGGCAATAAATTACCGTTAAATTACTGCGTGAAGTCGTGTGGTTACACTAGAGTTTACCGAGATATGCCAATAAACTAGGCGGTAAAAATATATTTTTTCAAGATGACGGATGAAGCTGCAGCTGTTTGGTATTTTATGAGTGCCAATTATTTTAACATGAATCTTTGAAATTTTTAGCTTTCTGTCGGGTATCCCAGAGAGACGGTTCGGATTGCAATAACTCCAAAAATTCGAGCGCTTTTTCATTTGACCACTCCATATCGGTAGATACGTGCGTCGTCGTCGAACTCGTGTTGCACACTGAACAAACGGTAGTGTGGCCACAAACGCATTAATTACTGCGGTAATCTTCTTTGATGTGCGAAAAAAGACCGCCGCCGGAGCTATTGCCTACCGGCATATGCCATATTGATTGGCATTGTAAAATTATGGCCATAAATCGCGGTTACACCTAGGCGTTGTTGAAATTATGGCAATAATTATTGGCATATCCCGGTAGTGTGGCCCGAGCATTAGACATACCTTACTATTGTATTAGCCTAATTAATAAAATGGAGGGTATTGGCATCAGGGGAAAGGTGCTGGAAATATTCAAAGATTATTTAAAAGAAAGAAAACAACGAGTTACTGCGGATGGTATATTTAGCTCTGATGCATTATTGAGCGTAGGTGTCCCTCAGGGTAGCGTACTCGACCCAACCCTCTTCCTTATATATATTGACGCACTCTGTAATCTCGGAATACAAAGTTGTAAAATATTCACATTTGCAGATGACACAGCTTTGGTATTCTATGGCTCTACGTGGGATGAAGTTAAATGTTACACTGAGTTGGGGATACAAAAAGTGGCAAATTGGCTTAGTCAAAATAAACTTACACTTTCTTAATATCTCTAAGGTAACATTTATTACTTTTGGCAATACCGAATCCTCGCTAAAAGCGGTGAAAGACACAAATATACAAATATGAGTGTGCACAGATGGAAAAACTTTACTGTAAGTGGGAACGTTTTCATTAACCAAATATAATGAAAATATAATAACATTTCATTTTTAAATTAAATCTCACCGAAAACGTAATTTGCTTTAGTTCACATACATCGTGTTTTTACTTCATGTTCGTCATAAGCATACCAATAATGCGTTTACTTTTTTACTGCCTAAGTAGGAATGTAAGAAGGTAGTAGTAAGTAGGAAGAAAGGTACGTAGGTACCTAAATATTCCTACATAGGCAGTAAAAAACGTCATATTGACTGCATGGTTGGCGTAGTGGTTTAAGCGGCCGCCTCGCCACTTGACACTGCGCCGAGTGTTGTGGGTTCGATTCCCACATGAGACAACACTTTGTGTGATTCATAAGTTGTTGTTTCGAGTCTGAGTGTTAATTGTGTCCGTTAGTTATATAGTTAGTCATATTAAGTCCTCCGCGACACAGGATTTACTCCGAGTGCGAGAGTTGTCTTTTTGAATAAAAAAAATAAAACATAATACAAATATTATAATCTAATAATTTACCCACATTTCATTATTGTATTTTTATTATTTACTTTTTGTTTGTAGTGTTTTAAGATTTGTAGTACTACGTCTGTTTGATTATGTTGTTTCTGGAAAGTATCTGGCGTCTAACACACAGGCTCGGCCTAGTTTAGACGTCAGAGTTCACTGAATAATATAAATAAGCAGTTATTGTACTATAGGTTAGGAAAACATTGTATTATTGTATGTTTTTGGTAACAATAAAGTTATTATTATTATTACATTATAGATATTGCACAAATGAATCCAGCAAAATTTTAAAATTTATCGTATATAAGGTGTTTGGTAATTCGACCTATTTATTGAAGCAGACCTAATATTTGAGGTCATTTGCAACGAGGTGACCCCCGTCAGCTAGGGGTCTAAATTAGGGCGGAGCCGTCCCTGTGTGCAATGCGTGCGGCGCACACAGGTGCCGGGCGCCAAGATATGCGTTAATTATAAAAAAAAAACGAAAAACGATGACAAAAAGGCGATTCACAGATTTCGCACACAGGCGCTGGATTGGGTTGGCGCGGCCCTGGTCTAAATTAACAGTTTCTGAGATAACGAGCTGTAAGATTTTTTTTTTAATTTTCCACTTTGTCATATAAATAATCGAAATTAAAAACAAACATTCCATTTTTCGCTCTGAATTTTTACTTTTTGGAAAAATTGTTAACCAGCTATGGGGAGAATAACTGCCTTTTTATCCCGATAGGCGTCGCATAAGCGAACATACCATGTTTTGCACCGATCTGGGAATAACATGGATTGGACATACCTACGAAACGTTGGGCGAAGAAAATGGCTGCCGTTTGGGTTGTACCATAGAGATATCAGGGTTGTACCATAGATCTATGGGTTGTACAAAGAAATATAACCTAAGGCATAGAAGTAACACTAAATAACAACAGCGGTTGCTATGATTGATATCTTCTTTCTAATGGCACATGCAGTATGATAGAAAGAGCTGTCGATAGGTTTAGCAGCACGCTCTTATAGCAGCCTCGTGGTAGGCAAACAGTAGACAAAACATAGAGTTAGGAAACCGAGTGTTGTTCGTAACAGTGATGATTTATCGATAAATACTTTTGGTCAAATGTCTAACTTTAGTATGTGTCAATATATTTAAGCCGTAGAAGTAAACAACTAAAATATTGAAATTGTAGTTTTTGCTGTTGACGCCGGACAGTGCTTTGCAAAGACTTGCCAGACAGACAGTACTAAAAAAATCACGTGTTTAATTGTTCGTTTTAGCCATAAAATCTATTGACAAAAAGTATTCATAAACTAATGAGCGATGCGTTGCGATGCGATGCTAAGAAACTGTCACTTAGATTATGTATTGTACGAATTATACTAGATTGGCTAACGCGGCACGGCAGGCTTTGGCAATTTGTTTGCGTCGCATCATATCACGTTGCTTGCTATCGCTAACGTAGGACACTGCTCGATTTTTTTAGAGTTGTAGGTAATCCAACTGCCATGCCGAAGCTTGCGGGTTTGATTCCCGCTCAAGTCAAACATTTGTCTAGTACTCGCAGTACAAGATATGCTTAGTTTGGGACCAGATAATGTTGTGTGAATGTGAAAGAATATTATATTTGATGGTAGAATATTATGTAGCGGACTACAAGGCAAGACGTCTTTGATCAGTCAGGATAGCACTAATATGATAAATAATATAGAAGTAGGTAGATTAATTAAAATCGTTGTAATTATTATATTTTATTAATATGTTCAAACTAAAATTACACCTTTTTTTGTTTAGCTTTGGATAAATAATTCTACCGGGTGTGCAATGTCCGGGCATAAATGTAATGTAGGCACAGCTTTCGGTTTTAAACGACGCCAGGTGCTTTCTGTCTTTAAAAACAGTCTTTCTCAAAATGACGTGAACAAATACGGTGGTACTTCTGCTAAATCAAACTAGGCCGTCCAACGGCATTTATCCAAAGTTTTCTTGTGACGTCATTAATAGGCAACCTGTAATAAAAAACATCTTCTTAATAATAAAAAATGCTACTCACATCCCTAATCCATCTACTATTTTATAGATGCAAAAATGTTAGCCTACACACACGCGCGTTCACTGGAACACTTAGCTTTAGGTTAATAGACGCTACTTTTAAGGTAGGTATCTAAGTAAATTATGTACATTAAACTGCGCTTACTATCAAACGCGCGATAGAAAATTAGACCGCTGGACGTCTTTGTTTATTGCCAACTTAGCAACCGCGGCTACCCGCTGTCGCTTCCAGCTACAGTTTTACATTCATGTCCGATAGTTAGTTTCCGTATTTATCCCTCATTCAAAAAACATCGATATCTCCTTTCACTGTCAAATCCCATCACTATTATTAAATCAATAAATGTACAAAATAACAATTTGTGAGTTAAATTCATAACACATACGTATGCAAGTTGTTCCTTTGATTTGCAATACAATGATATTGTGTAAACTTAACACTCATTATAGCATTAATAGGTACGAGAAAAGTAAATAAATTTGTTGGAAAATTCCGACTCACTGCTAGAAGATAAAGTTTCTCCTGTTATTTCCGTTCCGAGAATAGCGGCATCCACATCCCGATATCACATACTCGATGTGTATTAATTAATGAGTACACTATTTAATTATTATAAGCTTACTTACTATTTAAATGCAAAAAAGTTATTAAAAATGTAAATACAAACGTCCAACAAATTTTACACTGATGACAGATCACAGCACGGCTATTTAGAGAATGTAGTCAAAGATATGAGTATGTAAAGAGTCTATGCCTCTTTAAATGAGACGCGTAATTTGACGTTATGATTAACCAGAGAGGTTGGACTACGTTTAGACTAGAGAGAACATGCCCTATTTTCCTTATACCGAACGTGCAACATGTAATGTCAGTTGGTCTTAGTTGGTTAATCATAACGTCAAATTACACGTCTCATTTAAAGAGGCATAGATTCTTGATTATGAATACATTTTGTCAATAGATTTTATGGCTAAAACAAACAATTAAACACTTGATTTTTTTAGTACTGTCTGTCTGGCAAGTCTTTAGCACTGTCCGGCGTCAACAGCAAAAACTACAATTTCAATATTTTAGTTGTTTACTTCTACGGCTTAAATATATCGACACATACTAAGTTAGACATTTGACCAAAAATATTTATCGATAAATCATCACTGTTACGAACAACACTCGGTTTCCTAACTCTATGTTTTGTCTACTGTTTGCCTACCACGCACAGAAGAATAACCATGGAAGAATAACTGAAGCATGGAAGGAACGATATTTTTATGAACAAATTGAATATAGCTACACTCTTCACTCATATGATAAATTAGAGTTGCCAGAAGAAGATGGCACTATGTTTGTCAGTTAGGGCTAAAGACAATTTGAACACAAATATCGTAACTTTTTAATTTAATAGTGACTGAGCAAATCCGCTATCGATATCGATTAAAGTTTCAATATAGGTTCAAAATCAAACGGACTTGTAAAGTATATTATTTATATGTTATACATTTTAAATTCCGTAACTTTATGTCCACAGCAGTCAGAACGCTATTTGATGGACAGTCTTTAAATAATTATTACACAAACTTGCATTTTTAAACTGAACTTATATATTTTTGTTTCAAATGGGTACTCAGTAGCACATAATCTTTCGAGGCGTTATTTTTATTTTAATTTTATTTATTTATTTAGGACCACCAATGATTATAACAACAGCACAAATTCAAATATAATATGTAAGGTGCTGATTGTCGGTTGCATAACCTTTTGAGGTAGCCACTGCATGCACCAATAAATGAGCTTAAAAAGACTGCTTATATAACTACTTGGTAACAATTCGAAGATAGGATTTTTTTTAAAAGATACATAAAAACTAAGTAAATACAATAATAAATCAATATCTAAATTATAATCAATGCGAATGTCAATATGTAAAACCGCTAGATCATAAAACTAAAAGCCAATTAATCAATATGAAATCAAGGTAATCAACAATTTATATATAATCAATAGAATTAAATAATATTTTTTAAATAATACTAAAAAATAGAAACAAAATCAAAATAACATTAATATAAAGTCAAAAATCAAAATTAAAATAAAAAAAAAATAATTATGTAATGTCAAATCCATAGAAACAAAATAGGAAGTAAAACAATCAATCAAATATTCGAAAATTCAAAATTAATGTTAAGTCATCATATTAAATCTGTTGTTAGCAACAATAAGTGATAAACTTTCCACTAGCCGACGCCTTTTCGGAAAGAAGCCAGCGAGTCACAGTAGATATCCACTGACGAGCCACATGCGTTCATGAGTCTACACATACGTGGGATCAGCGAACACTTTCCAAACTCTGTTCTCCTGAAGGGGGGGCTAAAAGAAGCAATTTGAAATCGGGGATTTCTAGAAGGGACCCTAACATTAATTCTACTTAATAGCTTTGGGCAGTCTATGTGTCCTCTGACTATCTTGAACAGAAAAGTAAGGTCCAGAATGTCTCTACGCTTAGATAAAGATAGTATTTTAAAGTAACGAAGCCGCTCGTCATAGGTCTTCAAAACATGAGACAACCCACCGCCACGACACAAATGCCATAAAAATCTCTTTTGCAATCTTTCCAATCTAAGGGAGTGTATGGAATAGTGCGGTCTCCATATCTGACTGCAGTATTCTAGGATACTTCTCACTATGGTATTATACAACAGTATTTTAGTAGCAGGTCTCCTAAATTCCTTGCCATTCCGTATCACAAAACCCAGCATTCTTTACAGTTAGTTCTATGTGAGGAACAAATGTAAGCTTGTTGTCCAGAATAACTCCTAGGTCTTTCACTGTTTGCACCTCACACAGACTTTTCTAATTTTCATGGTATTTTTCTTTACGCATCAACAGCCTTTTCAAGTCCACTGCTGGTCTTTAACCTTCCGTGGTGGAGGTTTGGCCTACTATAATACCACACTAGCCAGACGTATTCGTATAGGGTTTTATTTCGAGATTTCCTTCTCTTGTTTCTCTTAGTCGCCTCATACGACACCCTCGGCATAAATGTTTATTTATACTTATTTATAGTTAGTTTTTCAGCGGTAATGAAAGCTGTAAGTGGGATTAATAAATATTAAATAAATAAATCATCACCCCCTACTCTCTCTCTAATCTCAATAACATATTTTTATTAGAGAAAGCAAATAATTAAGATAAAAGCAAAACTCATCGCTTAAGCATTATGATAACTGAGAATGGCATATCCAAATTAATTCTTTACAAGGATAGGAGATAGTCGACATGGATTTTATCAAGCAAAAAACATAAAAAAATATTTAAAATAGATAAATCAGACAAAACCTTGAATAGTGCCCAAAGGTTTGTTATCAACAATAATCACTTTATTGAAATTTTCTCATTACATAGTGTAGGTAATACAAATCTATGTGTAAAAAATGTATGTGCGGGATCGGACACTTTTCGATCATACATGTGACACACAGAATATTTAGAGAGAAAAAAATTGTGGCTAGACTAGCCCTTCGATTTTATCTTGGGATCGGCACATTATTAGTCCACTAGTCGAACAAGAATAACCAAGTTTTGCTCTCTGGGTAGATGACATTTAACAAAATTTCTTTCAAATGAAGATTCCCTTATTTTGATGCATATCGACTCAATAGTCGTGACTATGAAAGCAGACAATTCTTATCAAACCTTCAAATTACTGTCCTTTAAATATTACTGTCTTTGTAAAGAAAGATCAGATTTTTTCTATAGGTGCATTATTTTTTTTTGTAATATGATGGATTCTAACAAGCTCCGGAATTCATTACTGTTGCTGATAGTTTAAATAATAGCAAGTAATTATTTAAGCACTCACACTGATATGTTTAGAAGGGAGGAGCCATCTGTCATGACTATAAAAACATTCCGCAGTAAAATGCTTGGAACAAATTCTATGGTGCTTTCTAGGCACCCAATTTTCTCCACGACATACTGCAGCAATCCACTTATTTTATAAATCTTTATCACGTGCACATATAATCTAAAAATAACGAGGTAAAAATATACGGTGGATGTCGATAAGATTATTTACAACACTTGAAAAGTCGATATAAATATTATACGACTAAATTCAAAATCATGATAGAACTGTTATAAAAGAAAAAATCACTAAGGTTATATAATTTGATGGCATAATATTGTCTAAATTGTATCTTACACGTCAGTTGACTGTGTTCAATTTGGGAGTATTAGGACGGTCTCTATGTATATTATCCAATCTCTTTGAGAATAACTAAAGCATGGAATGAACGATATTTTTATGAACAAATTGAATATAGCTACACTCTTCACTCATATGAGAAATTATAGTTGCCAGAAGAAGATGGCACTATGTTTGTCAGTTAGGGCTAAAGACCATTTGAACACAAATTTCGTAACTTTTTAATTTTTTAGTGATTGAGCAAATCCGCTATCGATATCGATCAAAGTTTCAATATAGGTTCAAAATCAAACAGACTTGTAAAGTATATTAAGTTTGTACATGTTATACATTCCGTAAGTTTGTGTCCACAGCAGTCAGAACTCTAGTTAATGGATAGTACCTATTTATATAATTATTACACAAACTTGCATTTTTAAACTGAATCTATAATTTTTTGTTTCAAATGGGAACCTACTCAGTAGCACATAATAATGAAGCGTCACAGTATTTTTTTTTTTAACTTCAAGCTAATCTCACGTGTTTTGTCACCAGCCGCGCGTGAAAGGTATTTTTCAATAACACTGTTATTTTTCACGTGATCTAAAATTATCAAATCCTCCTTCACGATATTTTCGTTTTGCAAACTATCAAGTAAACGTGAATTCATAGCAATGTTCTTTTTCATCAGACGGTTAGACCGATGTCTTAAATTATTTATTTTTAACAAACGTCTTTTAACAAGCTGCTCAAGGTGAAAAACTTCTTTTTGTAGTTTTTCTATTGTACGTAAGTGTTTAGCGCACATGATTTTCATCGCTTCTGTACCTACTGGCGGAGAAATTGTAACTAACGTAGGCGCTTTAGTGCTGGTTGTTGGAGAAACAGAAGATGTCTCATTAATGGAAGGCGCACGCGTACACTAAAGAAAGAAAAAAGCCCCGTTTTAATGCAAAGCAGTATATTAAAATAAATAAGCATACCCTTTGTGTTTGCCACCCTAACAATCACTGATGATACCTGAAGCTTGATTTATAGACTAAAGCCGATTGATAAAAAGTACCCAACACCTTTTTCTGTACTCCCATTACTCCCAGCAACGTGCATTGAACTTTTTATGATCGACTGAGTAGTCAAAATGTGAAAGCTTAACAAATAAATAAATTCACTTACATTTATAATAGGTATTAGTAAGGATATGGTAAAACTATGAAATGAGTGGATGTCGCCTAACAGCCTGGCCATGAACGGCCGCGATACGCTGAGCGACAAGCGATTTCAATGTTCATGCCGCTCCTTATTCTGCCGCCAGCGCTGTCACTTCAGTGCAGAACTAAACTGCAGAAATAAACATCGAAATTGCTTGTCACTTAGCGTGTCGTGGCTTTTCGTGGCAACAGTGTAACTGCAGGTAGCTGGCTGAATACTGTTTATAACATACATACATAGGCTCACGCCTGTTTCCCCGAAGGGGTAGACAGAGGCATATTAAACGCCCACTTATTGCCAGACTTTTGATCCCACGTAATAGGTGGCGAGCCTAATGCCGCTAATCGGGATGTTTTGTTTGCCAGAGCCTCGTCCGTTGATAAGCAGGTACACCACTTGCAGGTGAGGTTAGCTTGGGACCCTACGTTCTTGGTGGGAGCCCTATGCACTGATAATAAAATTGAACAAAATATTAAAATTAAATTATTCCTTTGGTCGAGACATCGAATGGAGCCCAAGATCCGACTCCTGTTTGGCGCTACTACCCTAATAAAAGTAAAAGTAAGTAATTATTTAAAAACTCACACTGATACGTTTAGAATGGAGGAGTAATGTTGGCACAGAATTTTCATTTAGTCTGCGTCATCTGTCAATACTATAAAAACATTCCGCAGTAAAATGCTTGGAACAAATTCTATGGTGCTTTCTGGGCACCCAATTTTCTCCACGACATACTGCAGCAATCCACTTATTTTATAAATCTTTATCACGTGCACATAGAATCTAAAAAATAACGAGGTAAAAATATACGGTGGATAGACATATCGATAAGATTTTTTACAACACTTGAAAAGTCAATATAAATATTATACGGCTAAATTCAAAATCATGATAAGACTGTTATAATCGATTTTAAGGACGCGTTTACAAATCTGAGCAAAATAGGTAGTTTTTTGGTACATTTTGCTGCAGAACTAAACTAAACTAAATGTAAATAGTTATTTCCATAGATAGATTTCTCCTTCATCTTCAAATGGTATTAATTTTTTATTCGAAAAATTAGGTTAATAATACTGTAAAAAATCATTTCCGGTACCTCTTCACACAAAATTGACGATATCGTATTGAGTTTAGGTGCATTTTTCTTCCATTTAATAACAGAAATTTGTTTATTTAAAAATATTTTATGTAAGGAGGCATGATCAACTCAAAAAGGTATAAGAAAGAACTACCAAAATGTTCCATTTACTCTCAGAAAAAAAAAACAAATCAATTTTAGTTTTTCAACAAATTTATCTCTATCGAGTGAATCTTAATTGCTTGAATTTAAGGGTTATTTTAATGGTCAATGTCTTGAGTTATTGCATAAAAAATAGAAATAAAAATATTAGTCTGCGCTCGGCCGCCGTCGTGAGTGGACGCTGTGTCGCTTGCACAGAACACCATATAGTCGCTTGTTATCAGCCGCTCGTGTGGAATAAGATCGCTGTAGGAATACAAAATATTTGACATACCTAAGTTGATACTTTACGTGTTTTGTGCGGACTACGGACCAACAAGGTAAGATTTTTTTAGTTTCATAATTTTGAATAATCCTTATTATAAAACATTCCATTTCGAAATTGATGGAGCGACCTGAAGGTGTACTTCAAAGACTTCCTGGTGGTATACTTTGAAGATTGCTACTGGCACCAATATACGAGTGGAGTTAGGTGTACCTAGTTTAGGCTGGGTGTGTTAGTAATGATGAGACCTTACCTCGGGTCTTGATGGAGAGACCTGATGGTGTACCTCCAAGACTGCTACTGGAACTAGTAAACGAGTGGAGCTAGGTGTGCCGAGTTTGGGCTCGTTGTGTTCGTTGTGATGAGACCTTACCTCAGGATTCGATGGAGTGACCTGGTAGTGTACTTCGAAGACTGCTACTGAAACTAGTAAACGAGTGGAGCTAGGTGTGCCGAGTTTGGGCTCGTTGTGTTCGTTGTGATGAGACCTTACCTCCGGATTCGATGGAGTGACCTGGTGGTGTACTTCGAAGACTGCTACTGGAACTAGTAAACGAATGGAGCAAGGTGTATCGAGTTTGGGCTCGTTGTGTTCGTTGTGATGAGACCTTACCTCCGGATTGGATGGAGTGACCTGGTGGTATACTTTGAAGATTGCTACTGGAACTAATAAATGAGTGGAGCCAGGTGAATCGAGTTTGGGCTTGTTGTGTTAGTTATGATGAGACCTTACCTAAGGACATGATGGAGCGATCTGAAGGTGCACCTTAAAGACTGCTGCTGGAACTGATAAACGAATGGAGCTAGGTGTATCGAGTTTGGGCTCGTTGTGTTCGTTATGATGAGACCTTACCTCAGGATTCGATGGAGTGACCTGGTAGTGTACTTCGAAGACTGCTACTGGAACTAGTAAACGAATGGAGCTATGTGTATCGAGTTTGGGCTCGTTGTGTTCGTTGTGATGAGACCTTACCTCCGGATTCAATGGAGTGACCTGGTGGCATACTTTGAAGACTGCTACTGGAACTTATAAATGAGTGGAGCTAGGTGTATCGAGTTTGGGCTCGTTGTGTTTGTTATGATGAGACCTTACCTCCGGATTCAATGGAGTGACTTGGTGGTATACTTTGAAGACTGCTACTGGAACTTATAAATGAGTGGAGCTAGGTGTATCGAGTTTGGGCTCGTTGTGTTCGTTGTGATGAGACCTTACCTCCGGATTCAATGGAGTGACCTGGTGGTATACTTTGAGGGCTGCTACTGGAACTTATAAATGAGTGGAGCTAGGTGTGCCGAGTTTGGGCTCGTTGTGTTAGTTATGATGAGACCTTACCTAAGGACATGATGGAGCGATCTGAAGGTGCACCTTAAAGACTGCTGCTGGAACTGATAAACGAATGGAGCTAGGTGTATCGAGTTTGGGCTCGTTGTGTTCGTTATGATGAGACCTTACCTCAGGATTCGATGGAGTGACCTGGTAGTGTACTTCGAAGACTGCTACTGGAACTAGTAAACGAATGGAGCTATGTGTATCGAGTTTGGGCTCGTTGTGTTCGTTGTGATGAGACCTTACCTCCGGATTCGATGGAGTGACCTGGTGGTATACTTTGAAGACTGCTACTGTGACTAATTATAAATGGGTGGAGCTAGGTGTATCGAGTTTGGGCTTATTGTGTTAGTTATAATGAGACCTTACCTCATTACTTGATGTAGTGATCCGAAGGTACATCTTCGGATCACTACATCAAGTAACTACCTTTTAGTTTGACGACTGTTATTGTAACTAGCAAACGAGTATAGCCAGCTAACATGAATATGTATAGTTGTACCTCTTATACCTCAATTGTTGTTTTAGATGCCAAGGCCTAAGACGTTTGGCAACAGCTCCCGTAAGAAACTTCGTGCTACTAGACTTAATGTACAAAAAGCAAGATGGTTAGTACACATATTACTACTAAAATATATGTATAATTATGAACGTTCATTACCATAATGTTCCTTTTTCACAGGCAAAAGAATGAAAGTAGTTGTTATACGATTATTGCGAATGATACACCCGAAGAATGTCCGGAAGAATATGATCAAGCGAGTTGCAGTACTTTTGATGACAATAATTTGGAAATGCCTCAAGTAAGTTATAACGGAGTTTTAAGTTTCTGTTATGATTTGTTTATTCGGTTTCTATTTTTGCATTAAAAATAACAAATCATTTTTTCTGTACTGATTTTAGAACAAGAAAAATTAGGAACCCGAACCGTACCAGATATCAGGAAGAAGAGTCGTAGAAATAGGTTATTTTATGGAACAGCTTCAAGAAATTGGGAACCATAGTTCCATGTTTAAATGTAATTTAGGTACTGTGCAGCTTTAAATGAAAAAAAAACTGGGCTACACTCAACTTTTTATATGAAGTGTCAAATGTGTGGCACAAATTTTGTATTAAAAACTTCAAAAGATGCCATAAACAAAATGGACGTAAATGAGGAAGCCGTAGCCGGTATTATGACTATTGGCGCTGGAGTTACTCAGCTAAATACAGTCCTTAGTCATATTAATATACCACCTATGTCGGCACGATTATATCAATCAAAACATGATTTAATTTGTCGATGGTGGAGTAAAACCGCACAGCAATGTATGGCAGAGGCTGGTAAAGAAGAGAAAAATCATGCTCTGTTTATTGGAAGCGTGAATGAGAAAGGGATTCCAATGATTCCTGTATTGGGTGACGCATGTTGGTCCAAACGGTCGTATGGAACGAATTACAATGCGTCTTCAGGAGTTGGTGCTATAATCGGTTTTTCTTCGAAAAAAGTTCTTTACTATGGAGTTAAAAATAAGACGTGTAGCATCTGTTCACGAGCCCTCTCCAAAGGAGTACAACAACCGAAACAAAAGTGTTTCAAAAATTTCCAGGGGCCTTCTACTGCGATGGAAGCAGTTATTATAACAGAGGGTTTCAAAAAATCTATAGAAAGTCATGGCCTTATTTATAATCAATATGTCGCAGACGGTGATTCAAGCACATATGCCAGTCTCCGAAATGCCAGGCCTTATGAGGATGTGACTGTGGGTAAAGTCGAGTGCAAAAATCATTTGCTCAGAAACTACTGTAAAGGGCTTTTGTCAATATCAAGTAACACCACATATCCAATTAGAGCACGAAAAATATTAAAAGATAATTATTTGCGGATACGATGGGGCGTAGATAGTAGTGTCAAATATTGGGTCAAGCAAAACATTCCCTTTTCTGATGAAATGGAAAATATAAAAAATGGTATAACGAATGGTCCTTATCACATTTTTGGAGACCATTCAAAATTTACATCATATTTCTGTAACGATGAAATCAAGAAACGTACTGAAAATTTAGTACCAGAACTGAAACTAAATGGAGTCTTTCAAAAAGTTGAAGATTTGGCTCATCGTTTATCGTTTCACGCCTACAGCTTCGTACATAACGAAACGAATAACTTGGTGGATAACTTCGGGTTTATTACAGTCTACTGTTCACAAATATATTTTTGGCACAGAAGCCAACCATGAAATAGTTAAGTTAGAAAGCTATCGCCAACAATTAAATTTGAAAAGAATAGAAAAAAATGTCAAAAAAAAGAAAATCGTCAAACCTACTGCTAGTAGAGATGTTCATTATGGTGAAGAATGCCAAAAAGTGGACATGGACGACAAAGACTACGAAGTAGCAAAAAAAGAGTTCTTGTTGAAACTAGCAATTAGTCATGAAGAAAAAGTCCAGATAGAGCAAGACACAATTTTACAAAGTGCCAGTCCCTTATGGTTGGAAACCAGAAGAAAATTGCTCACAGCTTCATGGTTTTCTACCGTCTGTAAACGGCGCCCTAACTCCAATTGTGCACCATTAGTAAAGCAAATTTTGTATGGACGAGATTTGAGCAATGTACCATCCATCAAACATGGGAAAAATAATGAGTACACCGCACTGCGTGACCTTGAAAAAGTATTAAACACGAAAATCATGCAGTGTGGGTTGTCAATTGATGAAGAGATTTCTTTTCTTGGTGCAAGTCCTGATGGAAAATGTGAACTCGGTATTGTCGAAATCAAATGCCCGTCGTTGGCATATGGAATGGACCCAGAAGAAGCGATAAAAGAAAAAAAAATGATTTTTGGAAATACGCTTCGAATTCGAGTCAATTACTAATAAACACGAAACATAAATGGTATTTCCAAATTCAAGGCCAGTTGATTAGATTACAGGGAAAAAAACTTGTGTTATTGCTATTTGGACGGGCCCTGGAAAAATAAAATATGAACTTATCAACAAAGATGATCAATTCTGGAAAGAGAATATGGAAACGCATTTAATTCGATTTTATAAGAACTGTCTCCTTCCAGAATTGATCGATCCAAGATTCAAAAGAAATATGAGTCTACGAGAACATTCTTCACATTGTCATAATAATGCTATGAAAACTCAGAATTGAGATAGATTTTTTTTGTTATTTATTATATAGATGGACTTAGTTTAGCTTCGCTTAGTCACTAATTTGTAGTTCCTGCAACCAGGCTTAAAAAAATAGAAGGCTCATTTAGATTGCAATAATAATAATAATAATTACTTTCTTATTTCTTTTATTTCTAATTCTCGAAAACCCATTCACATTTGATGCCAAAGTAAATAATTTATTATAAGAAAGACGAAAAAATCGGGCAAGTGCGAGTCGGGCTCGCGCCGCACTGAGGGTTCCGTAGAAACTTACCTATGAAAATAGTCCAATTCCCGAATTGAGTTACGAAGATTTTTCTGAATCGCAAATTTTATTTTATGACGGAACTACAAATTTACAGTTTGCCGTTTTTTTCCTATATTTGTGCTATGAGACCATGCCGCAAGCAAAAATTCAGGATTCTAGGTCAATGGGAAGTACCCTATGAATTTTTATTCCCTTGAGAGTGTCGAAATATACGTTTATGCGACTTAAACGTCTGTATCTTTTTATAACTCAGAACTTTGATTTTTTCACAGCTTCAAGGGACCCCACAACCCACATCCAATACTACTCAATCACTATCCAATGGTATCTTTTGGACTTTTTGAAAACAAATCACCGTAAGTTTAAAAAAAAATACACAGAAAAAAATATTAGGCTCAAGTATCAAGCCGTGTCAGTTCACTCATAATTTCACCGCTTCGCGCTAGTCGCTGTGTGTGTGTGCCGTGCACGTGTAGTAGTAAGACGCAATACCTAGAATTGCAGCGCGTCAATTCGTAAATACGTCCTTAAACTTTCGCGATTTGTATACATCATACAATTTTATTGAAACGGGTCTTATTCGCGATATTTAATTAATGAAGCGCGACCAAGGCTGTTGTAAGACGGCCGAAACGTCGGTAAAACATAGGTATTTATACCTTAAATTAATTAAATATCGCGAATAAGACCCGTTTCAATAAAATTGTATGAAGACTGTTATAAAAGAAAAATCACTAGGGTTATATAATTTGATGGCATAAATTGTCTAAATTGTATCTTACACGTCAGTTGACTGTGTTCAATTTGGGAGTACTAGGACTACCTCTATGTATATTATCCAATCTCTTTGCTACCACGAGGCTGCTATAAGAGCGTGCTGCTAAACCTATCGACAGCTCTTTCTATCATACTGCATGTGCCATTAGAAAGAAGATATCAATCATAGCAACCGCTGTTGTTATTTAGTGTTACTTCTATGCCTTAGCTTATATTTCTTTGTGATTTACCAACTAAGACCAACTGACATTAAGGCTCCAGTACACAATGGTCCATGATGGGCCACTGCAGGCCATCGCCGTAGTATACACACGGCTACACACCAAACTATACTAAACCAGTATAAACTAATCGTTTAATGTGCGGAAAGATCATACAAAGCGAGACCATGATACGCTGGTTTTGTATAACATGATGTGTAGCCGTGTGTACACGGGGTACGGCGATGGCCTGCAGTGGCCCATCATGGACCATTGTGTACACAGGGTGATGGTATACAGTGGCGGGCAATTGTCAATCGTGGCACGCAATCGGGATGTTGTCGGTTTTTTTGGCACACTTCAAAGGAATCGTGGCGTAGCGTGGCCTGTGGTGTTCACACAATGGCCCATTGTTTAGTTCGTCAAAGACCGCAGACCAGGATAGTGCACTTTTTGTTTTATGTATATAGAAGGCAGTAAAAGAAACTGTATATTGAATATATTTACAAAATAATTATACAGTTATGCTAGGAATCAGTAATGGAGCAAGAATCTAAAAAAATAATTCTGTCTGTTTGTCTGTTTGCACACGCTATTCTCGGAAGTTATTGGATGAATTTGAATGAAACTTTTTTTATTATATTGTTATTAGGTCAGGCGACATATAGGCTAAAATTGATCTTGGAAAGTGGAACTTCTGATGCAGAACCACAACAGCCCAACGTAATTATAAGACATAAAAATTGCGGTGTGGCAAAAAACATTTCACATGATGAGCATTTTTTGATAAGCGATTAAAATTGATGATTTCGGACATCTGATGTGGAACTTAAAGAGCCCATCTACACTATAACATACAGGCTTGCCTTTTTAGCAAAACTTGTTCAGTCTGATGAGCATTATTTGCTGACTTATCGAAAATCTGAAACATCTGATGATGAACTATATAAATCCATCTGCACTATTCCATACAGACTTGAAGGCTTAGCAGTAGTTGTCCAGTATGACAAAGATTTTCTGTTGAAAGATCAATATTTATAACTAATTCGATCAATCAAAGACCCGAGGAAGGACACAGGATATTTTTATCGCGATAACTTACATCCACGCGGGCGGAGCCACGGCCGACAGCTAATATATATATATATTTATTTATTGTCTCACGCCTGTATCCCCGAAGGGGCAGGCAGAGGTGTAAATATTACACCCACATTTCGTCATGAATTTTTAGGTCCTACGTAATAGAGGGCGAGCCTATTGCAGTTACCGGGCACATCACCAGACTCCGGGCTGCTACTGAGTATTCGGAAAACCCAGTAACGCTTTTGCCCCATCCAGGAATCGAACCTGGGACCTCCGATCAGTAGTCACATACGCTATGCACTGGATCACGGAGGCAGTATATAATATGTATAAATATACTAGATGAGCCCGCGGTTACACCCGCGTTATTTAAGTCTTTGTCCGCTCTCGTGGCTCATAGCGATGTTATATAGTCTATTAGATAGCCTCCCTCGATAAATGGGCTATCTAATAGAGAAAGATTTTTTTGAGATTAATCGCAAGATTAGATAGCCGTGGCCGCAATTACTTCCACGTCCATCGCAACTGATTCGCCAGGCAGCAATGAGCCATGCGCCGTTGTGTGAACACCAAGTGATCGTGGCGATGGCCTGCAGTGGCCCATCATGGGCCACTGCCGGCCATCGCCATTGCGTACGGTAATGGCGATGCATGTTCACACATGACACAATGGCGGGCGATGGTCTGCAGTGGCCCATCATGGACCATTGTGTACTGGGCCCTTTACATGTTGCACGTTCGGTATAAGGAAATTTATAGGGCATGTTCTCTCTAGTCTAAACGTAGTCCAACCTCTCTGGGGTTGTACTTCATTTATAAAAGCTCCAGTACACAATGGTCCATGATGGGCCACTGCAGGCCATCGCCGTTGTATACCATAGAGATACACACGCCTACACACCAAACTATGCTAAACCAGTATAAAATGATCGTTTAATGTGCGGAAAGATAACACAAAGCGAGACCATGATAAACTGGTTTTGTTTAACTTGATGTGTAGCCGTTTGTACACGGGGTACGGCGATGGCCTGCAGTGGCCCATCATGGACCATTGTGTACCTACACGGGGTGATAGTATACAGTGGCGGGCAATTGTCAATCGTGGCGCGCAATCGGGATGTTGTCGGTTTTTTGGGCACACTACAAAGGAATCGTGGCGTAGCGTGGCCTGTGGTGTTCACACAATGGCCCATTGTTTAGTTCGTCATCGACCGCAGACCAGGATAGTGCACTTTTTGTTTTATGTTTATAGAAGTCAGTAAAAGAAACTGTATATTGAATATATTTACAAAATAATTATACAGTTATGCTATAAATCAGTAATGGAGCAAAAATCTAAAAAAATAATTCTGTCTGTTTGTACACGCTAATCTCGGAAGTTACTGGACGGATTTGAATGAAACTTTTTTTATTGTATTGCTATTAGGTCAGGCGATATATACCTAGGCTAAAATTGATTTTGGAAAGTGGAACATCTGATGCAGAACCGCAACAGCCCAGCGTAACTATTAGACATAAAAATTGCGGTGTGGCAAAAAAACATTTCACATGATGAGCATTTCTTTATAAGCGATTAAAATTTGAAGATCTTGAACATCTGATGTGGAACTTAACCCTAGATCACTAACCTTATTTTTCGACACTTATTACTAACCTTCGTACTTTCGAATACGGTATTTAATAAAGGGGATAATGGTTTTTTTAAAATTAAATATGCATATTTTTATTTTTATTTTTATTTTTATTATAAATTTATTATATTCTTCTTATTAATTAATAAATTAACACAAACCAAAACGGCATATTTATAAAAAAAATCTGCCTTATAAATGAGATCGTCGGTTTTATGGCAAATTAACAATGGTACTTAACATTTTAAAAGATTTTTTAAAGTAAATGTGAAAAATAATTTTCAAATATTAGAAATAACGAATGAAATAAAGTAATGAAACAAAAATTTTGGTAAGAATCTATCAAGTTATACATTTGTGACAAAAATCAAGTTTGTGCTCCCCGCACAACGATTTATTGCTCTGGGTGCAACTACTTTTAGTCATCCTTCGCTTTGCGGAGGGACACAAGGCTTATATTTTGCTATTTTAGGTAGGAGGTACATCAGTCGCATTATTTTTGCAAATAAAATAAATGAAAAAAAACAAAAAAAACGCAAAAGGTCACCAACTAAATAAGACAACAAAATGTTACGTTAATACTAACCTTCGTCGATGCGACGAGCCATGGTTACTGGAACGGCGCTCACGGTGTCCCCCCACTCAAAACACTACCGTCAGTCAGAGGTCGGGGGGGCAACGGGTCGACTGAGATTTGCTAAAGTGTGGAAGCAGTGCGATCGCGCGCGCAAAAGTTAGCACGATTTAAACAAACCCGCGTAGTCGAATCGACGAAGGTTAGTAATCTAGGGTTAAAGAGCCCAGCTACACTATAACATACAGGCTTGCCTTTTTAGCAAAACTTGTTCAGTCTGATGAGTATTATTTGTTGACTTATCGAAGATCTGAAACATCTGATGATGAACTATATAAATCCATCTGCACTATTCCATACAGACTTGAAGGCTTAGCAGTAGTTGTCCAGTATGACAAGGATTTTCTGTTGAATGATCAATATTTATAACTAATTATTCGATCAATCAAAGACCCGAGGAAGGACACAGGATAGTTTTTATCGCGATAACTTACATCCACGCAGGCGGAGCCACGGGCGACAGCTAATATATATATATATATATTTAAATCGCGGAAGACTTCTTGCGTCATTTCAAAGTCGAACCTTGTGGCGTCCACCACTGTCAATGAGATTTCAATTGTTAATTGTGCGAATATAGTAATACTTTTGTCATGTGAATTCCATTATCAACAAGAAATTTTGATTAAACACGAAATGAAGATATTCAATTTCAAATAATTCTCGCTGGTTTATGGCGTCCGTTCATGATGGAAATAATGTGACGCACTGTATATTTCTGAATATGTTCTATGTGTATTACAGATTTTCCTACATCCATCTAAATTTAAGTTTATATCGGTTCCGCATATTTTCCTGTATTTCATATAAGCATTCCATTAATTATATGACTTCCTTCTACATTAGAGGTTATATTGATACCGAATAATTTTTCTGTATGTAGTCCATACATTGTATTGAGAATGCTGCTTCCTCCTAAACTAATATATTTATCGATACCGTACACTCTCGTGTTCCAGCCGTCATGACCGTTTCGAATGGTACCTATCATTAGTTGCCATATTTGATCTCACAACACATCAACAAAGTCTAGGGATATCTTAATCCTAAATTATTTACGAGTTTATAGTTTAGAACCTTGTTAGTTTCCACAAAAAGTTTATATACAGATTAAAACCTCTTTTATTCTATTTTCAAAATTTGAACATGGTAAGAAAAAAAACAAAATAATAAACAAAATATGGCGGCAAATTTGCTAGTAATTCGTTACATTAAAGAAAGTTAAAACTGTTTTATTATAATTATTAATGAAAAGGGTTTTTAATTGTTTTTCTTTTTTAATTTAACGTGACGTACGAACTTTAAAAGTCATGTCACGTCGTCATTTGAGTCGAGATGAAATTTTACGAGCCGTGGGCATGTTAGAAAATGGTGCAATTCAACGCGTCGTTGCTGAGGCCCTACATACCAGTCAAAATGTGATATCAAGGTTGTGGTCACGTTATCGCAGTACTGGAGATGTGGCCGAACAGCACACAGGTAGATATCGTGTTACTACGCAGAGACAGGATCGATTTCTCCAAATGACCGCCAGAAGACAACCCAATATCACAGCGCTGCAACTAGTGCAAAGGCTCCAGGAGGACCACCAGCTGCTGGTAAGCGACCAAACCGTGCGAAGAAGGTTACATGAAGTTGATCTTCATGCTCGAAGACCATTGCGTGTTCCAGCATTGCGACGTGGCAATCGCGGTCGGCGGCTTTCGTGGGCTCGGGAGCATTTACCATGGAGTGACGAACAATGGTCTTTGGTGCTGTTCACCGATGAGTCCCGGTTTGGGTTTCACCCGGATTCACGAAGAACATGCGTTTGGAGAGCTCCAGGGAGAGTTAGCCGTCTACGGCACCCTCAGGAGGTCCACCCATACCAAGGCGGGACAATCATGGTGTGGGCAGGAATTCGTCTTGGCGGACGAACCCAACTCGTTTGGATTTAAGGCAGCATGACTGCACAAAAATACCACGAGGAGGTAGTAGAGCCCGTTATTGTCCCACACAGAACTCAAATAGGCCATGAATTTCTACTCATGCACGATAATGCTCCTTGCCATACGGCGCGGCTGGTATCGACCGCTCTCCGAGAGCACGATATTCAAGTTTTGGATTGGCCTGCACAGTCGCCCGACTTAAATCCTATCGAGCATGCCTGGGACATGTTACAAGTACAACGAAAAGCTTTGAGAGATTTTCCACCAAATTTGACGACTGAACAACAACTTTACGAACACTTGCAAAGGACATGGGACCTCATACCGCAGCAAGACATTGACAATTTAATTTTAAGTATTAACAATCGATGTCGATGTGTAATCAATGTAAGAGGTGGCAACACTGATTATTAATGATTAGATTTTACAAGATTTTTTCCATTTTTATTAAAATTAATAGTTTTTTAAGAAGAAATGTTTGTTGTTATCATACTAATTTTCCATGATGATTAAAAAAATTAATTTTTTTATTTAAAACAAAAAAAAAAACACGAAATGTTTTTTATTTTTATTAAAGACCTTAAAATAATCTATGATTCTTCTATTTACTGTATCAGAAAATTCTTCATAGATTTTTAGATATTTGATGAAATATAAAATATCCCTAGACTTTGTTGATGTGTGTATATACTGAAGAACTATTGCTCGAGTTGTTGTTCTTTTTACATGCAATGTTTTTGTTGAAATCTCACTTCTTTTTGCTAGTGATGGTCTTTATCAAACATCTCTCCTCATGGGGGGTTATTCTACCCTGCACCCCACCGTGACGCCCATCTGTGAACCTCCATCCGTACCCCATCCGTGCCCCCACCAGTGCCCACACCCGTGAACCAGTGCCTTCACGAGTGAACCACCACCCGTGCCCCCATCCGTGTACCCCCACCCTTGGCCTCATCCGTGAACCTCTACCCTTGCCCTCATCCGTGAACCCCTACCTGTGCCTACACCCGTGAACCCCCAGTTGTGCTCCCACTCATGAATTCGCACCTGTGTCCCCACTTATCCACCCGTGAACCCCCCCGTGCCCTCACCAGTGAACCCCTACCTTTGTCCTCACCTGTGAACCCCCACCCGTGTCCTCACCCGTGAACACACATACATTTGTTTGAATTTTTCCTAAAGGTTTAAGGTTCTTTTTTTATTTATTTTTTAGGCTAAATGATAATGATCATCAAAATTAAAAGCTTGTACCTATGTCTGCTAGAAGTACCTTACAATTTTCGGCAGACCGTTGAGTGAGTGTGACAATAAATAACTTTAAAGAACTAGTTCGATTTGGATGAAACTCTGTAATATATTTTTCATCCCTTCTATTCGAAAAAGTGTCGCTTTGTTCCTCTTTTAGTTGGAGCAAAATAGCTCTTTTCTGTTAAGCACTTTTTAGCGGGCGGAAAAGTGATTTGAATTTGGAACGTATATATTATTCATATGCTCGCTGTACACATTGGCCCAACATGCTGGCCCAACGTATTGGCCCCATGTGTAGAGAGCTACTTGGCGCTATGTTGGCTTAATGTACCGCTGTACACATTGGCCCAACATGCTGGCCCAACGTATTGGCCCAATGTGTAGAGAGCTACTTGGCGCTATGTTGGCTTAATTGGTGTAGTTGGCGCCGACGTTGGCCGGCCAGCCGAATAGTGTCGGTTTTTTGTGCACACATCAAAGGATCTTGGCTCGCTCCGCCAACAGCTGTCACACGTCGGCGTCGGCGCCTTTTTCATTTCGTTGTCGCTCTTCAGCGGAGAGAGTACTGTTGCGCGCGAATATATTTACGTTCCCAATTTAATATACTTACATACATATATAACAATGGCGGCGGTGTAGGGCAGCTATGAGGTTTTACAATTTATAGTAATTGTACCGAAATGGAACAGTATTATATATCTTTTTACTAATTTTATGTTGTTTTTACTAATTTTTATAAAATTAAAAACGAAGTAACTTGAAAAACATATTTTTATTAGGTATCACATTGTTATCGTCTAGGCTTGGTAGTTGGGGTAGGTTATTTAACCAAAATAACTATTATTAATAATAAGCTACCTATTTTATATTTCAGGTTAATGAAGCGTGGAGCCGTATGGCGGATAAAATTTAATATTAATTTTATCTGCCATACGGCTCCACGCCACTATTAACGAAATCAAAAAGAAAAAAATAATCATTAATGACAACATGTAGAATGCATCACATTCTACTTTAGTACACATGTACGCGCAGGTAATAATAAAACGCACTGTATTAATAAATTGCCGTGGCTGCAAGTGCTTCTACGTCCATCTTTGTCTAAGCACCAATGCAGAATGATCCGTCAGCCAATGTGTAAATAGCAATCTTAGCGTCGCACACTGGCAAATATTACCAAAAAGATGGCCAAAATGTTTTAATAATAAAAATGCGTTAAATAAATCTATGGAAATTAAATGTAACCTTTTGATCTATGAATAATTTTTATTTTATGTAAAGAGGCCGTTGTTCCGACCAGCGAGAATATAAAGGCTGACTTTATGATATCGATAGTTTTAAAATAATAGAAGGATAGTAGTTAGTATATATAATATGATTGAGATTAACAAGAATTTAAGTATCGAAAATTGTATTATAATTAATAATATTCATAAAAAAGAAACATGAATTATCAGAGATACACAAACTTTATAGTATCCAATATGAATACCTAAGTTTGTTTAAATATCTAATACTCCACTTCAGGTTCTTTCAATGGTTAAATTGCATCCAGGGCAACTGCGTATTGGACTTTCTAGACGTTTTACGAAAACTTGAGATATAAGGAACTGAAGAAACGCAAAGTCTTTGAAATAAATGACTCATTTGTAGTTTAAATACAGGCCGTTTTTCTTATAAAGTCTCTGTGATATTTATTTATATTCTTACTTCTTGACTCTTGTGCATCTTCAGATAGATATCAACTTTTTAAAACCACCCATTAAAAGAATGAACTCAAGTTAAAGACCTCAAAATATGCCACGGCTAATGTACGCGTAAATACAGGAACTTACAGCTAATAAAAACTAATAATAAGGCAGATATCGGCAGCCAAATCTAAAACAAACTAAATACTAGCATTATATGCTTCAATTTAATACAGCTTATTTCTCGGAATACAGAAGAATATCGTACTATTTTTTTTATTCTTTCTGCTTACGTAAGTAAATAATACTATCAATTTCTAGGCAAGGGTATCGGTGTTAGGTTTTTTTAGAAAGTAGTATCATCTGACAGCAATTACAAATAGCTCTAGAAATAGAATCCATAACAGAAAAACACCAAACATTTACAGTTGTAAAAACAATTTTGATCAAATTCTTAGGCAGATTACAGAATTTTACCATATAAAATATATCAAAGGATGCTCAAAAGTTGCGTAATTTATTAAGGTTTAAGCTAAGTGTTATAAAAGTGTTCTATCGACAATATTTTAAATTCATATTTTGGCCAGATTTTAGCTAATATTCGCCAGTGTGCGTCGTATTAGTTGGCCCAACATGCTGGGCCAGCTAGTTGGGCCAATGTGTACAGGGGCTTATAGAAATCGAACGCAAATTGTATGAATAACGAGCTGGTGCGTGTTGACTGCACGGGCGTGACCCGCGCTAACAAAAAAAGCGTGCGAATTACGACTCTGTTCTAATAATCAGTAGGTACATACTTTATTGAATTTTGCAAAAATAATGAGTTCTACGTCGAGTTGTGAAAGAGAAAAATATAAATTTGTAATTGTTTTAACTTATATTCACACGTCTAATTTTATTAGATATATTCAATAATTAAATAACACCGTCTCTTATTTATTTTCTCATAGGAAAGGGACGAAAAGTAGAGTATATGACTCGAGAGCAAATTATTTTTCCCTCGGGCAATGTATTTTGAACCCTTCGCTGCGCTCGGGATTCTATTCTAGAATCCTTCGCTTCGCTCGTGGTTCAAAGAAGCGCCCTCGTCGTAAAAATACAATTTTGCTCCCTTGTCATACAATCTACTATTATTATAAAGATGTTCTCTTGATAATTAAATGTTCAGATGTCTAACTTTATCCAGAACGAAGTTACAGAGAATTGAAAATGGCCTGAATGGCTTCGGGAAAAGTAAAACTAACGACTGAGCTTTTTTGCTCGAATTGTTTGGGTTCAATGCCGGGAACCCTGATTAAATACGAGCGTTATCCAGGATAAAAAAAGCTTATTACAGTCATAATTGAGTTGGAATTTTTGTTCTAACCATATCGATGTACTACGTACTGCCTGATGTTAAGCAAATATGTTGTCGAGGTTGTAGCACACTACCCCAGAAGATACCGGCCTACCTATTTACTCGAGATTGGATAACCTTATCTTCGCGTAAGTTTACTCAATGCTGAGGGTCGTGACCACCTCGTTGAAACAGTCTATTGCGGACCACTTCCTGCCATCTATTCCTATCTGCTGCCAAGTGAAGAGCGATCCAACGTATCAGGCTTCTGCCTCTCGATCTTTTTACTTCCACTTTGCCAGTGATTATTAACTTTTTCAAGTTATTACTGTCTTTCCTCGCAATGTGCCTGAAGTACTTTAGAACTCTGCGCAGGCAGATGGTGGAAAGCCTCGTCTGGATCTTGAGCTCCTGTATGATCGATACGTTGGTGCGGTGTGCTGTCCAGGGGATGTCCAGCATCATCCTTTAGCACCACATCTCGAAAGCATCAATGCGATCACGGTCAGCTTTCTTCAAGGTCCATGTCTCTGCGCCATACAAGAATATGAAGAACACCAGAGTGCATACAAGATTGATATTGGTTTTCAGAGAGATATTCTTGACATATCTTTGACAGCAGTGCCATGGCTCCTTTTTCCATTCCGATCCTTCTTCGCACTTCAGATTCACAAGAACCATTATTACTAATGCTTGAACCCAGGTATATAAAGCTGTTAACCGTCTCTAAATTGAGTGACCCAGTGGGCTCAAGCTTGCTGTGCGATCTATGACCATGATCTTCGTTTTGGACCTGTTTATAGAGAGACTTAGTTCACCGCTGATGCGCTCCATCCTATCCAGTAAGGTGATCATGTCGGCGTCATCTGACGCTAGCAAGGCGGCGTCGTCTGCATAACGCAAATTACAGATTTTGCGTCCACCAACGGTGATGCCTCCCTCCAGTTATCGCAAGTACGCCTCACTACATATTCACCGTTTATATTGAATGAGATGGGTGAAAGGATGTAGCCATGTCGAACTCCTTTTTCAAAACTGAATGGTTTAGATTTTGTACCGTCAATCCTCACCTTACTTTGGTTCTTGTGATATAAAGATTGCAGAAGTGCAATCAAGTGATAAGGTACACCCAGTTCTGATAAGACCCTCCTTAGAAAAATTATGTCGTTATGTACGGATTTGGTGGACCAATCTACGAGTGGATAAAATCATACTTAACACTTTGAAGGACAGTAAACGCCTATAGACGTGATAACAATAAAACTTCAATTGTGTCTCGTTTACTGTCCGTGAAAGTGTTAAGCTATCGTGACTCCAAGGTTGTATTGAATGGCTTCAAATCATCCACACGCTCCATAACTCCAGAAGTGCTTCAAGGATCACACTTAGCGCCATTATTATTTAATATGTTTATCAATGACCTGCCGGACTGCTTTCACTATGCTACACCCCTGCTATTCGCAGATGACCTTAAAATCTTTAAGACTGTAGAGTCACTTAATGAGGCCCTACTTCTTCGGAAAGTTCTTCGAAAAATTCGTTGTCTATATGGTGTCATAACAATGGTATGCAATTGAATCCAAATAAATGTCAGTTTATGACGTTTACTCGTAAGATTGTCGAAATAACATCAAAATACTCGATCAACGGCGTAGAATTAAATGAATGTGATTGTGTTAGAGATTTAGGCGTTTTATTAGACCAAAAGTTAACCTTTGTAACTCATATGGAAATAATCATTAGGAAATCATCTAGATCTCTGGGCTTTATTGTAAGAAATGGAAAGGAATTTCACAAGCCTCATACAAAATTTTTATTATACAATAGTTTTGGGAGAAGTCATTTAGAATGTAGTGTTGTTTGGCGACCACATTATACTTACCGTTCATATTTTAAGGCTAGAAAGTCTGTGGCACTGTTTCGCCCGCGTTTCCCAAGAATGGTTTGTTATCAGGATAAACTTAAAAAATACAGATTGAAAACACTTGAAAAGATAAGAAAATATTTAGAACTGGTTTTCTTATATATAAACTTGTCCGCAACAAAATTGACTGTACACAACTCCTTCATAGAATAAATGTTAGAGTGCCATACAAATATCCTAGAGTATACATCAGCCTCCCTTATCCGCCACCCAGAAAAACTGTTTCAGGCTCTACCTCTACAGTCCCTCGCATGTGCTAGCTACTTAACCTCTGCAATCACGATGTTGAAATATTTGCTGATTCTCTTACTAAATATCGGAAAACTATAAATGTAATGCTTTCTTATAAATGTATTTCTGTATGCTTGGCGAATTTTTGTAACAGGAAAAGGTACCTATGCTATTTAAAAAAAAAAACTGAACTGTAATCCATACTTTTTTTAACTTGTTATTAGTAATACTTACTTATGTTTGTTATTGTAAGTGGTGTTTGCTTATAATTGGATGTAACTGTTACTCTCTAGATCGTAGGATGTTTATAATATTTGCTTGTATTACTGTTACATTTGTTATCAAACCTAAATAAATAAATAATTAAAAATACAGCCCCAGTTGACACACTCAAATGCCTTACTATAGTCGACGAAGCACATTATGACAGGGCCTCAAGTCTGCTATTTTAAACACATTCGTCATTCCAACACGATCCCATTGTCATTTTGACAAAAGTTCGTAGTCTGGTAATTCATAATGATAGTTCAGTGATCGATCAGTGGTCTCGTAATTGAATGGTGGCAGAATGACATTGTTGTATTGCCATAGATAAAAAAAAAACATTAGAAGAAATGATTTTTGAAAAACTACCATTAAATTTGATTATTTTTCATGCCAGATTTCATTTATATATTTTTTAAATATTCATTACTAGTGCTATAAGCACTCTAAAGTTGTATTAAAGTTCGTAAATAGCAAAAAAACAATGTTGCATTGTATGCAAATTTAACCATTCAACTCAATAATATTTGTTCTGTTTAGCTGTCAAAGTCAAATCATGTTTTGATGTAAGAACTGTCAAAAGTTCAAAACTTCATTTTTGTAAAAAAAGTCCTAGTTTGTTATATTTCTCAATAATCTCAATGCACTGCGTTGAATTGTTAAATACCGAGTAGCTCGTACGTTTCTCTTAGAGCCAAAACGAAGATATCAATGGAAAATGCTTTATGGATAACAAATTCCAAAGGAAATGATACAGCAAGGTTATGCAGTTCACACCTCAAAGAAAAGTAATTATATCGACAGGAGTAAATACTATAATTAAAGATAGCGAGTTAACTACTAAAGGTGTTTATATTCGAAGAAGAATTGGCATAACCAAAACATAAAATATTGAAGATTGAGTTAGATCATAGATACATTCCTATTACAATTAAAATATTATTTGTGTTTCATGTGTTGTAACTGTATCAAGAAGAAAAATAAAACTCATAATTATGTGTTATTATTAACAATGTTGTTTTATTAAAGATAAATAATTTCTGTACATGAATTTATTAAGAATTGTTGGTTCCAATTATAGACACAAAAATTGAACACTATTCTCATATACTAACTATCATAAAGCTTCACCGTTGCATCTACTAGCAAAGCAACTTTCTTCATACTGGCTTTGCCGAATCCTCATAAATATGTATGTCTCAAACATATGGATATGAGCGGTCACAAAACTCATAAAGAAGTTGCCCGTTTGCTTGAATTTTGTATTTGTAAGAGAGATAAGTAAATATTTATAAACACACCACTCATTACATCATATTCTTTTATACTAAAATCTTCTATACTATGCAATTAATTTAAAAACACTTTTCATCATAATTCAGACATAATTCAATTAATGAATTATGTACCTAAATTCTTTACAAGACTCCATAAAATGTAGGTAGAATATATTGATAAATTAGGAACATTATATAAAGCCTGGTCACTATCTAGTCATCATTAACATAACCGTTCCTGTAAGGTAGGTATGGCAATATTAAAAAGAGATCAGGAAGATCTTATTGTACTAATACTTCAAACTATCACATAAGTATGACATTATCATTTATTTAAGTACCAAACCACTGCTGGTCACTATCTTTAGTCATCATTATCTACTACTAACACTTCCATTCCCAATGTGTAAAAACATTACTCTTTCCTTTTAGCTCCGTCACTCAGATGAACTAAGTTCATCTGAGCTCTGTCATAGTTGGGTTAAAAGCACAGCTACAACGTTTGAAAATATTATTGAATTTCCTGTTTCTTATGTTTGGAATATGAGTATTTAGCTTTGATGTCCTTGTATATTTCAGAAGGCAGAATGTACATGTATAATTTGATGTTCAAGTAGACACTTGAACATCAAATTTGGAAAACCACAAACTGAACTAGGTGAACTATGATATTCCTTTCCATTTAATATATTGATGGTATATTTTATATAATGCCTCTGTAACTTCTTTAATGGGCTGCGACACAGTAATTGGCGAAATGTCATGGAGGGCACCCTGTCCAATCAAGGTCTGGTAAGATCCTGATACGTAAAATGAGTGCTACCAGAATCAGCAATAAAAATATAACATTAATTAATAAATTTCTTCTTTATAGGAATAGAATAATAAATCAATATTAACTTCAGTTTTCTCACCTTCATTTCTGCCGATACGCTATCGTTTTGACGCGGTCAAGGGGAATGAGTTTTTGAAATAACTCCCGTACTGAATCCTTTCCTCTCTAAGATGAAAGGTTTGTACAAATTTCGCCTCGGGAATATCCGTAAAAGAGTTTGTAGTCATCCTCGTTAAACGACGGGCTTCTTAGTTAGCTCGAGAATATTAGTTCGCAGTGAAAACATAATCTCTTTTTTGTAGTACATTAAACTTTTTGATTGTCTGTCACTATGTTTCACAAGCAAACACTAGGCAAAAGCAATGATTGCACGATGGCGTTACGATGGTAGGTCACTGGTCAATAGTACTGTCAAAATATTACCAGACTACCGCATACGTCAGTCATTGATTTGTCATTATGTACGAGACTACCAATCTATGCCATGTCTTTCAATGGAGTGTCAGTGGTTGACCATCGGAAAATCATAATGACACCATTGTAACAGTAGACTACCAAACTTGTCAAAATCAACAATTATGAAGTCAGTGATTGACCATTTTGGCATTATTGTAATAACAGACTTGAGGCCCAGGTGTGTCGAAATCGTAGCATTTTTCCACAATTTGCCTGACGTTTAATATTTGTTCACGCGTGCCTTTTCCCTTGACAAAACTGGCCTGTTCTTGCGGCATCTGCCAGTCAAGATAATACCGGACACGGTTGTTTATGATGTCTAACAGGACTTCGCTTGCGTGACAAATTAAAGCGAGTGTGCGATAATTATCACATTTTTGGTCGAACCTTTTTTATGGGCCTTGGGCCACTTGCCGTTCCGCCATACTTGGTTGCAGATGTTGTGAAGTGTGTCAACATCTTTTTCACCCAGAACCTTCAACACTTTAGCTGTTATTTGATCCAGACCTGGCGCTTTGTTAGTTTTTAACGATCCAATGGCCGTTACTATCTCCGATCTTAGGATGTCGGATTCCAGGTGCAATTTAGCCCATATGGATAACCTAGACGTCTGAATGTTTAATATCTAAATATGAGAATATCGTATGACGAGGTACATTTCCAAATTACATTTTAATCGTACTAGTAGTTTAAGAATTATATTGCTAGTCAAAGTTATTTGATTTGTAATCGACTTGAAGAAGGAGGTTATCAATTCAACTGTATGTTTTTTTTGTACATTTATTTCGCGGATTACTCCGCCAATAAGGAACCGTTTTCAATGGTTCTTTTTTCATAGGTCATACTTCAAAGTTGGTCACTTTCAAATTTTATCGAAATCATCTGAGCTGTTTTTGAAAAATTAAGAAAAATTAAAAAATAATATAAATATACTACTCAAAACAAAATAAGGGCCACTAAGATTTTTAGCTGTACCATGAAAACAATAAAGACACTCAATAGTTTAACTTATGTAACTACAAAATAATGTTATTGGCTATAATATAGGCTAACAATTGTTTAAAATAATGATCATGACTTGTTTTTTTGAGTTCATAATGAAATTGGCCATATTGAATGAAAGACATGAACAAAAGAAATCACCGAAAAAAGACAAAATACTGTTCTTGTCACTTTTGTTCCTTTTTTTTTTAGTAACGAGTATGTCCTCTTAGCAAATATGTATAAAGTATGGCCTCAAGTCTGGTATTACAATAGTGCCAAAATGGTCGATCACTGACTTCATAATTGTTGATTTTGACAAGTTTGGTAGTCTACTGTTACAATGGTGTCATTATGATTTTCCGATGGTCAACCACTGACACTCCATTGAAAGACATGGCATAGATTGGAAGTCACGTAATTTATGACAAATCAATGACTGACGTATGCGGTAGTCTGGTAATATTTTGACAGTTCCTTTGATCAGTGACCTACCATTGTAACGCCATCGTGCAATCATTGCTTTTGACGAGTGTTTGCTTGTGAAACATAGTGACAGACAATCAAAAAGTGTAATGTACTACAAAAAAGAGATTATGTATTCACTGCGAACTAATATTCTCGAGCTAACTAACAAGCCCGTCGTTTAACGAGGATGACTACAAACCCTTTTACGGATATTCCCGAGGCGAAATTTGTAAAAACGTTTCATCTTAGAGAGGAAAGGATTCAGTAAGGGAGTTATTTCAAAAACTCATTCCCCTTAAGGCCAGACCGCGTCAAAACGATAGCGTATCGGCAGAAATGAAGGTGACAAAACTGAAGTTAATATTGATTTATTATTGTATTCATATAAAGAAGAAATTTATTAATTAATGTTATATTTTTAATGCTGATTCTGGTAGCACTCATTTTCCGCATCAGGATCTTACTAGACCTTGATTGGACAGGGTGCCCTCCATGACATTTCGCCAATTACTGTGTCGACTCGCAGCCCATTAAAGAAGTTACAGAGGCATTATATAAAATATACCATCAATATAATTAAATGGAAAGGAATATCATAGTTCGCCTAGTTCAGTTTGTGGTTTTCCAAATTTGATGTTCAAGTGTCTACTTGAACATCAAATTATACATGTACATTCTGCCTTCTGAAATATACAAGGACATCAAAGCTAAATACTCATATTCCAAACATAAGAAACAGGATATTCAATAATACTTTCAAACATTGTAGCTGTGCTTTTAACCCAACTATGGCAGAGCTCAGATGAACTTAGTTCATCTGAGTGACGGAGCTAAAGGAAAGAGTAATGTTTTTACACATTGGGAATGGAAGTGTTAGTAGTAGATAATGATGACTATAGATAGTGACCAGCAGTGGTTTGGTACTTAAATAAATGATAATGTCATACCTATGTGAAAGTTTGAAGTATTAGTACAATAAGATCTTCCTGATCTCTTTTTAATATTGCCATACCTACCTGACAGGAACGGTTATGTTAATGATGACTAGATAGTGACCAGGCTTTATATAATGTTCCTAATTTATCAATATATTCTATCTACATTTTATGGAGTCTTGTAAAGAATTTAAGTACATAATTCAATTAAATAATGTCTGAATTATGATGAAAAGTGTTTTTAAATTAATTGCATAGTATAGAAGATCTTAGTATAAAATAATATGATGTAATGAGTGGTGTGTTTATAAATATTTACTTATATCTCTTACAGATACAATATTCAAGCAAACGGGCAACTTCATTATGAGTTTTGTGACCGCTCATATCCATATGTTTGAGACATACATATTTGTGAGGATTCGGCAAAGCCAGTATGAAGAAAGTTGCTTTGCTAGTAGATGCAAAAGTGAAGATTTATGATAGTATATGAGAATAGTGTTCAATATTTGTGTCTATAATTGGAACCAACAATTCTTAATAAATTCATGTACAGAAATTATTTATCTTTATTAAAACAACATTGTTAATAATAACACATAATTATGAGTTTTATTTTTCTTCTTGATACAGTTACAACACATGATACACAAATATTATTTTAATTGTAATAGGAATGTATCTATGATCTATCTCAATCTTCAATATTTTATGTTTTGATTATGCCAATTCTTCTTCGAATATAAACACCTTTAGTAGTTAACTCGCTATCTTTAATTATAATATTTACTCCTGTCGATATAATCACTTTTCTTTGAGGTGTGAACTGCATAACCTTGCTGTATCATTTCCTTTGGAATTTGTTATCCATAAAGCATTTTCCATTGATATCTTCGTTTTGGCTCTAAGAGAAACATACGAGCTACTCGGTATTTAACAATTCAACGCAGTGCATTGAGATTTTTGAGAAATATATCAAATATAACCAACTAGGACTTTGTTTACAAAAATGTAGTTTTGAACTTTTGACAGTTCTTACGTCAAAACATGATTTGACTTTGACAGCTAAACAGAACAAATATTGTTGAGTTGAATGGTTAAATTCATTGTTTTATTGCTATTTACGAACTTTAATACAACTTTAGAGTGCTTATAACACTAGTAATGAATATTTAAAAAATATATAAATGAAATCTGGCATGAAAAATAATCAAATTTAATGGTAGTTTTTCAAAAATCATTTCTTCTAATGTTTTTTTTTTTATCTATGGCAATACAACAATGCCATTCTGCCACCATTCAATTACGAGACCACTGATCAATCACTGAACTATCATAATGAATTACCAGACTACGAACTTTTGTCAAAATGACAATGGGATCGTGTTGGAATGACGAATGTGTTTAAAATAGCAGACTTGAGGCCCTGAAGCCTTGTGTGCATACTCTGGATCAAATTCCTCACTTTTTGATCTGGAATCTCCTCCCAGGCACGTTTTAAAGCTGCTGTTGGTTGTAGACCCCTTGCTCATTCACTCTATCCCTTCGTTTCAATTGGTCCCACAATTGCTCGATTGGATTTAAATACGAACTGTTAGCTGGCCATGGTAATACCTCAATATGAGACCCTTCTAGGACAGTTTGGGTCGATCGAGCTGTGTGTGCACGGGTATTGTCTTGCTTCAGGATGAATCCAGGCCCCATCCAATATGCAAATGGGATCACTTGTGGCCTGATGACATCCTCGATGTAACGTTCTGCAGTTACGGTACCCGCATTTAAAATGGTGAGCTCGGTTTTACCGTGTAAACTAAGCCCACCCCATACCATTACGTTGGGACCACCAAAACGGTAAACTTCGTGGATACATGACTCCGAAAGCCGTTCGCCATGTTGTCTCCACACCCTAACACGCCGATCATCATTGAAAAAAATTACTTTGCACTCGTCTGTAAAAAGCACCTTGCCCCACTGATTAATCCCCCAGTTCAAATACTGACGGGAGAATCTTAAACGGTTTGCACGTTGAACCCTGGTCAGAGGAATTCGAACAACTCGTCGTCTCGATATCTGCTCGTCTTCGTGCAATCGATTACGTATAGTTTGATCACTGACACGGGTACCCGTTGTCAGCCATAGGCGGTGTTGTAACTTATGGGCCGTTCCTGTACGATCACGACGAGCACTTATTTGGATGTACCGATCCTCGTGCGCTGTTGTAAGACGAACTCTACCTGAACCGGGTCTCCTGGCAGCACTGCCGGTCTCTTGGAAGCGATTCCATACATTTTGGGCAGCTCTTCGAGAAAATCCCAACTAAAAACCCACGTAACGATGAGAACGTCCTTCTTGAATCATAGTTATGGCTCTGGTTGCCGTAATTGTATCCATGTGCCTTCGTACTGGTGGCATGATTAACGCAAGATGATAAATGAATCAATTAAAATTGAAAAGTAAAACTTTTTTCCTAAAATAACCGAGACAAGTTAAGAAGACAATCGAAGAAAAAATTAAGAATAACATCTAATTTTTTTTTCTTGGAATGATGGCCAATACTTTTCAAATTAGGAACACGAACACCAGCATAAAAGAGATCAAAAACCAAAGAGTTCGTAATATCAATATAATGCTATTTATCAGTCACTTTCGGTTTACTAAAGTGCACTTAAATGTAAACTAGAGGACCCGTGCTGCTCCAAAGCATATTTTAATATTATAAAAAAGCTCTTACATATAGGGGGAGGGGGGGCACATTGATACACAAAAATTCAACCTCATTTTTAAAGACCGTAAAGCATTATATTTGAATATTTATTTTGATGTGTGCGTTGGCTCATATGTCAGTTTATATTTTGACTACGCAAAAACCGTAAAAAGTGGTGAGGTATAGAGATAAACCGATTTTAATAAAAAATCGTTTTTGTATCATTCTGCCCCACCTATGGGGCACTTTGATACATGGGGTGGGGCAGTTTGATACGTATTTTAGATCCATATGAAATGCAAGTATAAACCGACAAAAAACCCAATATAAACTGTGTTATTACTTAAAATTAAGAAATGAAAACCATTTTATTGATTGAGATCGCAAAATACACTTTATTAAACGTACACATTAATCATAATCAGTTACTTATGGAATATAATCACAAAAAACAATAGTTTCACCATAGAACAGGTTTAGTCTCGTTCTTTGTTATTTTCTTAATTAGTTAATTAGTTATATACTCATTAAGTAATCAGACTTTAACATTGAATATTGTTAATGAAAATATTAGCAAGCCGCCTATCAAAATAAACAATTTTATCTTAAAAAAAATTAAACAAACTTCAGAAATTTAACTTTGACTTTCTCGTTGGTCTCGCGGCATAAATGTGCGCGTGGGATTGGGAGGTCTCGGGTTCGATTTCCGGGTCGGGAAAAGTGTTATTGGGTTTTTTCCGTTAGGAAATTCTCAGTAGCAGCACGGAGTCTGGTAATGTGCCCGGTACGGCAATAGGCTCGCCTCCTATTACGTGGGACCTAAAAAATCCTGGCGAAATGTGGGTGTAATATTACACCTCTGCCTACCCCTTTGGGGATACAGGCGTGAGTGAGTCTATAACAGAAATTTAACAAAAATAATCATAATGTGTTTCAAAACTCTTATAAACAATTCTGATGTCATCCAGCCGCTTCTGTTTGCCAATCCTAAGCTTCTATCAGGAGCACCATTTAGGAAGTGATCTTTATAATGAACTCGTGGAAAGATATAAACTGGAGCAAGAGAAGAACCAGTTGCAGTAATAATACTACAGAAAGTGACTAACTCTCCGCGTTCTGCAGAAACTATTTGTCTCACTTGTCTTTGTTTTCTTCCAGAAATAACTTTAGGAGTAGAAAGGACTGTGCTTATGCCTCCGTTGATATTTATTCTATCAGTTTTGGGTTTATACGTGCGCACCATTTTCTGAAAAAAGAAAAATACCATCCAATTAAAACATTATTTGGGGCCCTTTAATACACTAGAGGGGCAGATTGATACGTATCATTGTACCCCGCACGTTACCGTATGAAAGTGCCCCAACGGACTCTTTCCACAAACAATTAATTTTATCAAATATATAATAATCTTGCAATCAAAAACATTTTAAAAAGCACTAATGACTATATTTACTTACCTTTGGTAACAAATAATAACAAAAACAACTAAGAGTATCCTCCTGAGACACAATCACATTTCACGTGATATTTTTGTAGGCAGTTGCGTACGCCACTTCCAATACGTTAGTGTCCGTTGAAGCCCAATGGCGAACTGGCGGCGAGCGGTGTCACAACTGTCATTTTTGTGAATGTCCTTGAGCGTTCTAGTGATGTGCCGGACTGTGTAGCGTTTATTGGTTTTGAGATATAGATACTGTACAAATGTGCCCCGTGTATCTATGTGCCCCACCTCCCCCTAGGTATGATGAGTAGGTACATTGTAGCCATATCTAATAAGTAAAAATATGATATTCTTACCAAAATTATAATATATCACAAAACTTCTTTTCTCACAACATTGGCTTTGCGTTGCACCTTAGGTATTGTGAAATTTCCACCTTGGCATTACTGAATGGTTTGCCTCGCAATAGGGATATAATTATATAATATGTATAACTGAACATTGACGACAGAAAGTTCTTCAATATAACTGTACTGCCCTACCATTCTTTTCATTAGGACACTGTAATGTCCTTCTTCCAGGTACCCAGAAAATAGCAAGTTATGAACAATTTCGCCAGTGCCATAGTCAGCAATCGTATTACTGTTTTCCAGGTGAACTCTGAATTGACACTCGGGATATAGCTCACTTACACTCTGAAGTTCAGCGTGCCTTGCGTGCTGTCCATTGGCACCCATCACGTTTATAATCTGTTGCATTTGTAATGGTCTGGCCATATGCTTCGTCCCCAACATTGAAGTTACTATATACATCACTTATTGACAATGTTATCAACAGTGGCCAAACGAATTTCATAATGTTTATTCTCACTTTCATATAAACAATAAGAAATTGCGTGGAATAAGCAATTACCGTCACCAAGAATGGAAATCACTTGAAAATTGTTGATGGTAGAATTAATCAAATCTGAACCCGTATTTTTTTAGCAGTAGGAGGACCATCCGGTACCAAATCTCCAACAGGGCCATCATTGACCAAGATTCTTTGTTCAAACTTTCTCTGAGCATTTTTCAATGTCCTTCCAAGAACCATCATTATAATTGAAAACACAACTACTCACAAAAAAATACGTTAAATCAGAAACTTAAGTAACTAACTGACGCTAACTTCACTTTTTTATTTTATCTGTCAATATTTTACTATCATAATTAAAAATATAGGTAAACAACTTTTTTTATAAGTAACAAAAAAGGTTTTATTTCTGTTATCCAGCTAAATATTTCTGTGAGAAGCACGATTTATTTTGTTTTGTGTATGGGTGTGATTAATCCATCATAATTTAGAAATGTAATAATGACGTTTACAGTTTTGGTCATAATTGTACTTTTGGTAGGAATGGTAGCTTTGGTAGCAATCGTAAGTAACATTGCTACCAAAACTACAATATATGCCAAAATATCATTTCTACCAAAACTACTATTCCTACCGAAAATACTATTCCTATCAAAACTAGTATTTGTACCAAAACTACTATTCGTACTAACACTATCATATCTACCATTTTTTTTAAACCACCATTTCTACCAAAGCTGCCGGTGCTGTCAAAAGAAAACCTTTTCTCTCAAAACTACTATTCTTACCACAGCTACAAATTCTATCATAACTACCACTTGTAATAATATAATTATATGACAATAGTACTATGAACCGCTGTAATATGTGTAACATAAAAAAATTAAGATGCCCGAAGAAAGTCTGTAATTTAAAAACACAAAAAATTTCCTAACATAAAACGTAAGGAAAATTCCTAAACATCAGAGATCAGTTCACCCAACATTAATGGTTAACTGGTAACATTCGGGGAATATTACCTGCCATCAGCGATAATTCACTGTAGTGATAATTTTACCAACATCGGGTATAATTATACACACCACCACACTCACACCCGTATGAAAGTAAGGCAAGGTCACCTTAAGGAGGCATAAAGTTTTTTCCTGGCAGTTACCGCAAGGAACTTATTAGATGCCATAAAAATATTTTTGAATTAAGAACCGTCCATGTAGAGAGAAAGCAATGGAATCTTAAGAAATTTATAGGAAAATATTGAAAAATAAGTTCAATGTCCACACCTATCTTCCTTCAAATGTACCCAATTTAAATGAGCATACCATCAAATGAAAGAACTCTTTTCAGCGCGTGTTTTAGGCCTATAACGAAACGCATACCTCAATGAGAACCAGATATATGGAAGCAGAAAGTCATTGACTACGGCTACGAAAACGTAAAAAATGTATGGGAGAAAACTGTTTTTGCATATAACTTGATGAATGTGCAAGTTAGGTAATTTCTAATGCTTGATGACAAATCTATGCAGCGAGAGCTTTTATTTAAAAAAAAAAAAACATGCGAATCGGTTGGGTAGAACGGGCTGGCTGACTCGTATTATAAAACACAAATTCTTTTAATATATAGATAAATTAGTGGCCCTTATTTTGTTTTGAGTAGTATACAGGGTGTCACAAGACCCATCACCAAGCCGAAGTCTACTCGTTGTGGACATCATGCCAAGTCATACTAACCAAAAATAATACCTGGGAAACGATTTTTTTTTTAATTTTCTCATTTTTTTTAATCGCAAATAAAAGCGCGAGCGTGCAATGCTCGAAATACCTACGTATCCATGGGGTTATAGGGGATCTAAAGAACATATTAGCCGGGTAAATGCATCGATTTTGTACTTAATTAGAAAAAATTCATACTAAGTTTGAGCCTCAATATCTCCTGAACCAGTAATTTCCCAGGTATGGTGCCGAAGTAAAAAATGTTCGTAGTGATTGGTACAACATGGGATTTCAGTTTTCGTTAAGGCTCTTTTTACACCCTGTATATGTGTACAAACTCGAGTGAACTATTCGAATTTTGTACACGATTAAAATCGGTTGTGTGCCATATTTGGTGAAAAATAATTAGTCACCGACAACTAACTCACTCACTCCACGATCATCATAACAGGTTAGACGAGTAAAAAAATATATAAACAGAACCAGTGGAAATCGGGAGAGGCATCAAGGGAAGCAACCAGAAAATAATAAGGGACGTATAGGCCGCGCCACACAAGTTGGTGGATGTGAAGTTAGCTACAAGCTGCGCAATATCCAATCAACGCGCAGCTTTATGTGAGGTTCAGTCAGGATTGGATATTGCGCAGCTTGTAGCTAACTTCACATCCACCAACTTGTGTGGCGCGGCCTATACGTCCCTTATTATTTAACATCCGCCAACTTGTGTGGTATAACTAAGGTGGCATCAAGGGAAGTAACCAAGGGCCATCAAGGGACCCAACTAAGGAAGCATCAAGAAGAAAATAATTGTATCGGTAATACCATCAAGCTTTATTTTTGCTGAGTTATTAAGTACAATATTAAGACCATAATCATAAAATTATATTTTTTTTTACGACTCAATCAAGTCAATCAACAACACTAGACATATTGTTGTTGTAAATTTGACCCAAACAAACAAATAAACTGGTGAAGCTAAATAAAACCGTTTAATAATGCGTAAAAAAATTGAGGTAAAAAAGTAGGTTTACTTACAAATGCACCCTTTCACTTAAAGAAGGAATGTTGTTACATCGTTTGATAGTTATGTTTATTATTGTCAGTTATATGTAAAGCTTTTGTTGATAGCTTTACCAAATTCAGCAAAAAAAAATTGTTTTATTGAAGGAAGTACGAGTTACGTAAACAAAACATACTCTACATTTCTTGGTATGTTTTCAACAAATCTAATATTTACTCTCAGCTTAAAATTTGATTACAAGTTATTTACTTAATAAGTTATTTACTTAAAAATACTCATTTACCTATTACTAATAATAATTTTAATTGAACTTAATGATACTAGTTACTTGCAAATGAAAGTAGCCTGGCACTTCTTTTCATATTGCTGGTGTATTTACAATCCAAAAATGAGATTCATAAGAACATTAAAATATGTAATACCATTTCTTGTCTATGTACTTACATAATATTATTAAGATATCACTAAATACCTATTTAATTAAACATAAATGTTAAAATACTATCCTACGAAATATGTATATACAAAACAAACAAAACGAAAAACGAAAAAAGAATAATTTAGAGGGCGTCATAAAAGTCCTCCACATCGCCGTCGACCGGGAGCGTGCCCAGAACGCTGGCAGCATTGCCACGTTGAATGGCAATGCTAAATTTTTGGGCCAAGTACAACCCAGCCTTCTGGTCACACGAGGCGTCGACCAGTCTCTTTGCGATATCTTTAAAAAGAGATCTTGCACTTGGACCCCATGGCCCCAACGTTTCGGTTATTTTTGGTTGGCCCCAACGTTATTGCTGGTTATTTTTTACTTCCACTTCACACAACAAGTGTTTTTGCATCCGTGCCCCGGCCGGCTAGTCAAAACGGTGTAAACAAAATCACGCTGCGGGCCTCTAACAGGTTGCAAACCGCGTGCTAACTCCACCCCCTCACACTAGCAATCTCCGCATTTGCGCCGTTTTGTTGGACGCAATTAAATCGCTAATTAGAATCGATAAAAACTTTTTATAATACTGAATAAGAATTACGGAAGCAACATTATCGACATGATGTATGTAACCAAAATAATGAATATACGCCAATAATATACATCTCTCAGTGGCGGCCTCTAAAATTCGCGCGGCTCACTGCGAAACTAAAAAATACGCCGAAATTCACTCTCGTGACAAAAATACGTCCATGCCAATATTTCACCCATGCATTGTACTGATCTTTTGATGGCTCCTGGCTGAATTTGAGAGATGGTCAATCTTGCGTCCGTATACAGGACGCAACAAGTCAGTCGGACGCAACATCATCGGTAAAAACCGCCATGTTGGACGCAAGATCAACACGGGGATGTAAATATATACATATATATGTATATATATATATTTTTTTATTTATTGTCTCACGCCTGTATCCCCGAAGGGGTAGGCAGAGGTGTAAATATTACACCCACATTTCGTCATGAATTTTTAGGTCCTACGTAATAGAGGGCGAGCCTATTGCCGTTACCGGGCACATCACCAGACTCCGGGCTGCTACTGAGTATGCGGAAAAACCCAGTAACGCTTTTGCCCCATCCAGGAATCGAACCCGGGACCTCCGATCAGTAGTCACATACGCTATGCACTGGATCACGGAGGCAGTATATAATATGTATAAATATACTAGATGAGCAAGCGGTTACACTCGCGTTATTTAAGTCTTTGTCCGCTCTCGTGGCTCATAGCGTGATGTTATATAGTCTATTAGATAGCCTCCCTCGATAAATGGGCTATCTAATAGAGAAAGATTTTTTGAGATGAATCGCAAGATTAGATAGCCGTGGCCGCAATTACTTCCACGTCCATCGCAACTGATTCGCCAGGCAGCAATGAGCCATGCGCCGTTGTGTGAACACCAAGTGATCGTGGCGATGGCTTGCAGTGGCCCATCATGGGCCACTGCAGGCCATTGCCATTGCGTACGGTAATGGCGATGCATGTTCACACAATTTTGTTTCAAACAATGGCGGGCGATGGCCTGCAGTGGCCCATCATGGACCATTGTGTACTGGGCCCTTAAAGATCACATCATAGAATCATAGATAAACATCATAGATGAACAAAAATAACGATTTTTCGAGAAATTTAAAAATTATTGTAAAAATGATGAAAAATACCACATTTTCATCAAATACCTTTTTATTCAAATTTTATGGCACTTATTTATTTTGAAATTATTACTTTATTGGCCTATTATTAACAATTCCACTTTGATGGGACATTCAGATTAAAAGTTATAACAATTTATTTAAATAGGGTTAGCAGCAGCTGCAACTTAAAATTTTAAAATATTCATAAAAAATGTTTTTTTTTTATATTTTTCCGTCGATTAAATTGTGTTTAGTTGCCCTGGTTTTGATATGTCCACTTTATAAAGACTCACACTGTATAATCGATATCGACATTAAGCCGATTAGATAAAATTTAAACATTATTGTAGATTTAGAAAAAAATAAGTAAATTGATATTTGTAATAATTTACTTTACTTAGTTTAAATATTTTGCCAGATTAGTTTATTCCATAATGCAAATGCGGGCGAACATGTTAAAGCGAAAAACGTCCAGTTTGTTTGTATCAAAACATTTAACGAAATATTCTCTGGTAGCCAATATCGATACTGTGGCACTGAGAAAGTACGGACATGAATGGCGCCATACATACCATAATGATAATACACACAGCCACACTGAAATACCAATAAGAAAAATCAAAATCAATTGATACATTTTATCTATTTGTTTTTATTTATAAATAAAATAATTTTCTTCAACGTTTATTTGCTAGGAATTCTCGCATACAGTTGCTGCTCATGTTACCTGTTGGTAAAAAACGTTATATAATTATTTTAACTGCCTCATTTTCCTCAACATAGGGCAGGATGAAGAGATCTTGAATTTTATGTTATCAGGGCTAAGTAAAGAAAGTTAGTCAAACATAGCTTTGCCTTAACTAGCTACAGACAAAATTGATGGAATGTTTAATTTATTTCCGTTTACAGACATGAGATGTTTTTAACAAGATTAGGTATAGTTTGTGGAAATATTACGGATATATTATATCGATAACCCATATCGACTTTAGCAGTTACAACACTACTAACCTCTAATATGTAAACATGGAAATTTCTAAATTACGAAAATAACAACATTTAGGCCATAACAAAGCTAAAATTAACTATGACGGTGCATCAGCGCCTCTTTATTATTTCACGTCGGAACGGGAATAGCAGATGTCATGAAACGTCAGCAGTTCAGCACGTCATTAGTACAGTTTCTAAACGAATCGAGAGTGCTACCGGCCGGGTGTGACGTATTGCGGTTTATTGGCGGGAGGCGCTGACAGTGTTCGTGTGGACTTGTCTGGCTGAGGGATATTCAGTCGGGTCGCCTGGTTGACAGTACACCATGAATCTGTTCTCGGTTCGTTAAAAGACTTGCAAGTGAAAAGTGTTAGACCATAATTGTTAAGATAGTGCCTTTGGTCTTTTAAAGTAGTTAGTGTATTTTAGTTAGTGTGTATTCAATGCACAAGAACTCAGCTGCACCCACTTAGTAGTGTAGCTAACCTATACCTAGCAGTACCTACAGTGACATTTGAATGTTTGTATATAGAAACATAGATACACACAGTCCTGAAAAGGACTTAAGTGTTTAAATAGAAACAGTGATAATAGTCCTGACAAGGACTGTTCAAGGACTTTTGTTGTTGTTCTGAAAATAACAGTTTTATAGACTTTTGCAACGTTAAATAGAAACAAGAAGAGTTCTCTTGCGAACTCGCAGATACACACGCTGACGACGACTTCAAGAAATCTTCGCTCTTCAAATATTATTACGTCGACGTCCGCCGTGTCAGCTGAACGCGTGACCTCGTCGTTCGACGTCTGCCCGTCAAATGAGTCGCCCGCCTCGTTGTCTTCTTCTCACTTCCCCTGAAGGGGCGGTGGGGAAACCTATTGGAATTTACTTCCTTTAGGTGGTCATCATCGCGGCCCATTACTATGGGCCGGTCATTGGCTTTGCCGCCCCTGAGGCTGACCAGCCGGGTGAGACCCCGTTGGGGGAGGCCCAGTTAGTCGCCTTCGAGAGGACGGCTATTGGTCATCTAGCTGTGGATGTGGTGGTAGTGCCCCGCTCGAGGGAACTGGGATCAGTTCCCGAGCGGGGCGCTTCAGTCTCCTTTGGATCAGTGTCGTAGTGTCTGGATGGGGGAGAGGAGCGATGTTAACGAGGTGGACATGCTCACAGCGATCAGCTCGCTCGAACATGCCCCGCGCCAGACCGCTCACGAATCCCTCGATAGGCTCCCATTTAAGGTCGCGATGGATGGTCGTGTTTTATAGGTACCTGGGCGCGTCGATCGCCTAGCGGAGGCAAACGTTCTCCACCCGCTGCAGTCGCTGCCGAGTGGTCCTCGCTGTCAAGCTGTACCAGGCCGGCGCCGCATAAGTGAGGCGCGACCTGATGTATGTTTTATAGAGAGCTAGCTTGGCTCTCAGCGGCAATCTTGAGGACAGCAGCGGGCGTAGCTTCGCTCTTGCTACTAGGGCCTTCCCGACGATAGCTCCGACGTGGTGTGTCATCGTCAGGTTCCGGTCGATTGTGACGCCCAGGTAGGTACTTGTCCGTCGGCGACCAAGGAATTTCCTCCCCCATCAGCTTCAGACGGGGCGGGTACTGTACCCGTTCAGTCACCAAGGCTTGGGTTTTGGACACGTTGCACTTGAACCTCCACTTCTTCAGCCAGCCCGGGAGCGCTTCAAGTGTCGGGCTCAGCTTCCGTGCAGCGTGTCTGGCGTTCCGTGAGCTGGACAGGTACGCGGCGTCATCCGCAAACAGCGCCAGCTTCACGTCGCCCACTACTGGGATATCATCCGTGTAGTGGGCGTACAAGGCAGGAGGTAGGCAGCTCCCCTGAGGAACTCCGGCATTGATGGGCCTTTCCTCTGACGTTACGTCCTCAACGGCCACGTGGAAGGTTCTCCCTCGGAGAAATGATGCGATGATCGTGATGAGTTGTCGTGGGATAGTGGACGTCGACAGTTTGTAATTGAGGCTGTCGTGCCACACCCTGTCGAACGCCTTCTCCATGTCGAGCATCACGGTCACCGTATGGCCTCGCTTGTTCATCCACGTGGCCATCTCGCCCAGTACGCGAGTCAGATGCAGCGTGGTGGAGTGAGCTTGACGAAACCCGAATTGTTCGGGCCTCGGTGCTAGGTGTGGGGAGATCTTCGTCAGCAGCAGCCGCTCGAATACTTTGGACATCATCGAGAGGAGAGTGATGGGCCTGTAGTTTTCTGGCTTCTTGGGGTCCTTGCCGGGCTTCGGGAGGACAATGACCCGGCCTCGCTTCCAGTTGGTCGGTAAGTGTCCGGTCCGCATGATACCATTAAACAGATGGGTCGCTGCAATGATCGACCTCCGAGGAAGTCGCTGCAGTGCGGAGTTTGTGATACCGTCATCACCAGGCGCTTTTCGGGGATTGGTCTTGAGAATCACCGCTGCAATCTCTTGCGGGGTCACCAGCAGCTCAGCCTCCGTTGTGACGAGAGAGGGCGAGAGGAAGGTCCTGACCACCTCCTCTATCTCTCGCGTGTGGTCCTCTTCCTGAATCTCGTGTGGTGTGAACTGCTGTTCGAGGCTGCTAGTGATGATCTCGGCTCGGTCTTCGGCCTTGTAGCGCAGAAGGCCGTCTCGTCCGAGCAGAGGGCGCGTCGGGTTTGGGTCTGCGGATAATTGCCTGCAGAGGCGCGACAGTAGGCATGGGCGTTTTCGGATTTTTCCGCAAACCGATACAAATTCGATTTCAGATACTGAAATCGATTTCAAAAACCGATTTTAGAAATCGATTTCTGTAGCGGATGTCGGAGTGACGAGCGTAGTTACTAGTTGCGTAGACAAACGCAAACAATCGAATTCTTATTGTATTGTCATGTCATGCGTCCATATTTCCCTTGGTTTGCGTGACATATTGAAAAAGAAAACCTACCAACTACCTAAAACTAAGTGTTAAAAAACTCAGTCGCCAAACAAACTAAAATTACACAACACGAATGGTTTCTATGTATTTACACTGTACAATCCTAACCTACTAACTTCCTAACCCTTGGGTCGGATCAGTGGTGGTGACAGTTGGTGTGTCACCGTGATCCTCTCCTACCCTCTGGATGGTGAGGACCCGCTCCGGCGTAAGCGCCAGTTGGGGTGATGTGGTGGTGGTGGTGGTGGTAGTGGTCAGGCCGGTGGTCACTGTGGTGGTAGTGGCGACAGTGTCCGGTCCGGTAAAGATGTCCGGGAACACGGCCTGGACCACTTGCGTGGTTTTGTAGTCGGTGCGGGTGAGCTCCTCCTTCCTCCTCTCCCCCAGCAGGACATCCATTGCCCGGAAGTAGGCCTCAACCCAGCGCTGCAGGCTCCGCGTGATGCCACCCTTCGCACGAAGGGCGTCGAAAGCGCGAAGGTCACCTTCATGTTCCGCACGCCTGGTCTGCAGCTCCGGGGTGGTATTAGCCTCCATTCCGGTCGTTCGCTGGTGCTGTTCCGCCATCCCGGGGTAGTGCCGTCACGCGGCGCCTAAGCGTGGTGGCTGGATGCCAGTCACCGCGCAGTCGGGAATCGGGGCTTGGTGCTGGCGAGTCGCCCGCGCGAATGGCGCCTGTATAAATACATTCTCAATTGCGCGCGAAAACGCTCGCACGACGTATGTACGTGTTTTCGAAGGACGTCACCTCATTATATTCACCGATCATAAGCCGCTAACATTCGCAATGAGCAAGATCAACATCACCACCGAGACACCGAAGCGAACGAGACAATTATTATTCATTTCCGCTTTCTCCACCGATATAACGGCCCGGCCACGGGGACCGGCGACGCGACCTGCGACAAGCGATTTCGATGTACATGGCGCGTTTACTGTGAGGCGACATCGGTCGCCGCGGCGTAGTTAAGCCGAGTGTCCCCGTGGCCAAGCGTTAAGGCACGTAAGCGGTAAACAAAATATCGTCGCCGACGCCCTCAGCCGCATAGCAACCATAACTTGCCCATCCGCTATCAACTACAACGACATAGCAACAGCGCAAGAAAGAGACAGCACTATACAACAACTACTACGCGACGATCACCTCGCGCTCAAGAAAATATCAATACCTAATACTGACATAAAACTATATTGCGAAACATCTACGTCGCATATTCGCCCATACATCCCCGAGCCATACAGAAAAGAAGTTTTCAACAATGTTCTCAACATAAGTCATCCTGGTACGCGTACAACTCGCAAGCTCACAACACAGAAATACTTCTGGCCTTCAATGAATGCAGATATCTGCCGCTGGACGCGAACCTGTATTCAATGTCAGAAAAGCAAGATACATCGTCACACTCATTCAAGCATCGCATCTTTCCCGCCAACCGATCGTTTTCAACACGTACATATAGACATCGTTGGACCGCTACCTACAACTGTTCAAGGTCATCGATATCTCGTAACTATGATTGATCGTTTTACAAGATGGCCTGAGGCCGTACCTACAGATGCAATAACAGCTGATCGAATAGCGAACATCGTCTATCAACATTGGATATCTCGCTTCGGATGCCCGGCTACACTAACATCAGATCAAGGTCGACAGTTCGAGAGCCAACTATTTCAAAACCTCATGAAACTAATGGGTATCAAGAAAAATCGAACTACTCCTTATCACCCGCAAAGCAACGGAATCATCGAACGTTGGCATCGCTCACTCAAAAATGCATTACGCGCAAAGCTCACCGACACGCGCTCGTGGATCGACGAAATACCTACAATATTATTGGGATTACGCGCCGCCCTGCGCACCGACACCGGCGTGAGTCCTGCCGAATTAACTTACGGATGCATTTTACGCCTACCAGGAGACTTTTTCACATCAAACGCATACACGCCTACAGCTATGGATTATACCTACGTGGAGAAGCTACGTGAAATCATTCATACCAACAAACCTCAAGCATTCACCGAGCATCATAATAATAATAATAGAAATATTTTCGTGCATAAAGACCACGGAAGAGAAAATATTGTTCTGAGATAAAGACCTACTCAGTTGCAGTCACGTGTTCGTTCGAGTAGATTCAGTTCGTAAGCCACTACAGACACCCTACGAAGGACCCTACAAGGTTATAAGCTGAACAGATAAAGTGTATTGTGTACAATTACCGGACAGGCAAGCAAACATTTCAATCGATCGACTGAAACCTGCTTACGTTGTATTAGAAGATAGTGATAATTTACCAGCAAACCATATCAACACATTACCTTCAAGCAACATTACCATTACCCAGAAAACCAATAACCTTACCGTTACCAAGGATACTGAAGTTACCTTACCGCATTATAACCTTACCAAACAACAAGTACCTGCGCCGGCGAACTCTACGACGCTGACGCCGCTGCCGCAAACGGACATCAAAACAACACGTTCCGGTCGCACCAACAAGCTGCCGGTACGCTTCGCTTGAGGGGGAGTACTGTAGCTAACCTATACCTAGCAGTACCTACAGTGACTTTCGAATGTTTGTATATAGAAACATAGATACACACAATCCTGAAAAGGGCTTAAGTGTTTAAATAGAAACAGTGATAATAGTCCTGACAAGGACTGTTCAAGGACTTTTGTTGTTGTTCTGAAAAGAACAGTTTTATAGACTTTTGTAACGTTAACTTCCTCAGACCATAGGTCTCCTAAATGGGACAATTTTAATTTCAATGCTATCTAGTGACCCTCATCAATAACTCTAAGTGAATTCTAATAACTTTACAGTTGAATGACTAAATTTTTTCACAGCAACTCATTTTTTATTACACTACCCTCTATTTTTTTGATCCGACACTTTACAACGATTGCAACTGAACTTTTGCAAGAAACGGCTGACCGTGGTAAGTATTTATTATTTTTTTATTAGATTGACGCGTTTTGTAATAAAACTTGTTATTATTTGCAATATTTGGGGCACAAATTATATGGTGAATATGTTAATTTTTGCATTTCATACTCGTTTTGTATTGTTATCATCCCCGTTAGGTAAATGTCTCTTATAGGGGACTCCCGGTGTCAGTGTGTATAATTTCGACAAGTACCTAATAATTCATAGATCGGATTTTCTATCGATATTTAAACTTTTTACCAAATGTTTTTGCTAATTATTGTATGTATTTATATTTTCAGAAAATGGACGACAAAAGTATTGCGCATCTTTTAGAATTTGATGATAACATCTCGGAAGTAGATGGACTGTTCGACGATTTGGATGACAGTGCAGATTTTGTGCCTGATCTTCAATAATCTAATGGGACAAGCGATGATTCGGAAACGGAAGAGCCTGAAGAAGAACTGCAACCTTCAGCAGCAGCCTCTTTATCTTCACGTCGATTTTTTTGGAAGCACCAGAATACTTTTACACCAGATCCACCAGGCATATTTTGTCAACCTTTAGCTGCTACTCATGTACGTATGGTACAAACACCCATTGAATATTTTACCAGGTATATTCCAGATACGATCTACAATTTATTCAGTGTTAACACAAACCAAACTTATTTGTTAAGGACCGGCCACAATCTCAACACAAATTACGTGCTAAGAAAATGCAGGCAACTGGTACACTGCGAAAGGCCAAGATACCTAAGGACGCTAATTTTAAAACTGATAAGCAACTAAGAGATGCTGGTCGAGGCTCCTCGGATCAATTAGTGAGGAATGATGGATGAGTTGCTTGTTTGAAATTGTTTGATAATAAGCCAGTAATAATATCCTCATCTGTTGACTCTAAAGAGCCAGATTTTGCGGCAGCTGCTGGTTGGTTAATTTATAGAAAAGAATGCCAGATGCTAGAACTTCCAAAGAAAGATGTAATGGACTACTTGGATTTTAAGATATCTATGGCAAATTCATTGCTGTACTTCACTCCTAGTACCGAACGAATACATTTGGGGCACAATCAATCGATATACGCATCCCCATCTACCAGTCGTAAAATAACGCCTTTAGAGCGTGACGATTCAAATGGACCTACTACCAGCCGCAAGAGAACCTATACGCCGCAACCTGCTCTTCAATTGCGAACAGCAATGGCAGCGCATATTCCAATCATCGATGAGAGAAATGACCATAGGTGCCGTTTACCCGGTTGCAACAGCAGAAAAGCTAGGGTGAAATGTTCCACTGGTAATATGCATTTGTATCTATTCTCAGGCCGTAACTGGTTCTTAAAATATCATACTTGAACTACAATCTCAAATTAATGTTGATTTTTTTCTATTACAATAAATAAATGTCGCCAAAACTTAATGCTATTTTATTTCCATACATTAAAATTTTTGCTATCACTAGACCCCGAGTCCCCTTGAGGAGACATGTTATATACAACCTGTAACAAGTTTAAATGCACATCTTGAAAGTACTTTGTTCAGAATCGGCAACTGAATCCATTTCCGTCATTATTAATATTGTTTATTTTTAGTCTTAAAATAATTAAAATAACGTAAATTGTAGTCACTCATTTTTTTTTAAATTGAGCTATTCGAAAATAAACCTTAAATCAAAGCAGAACGGCTTATTTTTAAATGCATTTCTTAAATGGTTCCACGTTGACTTACACAAACGCACATATTAATACAAGACAATTTTTTAAAAAATTTAGCTATTCGAAAATAAACCTTAAATCAAAGCAGAACGGCTTATTTTTAAATGCATTTGTTAAATGGTTCCACGTTGACTTACACAAACGCACACATTAATACAACACAATAGACGGCAAAAGACAATAGCACACAATTGACCACCAAAATGTCTGTCATCTATCTTTCACTAGCGTAGGTAATAAACAACGGGAAAGAGCGAGACGTAATGTCTCGCTCGCGCTGGCGCATGACAAGCGCAGCGGGCGATGCGCTTAGACATGTTATGACAAGTACAACCGGGAATATCTATCTGAATCTATCAGTGAGTGCTGTGAAAACCTTTTTAAAAGTTCACTTGTTTACAAAATGTGTAATGGTGTATAATTTAATAATTATCAACAAGCCGGTGCCGGTGTGGAATGTTCAACATCATCTTGATGTTGACTTGACACCCCTGGACTTTCTTATTGTGGAGAAACATTAAATCACCAGTTTATTGTGGCGAGAGAAAAAATGTGTAGTTAATTAATTAAGATACTAGCTGCTTTTGAAACAGTGAAAAGATGTGATTTGTGAGGAAATGTAGTGCTACGTGGACTACAGAAAAGTGATTTAAGCCTGTAAGTTATTTTATTATTCTATTATTGTAAGTATTTAGATTCACAAGACAACTTTAAACACGCCGTTCTTGTTTATTTCTCTCATTGATATTCTTTTACTTTATCGATCAATAATGCTAACTAGGTATGATTAAGTTAAGATAGTCACAATAGTCACTTACGATGTTAAGAAACAACAGATTGTGCATATTAATAACAAACAATAAATGATTCGACTGTCCACTCCATAGCCTAAAAGTGTGATGGAAAGAAATACTCATAATATCTTTGGTAGGTAATATCAACAGTGGCCGACAAATTGTTCAAACATCATTTTTGTAAACCCCACTCTATCAGACTGTGGTTTACAGACTGAATTTCATACATTTTGTTATATCGTATCGTGTATCGTTCCTATCAGATCGCTGTTGTTTGTTTACCATAGCAACCGTTTCGTTTGTGTGCGTGCGCAGATTTAGAGTGACCACGATTTTCACTTTTAATTGAGTTAATACTTTCTTTAAAAAACATTATTTACGCAAATAAAAAAAAAATTCAATGCATGCATTATGATTGAAACAAGGTTTTCTAATTGGGGTGTCTGAGGATGTGCGTTATTTCCATTACACGTTGTATATATAAATATATACACAATAAAAATAAAAATAATATTTAAATTACTCTAAAGTTGCCTACTAAATCTATACACAAAAATTTAATTTTGTAACTTTTCAAAATCATCCTCAGGTCTGAGGAGGTTAAATAGAAACAAGAAGAGTTCTCTTGCGAACTCGCAGATACACACGCTGACGACGACTTCAAGAAATCTTCGCTCTTCAAATATTATTATGTCGACGCCCGCCGTGTCAGCTGAACGCGTGACCTCGTCGTTCGACGTCTGCCCGTCAAATGAGTCGCCCACACAGTCGGGTCTTCACGCAACCCCCTAGAGGGTTGGCGGAGGCTGGTACAGGGCCTGTGCCCATCTCCAGCGGTCTCTGGGCGCTGCCCCTTCAATAAAGGGCAGGTAGTTGGGGCGGGCTGTATGCCCTACAGTGTCGTAGTCGTAAACGTAAACTTGTTGTAAACACAGGGCCGTGCACACTTCACGCCGCCCTGGCGGTCAGCACGAGCCAGGTGAGAGCCCCGGCGAACCGGGGGAGGCCCAGCTCCGTGTAGCCAGCGACGCGGACGGCGACTTACGTGCGGCCTCTGTGTGGTGTGTTAGTGGTGTAATGGTGGTGTAGTGTCGTGGTGACATGTTGTTTTGTAGGCGTCCGCTGTTGCGGTGGTCGCCCGCGCGCGCACATGATGCACGTATGCGTAGTCATACGCACAGATGTCGCGCGGAAAGGGGCGGTCACCTGGAACAGTAAGGTAATTTGGGTTCTACCCGGTTAGAGGTGGCGGTTACCTGGGGGTGACCGTAGTGTCCTCGGAGTCGTCGGGGGTGATGAGCAGGTCTCGCCGCAGCTTCTTCTTGTCCGGAGGGTGAGCGTGCCAGGGAGCCAGGTCCCGGACGTGGTCCCAGGCCGAGGCGAAGCACATCAACATCCCCACGGACAGACGGCGAATGTAGGCGTCCAGGCTCTCTATTCGCGTGTCCCGCTGGATCACGGCGTTACGTACGGTGCGGGGGGCACCTACGATGGCGCGCAGCGTGAGTGATTGCTACGCGCGGAGGCGGGCCTTGTTCGTCTCGCTCGTAAGCGCGAACCAGGCGGGGGCGGCGTAGGTGAGCCGGGAGCGTACATACGTTTCGTACACCCCCAGCTTGACGCGTAGCGGGAGTCTGGAGCGGATCACTGGACGCAGTAGAGCCCTCTTAGTGCGGACCTGCGCGACGTCTTGGCGGACGTGCGACTCAAGGGTGAGTAGGCGGTCGAGAGTGACCCCCAGGTACTTCACCGTCCTCGTCCACGGGATGAACCCGTCCTGTAGTTGGAGTGGCAGTGAATGGTCTCTTTTGGAGCTAAATAGAATCGACTGTGACGTTCTTACGTTCACTGACAGTCGCCACTGCGATAGCCAGCGGGGGAGTAGGTCGAGGGTGCGCTGCATCTTAGACGCAGCGTGGTAGGCGTTTATGCTGATAGTGATGTACGCCGCGTCATCAGCGTACCAGTTCGGTGCCCTCGGCGACGAGGATGTCGTCGGTGAAGCGTGTGTAGAGCACAGGCGAGAGACAGGAGCCCTGCGGGACTCCGGCGGAGATGGTGTGGAGCTCGGATATCTCCTGTTCCACCGCCACTCTGAATGTCCTGTTGTGCAGAAACGATTGGACCGTCTTGACGGCGCGACGGGGCGCTGTAGAGGTGGAGAGTTTGTAGAGCAGACCGGAATGCCATACTCGGTCAAATGCTTTCTCCAAGTCGAGGAATACTGCCACGGCGTGCTCGCGTTTGTTACGCGCCGCCGCTATCCGGTGCAGTACCCTCGACAGCTGCAGTGTGGTAGAGTGTTCGGCGCGGAACCCGAACTGCTCAGGTCTGGGCGTTATGTGCGGTGTGAGGTGCCGCAGCAGGAGCTTTTCGAACACCTTCGAGATGGTGGGCAGCAACGTGATCGGCCGATAGCTCTCAGGTTTCATGGTGTTCTTGCCAGGCTTGGGCAACATGATTATCCGCCCCTCTTTCCAACAGGTGGGGAAGACGCCTGTGTGGACGATCCCCGTAAACAGGTGCGCCAGCGCTGCCACGGTACGGTGCGGCAGGCGGCGCAGCGCTGCGTTCGGTATCCCATCCGCCCCAGGAGCCTTCCGGAGCTGGGTCTGCCGAATGACACGTTGCACCATGCCAGGGGAGAAGTAAATAGGGTCCTCTTCGGGAGCTATCGGCGTAGCGAAGTAGTCTCGAAGGTGTTTCTCGACTGCTGCGGTGTGTTCCGTGTCAGCAGTCGGGTTCGGCGCGAACACGCTCTCCAAGTGTCCAGCGAGTATGGCCGCGCGGTCTGCTGCTTTGTATCTTGGCGTCCCGTCCCGTAATATTATTATCTTCACGGGCAGTGGCAGATATATTGCCACCAGTTAAAACCAAAATGTTATCAAAATAATAAACGTAATTTTCCAAAATACTACTCGATCGTACAAGTAGCATACGTAATTATAGAAATAAATGCAAACTCTTACCAGTTTCCCACAAGATTTTACAGATTGAGCTAGATTTGTTACACGTTACACAAAATCACCGGTTTTTACCATAGAGATATAAGAATAGAGTGGCAGAGTGAGGCCAATTCGTGTCCGCCGGTGGGAGAGAGAACGCAACAGTTAAAGGCCCCCTGCATCTCTCTCTAACAGTACATTCACAACATCAACATTACGCAATGGCGTGCCACCTGTAACTATTATTTATATCAGTTTATTAGTAATCAATAGTTTAAAAGTTGTTTTTATTGATACACGAAGATAGTTTGAAGTGACAAAAAAGTTTATATACTTTTAAACTATTGATTATTGATAAACTGATATAAAAAATAGTTACAGGTGGCACGCCATTGCGCAATGTTGATGTTGTGCATGTACTGTTAGAGAGAGATGCAGGGGGCCTTTAATTGTTGCGTTCTCTCTCCCACCGGCGGACACAACACAGTATTGAGTTAGGTACTATTCTGCCACTCTATCCTTTATAATCTCTATGATCGTGCCAGTGTCGCCATACTGTTCGCCAAGTTTAGTGGTACATCTGCTATCAAATCGTTGTGTATCGAACATAATAATTTTGTTTTTGTGCATAAAGATGTCTAAAAACCAGATGAATCAGTGCTTCAGGCTTTGCTAGGGATCGTAAAACCATCCCTAAGTGTTGAATTGAACTGTGCAGTGCACGATTAAGCTATAATCAACACAAATGTACTCTTCACAAGTAAGTAACAAGTTATGACTTATATTGTTGAATTGGATTAGTATTTGTACAAAATATTGTTACAAGAGGTTCTTTTTATAATTAATTTAACAATTTTTGGGCTTCGTTATGTCCTAAATGTTGTTCTTTTCGTAGTTTGGAAATTTTCATATTTACGTATTAGAGTTTAGTAGTGATGATACTGCTAATGTCGATATGGGTTATCGATATATCCGTAATGTATAGATACTTCCACGACCTATAATATTTTTAAAAATATCTCGTGTCTGTAAACGGAAATAAATGAAACATTCCACCAATTTTGATTGTACCTAGTAAAGGAAAAGCGATTTTTGACTTACTTACTTTACTTAGCCCCGATTACATAAAACCCAAAACCACTGCATCCTGCCCTATGTTGAGGAAAATGAGGAGTTAAAATATTTATATTATGTTTTTAGCCAACATCTAACATGAACAGCAACTGTATGCGAGAATTCTTAGCAATGAAACGTTGAAGAAAATAATTTTATTTATAAACAAGAGGACGCGCGCATCTAAAACCGCACATATTTTTATTTAACTATTTCTGTCCGATCCCGTTTGAATTTCAAGAAACTCCTTCTTAGTGCACTCCTGCGTTCCCCAAAGAACATACATGCCAAATTTCAGCTTCCTGCACCTTATAGTTTTGGCTGTAGCTTATCTGTCAGGCAGTCAGTAACGCAGGGATTTTATATATACAGATAAAAACAAATAAATAAAATTGCTTAATCAATTTTGAATTTTCTTACCCCCTCAAGGTATTTCAGTGTGGCTGTGTGTTTCATAACGGTATGTATGGTGCCATTCATGTCCGGAACTTTCACAGCGCTACAGTATCGATATTGGCTACCAGAGAATATTTTGTTACATGTTTGATACCAGGGTCATTTTTCGATTTACCATGTTCCGTTGTTACGCATTTCCATTATGGAATAAACTAATCTGACAAAAGACTTAAAGGAACTTAGTACAAATATCAATTTACATATTTTTTCTAAATCCACAGTAATGTATTATTTACCTCTAACCGGCTCAATGTCGATATCGATTATATTCTGGAGTTCAACCCAACGGCAGACATTTTATTCGCCACATCATTTCGTAGGTATGCACGCTAATTTCGTAGGTACGTCCAATCCATGTTATTCACAGATCTGTGCAACTTCCACACAAAAAAAATATACGTTGACAGGACATCTCAAGCTTGCCAGTAAGTAAAAAATAAATACCAGAAAGAAAAAAAGATGCTCGAAAAAAAATCTAATATTGGTGGCAATATACTGTGCCAACCACCAACCTGGTGGCGAACTCAAGGGAGCAGATGGCAATAAACCGATGAAACTATAGCACATAAATACAGCCATCAACCACCGGAGTGGCAGACGCTACTGTAAAAATCAATCTGTGCCAACCGCGCCGCCACCGGGGTGGCGGATTAGGAGGTGGCCGACGGGAATAAACCAATGTGGGTTTGAGACCCTACCCTATATAGAGAGATCTTCGAGATCGAGTATGATCGAGTCGATATAGAGGTGCAGACTTATAAACCGACTTTGTTACAGATCTGTGCGAAGAAAACTGATTGCCTTCTTCTCGAGTCACGTCTTGGTTCGATAGATGGCTTCAGTGTTAGTTGTTATGTAGCTAGTCGCTAGAGTACCTATAAATCGAGTGTAAATTAAACGTACCTTAGAATTAATAATTCCTTTTATTATAACATCTTTAAATAACTACATCTAAAATGAAAGCTAAAAGTCATAAAATTATTCTAATAGATACAAACTTTAAAACTAAGATTTGGGAGGCGTAGAGAAACCTAGAGGAGGATATTTATTCAAAATATGTTCCATGGCTGATGGGTAAAATGCCATGAACTTAAATCTTTCGCCCATCTTCTCTGGATCGACCAGCATATCGTAACACATCTGTATTTTTTCTCTGTCTTCGTCGGATTTCGCGTTATTCAGCAGCACCTGAAAAATTGTCGGAAAAAAGCAATATTTTTTTATTAAAAAAAATGTTACATAATTAAGACCGCTTCATGCGGCACGGTAAACAGTATCCCATGCGAATGAGGTATCGTCATATTTATATGAGTATGTATTGATAAGCTTATAGCCATACGTCAGGCTACAGACGAAAATAAACTATCTTGCATGCCTATCAGCCGTCGCTGTCAAGTGCGACTGACAACAAAAATGCGCACTGGTCCTAAGTGAGAGCCCTGCGGCACCCCGGATGTCACTTCATATATCCGGCTCATTTTCATTGCTTGTGAGGTCGCGCATTCGGGGTGCAAGACATTTTTCATTAAGGCATGCCAAAGAGGCCCGTATGCACGATGTTTGATTCAATTTCCTCATACTGCAGCAGCAGCTGTGTAGCACCACAACATTCGCCTACTGAATCCCCACACCCTGCTTGCTTTACACCAATCGATGAAATAAGGGCAGAAACAAGCTAATTCTACCTTTCACACGTATTAAACATAGTTTGCTAGATATAAAGTAAATATGCTTACTTCAAGTCTAGCTGGCGCTTGACATCTCTCCAGAAAATCGGATTGTCTCACTGGACCCATAACTAGCGCGTAGTTTTCGGCAGACGGCGTTTTCGCCGCGGCTACCCTCAATTGACGGAAGTCTACGTCAGCGGTAAGGTCACATTGGCCTGGATTCTCCAGAGGATTGACGACTTCGTGCTTGTGAAAGGCCTGGGAGAATAAAGGATTGGATATAGAATATTACGTGTAAAAGTGTCGTGGAAATTATCCTTCCAAGGAAACTTAAATGCCACAATGCCATTTCTTACAGATTTTGCTGAAAGTAGCGATTGTGGCTGCAGTTGCCCTTGTGCGTTTTCCGAACTACTGCTAAAGACAATATGTATTATGTACCCGTTTATTAAACAATTTCAGTGTGTCAGTGACAGTCCTTAGCCCGATTTGGACGAAATCATTTGCCGGCCACCCTTATGTCAACTGAAAGAATCGTACTGCGCTCGGCACACGGCTTTAAGACACCTCGATTCCAACGTATGAAGCGGCTGCTCTGTTCACCATTTGTACGAGCTGACCATGCAGCCCTAACACCTTGTTTTAAAAAACATATCTATAGAAACTTACCCTAAAAGTATCGCCTTTCTCTCCTTCATGTCCATAATCGGCAATCAGTGCCAAGCCACCAAACTCGTCAACCCGGTGCGCCAACTGTCTCGCAATACTTAATGACCTTCCACTAATCTCTAGTTCTGTTTTATCGCCAGAGTCTAATGGCGGTCTGACCAGAGTTCTGACTGCATTGTTCGCTTCTGCAGAAATCCTGTAGTACAGCTTGTCCTGTCCATCTATGTCTATTAGTAGTTCGCGCCAACCGCTTTCAGTTTTCTGAAATAAATTTTCAGTGATCATTATGACTAATGTGCTGAGCAGCGTAGCTGATTCTTCTGCTCGCATCGGTCTCCGGATGAACTTGGATAAAACCAAAATAATGTTCAATGAACATGTCTCTCCGAAACTGTCGGGTGGTCCCTCTCGAAGTTGTTCAGGAGTACGTCTACCTTGGGCAAACCTTGCAGTTGGGTAACCTTGGGCAAACCTTGCAGTTGGGTAGAAACAACTTCGAGAAGGAGACTGGCAGAAGAAAACGGCTGGGTTGGGCAGCATAATTATAGGAAACTCGGTCAAGTCTTTTCATCACCCCTGCCGCAAAGCCTTAAGACAAAGGTCCTACCCGTTATGACTTACGGAGCCGAGACGTGGACACGGTCGCTCAGCGAGCTATGGAGAGGGCTATGCTTGGAGTTTCTCTGAAGGAACGAATTCGTAATGAAGTGATCCGACAGAGAACCAAGGTAATCGAAATAGCTCAAAGAATTGTAAGCTGAAGTGGCAGTGGGCCGGCCACCTTAGTTGAAGAACCGATAACTGTTGGAGTAGTCGAGTTCCTATATTATAGAGCAGTATGGTGAGGCACTATGTCAGCATGATGAGGATGATCACACATTTGGACATTATAAACACATCAAGTTATTATGAAATGATACAATCAACGACAACCCGGCCTACTAGACACCTAATGTTTTGATTTCTACAAACAAACAATTCTGTCAAAGCGGCGAGGTATGCAGGGCAAGGGGGGGGCTACAAAAATGCATTCTAATTGGCCGGTTCAAATTTGCGGAACGTCATAATTCATATCTAGTGTTGGGATTGGTCTTATGTAAGACGTATAAGTCTAACGTGTTGTCAGAAAGTGTTCGCCCTACGTCTGCCGTCTAGTAGGTTGGGTTGTCGTTGGATACAATGAACATAGACCGGGGCGGAAGTTGGCGGATGACGGTTTTTTTTTTGGTCAATACCTAACAATTCCGTGCAAAATTTTTGTACATTGTTCTTAAAGTTGAGTTTTGGGTGTCACCCCTTTTTTTGAATGGGTGGCACCCCAAAAAGGGTGGCACACGGGGCGGACCGCCCCCGCCGCCCCTTCCCCTTCCTACGCCACTGATAGACTATGAAAATGATAGTATACCTCTATAAAATACCCACACTCAATCTACTTATAAATGCGAAAGTGTGTGAGTATTTGTTTGTCTTTCTTTCACATCACAATGGAGATTGCTCAATAACATTGGTTACGGTATGAGTTTTCATCATCATCCTCATAGCGTTATCTCAGTTGCAACCCAGGGTCTGTTAACTAGTCTAACCAGATTTAACTATTTTGATATTTTGCTTCTCTACAGAGCGACTGTGTGTCTGACCTCCGCAACCCAAAGGGATAGCGATATACCATGGTTTAGACTAGTGCCAGTTTTTTCAGAGGTACTGTACCCATTTTTTTTGTTGACTACGGTGGAAACTCTCCTTATGAGCCATCTCAACTCGATGCCAACCCGGCCAGAGTGTGATCGACCGGGCTTGGGACTGGTGGAGGAGGTATGTGGAGGCTCTCCGCAGGCGTTCGGGGCATACCCACTAAAACCACCGCGGTGTCCCTACGGGTCCCGTGTAATAGCGGGGTCATGCGATATGCGGATAGCATACTTATCCGTGACCCCGCCCAGGACTGGCCCCACCGTTAGTGTTGGCAGGCCCCATCTCGTTCTGCTACTTGGGAGGCGGCGCGGACACTACGCCGCCTCCTTGCCTTTTGGCGGATGTGAAGCAGCCCCAGCGCTCGCCATCCGCAGGCACTAAAACGGCCGCAGTGGATAGGGAGGACGGCAACCTGACAACACCGCACCTCCTCTTCCTCTGCCGGCCCACCGCAACGCATCAAATGGTGCGCCCCCATTTGGTCGCGGGAGATAGGGCGCGCAGCAACGCAACATCGACACGCCTCTCCTCCCGTGACCGCGCCCGACTGCGAGGAACAGACAGAAGTGTCCCCTGCACCCGCACCTTGGGACGCATCCTACGCAGGCCTCACCTAAGCCCACGTGGACCGTCCACTTTCGGGATCCCGCTTAGCTACACCGTGGGTGTCCAAACCACGGTTACTGAGCCCAACCACAGCAAGGTGGAGATCCCACGGGGTGGAGGTACCGACTCCCTGTAACAACTGTTAAAGATCTTCATGACATCCGGTATGGACGGCTTAATGTGCTATCCGAGGCACAAGGCAAGTGATAATTAACTATTAAATACCTACATAACTCCGAAAAGTCAGTGGTAAACACCGTGGATTCAAACCCAAGACCCACTGCATATTGCTGTCCACCTGCTTTTTCTGCTAATATAGTTATAAGATTAGAAATTGTTTTTTTATATTATGTGTGGAATTGTGGATATAGGTAGGAGGCCAGAGAGTGCAATAGGCAACTTTTTGCTGCGATAGCCGACACTCACATGGGCAAAGACGCTAGCGAAGTATTAAAAAATCACACAACTTACCTCAAATTTATGTATAGGCAAAACATCAAAGAATTCATGTGCAATATACCATGAAAAGTTTTTAGGCACCTTCAACAAGTCATTGTACCAATATACTTTTATCCCACTTACAGTTTCACCCTGCAAAATAAAAATGTTAGTTTAGTGCAAATACTGACAATGATGCTTGTAACATGCGGAAATAATGAGAAAGAAAAGAGTGTCTATATTATAGTCCACACACACATTCCTTCGGCAAACTGATATGATCATGTGCATACATAGTAATTATGGATGTGAAGACTTGTATCCTTTTCAAAATAATACAAAGGTGCAATATTATTATTTCCAGCTTAATGTTAATAAATTGAGTTTTATAATAGCTATAGGTTCGTCTATAAGGCGTGTTTTCTTAGCAGCCATAAAATAATAGCCAAAATTTCGTATTTTGAATCTCTGTACTACCAGTCAGACTACTGGCGACATAAAGAACCCCCCCTTCTACTAAAATCATATAAAAGACTTTTGAACATTAAAGAACATTCCCCTATTCTCCAAAGTACAATGTTCCCACTGTATAATTCACCATATGAAATCCTATATTCCGAGGTTAAATATATTCCCCACACGGGTTTGGATAAGAATATGCTCTATTCCAATGACCACTTTTCTGCCATAATTGAGGAGAAATGGCAAGGTTATCACCTGTTTTATACAGATGCCTCCAAACTATCTCCAAATAGCAAAACTGGTATAGCCATATTCTATCAAAACTCTAATATTTACCTCCAATTTCAATGCCCGCCAGAAACATCTGTCTTTACAGGAGAGTGCATTGGTATTCTCGAAGCATGTTTGTTTATCCTGTCACATACCACTATAACAAAGGCTATTATACTCTCCGACTCCAGAAGCTCTTTGGAATCGATTGATAAAGATCCTTTCATAAATAATATTCGTTGCCCAATAATTTTGGAAATTAAAAAGCACCTATACTCTCTATCCAAGAAGGGAATTGAGGTGATACTGACATGGATACCCGGCCACGCAGGTATTAGGGGCAATGAGTATGCAGATTCATCAGCCAAAGCCGCTGTTACAAGAGATCTGGCTGATCGTAAACATTACAATACTCCAGTTTATGACTTACTACATGCTACCAAAACTGACCTAATATCATCTTGGCAAAGTTCTTGGTCTGAATCATGTAAGTCCAAAGGTGGGCTATATGCCTCAATCCAGCCAGTTGTGTCAGTAAAGCCATGGTTCTACAAATTTAAATCAGTACCCAAAACTGTCGCATCAGTAATTTGCAGAATATGTCTAGGACATTGCTGCACCCCAGTATTCCTGCATAAAATAAGGGTTCGGGACAATTCACTATGTGAGTGTGGATTGGACGAAGGTTCCCTTGATCATATTTTCCTTAATTGTTCATTAAGACAGCCCTTCCCTTTTGAAGAAATTACCTCTAAATTAAAAATCCAACTCCCAGTTAATGTTCGCCATCTTCTCTCATTTTTTCCAGACCCCCTAATGATCAGGACTTTTATTAAATTCATTTTTACTAATACAATTAAACTATAAACTAATTATGTATCCATTCTGTTGTGTTCATTATACAATAACGTCTTAAAACCACTAACTATGACACCAATTACATAGCACCAAAAGTCGTCTATCAACATAACTTCAGTAATAATACGCGACGCTGGCAAAAATTGCTGAGTTTATCGGCAGATTGCCATCATAACAAAAAAAAAAAATAGCTATAGTTTTAATGATGGTGACGACATGCAAATAGTTAATATTACCTCATGGTTATGTGGCAAGTCAGGGTCCACTTCTCTGTGTGAGATACAAAGGTTGTTGGCTTGTACTGACTGCATTGTTGCAGATATTTCTACTAGATGTAGACTTAAGTCCTTGGCTTGGTAGCCCATACGGTTCAGCACCTGAAATTAAGCAACAAGAGTAATGTCTATGTATGTATAGCGAATACAATAAAGGCTAGGTAGATAACATACATTTTCAAGATATAACTGTATTTGATTTTTATGTAACAAATAGGTAATACCTATATATACTTTTCAAGTGCATTTTATATTTTTATGGTGTCCCCAAATCATATTTGATATATTAAGTAAAGCTATATATTCGTGATGTACAGATATTTATCAACTTTAGAAAATTTTAAAACAGCCCAAATCAATGTGAAAATTGTTAGTCACTGTAGAGAAACTTACCCTTAAAATATCCAGTAGCAAAGTACCCTTTCCAGGGCCAAGTTCAACAATCTGAAGAGGTTTACCAGTACCCATTTTCTTGGTTTCAGAATAAAACCATACGCCCAATATTTCCCCAAAAAGTTGACTTATTTCTGGCGAAGTAATAAAGTCTCCTCCGTGACCGATAACTTCCTTTTTCATATAATATCCTTCTGTGGGGTTAGTAGCAACGATATGCATATAATCAGCAACACTTATAGGACCACTAAGTCTAATTTTCTCCTTTAAAATCTCCATTATACTTGGAGCAGTGCCTGGCGCAGGCATTTTTAGAGTTTTTGGATCTGGGCGCTTAACTACTTTAAAAGCGTAATTCCTGGATATTGTTTGAGGTATTAGTAATTTGTTACACATTCTAAACACCATGCGCGAATTCATTTTAGCAGTTAAAGAATAAAATAATAAATTAATAGATTTGAGATGTAGCAAAGAGGTTATCCAGTATCCTTGTTTTGAAAATGAAGTGTCAAACTGACAACCAGCTGATTGCATGCAAATGACGCAAATTCTGTTGATTTGTTGTTGATTTGTTTTGAACAATTTTTCGTTCTATTAATATTTGGCCGATTAAGTGTATTTTGAATATGAATTATGTAAATTAGCACATAATTGAGTTCACTTTCAGCTACAAACCTAATAGCCACCACAACCACAATTTGATAAAATCAAATTATATTTTCAATCTGGCAATAAACAGACGTCATATGTCAAATTTGCCCGACAACATGACAATGACATTGGACATTGACAAATGACAGTTTGCGTGTGTACTGCGCGGTGCATTCTGAAAATTATTATAACATTTTAATTATATTGAATTAGTGTTCTGCCTAATTGTAATTTAGTATTTATAACCTAAGCTTTCAAAATATTATTTCTAAGTGTACAGCTACATGCTACAGAATTACAAGACAAGAATTTGTAAAGGTTATGTTGTGGTTCACCACGTGAATATTTGCTCAAATTTACGTTGTGTTATTCGTATGTGTGTTCAAAAATTACTTGTATAAACTACTGAAAGATGGGACAAATGGATGATGAGTTTTATTCAGGGGTAAACGATGCAGAAAACATTAAAAAAAACAAAGATCCTCCGGAACGCAATGGAAGGATCATAGTAAGAAACATATCCTTCAAGGCAACTAAAGAAGCTCTGAAAGAGCATTTTGCTAGATTTGGTACTGTGAATGAGGTGAATCTGCTAAAAAAACCAGATGGCAAACTGGTTGGCTGTGGGTTTGTGCACTTTGCCGACGTTGCAATGGCCGAAAAGGCTATCGCAGCCACGAATAAGAAACCATTTATGGGTAAGATATTTATTGATCTGTTGTCCCACTTTATAGGTAGTAAGAAAGTAGCGCCCATTGATGAAAAGGTAAAAGGGAGTTGATTGGCCTGGTGATGTGTGTAGGTAAAAAAGTGATGAATGTTCATGTAGAAGGACGAAAAGGAAGAGGACGGCCAAGGAAAAGATGGATGGACTGTGTGAAGATGGATATGAAAGAGAAAGGGGTAAATGTTCAGATGACTGGTGACAGAGAAGTATGTAAGCGAAGGACATACTACGCCGACTCCAAATAAATTGGGACCAGGGCATGATGATGTCCCACCCATATTTTCAAAAACTTATTGGTTCCTTGTTCTAAAATCCTTGTATGATGTTTCAAATTTCGATTTTAGTTTGTGAAAAGTAATTTATTTGATATTTACAAAGACTACTTTCATTCCAGATCGTCCTATACATGTAGCATTTGCAGTTCCAAAAAAGAGTTATGTACAAAACATGCAAAACAATAACAACAGAACCAGGTTCAACAGCGGCTCCTCTGATGACAACCAGCAACCTAACTTCAAAAGTAAGTTCTTATTATTCTTTATTTATTACTTGTGCTTACAATAAAATAACTTTTTATTATTAACTTAATCACTTTGAAATAAATATAAAAGCAATTGTAAATATTAGCAAGAACAGATTCTGTAAATACAAAGTTTGATTGTCCTTTAATCATTTCAGAAGAGACACCAGAAGGCTTGCAAAAGCAAAAAGAAGATAAAAATAAAGTGAGGATAAACCGCAATGCACGTCTTATAATTCGTAATGTATCATTCAAAGCAACAGAAGAAACCCTGAAAGAGCATTTTGCACCTTATGGTGACATATTAGAGGTGAAATTGCTTAAAAAGCCTGATGGGAAGCTAGTTGGATGTGCTTTTGTTCATTTCAAGAATGTGCCGATGGCAAAGAAGGCACTGTTGAACACAAACATGAAACCATTTTTAGGTAAGAAATTTTACCAAGAAATTATATCAATATTATAGAGTAAATGTCCAATCTTTCAGTAACTTTTTTTAAATTTGATATTCATAAGGGTTGACGAATCATTTTTGTATATTGTAACATTCAAGATGCAGGTTGTAGGGTAAAATCATATTCTTATTAAATTTATTAAACTTTTCAACACACTTTACAACATTTATGAAACAAACTCCAGCGACAAGCAAGGTACCTATCTCAGCTTTCCTCTTATTTTCCCCACCAAGGGTCATATAGTGACATGAATGTGTAAAAGATTTTGACTTGGACCTAGTCTTCATTATTATTTTTATGCGTTTCCTTTTTAAATTTGATTTAATTTATATCTAGTATTTTGTACACAATTTTATGTAAAATGTCACATTCATAATTTTTCTTAGTTCATTGGTCACAAAATTTTCAAAGTTTGATATCAATGATTATGCTGACTTGCATAATTATGTTGCAAAGCTTATGATGACTCAAGTAGGAAATGCATGAATATCTATACTATCATGAATAATATAATATATGAAAAAGTTTATTGGTTCATTCGTCTATCACACCAAAACAGAGCAACCATACATTGTGAGATAGGTAACATAACCAGTGACATGAGCACATTTTTTTAGTTGTACAAAATGTCTCATTGCCTCAGGAACTAATATATATTTTCTTTTACCCAGGTCGTCCAATATCTGTTGATTGGGCAGTCGCGAAGAACAAATACATGCAGCATCAAGTGAACCAGCAGTTGGAGATAGAAGAGAACATTAAGAAAGAGGAGTCGGACAGTGATGATGATGACCACAAGCCAACAAATGTGTCCGGTGATGAAGTGAAGGCGGAAGTCAAGAGCGAAAGTAAGTTCTGATTTTCCTTTCTTGTACTATATTGGTACTTTACTTTTTTTTCTCTACTGTATAAATAATGTCAACAAATTTATCCATCACCACATGGACGACATGGCTGTGTGCTGGATTAAGAATGCAAAAGCTTTCAGTCCCATCTTATTCTGTGGGTACCATAGACGGGTAGGACAATAAGATCTTTTGTCTTTCCATCATCATCTTCAATATATGGAAAATTCGACATTTAACCCTTTGCCAACTTGGATGAAAATTCAGACAAACAATTGCATTTCTGACCCCTGACTCGGCCTACTGAACCTATGTGTCTTACAGTCGCCATTTTTCGAGCCGACATTCAGTCTGCATTAACTTTCATAATAAACATTAAATTAAAGAAACTTTTTTAAACAGGTGATTCAGAGGCAAAATCTGAGAAAGACAGCGACTCAGATTCGGACAGTGATGAGAAGGAAGATAGTGATGGAGGCCAGGATTCAGAGGAAGACCAGAGCGAACAGGACAGTGAAGATGAAGAACAGGATGATGATGAACAGGACGAGGATATGGAGGGGGAAGAGGAAGAGGTGGTTCAAGTTAAACAGAATCAACGGTAGGTAAATTTGTAAATATGCTATAGGGTATTTTACTTTTTCATTTTGATATCGTAATTAATAGAAAATAGAGTAAAGCTATAAGCACAGAATATATACAAGTACTAAAGTACAGAAGGATCACTTCTCAAACCAATTTATTGAAATTGCGACTCTTGCTACTAAGCAACAAAGTGCAATTCAGCTTGCATAAGCACTCAGTGCCTACCGTGATATTCACCTAACCGTGCCCGTCCTTTTCTAACACATAACGCTGTCGCTGTCTGGCGCGGAGTGGCGCGCTAGGGTTGTCGACTTGCCGCTGTTACTATAATATTTAGTCATCGTCTATCTACCTACTTGACCACGTACCTAATAATAAATAATTATCCTATAAGTATCCTATCCCACTACTTTAGCTCGTAGAACAAAAACCTCAAAAATTCTGGTTGTTTACATTTTCACTACACTATTTTTTTGTTATTTCCTAAACGCGTGGACCGATTTACATAATTCAAACAGAAAAAATGGTTTTTGAACTAGATCTTTAATTTGACACCATAATCGTTGGGATATGTCAACAAACAAAAAATCAAATTTTCAAGTTGCTCTCGTAAAATAAATAAAATCAAATTTTCAAGTTGCTTTCGACACACATCCGTTAAATGAGCAATACTTTGCATCAGACTTGTGATGATACATTTTTGTTGTTAAAGGCGTTTATATAATTTGAGCAATGTTCTCGCACGGCGCGTGAAAACACGGAGCTTGTGCACTCGTTGCGTGACGTCTAATGTGAGCGGCGCGCAGCAACTCTCTAATCCAACCATGTAGACATGGTCGGCCGAGGTACTTGTAATTTTGTACCTAAAACGCGAAGTGCGCCAGGCCTGCTATAAGTGAATTTTAGAATAGAATCTTAATATTATTACTGCCACGTTGGTCCCGCGGCATAAATGTGCGCGTGGGATTGGGAGGTCTCGGGTTCGATTCCCGGGTCGGGCAAAGTGTTATTGGGTTTTTCCCGTTAGGAAATTCTCAGTAGCAGCACGGAGTCTGGTAATGTGCCCGGTACGGCAATAGGCTCGCCCCCTATTACGTGGGACCTAAAAATTCCTGGCGAAATGTGGGTGTAATATCACACATCTGCCTACCTCTTCGGGAATACAGGCGTGAGTCTATAAAATAAAATATTAACTAGAGAGATAAGGCTAGACTGGTATATGATGTTACCATTTTAGATCTCTTTATTTTCCTATTCTCCGGCTGGTATTCTACATACAAAAAAATCGTAAATAAAACCTGTGTTCTTTTCAGTTTATAAGCATAAATATTTTACTCAATATTTCAAGTCAACATCCATTAGAGAAAATATAAGTAATTTTTGACAACATACAACGAACTAAACTTGAACAACCCCTGATATTGTGAGTAAATGATCATTATAATTCATTTACCCTTAGGCGGTATAAAAAGCGGTTAGACTTTGTATGAAACCTCTAGTATCTAAGTGTTATTTACGCGGGCATTGTAGCAGGCACAAGTTAGTTCAAGTCAAAATATATTTGTTAATTGTATTTATTTCACAGTATAAAGTTAAACGACGCCGAAGACGGCTGCACAGTGTTCATCACGAACATACCGTTCAGCGTGGACAACGACCAACTCAGACAGTTCGCGGAGGGAACGGGCCCCGTCAAATACGCGCTCATCTGCGTCGACAAGATGACCGAGCACTCTAAGGGATCGGGCTTCGTTAAGTTTGCTGTGAGTATTATCTACTAGATGAGCCCGCGGTTATTTAAGGATACTGATCCGCTCCCGTGGGTCATAGCGTGATGTTATATAGCCTATAGCCTTCCTCCAAAATTAGGCGATCTACGATCGTAAGAGGTAGGCAGAGGTGTACCCATGTTACATCCTCTTCTCGTGATCTTTTTAAAGCTAGCTTACGACGGCTTATTCGAACAATCGGCAGAATAATCTTCCTAGTATATTTATGTGTATGTATATCATATGTATATAAGTAGGAATATATATGTATTTATGTATTGTAGGTATGTACTATATTTATTTTATAAGTGCAAATTATATGTATATATGTATATTTATACGTAATATTTTATGTATCTTGATTAGTAGTTTACATGCAGTTTTAGCACCCACCTTGATTCGTCTCTGCACCACCCAAAGGTTGGCTGGTAGAGAACGCCATGGGCATTAAGTCCGCCTTTGTACAAATTATATTGTTTTGTGCAAGAAGTCAAATAAATAAAATAAATAAAATACACCTCTGCCTGTGCCTCATCTGCGTAACCTACAAATTCATGGCGAAATGTGGGTGTAGTATTACACCTCTGTCTATAAACATCAGTTATAATTATAACAAAAAGCTTCCTTATTAATGTTTCTAGGAGAAAGAACACGCAGACACATTCCTGTCTCTACCAGCTGATCAGTTGAAACTGGAGGGGCAAGTGCTAGCTGTGAAGCCGGCCCTCAAGAGAGAAAACCTACAGAAGGGCAACAAGAAAGAAGCCAAGGATAATAGAAACCTGTATCTTGTTAAAGAAGGAGGTACATATGTTTATATTTCGATTGCCCTCCTATCTATAATATTTGATTTTAGTTTTTGATATATATTATTTATAATTAGCTTTCGCCGCAAGCATGGTTCCTGTATACCTAAACCTACTTCATGAATCCGTCCATGCATTGGAGAAATTATATTTATTGAATTAGTATTTGAAACACCTTGTGAATAAGTGTAAAACATTTAATTAATTATTGAAGTAAAAAAACAAACTTTGTTGTACATTTATTTGATATTTTTTTGTTATTTTGATTACTCAGTCGCCGTAAAACGTCTTATTTAATATTTTCAATTTGACATGCAGATGTTTCTAACTATGCAGTTGAGAATTTGAGATGCATCTTTGCTTCGTGTCTTTTTCGATTGCGTTATATCCTTATATATAAAAATCTTGCGTTGCTGAGTGAATGACAGACAAGGCGCAAGAATCCGGAATTTTCTGTTTCTTGCAATTATTCGTTGAAATTTCTTTGATTTAGAAAAAGCGATTAATTTGAAAAAGATATACCTATCCGAGCGTAGCTGTGGGCATCCTCTAATCTTAATATATAAAATCCTTGCGTTACTGACTGACTGACAGACACGCTACAGCCGAAACTATTGGGCACAGGAAGCTGAAATTTGGCATGCATGTTCCTTGGGGACCGTGCACCGGTGCACTAAGAAGGGATTTTCCGAAATTCCCACGGGATCGGCCAAAACGGGTAAATTCAAATAAAATGCAGGCGTAGCTGCTGGCGTCCTCTAGTAATTTTATAATTACAGTGGTGGTAGCCGGCACGAAGGCAGCGGTAGGCGTATCATCATCAGACATGGCCAAGCGACTCGCTCTAGAACGTAGCAAGACGCAGATGTTGAAGAATTTGAACAGGTAACTAGCAGATGTCATCACTGATTGTGTATGTGAGGAATTTAAACCAGCGCAACGCAAAATTTAACTTAAAATAAGATCGATTATCTATATATAGGGTGTCACAAGACACATCACCAAGCCGAAGTCTACTCGTTGTGGACATCATACCAATTCATACTAACCAAAAATAATACCTGGGAAACGATTTTTTTTAACATTTCACATTTTTTAAACTGCAATTAAAAGCGTGCGCGTGCAATGCTCGAAATACCTACATATCCATGGGGCCATGGACTGCCATGGAGGCATCTAAAGAACATATTATCAGGCGGGGTAAATGCATCGATTTTGTACCTAATTAGAAAAATTCCATACTAACTTTGAGCCTCAATATCTCCTGAACCAGTAATTTTCCAGGTATGGTGCCGAAGTAAAAAATGTTCTTAGTGATTGTTACAACATGGGATTTCAGTTTTCGTTAAAGGTCTTGTTACACCCTGTATAGTGGTTTAAGAGGCCGTCTCGCCGCTTGACACTGCCGCGTGTTGTGGGTTCAATCTACGCGAGACAACACTTTGTGCGAGTCATGAATTGTAGTTTTGAATTAGGATGTTCATTGTGTCCGTTGTTTGTATGCTTGTAAAGTCCTCCAGGACACAGGATTTATACCTAGAGCGAGAGTTGTCTTTTTAATCCAAAAAAATCTTCACGGATTTTAAATTAACTTAGCTCAAAACTAAACCTACCACAAAATGTCTAATTCAAAAACTCTCTCCTCAGATTCGTATCCCGCTACCGTCTCGTGGTATCCAACCTACCTGCGCACTTCGACGACGCCAAACTTCGTCGCGTGTGTGTGAGCGCGTCGGACAAGCGCGCCACCGTCACGGAGTGTCGGGTCATGAGGGACCTTAGGACTCCGCCCGGGAAGGATGGGAAGCACCCGTGAGGACGATTTTATTTGTATTTCTAGTGGAAACTAAATTATAGGTTGTAATGCAGTACGGTGGAGTTTTCGCCGCTCTATGGGTGGAAACGCCGTCAAATACATTATCATCGTCCTTCTCCTTCAACCCGGTGTCCACCCGAAGCGAAGGGATAGTGATATTCCATGGTTTAGACTAGTGTTAGTTTATTTAGAGGTACTGACGCACTATAACGACTGTCAAAGTTCTTCATGACGCGGACGGCTGGAACCGACGGCTTAACATGCTAGAAAAAAAGAAATTTATATTGAACAACCTTTTCTAATAAATATTGTGTATTGTTGTGCAGGTCTAAAGGCTACGGGTTCGTGATGTTCACGCGGCACGAGGACGCGCTGGCGTGTCTGCGCAAACTTAACAACAACCCCGACGTGTTCGACAAGAACAACGTAAGTCTACACGAGTACTTATACTTACCTTGAGGAATACATTCCATTCATCGAGATATTTCGTCCCATATTCCGTCACTGAATAAAGTATTCAGTGACGGAATACCTCTTAGACCTCATTCACACGAGAGCTTTTTTAACGCGCGTTAAAAAGCTCTCGTTCGAATGAGGTTCTAAAGCACAGCTTTGTTTGACAAGAGAAAGAAAGAGACTCATCAATATTTTTTTATGTATACGTTGAAAAAAATACGTGCCTATAAGTTCTAAACATATGTGTGTGTCAAAGGTAATACAACCTTTATAAATAGTCACGCACTTCCTTATAAAATATTCATTGTTTTCCCAGAGGCCCATCGTATCATTCTCAATAGAAGACCGAACAGCCTTAAACGCCCGGAAGAAAAGGTTAGAAAAATCCATAGCCAATAACCCATTAGCCAACAGGCATGACAACACAGACAATACCACAGACAATAAAAAGAGAAACAGGAAACGGAAGACAAACGAAAAAGCGCCTGACGAAAGTTACGCAGCGGCAAAGAGGAGAAAGTTCGGCAAAAATAAATTCAATCAAAACCAAAATAATAATGATAATAATACCTCAGGTAGATTTATCGGCAAAAATAAATTCAATCAGAATCAAAATAATGATAATAATACTTCGGGCCGATTTGTTGGCAACAATAAATTCAATCAGAACCAAAATAATCATGATAATAATACCTCAGGTAGATTTGTCGGCAAAAATAAATTCAATCGGAATCAAAATAATGATGATAATAATACCTCGGGTAGATTTGTGAAAAAGCCCAGAGATGACGAAATAGGAGAATATACAGGACTAACGGCGAAAGAAGGGGCTCAACACAAAATGAGAAGTAACCATAAACTAAGAGCACAAGCGGATATCCATAGACAAACTGTCAAAATGGAGAAGAAGAAGAGCATGAGATCTCAGAAATTAAAGATGGCGGCGAAAGAGAGAGTGAAGCAGCCGAAACAGAAGATTAATAAGAATCCGAATAAAAAGAGGAATAAGAAGTTTAAACCTAAATCGAAGTATGAATTGTTAAGAGGGTAGTTGCATTAGAAGTAAAAATGATTGAATTTCTTGTACACTTTGGGTAAATTTTAAGCTCGATTTCAATGCAGGCGCGAGCTTTGAAGAAATATTAAAAAAATTATTACATAATTTGAAGACACTTGAGCATTATACCCATGTGGTACAGCTTGTACCATTTCACCTCATCCAAAATTTACTACAATCTTGTCATTATTCGTTATGTTGTTTGTGTTAAGTGTTGTAAATAAATTATAACCATATACATATAATATTTTTTTCATTTTGTACACTTGGCACTTCTGCGGCTCTGCAGTGTCCCAGGTTTTCCCACACCCATCCATTCATGCTATCAAACTTTCTCGTTAATTTGTCAAGTGTGTATCCCTGAGATTTTCGAAAACTCGTGCGTAAAATGATTTAATGGCTGCTATACATCATCATCATCAGCCTATAACAGTCCACTGCTGGACTAGGCCTCTCCTTTGAAAGGCCTTCTATACCACACTGGCCAAACGGGTTGGTAAAGGGGTTTGTATCAAGTTTTCCTTCTCTTACAGTGCTGTTCTCTGTATAAATTGCTCCCTCTGTCGGCTCTTACGACACCCATGGGATGATATGGAGTGGTGACATTCCATATTCTTAATACGTCACCACACGGACGTGGCTGCTATACGTCAGGTCCGTACTCGGGACGTGGATTGTCAGTACCATGTTAGGATCTCGAAAACATAGAATTGAATTTTATACCTATTGCGGGCCTCGTTCTCCTCCTCGTTGATCGCTCACAGAACTCTGAATAATTGTTTTATTATATCCGTTTCACCACAGTCCCACTATACAGCAGTGGGCACAACTAGCCGGTAAAGTCCCTAGAAGCACTAGAATAAGTAAAAGCAGGATGATTTCCTAGCTGCTCATAAATCGAATAGTCTCTGAATGAACGTTCGACGGCTAATGGACTAGGGCAGTACTCGTCAAATTATTGGAGATAATACTGGCGTACCACAAGGCACAGTGCTCTCTCCAGTGCTCTATATCTCAATACACGGTTAGCAATAATACACATGTGCTAATAATACATAGGCCTATGCGTTTTGAAACACTGAACAATAGGTACAGTCGAACAACTTCCCGCTAGACCACAATATGGGTGAGAATCGCTCAGCAAGACATCGTCGCTGCCAGTGCTACTTTACACGCACATTGACACTCGTATACAAAACCAGTTACTCGACTCTATGAGCGAGTCAAGGGAATTCAAACTGGTCCAGCGCCGACTTGTTAGATTGTACATGGCAGAAAATAAATCTTTATCTGTAGAGTGAGTAAATAATTAGTGTCAGTTCACGAAGGCAAATTATATTATCAATTTATATAGGTCCACCTAGCTGGGGGTTGTTCTAGTGTGCCCTACCTTTGGCTTACCGAAACCCGGTTTCCACTCCAGGAGACCATTGCTCCATCGGCCATCAGTCCTTTCTGCTGTATGATCAGCCCACCGCCTCTTAACCTTACTTATTCTGTGAGCTATGTCGGTAAATCTTTGTCGGATAACTGACTTTTCGAGTCGTTGGTTCCGGCTGTTATGAAGATCTTTACTCTGGGTTAAGCCACAGAATATGGTGTTTATGCCTCTATAATGTAATCTTGCAAGTAAAAACAGACCTGCGGAAAGCCCTGGAGTGGAAATGGTTGAATGATGATGTCATTCAAAGCTCTCTAACAAAAGTGTGAAAAGTGTACGTTCAAACCCGCAGAGTTTAATTCCTGGATATGTCTTATTCCTGCAATGATCTTACATCATCCATTTATCCCCACTTAGATACATAACGTTACGTTACGTTACGTAAAGCATTAAGGGAGTCCAGTAAAATGGAAACTTCACACATTTACATTAATGTTCTGGTTCAATAAAACATCTCAATAAGTACAAATCAAATTTATTTACTTACATAAAACCTTCAGCTAGAAAAATGCATGTTTACAAAGCGTATAAAGAATTTTGTTGTGCTTACAAATTATGCAAAATGTCTCGACATGATTCACAAGTCATGTTATATTCGATGACGTTATTTTCTTTAATCTGATAATATCCCAGAGGATATTTTAAAAATATATATGAAAATGATAAAAAAAATATCAAACGTCAAGAGAAATTACTTTACAAATGGTAGGTATGGTTGTTCCCACGGCTTATGAAACACTTGCATAGGTCGATTTTTGTCTTAAAAAGACTACGTATATTTAGAAACTGACTGTTGGTGGACCAAGGTCTTCAGTCTTATTAATGAAAAATTAAGCTATAAATTCAAAATAATACCAACGTTATCCCTGCCCAGCGCCTTAGTACACTAAGTAAAAATACGTGACATGTTCTCTTAAATGTAACAAGTTTATGTTAAGAATATTTCAAGAAAACTATAGTGTTTTGCACTATGTCATAAAATTAATAGTTAGTGCCTGCGTAGCTTTGCAAATAAATCTTCAGTAATAACGTGCCTGCAACTTACAGAGCAGTTATCTACTAGGTACCTAATAAGGTTTTTGTAGTAACGATGAAAAAATATATTTTGGTTCAAGCAGTTCTCAAATTCTGCGCGCGCGCTCTGTCAGACATTTGCTATTTAATATCGTCTTTTTTATGTAAAAAAAGTTTTACAATATTTTTATCAAACGATGTCGGTGACCGCAAAAATTAGAACCTCGTCTTTCGAGAGATCGTAAGTAGGTGGTGTGAATGAAGGTACTTGCAGCAATATACAATAAAAAAGTTACTTTTATTATCACTTTTTGGATCAAAGCCTACCTTTATAGTTAAATTTTAAGCATCCTTCTTGATATTGACTTTGGCCCAATATAAAAAAAAAATAAGGGTCAAACGAATACTAGGCCCTAGCACGCGTTTAGCCACATAGCATATCACCTTACGACATCAGTTGATTTTTTATCATTGTTCTGTACCGTATAATTACTTATTAGGTATTTTAAGTTTGTTTTTCGCGACCCCAATTGGATGAAACCTAAGGCCCACTTGCGTAACGTTTGATTTAAGTCACTCCTTAATTTAAATTGGTTGAACAGAATTAACAGCATAAAATAATTTAAGTTAAAAGTGTTTAGCGTCCTCTTGCACAACGACAACAACGCTTAGATTTAGTTAAACATTTTATGAGGTCGGTAAAGTAGTTTCTACGTTTTGTTTCATGGCATGAAGCCTTTTTGTTACGATTTTAACGATGTTATGCGTATGGTTTCGCATAAAACCTTAGACTATATATAATTTGAGCATAAAACAAAACGCATTGTCGTCGCCTAGCAACGAAATGACAATTGACAAATAATAACTAGAAACTTTTGAGCATTAACCCTACATGGGGTGCAGGTGCACCCCACATCGATTTGTTTTCTAAATATCTCAATTTCTTTAATATCCACGAATTCGCGCGTCGGAGTATTTTAGTTTGGTGTCAACCGCTCGCGTTACGTCAATACAGTGACGAGGGACCGCGTTGTGTGGTCGCCTGTATAAGTGCTGTGGGGTACGCCAGTACCCCAGTGTAGTAAAATCGTAAGATTATTTATTTATTACTATTGATGCAATTATATTTAATAAGTTATTAAATTTGATTATTTATTAAAACAATAGTCTTATATGAATTAAATACAGATATTTTTAGATATTATGAAGGTAAAATTCAATGAAGTTTATTTATTTTGTTTCGGATGCCTGTCAGAGGTTTGAATTACGAAGAAATAAGCTCTATTCTAGACCACAAATCTGGCTAGGAAGAAATAGAAGTTGGAACCAATTGTAATTCCTGGGTTCTTTACAAGTGTTCTAGGTCAAATAATAAGCCAAATATAAAGTTTTAGCAGACAGTTTTGAAATAAGGTTTGGAACTGATACATGAACATTTGGAGGACCGTCACCGGATGCCAACTTAGTCCATTGCAGTGATCCTCAAAAAAGTACCAAATCCTACAAGCGCTGTTGCTCAAACTACACTTAACTTTGTTTAATAAGGCTGATTTGTGATCTCAAGTTACCGATTATGTTTAATAAAACGTATTTTCATGAATTGTTTATTTTATTTTAAGGATTACAGTCATTTTAGTATGGGGTGTTCCAGCACCCCAGTGTAGGAATAACATGTGCGCCAAATAGTGTAGGATTCTAGGGTTAACAATAACACAAGTATGTACATTGTTATCAGTTATATCATCATCATCATCATGTCAGCCTAGGGACGTCCACTGCTGGACATAGGCCTCCCCCTGCTGCGTCATCCGGTCCAGTTATATAATTATTGATAATTTTTGTCGCTAATGACAAGATGCCAACATCAGTGTGACAGTTCTTAAATGAAATTAGCCACTAAACAGCCGATTTTCGGTAATTAATTTTGACAGTTCTTAAATCATATTACTCGACAAATTTTTCGTTGTGCAAGATGCTAGTGGTGTTTAATATTTTTTTTTCTCGTTAAATACATCTTAATTCAATTTAAGAATCGTTGTGCAAGTGGGCCTAAATGTCTAAACGCACTATGCCGAAGGTACGCGACCTAAGTTCGACATGATTACGCCTGCAATGCTATTTGAATTACTGACGACACATTATACCGAAATTACGGTGCGTTATAGCGTACCTACAGCTTACTTCGGTCGGGCGTAAGTTCAGCGGCAACTTTTCTAGTAGTAGTACGAGCGTAAGTTCCACCAGTTATTATGTGTCCTAGATATCAGCCAAATACGTCGGAACGTAAAATCGCGAACTTCGGTCGCTTAACTTCGTCATAGTGTGTTTAGACACAAAGATTACATTATTTTTATTGGCGTTATGACTTCTTAAAGACGCCGCTTTCCTCCAGGTGCGAATACAGCGTGGCTCTGTACTCCTCGGGGTGACGTAAGTAGTGTTGCACGTGCGGCGAGCGGTCCCAGCATTTGACATTGCACTGGAGTAAAAAACTACATTAAAATACTTATAAAACATACTTACTAATATCCTCTAATCACGTAAAAAGAGCGGTTACAACTCGTCCTATATTGTAAGTATAGATATATTTATATGTCTATGATTGTAAGTCAAGTCCAAAGAAAGGACCATCAGTAAATACACGCGGCTTAACCTTGAACCAACTGAAATAAGGTGGATGACTGTGACACTATAAATAAAAAGTGGAGTCACATTCTTATAGGGGTAAGTATGTGTGAGTGATTGAAGTGTGGGGGTACTGGGAGTGTTGTGCCGTAAATTTAATGGAGGAGCTATGTGTGTACCGAAACGTCCTTTTATAATAATTAGCTTTTTTTTTTATTTCTGCCGAACAAATTGACTCCATGCTGCCTGATGTTAAGCAGTCAGTGAAGTCCCATAGTGGTGGACATAATCCCAGCAGCCAGCATGGCATTATGGCATGATGGCCCTCACCTTGACGGCCTTGAGTAAAGCTTTTTCACGCCCCGCTTAAAGGACCCGGGATCATAGATGGAGAGAAACACTTGAACTGGTAAAGAGTTCCACATCTTAATGGTACGGCAGAGATAAGAGGCGCCGAACCGTTTGGTGCGTGACGGTATCTGTTCTACCGTGTAAGAGTGGCACCTCAACCCACTACCCAGCACGTGTCGTTCGGGATAGGAAAGGAGAGGGTGGGATTAGTTGAAAGAGCTCTTCGGAGCACTCACCGTGATAGATGCGGTAGAAGAGAGCCATTGATGCCACGTCTCTGCGTAATTGCAGTGACTCAAGAGTCTTAGTGGCCTCTGGATCCCCGATGATACGGACAGCACGCCGCTGCAACCTATCGAGGGCGTCCAATAAGTACTGAGCGGAGCCATTCTAAAGGTGAGAGCAGTATTCCACGCAGGAGCGAACCTGGGTCTTGTATAACAGACACAATTGCTCCGGCGTGAAAACCTCCTCACCTTGTTCAGGACTCCGAGTTTCCGAGATGCAGATTTGATGACACCCTCGATGTAGTTCTTCTGGTTGAGATTTCTGCGTATGTCCATACCCAGGATATTGGGGCTGTCTTGAATCGGTAGTGGAGTGTCCAGAAGAGAGGGATGGGGAAGGAATGGAGATACCTTGGCTGAGAATGCGCACACCTGTGTTTTCTTGGCGTTGAACTCGACCAGGTTCTCATCACCCCAACGCGAGATGCAATTCAGAACCCGGTCAAGCTCAGCAACAAGTGTTCGCCTATACTCCTCAGTATCGGCTTGCTTAGCCGCAGGATGTCCGAGATATCGCCCATGTACAGTACTGTCATCTGCATAGCAATGTATGCCCCCAAAAGTGAGCATATCATTGATACGCAGAAGAAAAAGCGTGGGCGATAACACGGACCCCTCTGAGGCACACCAGCGTTTACCTGGAGAAACTTCGATGACTCACCGTCACAAAGGACTCGTATACGGCGCTCATGCAGGAAGCTGGCAACCCAGTTGCACAATCGAGGCAGCAAGCCGTAGGCTGGAAGCTTAGAAAGAAGCGCACGATGCCAGACTCTATCGAAGGCTTTGGAGATGTCGAGACTAATAGCCAACGACTCTCCATGCCTGTCCATCGCCTCACCCCAAAGGTGAGTGACATACGCTAGAAGATCCCCCGTTGATCGTTTCGGTCTGAAGCCATACTGACGATCACTGATGAGAGAGTGTTCTTCTAGGTAGCGAACGAGTTGGTTGTTGATTAAACGTTCAAACACCTTGCAGAGGATAGGGGTGATAGCAATGGGTCGATAGTTGCCCGGATCAGAACGATCCCCTTTCTTGGGAATCGGTTGTACGTTCGCCTCTTTCCAAGCCTGCGGCACTACGCCAGAGGCATATGATAGGCGATACAGGCGTGTAAGCATTGGAGACAACTGGGCTGCGCATTTCCTAAGCACAACCGCTGGAATTCCGTCAGGTCCACTGGCTTTCCGGACATCGAGAGATCGCAGTGTCGCGCGAACATCGCATTGCCTGATTTTAATATCAGGCATGGAGTGGCCGCAGTAGGGAATCGAAGGCGGCTGCGCACTACGATCATAGATTCGGGAGTTGGCCGCAAAGAGATTGACAAGCAGGTCAGCTTTCTCTTGCGGCCCATGGGCCAGTGATCCATCAGGGCATCGCAACGGCGGCAGTGAAGGCTGGCAGAAATTAGATTGCACGGCTTTGGCCAATCGCCAGTATCCCCGGCTGCCCGTGGGGTGCGACAAGAGTTCTTGACCAAACCGTGCAATGTGCTGTGCATCCGCTCTTATGTAAGCCCGCTTGCAGACCTTGGTGGCTCTATTATAGGCTGCCTTGATGAGATGGGCATTCGGATCGCGACGAGACCGAGCCCTGATCCAAGCGCGGTAAGCCGACTGTTTTTGTTTAACAGCATCGGCGCACTCGCGATCGAACCAGGGCCGTACTCCGCTGCTGCTGGAGACGTCAGTGGATGGAATATATTATTCCATACCCAAGATGATTTCCCCAGCAACAGCAGACGCACTCTCCGACAGATTCCTCCCACCAAAGCAGCGTTGAGACCACGGGATGGACGCATAATAGTCTCGCAGGCCATCCCAATCCGCTGACGAGTAGTGCCACAAGCGTCGCTTTGTCTTCACTGGTTGTGGAGGTGAAGCAAATGGCACTGTAGTGCGAACCAGACAGTGGTCGGAGGAACCCAAAGGGGCTTGTACCGTCACACTGTACTGGGCCGGGTAACTCGTCAGCACAAGGTCTAACAACGAGGGCGCTTGACCCAATATATCTGGTATCCTGGTGGGCTGGAGTACCAGTTGAGTCAGGTCATGCGTTAGAGCAAATGCGTGAGCAGCTCGTCCCGCGTGGTCCGTTTTGGAAGAGCTCAGCCAGGTCTCATGGTGGGCATTTAAATCTCCCTGCGCATTATCTGCTGCCTGACTTAAGTAGTCAAACAGTCGAGTTGTCTCGGCATCTCCGGTATGGGAACGGTAAAGGCACACGTAAATCCGGGCCAATGAACCCAGACTTACGTGTACCCATAGGACAGAAAAGGACGGGTCCTCTAGGCAGCATAGACGTCGACAGTAAATATCCGCTCTGACGAACAAGCATACCCCGGCTTTTGCGTGGAAGTTGTCCTCCAGTGCATAACCGGGATATTGCAAATAAGTCGTGTCGTCAGGCCGGCGTATTTGAGTCTCGGTCAAGAAAAGCATGGCCGGTTGGGCCGTCTCGAGATGATGGTGGACGGCGTTGAGGTTCGAATGGAGTCCGCGGATGTTAGCGGACTCCACCTCAAAAAGTGAGTTGGTGGGGAACGAAGACGCCGCTGTTTGACCGGAACCATTTCTTGAAGCTGCCATAGAAGAAGAAAAGGGGGCGTGAAAAGAGGAGGAAGTCAACGCAGAAGCGCGTGACAAAGCGCAGAGTATTGTATTGCCATTATACTGTGAGGTATAGCGGCGGCCGACCCGCCGAACGGAAGGGCCCCCGTACCCTCCCGGAAGTGGTCGCCGGGTCCCAGCGTCCGGTCACCAACCGGCACGACGAGCCACCCCGAGATTATGCGCGGCCTGGTGGGGCAGCCTCCCGAGATGGTTAGTCCCAGTTGGGCCCCTATACTATGCCGCGGGCGGCCAGCGGCACCACCGTTTCTACGGGTCTCCCTGGCCGGCGAGTCAACCCACACTACCCACACAATGACTCCACGGATACTCTACTGGTCCCACGTATGCTGCGGTAACCGCCCCCTCAGCTAATCCTCCTCATCCTCTCCTCCTTCCCCATATGGGCAATGAAGAGAGGATGGGGAGGGTATGGTTGGGCCTCCGGTTCTCCCACTCACCGAACGAAACGCAACAGCATAGAACATACTGTTACTTTACGTCGATCTTCTGTGGGAGGGTGGTACCTACTGCCCCGGTCGAGCCGGCCCATTCGTGCTGTAAACAGCGTGGCCCTACCACCAAAATAGCTACATAAAATAAAGCAATACGTACATATTTACTTTATAAACCAATCCTAATTTAGCAATATACAACAACCATTTTATAAACATTAAAGGCTAGTTCTCGTGAGAATTTTGTCAACTAACATTAAAATTATATTTCAAGATTATTTTATTGTGAAGTAGGTATATTATGTTACAATTTATGGCTATTTCAAGTGACCATACATTCACAAGGAAATATAAAAAAATATTCTCATGTACCCATTACCATGCTCTTATATCAATATAAGAAGGCCATGCTTATTTTATTATGAAAACAATGAATAGTTGGCAACTAGACAATGATTATGTATTATGATAATAAAAAAAGCCATTGTAGAGCTAGGTATAATACAATTGCTTAAATAATCCTCCATTGTTAGTACCCGTACGGCCAATCACAATGAAATTCATCAGAATTTATCTCCATATTGGCAAACTAACCCTGTTCTCTCTCTTTTTGAATTTGACTGAATATTACCTTTATCTCAGTGCGACTGCCTGTCTGACCTTCGCAACTCGATAGCGATATTCCATGTGATGGTTTAGACTAGTGTCGGTTTACTCAGAGATAACAGCTATCTATAACGACTGTCTAACATCTTCATGATGGCCCTGGGACCGATGGCTTAACGTGCCCTCCGGGGCACGGGGCGAACGATAATTACTAACAATTCAATACGCACATAACTCCGAATGCTTATAAGTTATAAGAGTCGAATCCGATACCCTCTACTTGGCAGTTTGCTAGTATCTTCACGAGTAGAGAAATATGTATTTAAAATATAGTTCCAGAAATTTACCTTAATTCCAATATTTTTCCATGCAGCTGCTGCGGTTCTGCTTCTTTTCTCAGCTCCTATAGGGTCTGTTTTGGAGACCAGGAATAATCCTGGTGCTTTGCAGGGATTGGCGTGGAATACCTCCGTCGCTTTTAGGTAATGCTTCGTGGCTACGTTGTGGAATATCTTCATATGGGCTCTGTGGACCGAAAATAATAGGGTTTAATTTGTTAGGATAAAATGAAACTGTCATCGTCTTTTGCTGTCCTCTGCTGGACACAGGCGTCTCTTAATCTACTTCAAAGTTCGTAGCATTGTGATTCAATACGAGGATGTGGTTACCTGCTACTATAGCATACAGACGTGAGACGGGTTGGTAGGTATATTGGCGATGCAAAGATTATCCGCGCGCCTCTGGCGGCGACTTTGGAAGTTGTCCGGGTACGACACTTTTGACACTTTTCAATACTTTGCTTCGAGGTTATAGCAATGAATACAGATTTACATAGAAGCGCGGTTCTTAAGGATTTCGTGTGCCGATTCTAAGTGGGGATTGTCTCCAGTTTAGTCCGTAGTTGGCGGCACTTCTCGGCGTCGTTCTCCATCTCTCTTGCTCTCATAGTTAAGATACACAGGAGGAACGTTCGTCTCTCTTGCTCTCGTAGAGACAGCTGTCACAGCGCGACTGCCACGCCGCCAAGCGGCAATTTGGGTCACAGAAAGTTTGTCTTCAGAGCGCCCATAGGAAAAGCGACTCTATGTAAATATCTGAGCTCTTTGGTTATAGTGGTAATTATATTGAGCTGTCAAAAGTGTCGTACCTGGACAACTTACAAATTCGCCGCTAGAGTCGCTAGTTAGAATCTTAGCATCGCCAGTTTGATCTCGAGTTTTCCGCCTCTTGCCAAAGATCCCCATCTTTTCTCTACACTAAAGTATCACTACACTTTTCATTTCGTGGAAGGCGTAAAAGGTGACTAAGATAAATACACGAAGCAAATAGTATCTTTGCAAAGAGATAGAAAACTCGACCGCAAACCCTGTACCAATCTGTCTACGACACATTGTCGTATACAAGTTACTAATACTAATTAGTACCTAACACCTTCACATCACTTCAATCGCGTCACAGCACTACGGCGCCTGCGCACCGCCGCGCGGCGTCATAATCGGCGATCTGAAGCCCAACGAATCACACGTATATTCAAATCTCTTTCGCTTGCGCTGAATATTGTCGGGCATTCACATTTGTATAGAACCAGCTTTACTTATTAATAATACAGTCCACTGAGTACCATATTTTATTTATAACTGGCTTCGACATGGTCCTTCGAGCCGGATATGACCCAGCGACCTATGGATCTGGTCTGGTCTTGTCAGCGTAGTATAGTAGGCCAAATCCTCAAATTGACTCATTGTACTACCGTAAAGCAAGTTAGGAGACACCTACGTCAACCGATTGTGAAAAGTTGTAAAGAAGCAATAGCTACGGCTCTCGAATCTAAATTATTTATTATTTGAGATAGTTATGTAAGTAACGTCTGTGTGTTGACGGATTAAGAATACGGATTAATGTCACCACCCTATATCATCCCATGGGTGTCGTAAGAGCCGACAGAGGAAGCATATTATGCAGAGAACACCACTGTAAGAGAAGGAAATCTTAATACAAACCGTTTACCAACCCGTTTGGCCAGCGTGGTATAGTAGGCCAATTCCTCCTTTCAAAGGAGAGGCCTAGTCTAGCATTGGACTGTTAAAGGCTGATGACGACGTAAGTAACACATAATTACGATCGAAAAATAAGCACATTACAAAACAAAATGTGTAGTCGCACTGCGTTTTTATAAAAATGCATTATTTCGCATATACCTAAATAACAATAGAATAGACTGCAAAAAGTTATATGGTGACTACAAAGAAAAACAATTAGCTAGAATATATTAATTTATCTTTGAGAGGTAATTTATGAGAATATTTGTATTCTGTCTGGATCCAAAACAATAGGTTTCTTTCATCCACTGTATAAATAAGTTTGATTCTATTGTAATACTAGGCGACCCCTGCGGTTACACCCGAGTTATTTATGGCTACTGCTCTGCTCCCGTCGCTCATAGCGTGATGTTATATAGCCTTCCTCGATAAATGGGCTATCTAACACTGAAATAATTTTTCAAATCGGACCAGTAGTTCCTGAGATTAGCGCGTTCAACCAAACAAACAAACTCTTCAGCTTTATATATTAGTATAAGATTTACTTTTAAATGTCATTCACTATAAATAGCTATAGCTAAAATGCTAATATAATAAAGTCAATTGCTAGCAGAGACAATAACGTTTTCAAATCTAAAAGTAGATAATATTATTGCGGTTTCATCAAAACGCGTTAAGTAGTTTTTGCGTGAAAATGCATCCATTCATCCTCACAAACTTTTGCATTTACATAATATACCTACTAGCTGATTCCCGCGGTTTCACCCGCGTCCTGAGGGAACTACTTCGCGTACCCGGTTAATTTAGCCTAAGTTACTCCTTGGTACATCACCTATCTGACCGTGAACGTCCCGTCAAAATCGGTCCAGCCGTTCCAGAGATTAGCGAAAACAAACAGACAGACAGACAAAAATATTAAAATATGTCATTTCGGTATATTAACCTTGTGTACGTTCATTCATATGCATTTAGTAAAAAGTGGTTATTTTAATATTACAAACTGACACTCCAATTTGATTTATGTGTACCTATAGATGTAATAGAAGGATTAGTTTATGATTGCTCAACGATTTTTTCAGCCGTGTTTTTATGTTTTACAGCCAATTGCTTGTTGTTTTCAAATTCCATGTTTCTTTGGTTCTCAATGTTGAATGTTTGATGCACCCGCGTGGGACTATTCTATCCCCTTAGGGAGGGAATTTCCGAAAATCCTCTCTTAATCCTAGCCTACACTCCTGCATATTATGGCAAATTTCAGCTTCCTGCACCCAGTAGTTTTAATAATTATAATAATACTTTATTGACATAAAATACACTTTTACAATATTTTAGAATTCCCTGACTCCTGCACTAGTAATAACTGTGTTGCAGGTGACAGTGTATTCCCAAATTGTATCTTTGTTTTGTTTTGACTGTGTTGTCTGTCACTCAGTCAGGAACAAAATAATTTTTAAATATCGCCTGATTATGATCCAAGTACCACCTAGAACTGGCGGTGTGCTTATCGGACAACTGTATACTGTAGGTATAATTAATCGTCTTTGCTGGAAACAAAATTCAAGTAATGAACGCAAAGAACATCCGACAAAGGTACCTACTTGATGTATGCTCTGAAGGTCTCTTGCAGGAACTTATTGTGAGGGAACACGGCGGTAGGGAAGCCCACGGGGATCTCGTGAATATCGGCCGCTGAGTCCCACACCTGCGCTGATATGCGGTCCAATACTGGCTGATACCTAGGTCAGATATAAAAAGGCCATTTTACTGAGTGTAATAAAGTGAAGAATCGTCCGTGTGGTGACGGATTAAGAATTCGGAATGTCACCACCGCATATCATCCCATGGGTGTCGTAAGAGCCGACAGAGGGAGCATATTATGCAGAGTTCAACTCTGTTAGAGAATGAAAACTATACAAACCCTCCTACCAACCCGTTTGGCCAGCGTGGTATAGAAGGCTAATTCCTCCTTTCAATGTTGAATAAAGAAATTCGTCTGAGATTAGACGGATTACTGCAAATTATGTAATGACTAACTTGGAAATAACTAAACTTACTGTTAAGATAATTTAAGAAGTATATCACCATCATGCAGCATTTTATTATAATACTTCTTATCTGTTCCTGCGGGTACTGTATAGTATTATATTATCTGTGCTGCGGGCTATCGCGTCAGTAATCTCGCAACATGAAGATGAAGCGGTATCTTGGCATACCGAAATCTCGGAATTGCGAGATCGAAGTCCTACATTAGGAAGGTAATTTTTAGGGTTCCGTACCTAAAAGGTAAAAAACGGAACCCTATTACTAAGCCTCCGCTGTCTGTCTGTCTGTCTGTCTGTCTGTCTGTCACCAGGCTGTATCTCATAAACCATGATAGCTAGAAAGCTGAAATTTTCACAAATTATGTATTTCGGTTGCCGCTATAACAACAAATACTAAAAGTAAAAAAAATGAAAATATTAAGGGGGGGTCCCATACAAAAAACATGTTTTTTTTTCGTATTTTTTGCTCAAAATTACTAACTGTAACAGGTAGACGCTTTAAATTTTCACAGAACATGTAGTTGTATATTACCTTTCAAAATAAATAATTAAATTTAAAAAAAGTAAATAATATAGGGGGGCTCCCATACAACAAACGTAATTTTTAAGCAATTTGTTACTCGATCTTAATAAACAGGTAGAAACTTATAAAGTATTTAAGTATACATACAACGAACGTGATTTTATTTTATAGATGATGGTACGGAACCCTTCGTGCGCGAGTCCGACTCGCACTTGCCCAATTTTTTGTAGTACGTCCTGGTCTCCCTTCTCCAGTCAAATTCATGTTTACCTCAAAGTTGAGTAAGAACATGGTAGAGAGAGTATCTAAGTCTGCCGGCGAAGTCCGGCCTATGCACTAAATACCACTGCAGTGTGCCTGAGTTGCCTGACTTCCCTTGGCAGTAAGAATCTGATTCAGTGTGCAGCAGTGTGTGGCATAGCATGCACGGCCGTGCCGGAACATTAGCTACGTTTACGCAAAATACACGCCACGGCGTGGAGTTGGAAAAGTCCGTGTTACCATACCATAGGTACATGGACTAACCTCTGTTTGTCCTTGGTGGTGTGCACCAGCAGCTCCGCCCACACGTAGGCGCCGACAGAGAACCCGTGCACCACCAGCGGCCGCGAGCAGCCGCACCCGTTCACCTCCAGGAACCGCAGCAGACGTGACGTTATCTCCTGCGATACAAATGTTAGTTATATTATTTATCGAGCTTCACGAAGACTAGACCATTCATGCTGTGTAGAAAGACTTTGTGTTTCCATTGACATTTGGAGTTGGTATTTGCGGCTCCCACATGGTCCACATGGCCATGGCTTACGAGAAATTAAGAGCCTGTGAAAGCTGAGTCCCAGACTTAGCAGCTAGGGCTTGTGAGGAGCCACAAGAGCCTAGCCGCTCCGACCCTGGTAGCTATATAATTCTTTTGGTTTCATTATGGCGTACGGCATGCCGCATGACTCTATTAGAATAGATAGGTACGTGAATTTGTGAATGCCACTCATATGACCAAACGTATTATGCAGAATATCGACAGTCTGAGCAGTGGTTTATTTTTAAAGTGTCTGTTATCCGGAACGTATCATTCATCTGCTCTACATTAATTGTTATGTGACCATGGCGCTCAAAAGGTTAACGTATAGACTTTGTGTTTTCATTGACATTTGGAGTTGGTGTTTGCAGTTCCCACATGGCCATGGCTTACGAAAAGTTAAGAGCCTGTGAAGGCTGAGTCCCAGACCTAGCAGCTAGGGCTTGTGGGGAGCCACAAGAGCCGATCCCCTCTGACCCTGGAGCTATATAATTCTTTTTTGGTCGCATGATGGCGTACCTACGGTATGCCGCATGACTCCATGAGAATAGTTACGTGAATTTGAGAATGCCACTCATGACCAAACGTATTATGCAGAATATCGACAGTCTGAGCAGTGGTTTATTTTTAAAGTGTCTGTTATCCGGAACGTACCTATCATTCATCTGCTCTACATAAATATGTGACCATGGCGCTCAAAAGGTTAACGTATTGAACAAGCCAACAAACTTCAATCCACTATCCACTAACTACAAAAAGGGACTTTCGACTTCGTAAATTGCTTTTAAGAATTTCTCAACAAAAACCTAATTGACGCTACGCAAATCAAACTTGATTTACTACTCAAATTATCCTGAATGCTGCCACTGCGTCGAATTACCAACAAGTAACATTTGATATTTATAATTCGTTATGCATAGGTACGGCTTTATTTATAAGTACCTACGTAGGTGTCTGTGTAGTGTGTACTGTGTAGGTACCGACTATTGAAAAGAAACGATGACGACGAAAACGTGGAATGGTGGACAGACCACCATTCCACGTTTCCTAGAGTCTAGGCTAGTATTTGGGGCTTTAATAAAGTCACTTATTGTATTGTAACGTAGAGGACGTTACAGTACAATTATATAGCATAGCCAGAAACACTTACAAAATAATTGAATTCGTCCGTGTGGTGACGGATTAGGAATACGGATTGTCACCACCCCATTATCATCCCATGGGTGTCGTAAGAGCCGACAGAGAGATCATATTATGCATAGAACAGCACTGTAGGAGAAGGAAAACTTGATACAAACCCTATACCTACCAACCCGTTTGGCCAGCGTGGTATAGTAGGCCAATTCCTCCTTTCAAAGGAGAGCCACTGCTGGAGTGGACTGTTAAAGGCTGATGATGATTATGAATTGAATATATTGTCTAGTGCTTAAAAAGTGAATCGTATAATGAACATTATCAGCCCTTTATAATATAGACTGTGCCATTGCTCGGCACCGGCATGCTCTGACTATGCAAACAGGTCCGAGCCCAAAAGTGGGATAGGTCATCACGCTGTCTAATTGTGGGTGGCAGACTACGTACGATGTTTTCGTTCACTGCTTAGCATAATTATTAGGTACTACATGGTTTATTACTTACTAGTCGACGCAAGCGGATTCGCACGCACATATTTTCGAATTGCCCGTTTTGCCCGATCCCGTAGGCATTTAGCAAAATTCCGTCTTAGTGCACCCCTACGGTCCCCAAGGAACATACATGCTAAATTTCAGCTTCTTGCGCCGAGTAGTTTCGGCTGTAGCTTGTCTGTCAGTCAGTCAGTACTAGTCGACCAAGCCAACTAGACGAATGTCAACGTGACAAAATTCAACATAATTCAATAATTATAATCCAGAAATTCCTAGTACCTACCGATTGCAGGCGCATTGTACGTTCACACACCGCGTTCGCACGTTACTATAAATAATTTCTGGATTATAATTGTTGAATTATGTTGAATTTTGTCACGTTGACATTCGTCTAGTTGGCTTGGTCGACTAGTAACGCAAGGATTTTATAAGTATATATATATATATATATATATATATATATATATATATATATATATATACAGATTACGCACGCGTTGGGGTTTGAAACCGTCCACTACGCTATCACTTCGCTTACCTAAGAAGTAGTACTCGTAATAGCGAGCTAAGACCAGACCAAAATAATCTGAGTCCTTTTTAGTGTTTCCCTAGCCCTTGATAAAACCTAATCTCACCAAGGTCAACCCCTTCTTAAACTAAAATTTAGAATCAGCCATTGCTTCAACCTGTATGTAAGGGCACATGTAGAAATTTTAATTTTCATACATAGTTTTGAACTTGACACTACGGGTTTGACGGACAGATAGAAAGACCTACGGAACAGACGGATAGCAATGATTGTTAATGAGATCTGTTGTGTGGTGTTGTAGGTACGTTGTGTGGTTGTGAGTTTTGAAACCATAAAAATGTTATTATAGTGATTTAAGTGTTTATCTACACAGAAACAGAAAAACAGACTTCACAGAAATAATATTATTCTGCTGTAATTTACAATGCATTAGCACGGTGCGTTATGCGCACGGTGTTAATGCATAGCGGCGTGAATGCAAAAACAAATATAAGGTAAAAACATTGTCATTTTTTATAAATTGTAACTGATTTTTATAATATTTTGTACAAATTGTCTCCGATGATTTTTAGATCGTCACCTACGCGAAGAAATAAAGAATAAAATTAATAAATATCATAATCATAATCATAATATCTTTATTTGCGAATACATGTATTACATGGGTGTTACAAAATAACATTTTGTAGTATATAAAGTAGTCTAAACAATTATTATACATTATACAATTCAATTCTTCAGTATACAACCAACAGAAGCTAGACACATTTATTTTCAATTCAGTATTAATATTCTAATCAATGTCAATATTTTTATCCTTTATATTCTCCAAAGTATAATATGCCTTTCTAGTGAGTAAATTGGAAATTTCTTTTTTAAAGAGTTTAGTGTTTTATATATCTAATATATGTTTTGGCAGTTTATTATACAGTCTCGGGGCCATACAGAATACACTTTTGTCATATAATGCTGTCTTATGTTGAGGTATACATATTTTATGATTATTACGTGTACTCACCACCCCCTATCTTCCCGTGTCGTAAGAGGCGACTAAGGGATAACACGATGCAAATACCATCTTTGCGTAGAGACGGAAAACTCGACATCAAACCCTATACGACTGCCTCGTTGGTCTCGCGGCATAAATGTGCGCGTGGGATCGGGAGGTCCCGGGTTCGATTCCTGGGTCGGGCAGTGTTATTGGGTTTTTCTGTCACGAAATTCTCAGTAGCAGCACGGAGTCTGGTAATGTGCCCGGTACGGCAATAGGCTCGCCCCTTATTACGTGGGACTGAAGTATATCTAGCGAAAAGTGGGTGTAGAAATACACCTCTGCCTACCCCTTCGGGGATAAAAGGCGTGACGTTATGTATGTATGTATGTATTTTATGTATCAAAGTTGTGCTTATTCCATTTAACAAAACTAATCATCATCATCATCATCATCATCAGCCCTGTATATAAACTGTCCCACTGCTGGGCACGGGCCTCTTCTCACTATGAGAAGGGTAAGGCCATAGTCCACCACGCTGGCCAAGTGCGGGTTGGCAGACTTCACATGTCTTTCGAGAACATTATGGAGAACTCTCAGTATGTAGGTTTCCTCCCGATGTTTTCCTTCACCGTTTAGCAAGCGATAATTAACAAAACTAATAGCTTCATAAATATACAGACTAGGAAATGTTAATATTTTAAACTTAATGAAGTGAGGCTTACACGTATCAGTTTTTTGTAATCTACTTACTGACCTTGAGACATCTTTTCTGAGCTATGAAAACCCGTTCTCTTTCAGTTGAATTACCCCAGAACAGGATACCATATCTTAATGTAGATGTTACATAAGCATGGAATGCAGTCAGTACAGTTTCCTGGTTTACTATTTTCGACATCATATATAAAGCAAACGAGAAACTATTTAATTTATTACAAATGTTATCTATATGTGACTTTCATGTCAAGTTAGAGTCAATATGTATTCCTAAAAATTTTGTGTCATTAATATTTGTAATTTTTTTGTCAAGGTATTTAATGTCAAATGTAAGTGATTTATTAGTATTACTGCGAAATGTCATAATGTTAGTCTTATCAAGATTAATTACTAAATTATTAGATGTCAGCCAGTTTACAATTTTAATGAGATTATTGTTGATGTCAGTTTCAATGTTATTATTTACCCTACTCCCAGAAAAAAATCACTATGCTGTCATCAGCGTACATGATCATAGGGTGTTCTACTGCTGAAGGAAAATCGTTAATAAATACAATAAAAAGCAAGGGACCTAAAACACTATCTTGAGGTACGCCACAGTGCACAGTGCAAATAAAACTGATATCATTAACACAGTCAATAATAAAATGTCTAATAATCTGTTACAATGGCTTTTTGTGCTGGTTTCAGTAATGCCATTAGATTGCCACGTACGTGTGTAGGTATGGGGACTGAAGGACCACTTGATTTTTTTTGCTTTTAGTTAGTAAAACTGATAATAAAAGGTCAAAAACGGGATCCTGCCTTTTCACCGAATATTGTTTGGCCGATTATCACTTGCCAACCAACGTTTCGCTTATTTTTCACTTTGACGACTAACGATTGTCAAATTTTTGTATGACAACGTTTCATTTGGTAGAATTATTGTTAAGCTGATTATTGTAATGACAAAACACGTTTGGGGCATTTAGCTTTTGCCAATTATTAGGCCAGACAACTTTTAGACGAATAACGTTTCGTCTGTTCAGGTGATGTTTCGGGAAGTTCAGGTGAAATCGAAAGGAATCGGTTAGGTTAGGTTAGTATGCTGAGAAACAATGCACGTCAACTGAAACAATGGCTGGTTAGGTTAGGTTAGAACTGCGACCACAACGCACGAGCCGAGCGAGCGAAGCGAGCGTGCCGCGGCAGCCAAATAACTTTTATTTCACTACACAGGGCATTTAAATATGCTACACCGGTTAGGTTAGAACTGCGACAGTAAAAGGAAGACCAAACGTAAAGTTGGCAACTGTGAGGTTGGAAAATAAAAACAAAATTATATCACAAGTTGGCAAATGATTATTCTGCGAAATAAAATTCTGCAAAACGTTAGTTGGCAAGTGATAATCGGCTGAACAATTTTCGGCGAAAAGGCAGAGATCCGTCAAAAACATTTTGTAAATTAAATATTGGAGTTTGTTAAAATGTCGTTAGCAAGTTATTGAGCTTCAAGTGTGGTCCCTCAGTTCACACACTGAATATTGCAAATCTTGCCAATTATGTAGCTTACACACATACCTATTTGACATATTGTGTACTTACAACAACAACGGACGCTGTTACTGGGACTGAAGTTAGCGGCGACCAACCTCGACGCTTGGTCGGGGTTCAGACACGCGAAGTGCATGCATTTGCGTTATCTATGTAGATCTATATCTGTGGGCTCCGTCAAGTTAGCCTCTAATGAGGTTAAAAAATGTTAATACATCGCTAAAGTGCCGGTTTATTCATAAAAGTGGCGAAGAATGGCGGTGGCGAGGAAGGAAATAGAACACGTGACTTATTCAACCAATCAGAGCGCACATGGCGTTTGGTTATTGCTTACTTATTATTTTACGAATGAATTCAGTAAGGTTATCAATTTTCGAAAATCTGGGCGTAAAATAATACAATTTATCTCTCGTTTAGAATCCTACGAAAGTTTATAAATTTCCTTTTTTTTGTTCACTACTGTGGAAATTCTCAACTCGACGCCACCCCGGCCAGAGGGTGATCGACTGAGCTTGGGACTGGCTGAGGAAGTGTGTGGAGGCTCTCCCCTAAAGGCGAGGCATACCCACTAAAACCACCGCGGTGTCTCTACGGGTCCCGTGTTGTGGCAGGGTCACGCGATTCGTGGAAAGCATACTTTTCCGTGACTCCCCCCGGGATTGGCCCGCCGTTGGTGTTTCCCGTTTGTTTAGCTAATTCCCGCGGTTTCACCCGCGTCCTGAGGGAACTACTTCGCGTACCCGATTAATTAATAGCCTAAGTTACTCCTTGGTACATCAGCTATCCTCCAGTGAAAGTCCTGTCCAAATCGGTCCAGCCGTTCCAGAGATTAGCGAAAACAAACAGACAGATAAAAATTGTAAAAAAATCATTTGGGTAGGTACATATACCGAACTGACATGTTTTGTTTTTGTGTATACATTCATATGTATTTAGTAAAAGGCGGTTATTTTAATATGAATTACTTATGTGTATAGATATAATAAAATACAGGTTATAAAACTTGTTGTGTTGAATCGTAAATAAAAATATTCGCTTATATAATATTTGGTCGTTTAATTAAACGTGTAGGTACCTAAAATATACAAAATAAGTAATATCGTGGTCATAAAAATAATAAATGTCTACCATTTATCTAGCCGTGCCGAACACTGCGATTAATCAGCATTTTTGGTTGAGATTTTGCGTAAAATTCATACTGTTTACTGTTATGCAAAGATTAGCAGAGCTCGCAGTTAAACCCAAGTTATTTAGAGCTACTGTAGGTACTGCTAATAAATAATGTGAATGAACCGGGTGTGGAGCAGTAGCTTCAAGCCCGTGGCTCATAGTGTGATGTTATATAGCATTCGTTATTATTATTATAGCCTTCGTTCTTATTTCTTGAGTAATGGGCTATCCAACACACAGTTATGAAAATCGAACCAGACGTTCCTGAGATTAACTCCTTCAACCCAACAAATACACTCTTCAGCTTTTAATATGAGAACCTAAGTATAGTTAACATTTACGGGGTTCGCCAGGTCAGCTACTTATTTATTGTATGTGTCTAAAAATATTATAATTTTTAGACGTGTAATGTAATCACTTGCGTCGGTAGACGTTTAGTAACTAGATAGGTACAAAAACATTTCCATAAAACGTTTCAGCACAATACATAGTCAATTTATTTTTAATGCGAGAAAATATTTTAAATGTCAGCGCAGTAACTAGGTACTTATGAGAAATAAATACATAGAAAGGTGAATTATTAAATGGTACATTCACTTTAAAATTGAACGAACCCATTACACGCTTGGACGTTTGTTCACAAACGAGTCAAACGACAAGTCAACCAAAACAGTTGCAGTTGTTCTCTTGTCAACAACTAACGATCAACTTATTAATTTTATCTGGTCTTTTTAGGGTTCCGTACCTAAAAGGTAAAAAACGGGACCGTATTACTAAGCCTCCGCTGTCTGTCTGTCTGTCTGTCACCAGGCTGTATCTCATATACCGTGATGGCTAGAAAGCTGAAATTTTCACAAATTATGTATTTCGGTTGCTGCTATAACAACAAATACCAAAAATAAAAGAAATGAAAATATTAAGGTGGGGTCCCATACAAAAAACGTGTTTTTTTGCTCAAAATTACTAACTGTAACAGGTAGACGCTTTAAATTTTCATAGAATAATTATGTAGTTGTATATTACCTTTCAAAATAAATAATTAAATAAAAAAAAAGTAGGTAAATAATAAAGGGGGGCTCCCATACAACAAACGTAATTTTTAAGCAATTTGTTACTCGATCTTAATAAACAGGTAGAAACTTAAAAAGTATTTAAGTATACATACAACGAAGGTGATTTTCTTTTATAGATGATGGTACGGAACCCTTCGTGCGTGAATCCGACTCGCACTTGCCCAATTTTTTGTAAATTATGTAAGGAGAAACAAATAAAATATTTTTCTTTCTTTCTTTCTTTCAATACCTCAGATTTTAATACTTATTTCCTACGCCACAAGAACAATACAGAGGTCAAAGTGTCCAGCTTGTCGTGACGCCGTGTGTACCAAAGCTGTGTGGTATAGACGTCTGAACCCATTAGTGCAGTATACTGACTGACTTAAGAACGTGATCAGTTGACACCAACAATATCAACAGCAAATTAGCAACTTAGCATAGTACATTTGAAAAATCATCCTGCTTTTTCAGATGTGACGTGGTCCATCACCCTGACCATGTCTCCTACCTGGGATCCTTTAACAGGCCACATGAGCTGCCAGGGTGTGCAGGACACGGCGATAACATCGATGCCTCTGCTGAGGTACAGGTCAGCATATTTCTGCACAGCCTTCGGAGGCGCCATCATGAAGTTCATCATTATACACAGCGGCTTGTCCACGCAGCGCATCGATAAGCCGTTTAACCTGTAGAATTGATGGGAATCAGTTATGTCCATACAATCAGTCACAAAAGCGGATCCCGGGCTCAAAGGCGTGGCCTTTCCGACAAATAAGTTTGGGATTTTAATGAGAAAGGTTGCTTCACCTCCTTGCGAAGAATGCGGAGTAGTAGAGGATGTTCAACACCTTTTGATGGAGTGTGTACGGAACGAAGTCCTAAGAATCAATTTCCTTGGTTCCTACCAGTGCGAAGTCGGAGCATGTAACTCGATTTTATCGGATCCTTTATCAGAACCTGTTAAAATTTTATATAAAATAGGTTCAGTAGCTTTAAGGAGACAATTAAGTGATTTGTTTTAGTTTTAAGGTTGGTTTAACAGGGGGCGTTGTCGCTCAGCGATAAAGCCCTTCAATAAAGAAAAAAAAAGGCGTGGGCTTTCGATGATGATGATGAATCATACCAGTCAATACAATAAGTCTGGATTACGTCTAACAAGCAGGGAGCGACTTACTATCTGATCCGAGTTTGATTGGTTTACAAGTCGCGACGGCCAGTACAACAGACGGCTAGGGCATAGATCATAGATATTTACATAGAGGCGCATTTCTTATGGGCGCTCTGTAGACAAACTTTCTGTGACCCAAATTGCCGCTTGGCGGCGTGGCAGTCGCGCTGTGACAGCTGTCTCTATGAGTGCATAGACTAATATTGTATGAGTGCAAGAGAGACGAACTGACGACACCCGCCAACTCGCTACTTGGAATGGGCACACGAAATCCTTAAGAAATGCGCTTCTATATGTAAATCTGTATTCATTGGCTAGGGGCCGCTTTAAATTCCCATTATTCCCATATATTATGGGAACTGTACCCGTCGCGACACAATTCGCAAGCCGATCATACACAATCTAGCTACACCTTCACGAAAGCCACTGGCATCCTTGGTAATATTTTTGATCTACTACATACTAATTTTTAACGCTTCAAAGAAAGAAAAGAAGCACAATCTATCTGTAGCATCCCATGTAATATCTATGTTTACAAAATAAGAATTTCTGATTTCTGACGGCACCAGCGTGGCAGCGGTGTGCTCTTATAACATGGTGGATATTTTCCTATTATATTTAAGGTCAGCCTCAAAAATTGAAGCTCTGAATAGGTAATATCTTGATGTCAAATAAAAATAATTATTTATTTATTTATGTTCTAAAAAACTAGGCAGCGATAGCCTAGTGGAGATACCAACAGACTGCCATGCAGAGGGTATCGGGTTCGAATCCACGGCGCGCACCTAATGACTTTTCGGAGTTATGTGCGTATTGAATTGTTAGTTATCGCTTGTCCCGTGCCTCGGAGAGCACGTTAAGCCGTCGGTCCCGGTTGTCATGAAGATCTTTGACAATCGTTACATGACGCCCTGTAACGATTGTCCGACTAACCTGTACCTTCTAAAATAAACTGACACTAGTCTAAACCATGGAATATCGCTATCCCTTCGGGTTGCGGTGGTCAGACAGGCAGTCGCTCCGTGGAAAAGCTAATATTCAGCCAAATCCGGTTTGACTAGTAAGCGGACCCCAGATTCAAACTGGGATAACGCTAAGAGGATGATGATGTTCTAAAAAGAATTTGCTTTTGGATGAAAACAGACATGCGCGTCGCCAGGGGGAGGCAGGAGGGGGCAGCTACCCCCCCCCCCCCTAGAGAGTCAAAAAACCCTACAATTTGTACTTTTCTCAATACTTTTCTCATTTTTCTTTTCTTTTTCCATATCACCTTGTCCCCCCTAGGCCATTGGCTGGCGTACTTGCCCCCCCCCCCTAAGCGACGACCTTGAAAACAGATGTTTTTGGGGGAGGCCCTTTAACTCTTTCTTTACTTCTCCTGGATCTGCTGATGATTTCTTTATCATTCGGTGTTTCTCCGCTACCAAATTCGGTGCAGCGTTTAAAGTCGTAATCGGACAAGAGAACATACATACCTACAGTCTGTTTCTCACAGCCTCGGTACATTGTTGGTTTGTATGTCATTCTTTTAATTAGGCAAAATATGATTTAAAAGTTACGGCTTGTTCTAAATATTATAAAAGTAACGGAGTAGGTACCTACTTAATTAAGATTTTGAAGGCTGTATCCGTGCGAGTTAACTTATTATTCTACAATTTTATATATTTAACAGAAAAATAAGTGTATACATAATTAATTTATTACAACTGTGGTTTCAATAAGCCTGTAACCAGTTATTAACCAAGGTCAGGCAGTTGTCGAGTCTTGTGGCAGAAAGATAAATTATGAAAATGACATTTAAATGTATAATGTATCTTCATCACCCTCGCGCTGTGCCTTCAGTCGCAATCCAAAATCGTCAGCTTATAGTAGGGGAGCCCACGATGCTAAATTGGGATTTACTCGAGCGTCATAGAGACCTATTGGATTGCAAAGCTTAGATGATAAGAAGATAAAAATGTAAATAATGTATAATTTTTCATCGGTGGGAGGAGCGACTATAGACCTTCAAAATTTTTAAAACGAGCTGTTGTCTTAATCCCTGCAGATAATCGTCAGATTAAGAGTAAGCACGTCTAGGACGTTAGGATAAAGCATATATATCTTAATCTGACCCGCTTGAGTATTTCAAAACGTCGAATTCACTCATTCACATTTGCAACTTTCTAATAATGGCCACGAGTTTGCGTGATACCTAAATCGTCAGATTAATCAAGGAGAACCTTTTTTTAGGTTCACTTAACATCCCCTTAGAAAATCTGACACGCTTGATTAATTTTCTTATTTTCACACTAGCTGTGCCCGCGACTCCGTTCGCGCGGAATTTGTCTTAGGGTTCTATATCCAAAAATGGCAAACATCGGAACCCTGATAGATTCGCCATATCTGTCTGTCTGTCTGTACCTCCGCATGTCACAGCCATCTTATACTTAAACCATTAAGACTACATCATTGAATATTTTTTGAAAGATGTATTCTGTGAACCGCTGCCCGACTTTTATACAAATATAAAAAGGAATTACAATTAAGGGGTCCTCTCCATACATGGAGCTGATGTGAAAATATTTTTATGATGGCTGCATCATATCAGACAGATGCATCACATCTAGACATGCTGATGTCTAGGTATTTAAAAATAATTTTAGGGTACCTGAAATTATCAATTTCTCAAAGTCAATCGTTTGAAAGGTAGACGCTTCCAAAGTGGTTAAATGAGTATCGTTCCCCCGTCCCTCCGTCCTCAAAGTTTTGAAGTAAGAGAGTGACAAATCAAAAAAAAAGAAAAGATATGCTGTAGATCGTAATAAAAACTTCCAACGAAAATTAGTTTGAACGATATGTGGTCAGCAGCCTTTACATTCAAAAACCGCAAATTTAACTTGGTAGTTAATACAAACATTATGAAAAACAAAGTTATTTGTACCGGTGAAAAAGTGAGAGTGGTATATGGTTAGGTGAAGATAATGGGTATGTTTAGTGTATACCTCTAGCACAGAGCGCTTCATGGGCGAGTCCGACTCGCTCTTGATTTAATTATTCATCTTTGCAACAATGTGGCTGTTTCCTGTCTGTATATAATATATTAGATAAATCATTGCGTTACTGATTGACTGACCGACAATGCGCAGCCAAAACTACCTATTGGTTGCGAGAAGACAACATTTCCTATTTTTTTAATTTTAAGTTGACATATATTTTGCTTGGCGACCAGCCGTTGTCTTGTGCCGAAGTCACCTTAGTAGGAAAAGTCCGTTCCACCCGGAGCATCTACAAATAGTATTTTTTCCAAATCACTATCCACACTACGACACACCCGATCATAATTTTATTATATTAAACGCTGTTCTTCAGTAGGTCTCGAGACATAATTTTGCAGGCTTTCGGCTAGTTCTAATTCTAATGGGTAATAGTTTATTTAGTGTATGGCGTAATCTTTATTCATACATACACCAGCAAATGATGGTTCGGGCAGGCCATATTGAGTTATAGGATAGATATATATATATATATATCTACTGTCAAGCAACGTTTTATTAGATTGTTGAGGGAACCTAAAAATATCCTCGGCCAATTTGTCTTCATATTTATGCCATAACTATGCAGCATCTCAAACCCATGGCCTAATCGATGGGGACCTTTACTTATACTTGCTTCAGATAATGTCATCCCAGTGTTTATCCCCATCCAGTAAAATGCGCCACTCTGCGAGCTGTTTACACGTGTGCGAATACGTCCAGCCTAAGCTGAACCCTATTTAATATAATTAATCATACAGATTTAAGCTCAATTTAAATGGGGCGGTTTAAACAAAAATCAACCGTATAGCCGTACCCATACTGGCGCGCCGAGATTTCTGTATTTTTTTTATAGAATACATATTAAAGTGTACTTTTTGAATATGGGAGTTTGATAAAGATATATCTATGTGAAATACAATATATTTATGTATTTAAGTACACTTTGAAGAAATGCCTAACGATTAAACACGTTATTGTGGCTAATTTATAATAGATAGATATATACTATTGAGGACTTTTTTGTAGATCTTTTGAAGACCATCATCTTTGTAGTACATACTTTTGGTGTATGATCAACGTATGCGAGGATAAGAGCTCGAAAGCGGATTTTTATCCGACTTGCTTCAAATTTATCGTCACTGCTCAGCTCCTATGTGTCTTAGCGTTATGTTAAATAGCCTATAACCTGCCCAGGAGTATGGACTACAATCGTACCAAGTTTGGTTAAAATCCCTTCAGTAGTTTTTTACCCATGCGTGCACATACAGACAGACAGACAGACAGACAGACAAAAAATTTACTGATTGCATTTTTGGCATCAGTATCCATCACCATTCATCCTCCAATATTAATTTTGAATATATATTCAATGTACAGAATTGACCTCTCTACAGTTTTATTATAAGTACTAGCTGTGCCCGCGACTCCGTTCGCGCGGAATTTGTCTTTTCATTAGGCTACACAATTGATACCCAAAATGTTTTAAGTTGCATAATAATACTTATATTGAATAGTGTAGATGTAGATGTCCTGAAAATAGCTCAAATGACTTTTATTTGTTCGTGCGAACTGCGAGTCCACGTCGCGAAGTTACCCATCGCGAGTAAAAGATCAGAGAACGCCTGTGTATGTTCGTTGCCTCATAATCGCGCTCGCATATTTAATGTCAAATGCATAGCGATGCTACAACTTTATGAACTCTTAAGATATATTTTTTCATCAGCTCTTGTCTCATATTGTATGGTGGTATAACAGACAGAGTCTAACGAAAATCGCCACGAAAAAGAACTGTTATACCGCCTATGGGTTCGTTATTTTAATTTATTTCCCTTGGTTTGCGATCTAGACCGTGAAGCGGTCTAAGCATGGTAGGTAGACCGCTTCACGGTTTGCCATCGTATATTCATCTCATATGATAAGATGACAATAACTTTAAATCTTAGCTTTGTCACTGCTTTTAGAGGTATAACAAACAGAACACTGCTTGGTCCAAGTCGATCGGAATTTTAAACATTGTAGCACTTTTTAGGAGTCTATCCAAAAATACAAAATTCGGAATTTTGATAGATTCGCCATAATCTGTCTGTCTGTTTGTACTTCCGTATGTCACTGCCATCTTATAACGAAACCATTAAGACTACATCATTGAATATATTTAGAAAGATGTATTCTGTGAACCGCAGCCCGACTTTTATACATAAAAAAGGAAAGACAATTAAGGGGTCCTCTCCATACATGGAGCTGACGTGAAAATACTTTTATGGCATGTCCAGGTATTTGAAAATAATTTTAGACTACCTGAAATTATCAATTTCTAAAAGTCAATCGTTTGAAAGACAGATGCTTCCAAAGTGGTTAAATGAGTATCGTTCCCCGCCCCTCCGTCCACAAACTTTTGAAGTAAGAGAATGACAAATCTAAGAAAAAAGATACCTATGCTGTAAATCGTAATAAAAACTTCCAACGAAAATTAGTTTGAACGATATGTGGTCTGCAGCCTTTACATTCAAAAACTGCGAATATAACTTGGTTGTTAATACAAACATTATGAAAAGCAAAGTTATTTGTACCGGTGAAAAAGTGATTGTGGTATATGGTTAGGTGTAGATAATGGGTATGTTGAGTATATACCTCTAGCACATAGCCCTTCATGGGCGAGTCCGATTCGCTCCTGATTTAATTATTCAACCTTGCGACAATGTGGCTGTTTCCTGTCTCTATACATATATTAAATCATTGCGTTACTGATTGACTGACCGACAATGTGCAGCCAAAACTACTTATTGGTTGCAAGAAGACAACATTTCTTATTTTTTTTATTTTATAATGACATATATATTGCTTGGCGACCAGCCGCTTGTACTATAAAAGGATTTCTCAAAATTCTCATGGAATCGGGCAGAAATTGTAAAATTAATAAAAATGAGCGGGTATAGCTGCGATCATCCTCTAGTTTCCGATGAAGCAACAGCAAGCGCAATCTTACTTTAGCTTCGTACCTCTGCCGAAATCACATTGGTAGGAAAAGTCTTCCTGTTCCACCCCAGCATCTACAAATAGTATTTTTCCCAAATCACTATCCACGCTACGACACACCCGATCATAAATATTATTAAACGCTGTTCTTCAGTAGGTCTCGAGACATAATTTTGCAGGCTTTCGGCTAGTTATAAATTTAATGGGTAATAGTTTATTTAGTGTATGGCGTAATCTTTCTTCATACATACACCAGCTAATAATGGTTCGGGCAGGCCATATTGAGTAATAGGCTAGATATGCCAACTGTCAAGCAACGGTTTATTAGATTGTTGTGGGAAACTAAAAATATCCTCGGCCAATTTGTCTTCATATTTATGCCATAACTATGCAGCATCTCACCCATGGCGTAATCGATGAGGACTTTTACTTATACTTGCTTCAGATAATGTCATCTCAGTGTTTATCCCCATACAGTAAAATTAAATGATTCGCCACTCTGCGAGCTGTTTACATGTGCGAATACGTCCAGCCTAAGCTGAACCCTATTTAATATAATTAGTCATACAGATTTAAGCTCAATTAAAATTGGGCGCGTTAAACAAAAATCAACCGTATAACCGTATCCATACGGGCGCGGTGAGATTTCTATATATTTTTTGTAAAGTACATATTAAAGTGTACTTTTTGAATATGGGAGTTTGATAAAGATATATCTTTGTGAAAAACAATATATTTATGTATTTAGTACACTTTGAAGAAATGCCTGACGATTAAACACGTTATTGGGGCTAATTTATAAAAGATAGATATATACTATTGAGGACTTTTTTGTAGATCTTTTAAAGACCATCATCTTTGTAGTACATACTTTTGGTGTATGATCAACGTATGCGAGGATAAGAGCTCGAAAGCGCATTTTCATCTGACTTGCTTCAAATTTGTCGTCACTGCTCAGCTCCTATGTGTCTTAGCGTTATGTTAAATAGCCTATAACCTGCCCAGGAGTATGGACTACAATCGTACCAAGTTTGGTTAAAATCCCTTCAGTAGTTTTTGACCCATGCGTGCACATACAGACAGACAGACAGACAGACAGACAGACAGACAAAAAATTTATTGATTGCATTTTTGGCATCAGTGTCGATCACCATTCATCCTCCAATATTCATTTTGAATATATATTCAATGTACAGAATTGACCTCTCTACAGTTTTATTATAAGTATAGATAGATTTTGAAATCTTACCTCCACTATACAAACGATCTGATTATCATTCCTACTTTATTAAAAATATGTAGGAAATGGATGCTATCAATATCTGACGCGCTCGAGTAAATCCCGAAATCCCTTCATGGGCTCCCCTACTATTAGTACCCAGAGTCCGCTACACTGTTTATTGTAATACTAGAGGACGCCAGCAGCTACGCCTGCATATTTTTTAAATTTACCTGTTTCGGCCGATCCCGTGGGAATTTCGGGAAATCCCTTCTTAGTGTATCCCTACGGTCCCCAAGGAACATACATGCCAAATTTCAGCTTCCTGCGCCCAATAGTTTCGGCTGTAGCGCGTCTGTCAGTCAGTCAGTAACGCAAGGATTTTATATATTAAGAAGATTGTAATATAATATCTACCTGCAGTGACTTAGCTAACTTTAGGTATATAAGAGTACCAGAAACCGCGGTGATATCGCGGTTTGACTACTTTTGACTAAGGATTTACATTTTATAGCTTGTTAAATTATGCATGTCTGAGAGATCTCCATAATAATCTCCAAAGGCATGTGCTTATCTGCAGTATTTTTGTTATTCTACACCGCTATATCGTAATGTATCCAGTGAATCGAACACACGATATTGTTGAGCACGAATTTCACAAACCGCAAGTATTTGAACGAGAAAATGTGTAAGTAAGTACACGATATACAGGGTGTTTCAGAACCCTCCGTCCGATCAATGAAGGGGTTGTGGGGTAGAGTAAAATGATGAGGGATTTGTCATTAATTCACGGAAATTCGAGATAAAATTTTCCCTGGTAAATTTAATTAACTTTAAATAATATAATATCAGATTACCCATGGCAACACTGAAGAATCATAAATCGTAATAACTAGGTATCTACCTAAAGTTCATAAAAGGTCGTTGAGTGCATCGGCCGCCGCCGCCGGCGGCCGCGTCTAGTTACCTAATCCTTTGACAAAAGCCGAACGTCAACTTTACACGTGCCATCATTTTAGTTAGGTAGGTATACCCATTTTATTTATGAGTTTGTTGCAACAGGCGGTTCATTGCATTATTAGGTCAAACGGAAGGTATTGTTTACGTTGTTTGTTTGTTTCGTAAGAGTGCGTAGCCAACTTTGGTGTCCGTGTATTCAGACATTTCAGATCACCCGAAGGCCCACGACATGGCCTTACGATTCTTAGATTCAGTTTTACGTGCCTTCTGAGTACGTGGGCACCCATCCAAGTGATGACCTGCGCAACCGTTGCTTAACTTTGCCAAACTATTACGATCCAAAAGCTTAGTCACGCTATGAGCGCTGCAGTATTTACGGTATTAACCAATTTTTTTAATCTTACTTAGGCAGGTTACCTTTAATTCAGAAAAACATCAACTTGTAAGCTGCGTACGACGATCATGCTCCACATGTCGACCGTAAAGGTTAAGACACTTACGGTACCTTTTCATCAAAGGTACCTATTTGAAAGCACATTAACTAGCACACTGTAGTTCACGAGGTGGTGAAGCCGTTGAACAACGCGCTCCAAAGGCACTGGCAGACCTGGTGGTCCAGCGAACTGTTCCTCCTTATCACTACGTGCACCTGCATGAATTGCATTCACTCCTACCTAAACACATCGAAATATTAAAGTATTCAAAGTATGAATACGACCGACGACGTAACTATTTCACAACGTAAGTTATTCCGGAAGTCCGAACGAAACTAATCCTAGGGCAAGACTGAGTGATCAGTAGGTAAATTGAAGTCGTAAAAACTAGCCAGCTAGGGATGTAACCAATGATATTTATTGGAGTTCTGTTTTTATCGATATGTTATTATTGTCCCCGTACGAGATGGGCACGTATCCAACGCAAAATTGTTGTTTCTTTTTAAATTATTGTTATAACATAAAAATGATGTAACTTTTTTATTTGATTTATGTTACCGAAATTCGTAGATCATAGTCTTTTGTCTATGATCGACTAAGTTCTGTAACACAAAAGTATTATTTAAGTCTTGTTTACGTAATGTGTCGATATCGTAATATCATTAATGTAATAATTCTTTGAAAAATGAATGTTGTGTCACATTTCATGTTAAAATTCATTAAATCGACATTAGCTGCTATCGAACGTAAACATCTCTACCGCGTTTCGGTATTGTGTCGAGCGGCTTTTTATTAGAATCATAAAGGATACCGCCGCTGAGTGGAGTGTTGCTAGTTTAGGGAATTTTCCCTAATTTCGGGGTAATGTTTCTCGTTAATACTAAACTAAGGAAATAAATTGTGAGGTTTTATGAAGAACAAGATTTTTTTTATTATTATTCTAGTATGCCTTACAAGTCAGTAATATGTGGTTTTGGTATCGGACAGGGGTATATGAAACACACTGTATTCATAGAAGCAGTGGCCTAACAATAGGGAGTATCCGTATCATTGGGGATGTTGAGGCTAGGACCCTTTAGTCCCTGTTATTATGCAGCGACGTTGCCTCAATGGCTGTCTTTTACCGATTTTGTCACGTGAGTGCTTCGATGAAATTTTTCAATTAATCCCAAGGGACAGACGTCCCTTCCTATCCAGAAGAACGAAAACGAAATTATAAGGTTCCACCCTTACATTGTAGAACTGATGCCGTTTCGTACAAAGCGAGGCTCGACAAAGATAAGAGTCGCCAAATGCCTCTTATCTTTGGCGATGCAGTTGAATAACTTGGATCGCCCATCACCGTTGCTGGATGCTTGTTCTTTTTATAAAGAGAAATAGCAAAAACGCTGACCTGACCTGGCTGGTCAGTATTTGGTGGAGATTGCATTGCTATTAAACATGGCTACTCGTTATGCCAGTCTACTGGACACGCTTTATTATATTATATTCATCTATCTATCATCTATTATCAATATTTCTTTAATTTTTTACCATTATTTTTGTAGTTTATATAATAATACTAGAGGACGCCAGCAGATACGCCTGCATTTTTTAAATTTACCCGTTTTGGCCGATCCCGTGGGAATTTCGGGAAATCCCTTCTTAGTGCACCCGTACGGTCCCCAAGGAACATACATGCCAAATTTCAGCTTCCTGCGCCCAATAGTTTCGGCTGTAGCGTGTCTGTCAGTCAGTCAGTAACGCAAGGATTTTATATATTAAGATTATGGAGAGGCCTATATCCGGCAGTGGACTCTTGCAGGCTAATGGTGATGATATAATTACCTATATTGTGTAGATACCTTTATGTCGTTATTTATTATTATTTTTTTTATCATTAAAATAATAAAGCTATAGTAGCACTTACTCCATGGTGTTAGGGTCTATTTTGATGTTGACCTTTTCTTTGCTGATGTATTGCATGTTTTTGGCGATGGTTTGTGTGTGCGCGCCACGATCCGAGCAGACTGCTGCTAGTGGCACGCATGATAGCAGCGGACGGGAACTCTGCAAAAATTAACCGAATCAGATACCTATTTATTATTACCTTCTAAAAGCTCAGCTTTGGCCCAGTGAAACAGTTTTGAACATCTAGTTATTTTTTTAATAGTAAATAATAGGCGGCAAACGAGCAGACGGATCGCCTGATGGTAAGCAATTACCGCTCCCATGGACACAAGCAACATCACAGGAGTCACAAGTGCGTTGCCGCCCCTTGGGGTTGGGAAAAGGGATAGGATAAGGAATCGGATGAGGGAGAAGGAATAGGGGATAGGGCCTCCGGCACTCTCACTCACCGAACGATCGATTTTCTGTGAGAAGGTAGTAGGTACTGCCCCGGTCGAGCCGGACCATTCATGTTGAAATCAGCAAGGTTGTTACCATGTGAAGTACTTACAAAAATGCGGAAATTTTAATAGAAAATACAAATAGTTACAGGTACACGCAGTCACGCATCTTGCGGTGCCTCTTCTGCCGGGCCACGAAAAACAGGGAAGGCCAAAGGAACGCTGGCTTGATGTCGTAAGGGATGATATGCGTGCCATTCAACTAGCCACCAGGGATGCTGAAGACCGTGCGAAGTGGAGGAGATACAGCCGGCAAGCGGAGTCCGGGCTCCAAGGTTGGATCGCAACCGGGACAGCGGTGGGATGATGATGATGATGAGTTACATGACGTATAAGTGGCTACACGTCAAGCCTTTACAGTTTGGCCTTTGTACCGCTCTTATGACATAGGAAATAAGTGTTAGAATCGTACAGCACCTGTTAAGCTTGAAATGTCGCTGTATGTACCTGCAACTCCTACAAGTGCTATTCTTATTTTTTAACGACAGTTAAATAATTAGTCGTCAGCTGCTTCAGACAAATACATTAACACAAAAAGGAAAAAAATCGTGATCACTGGTATTGAAATTTAACAATAGGCGCAATCTAGAGGTGACCCCTAAGTCAACATGTCATGCTGTTGAGTTTTTATACGTCCAATTCTCTATACTTGACTAAGTTAGAGAGACGCCACATCATTAAGATTAACCTTGTACCTTGAACGTCCTTTAGATGAATTCCAACAAAAAAGCTACCAGATCTACAGTCAGACATCATTTGTAAAGCAAAGCTGCTGCAAGTACGACTCAAATACGGCAATTTAGTCAGCAATTAAGTTTTTGAGCCGTTTTGGGTGGAAACGCTAGGCTCACGGGTTCCGAGCTCTCATATTTTATATCAAGACAATATCTTGACGATTGATCGAGGACGTCTCACGTGACATCTGGTCACGTAAGTTAGTTCACGCTAGTTAATTCTTTTTTTTTAAGTCTCACGTCTGTATCCCCGAAGGGGTAGGCAGAGGTGTAAATATTACAGCCACATTTCGCCATGAATTTTTAGGTCCCACGTAATAGGGGGAGAGCCTATTACCGTTACCGGGCACTTCACCAGATTCCGTGCTGCTACTGAGATTTCGGCAAACCCAGTAACACTTTTGCCCGACCCGGGAATCGACCTCGGGACCTCCGATCAGCAGTCGCATACGCTATCCACTAGACCACGGAGGCAGTTAATTCTTAGTCCAAAGAATCTCGCTTCCAATCGACGGTGATGACTATGGATGGACTTTCATGACACCCTTGATCTTTACTATTCTCTATGTATTGCATAACAATATTTATTAGTTAGGTAGGTATCTAATATTGTATGTGCATATTGAGTATGTATATAAGATATGCACCTACTTTTTTTAGGTTATATATGTATATTACTTACGTTTATAAAACTAAACAGACTTTTGCCGTGGCTGTAACCCATCATGGCCGCTGGTCGTAGCCGACACACCTCGATCGCCATCCCGCACCTGCACAAAAAATAGTAGGTAATATAATATTATTATTTGATATGGAAATCGAAAAAATCTGAGAAAAGTATGAATTGTAGGGTTTTTTGAGTCTCTAGGGGGGGCAGCTGGCCCCCTCTGCCCCCTCCCCTTGGCGACGCCCTTGAACCTACCTACTTGTAATTCACAAACCAAGTTAATAGATAGGTATTTAACACAAAGTAAGCAGCAAACCACTACTGATATAAGCGCTCTCCCAAGTTCGGCTATCAGAGTACCGGTCTGGATAGGTTTCCACAGCAATCAGTACGGCAGTATGGAAGTTAAGACGCAGTACGCGCCTTCTGAGGTTCATATGCCTTCGGAAAGCTTCTCTCCAGAAGGGGTCGGTTTAGTGAAACCGACCCCTTCTGGAGAGAAACTTACTCACTAGTAAGCTTCTACAGCCGCAGTTTCAGAATGTGGGTTTGGAAGGCCCAGAACTAGGGCCAACCCTAGTTCCAGATGCCAGCAGTGCCCCCCCCCCGTGGGATCTCCACCTTGTCGTGGTGGGGGGGCTCAGTAACCGTGGATTTGTCACCCGCGGTGAAGCTAAGAGGGATCCAGGAGGGGACGCTCCGCGTGGGCTTGGAGGGGCCTGCGCAGGATGCGTCCAACGGTGCGGGTGCGGGGGACAGTTCTGTCTGTCCCTCGCAGTCGGGTGCGGTCGCGGGAGGAGAGGCGTGTCGGTGTTGCGTTGCCGCGCGCCCTATCTCCCGCGACCAAATGGGGGCGCACCATTCGATGCGTCGCGGTGGGGCCGCAGAGGAAGAGGAGATGCGGTGTTGCGTTGCCGTCCTCCCTATCCTCTGCAGCCGCTGGGCGTTTTGGCGGCGGAGTCCAACACCTTAATCCGTCGCCAAGGGGGTTTTGTTCGGGGCCCGCCTGACCATCTGGCGGGCCAATACCCGTCAGAGGGTGGTGACGAGTGCTTTGGTGATGCCCCACCCTCCGACACACGGGTACGTGGCGGAAGTCGAGGTGGTTTTTAGTGGAAACACCACATACTCCGGCTCTTATTTCCCCCAAGAGTCGGAGATCCGAAGGGATTTTCCACCTCGTAAAAAAAAAAAACTTCTTCTTCTTTCGTGTCAATGACCAGTTTCAAGTTTTAATGCATCAAATTTTGTTCGCCCACCCTTACTGCATTTTCGGAGGCGTTCATTACCTCTTGAAGCAAGCATGTGTCTGGGCAGTTAGGGCACGATAGTAGGTGGAGCATTGACTGTATGCTAGTGCCACACTCACACTGGGTTTCAGATTCGTCCAAGAAACCCCATCGGGCTCGGTTTTCCTTGCACCACCCAACTTGGGTCCGTAATCTATTTATGGACTTCCACGTAGATCTGGGAAGCTCGTGACCAGGGGGCAGGTTTTCCGAAATAGGGACAAAAGGGGAAGAAAGTGAGCTTTGTGCCGTCCATAGGTCTTGTCTGGTTTGGGAGACTTCACCGTCGGTCGCCGCAACACATCTATAAAAACTCTTTCGACTTTTTAGCCTTGGTGGTACCGGTTGATAGTTGTGTATGGGGTGCCGTTCGTCAAGTTCTAGTCTAGCTCTCTCTATGGAACTTCCTACACTCCTGCGAACACTGGGTGGAGCAATGCCAGCAAGAGGGAACAGCATTTGAGTCGGGGTCGGCTTCAGACAGCCCGTAATAATCCGTTTAGCGCTATATCCACTTTCTGTGCATGAGCAGAACGGCTCCAGACGGGTGACGCAAATTCACCTGCAGAATAACTTAGTGCTAATCCAGTAGTGCGTAAAACCTTTGTCTGGGCACCCCAATTGGTGGTCGTTAATTTCCGCAGGAGGTTATTACGAGCTGTAACTTTTTGCGTGATGGTCTCACAGTTTCTTTTAAACGTGAGTGATCTATCTAACGTTGTGCCCATGTATTTAGGGTAGTTACAGTGGTTGATAGGTAAACCTCGCCACTGGATATTTAGTTCTCTGCCAGCCTCTTTGTTGCAAAAGTGAAAACCACATGACTGCGATTTTGAAGGGTTTGGTTTAAGGGCATTCTCATCGTATGATCGTAGTAGACACTCAGTGTCTGGAGAGCACCGCTGAGGTTGTCCTCTACCTCTTCAAAGGATCCCTGTGACGCCATGCTCGATCGTCGGCATATAGGAAGCGGGTTGTATTTTGGCTCGTGGGCTGATCATTAGTACAGATATTAAATAAAGAAAAATAACGGTCTACCGTTCTTTTGGGTTCTCCAGCGGCTTTTGTTAGAGTTTAATGTACCCGGAAACGTCAGTTTTGAAGGAGCTCCCCAAGAACTTGAACAAATTTGCTATCCTTTGTCATATTCTGCACTTTCCAAAGCAAACGTTTAACGTTAACTGTGTCGTATGCGGCCGAAAGGTCAACAAAGACCACTTGCCCATCTCAAATCCGTCCTCAATTATCAATATGCTGTCTATGCTGAGTAAGGTTAAGGGTTTGACTCTAGCAAGATTTTCCGAGGCGGAACCCAGCTTTCTCTGGGATGAGTTTAGGGTCCACGAGGCTAGTGAGACGGTTCAGTAGTAGCCTTTAGTATCGCACATAATTTAGATGCACATCGGCAGAATTTAGATGCTCTTGCAACCTCATATGAAAAGAAACAAAATTTAGTTTGGAGGGAATGGATTGGGAGGAACGGAATCCTGGGTAATGGGTTCTCTGGGACAACAATAATAAATATTTAGCCATTATTTACATAATGGCTATCGTCATCGGCAAAAATTTCGGGATACGGCATACGCCCCTCAAAATTCGCCGCTCAGTAGGTACATCAAAATTTTAATTATGCCTGAACTTTTAACTTGTATTTCTTAATTTTATATACTAATACTATAAATCCCGTATCGCGGAGGACTTTTAAAATGTTTAACCAACAGACACAATCAGATTCGGGAAAACAATTTACGAATCACTTTTGCCCCATGCCGGGTTCAAACCTGGCTTGTTCAAAACAACAATTTTAACAGTGAGGTTTAAACGGCGAGGCGAGTTCTTAAGCCCTTTATCTGTGCAAACAATAGATAATACCTAGGTACTCGTTGTAAGATGATAAGAAATATTTTTTATGATCATAACTAATATTTTATTAGTTTTTTGCACAGGTGCAGATATCTGCTTGCACTTTATCTAATCATTCGTAAAATAAATAAGCGATAAGGCGCCCTTTGTAGGTACTCTATTTAATATAAAATTCCTATATATGCTCTTAAAAGCGTACATATGTGTAGCGCTCATAGCGAGACTTGGCTTGCCGTTCGTAACAGATCGGCAAAGTTAAGCAACGCTTGCACAGGTTACCAGTTGGATGGGTGACCGTGTGTGGCATTTTCGTCTGAGCGCTACCGTGCTTCGGAGGGCACGTAAAGCTGTCGGTCCCGGCTCTTGTCTATGGATAAGGGTCGTTAGGCCATGTCGGAGGCCTTTGGGCGGTCTGAAAACTCCGACACCAGAGTTGGCCACACACTCACACGAAAAACAAAACAAAGTGTACAATAAAGTATAAAATAAATAAATGGGACGTTTAATAAATGGGATGGTTTTGTTGTGCAGTATTCAATATTTCAATCGTTGTTTGTATTCTATATCTTTTTAATTATACCTACTGGTAGCACACCCGTATAATAAATGATATATAAATTATAAGAATTGATAAATTAAAACTACAAAATACAGTTTTGATTTGATTCCATTTTGCGTGATTTTAACTCCAAAAAAAGGCTCGGTTTGCATTAAATATGACACGTAGGTAGGTACAACGTGCGATGTAGCGCTCATTAACTTGGCTAGTATTATATTTATCTATGACTTGGCTTGCTGTTCTTATTAGATCGTAAAAATTAAGCAACGCTTACGCAGGTCACTAGTTGAATGGGTGACCGCTTGTTGTGCACTATTTTGTTATTGGTTGTTAGTATTACATCAGAGCCCTGCCGTGCTCCAATGGGCTCGGTCCCGGTTCTTACCTCAAGGCAAGAGTCGTAAGGCCATACTCGAGTATGTTGGACGGTCTTTACGACAAAGTTTGCCACACACTCACACGAATAGACAAGGATTAATATATACCTAATTATTAATATTATTATAGACTTGATGAGCCCGCGGTTACACCTGCGTTATTTAAGGCTGACTGCTCCGCTCCCGTGACTCTAGCGTGATGTTATACATATATGTATATGCTTAGAGGCCAGAAGTTCCTGAGATTAGCGCGTTCAAACAAACAAACTCATCAGCTTTATATATTAGTAGAATTAGATAGAAGTAGACATTAGATTAGAAAATAAAATAAAATTAACACAAAATAAATAAAAGTAAACACTCCGCGGTATCCAAAACGAGGTCGTTTGTTTGCCAAAATCGATTTTATGACCAAAGCAGTGAAGCTCTAAATTTAGGGGACGGCCCCTATTGTAATTCTTGAGAAATATCTCACATGCAAGCCCAATGTCACAAGCGCTTAAATTACAGAAAAAAATTATGCGGATATTACCGCTACGCTGTCAGTTCAACAATTTATTTAAGTCCCAACGCGCAACTATCAAGTTATATCGTACGTAAAACTTTGTACTACAATCGAAAATGGGTCAATTATATTGTAATTGTTAGCCGGCAAAGTTCATCGATCCATTTAATTGAAACAAACTGACTACATAAGACTGAAATGAAGCACTAGAACGACTAACAACATTGTCTATACATAATTATAACCTATTGGCTAATCAGTTCACAAACCAAATATTACGTGTGTATTTCATTGAACAGTTTCGGCGCCGACTTTAGCCTTTCGTCTGACATAGCCCGCAGCATAATAAAATAAGACTGCATGCATAATTTCCTATTATCTATAAAATAACAATAAACCTACCGGTATTTGGCTCAAATATTGACACTATTAACAACACATATATACTAGTAACACTGTTTTACCAAAAATACGTATATGATAAAAATAATCGCGGTTGTAAAAGTGTAAACAAAACCGGAATGTATGTCAGGCGCTTGCGCAATTCGATCGAACGTCTGTTACGCGCGCACGACGTTTCGTTACTGAGTTGAGTTGAGTGGAGCTGTGTCGGCGAATTGGGTTCAAGGGTATAATGAGGAAGCCAAAATATGTTCTAAAATTGCCGTACTTTGATTATGAAGGATGGAAATAGAATGTCATTGTAAGGTTTCGGAGGGTTAAGTAGATATCCTGTTTGTCCTCGTCTATAATCGGTAGAGTAAGGGGACTGGGTCAGTGAGCTGTATATAAGGAACAAATTTAGATGCAATTCGGTTGTTGTGACAAGATTTTAGGATCGAAGAGGCTAATAGTGCCTCGGAGAGCCGTTGGTTCCGTCAGCCATGAAGATCTTTGACATGCTGAGTAGATACGCTGACACTGTTCTAAACCATGGCATAGGTCTCGCTACCCTTTTAACCCTTTCACTGGCAGAAGCATTTTTTTATGTCAGAAAAATAAAATGTCGTTTTATGGAATCATTGTGGGTAGTTTAATAATTAATGTTCAAGAAAAAAAATTATACATGTTTACAATAAGAAAAAAACATGGTGGCAATATCCTTGCCAGCACCAGTGAGGGACCAAGAAAATTTTCTTGGTGAAATAATTTGAAACATGGATGTATAAATAGTGCCACTTTACTCCGTTCACATTCTATTTTAGACCTCTTATTATTTACTTTAGTGCTGCAGTAGCGACACCTCTTATAAGTCTCTATTTCTATAGGCCAGTGTTCATCTAATCTTTCAAAGCAGATTTCTTCTGGTACACCGTAAATTATTTTTGTCTTTCATGAGTCTCTTCCACTCGATTCTTTTTTTTTAGTTACATATTTTGGCGTTGATTGGAATGATTTTTTTCTAAAGATTTTATTATCCACCAGCTCCCTTGAAAAAGCAATTCTGAATTGTTTTTGGCTCATAACATTGTGCTCTCGGGTGTATGTTTGATGTAACATATGGGCATTGGTTATTGCAACATTTATAAAAAAAATATATTCGGGTCCACCATTTGCGACTTCTTCTACCCACGGAATATGATGTTCTTTTTTGGTCGAAACGATCGACACTACCCATATGTTTTGTATATTCTGGTATTAGTAATGGGCATTTGATAGTTTTTTTTTGAACAGCGTAAATCGAAGTTTTCCAAGTTAGGACTTTGTTGCCAAGATTGCTTTTTCCATTCGACCTCATCTGCATCCGATTCATCATCTGATGAAGAAGAAAAGTCTGAAAAGTTTGGGATTTCTCCGGCTTCAGACACAGATGACTGAAATCTTGGAAACTTCCAATGGAGATAAATTTGAACATCTGCTCTAGATGTAGACGGTTGGGGTGAATTTGTTAGGCCGGGACTTTCTTGTACTTGTTCCGATGCTGAGCTAATCAGAGCATCTTCACCTAATAACACAGAAAGCAAGTCTGAATCTTCAACGCACTCGGTATCTGTCACTACTTCATCATCTTCAGATAAAGAGCCATCTGGTATACCGAATAGATTTTCAAGCTCTTCTTCTATTTGCTTGTCCGCCAATACTTGTCTTCGCTTACTCATTGTCAAAGAAAATATGAAAAGTAAAGATTACTTATATATTTCTATACAAATCTAAAACAAACCGGACAAGTGCAATGGTAATGGTAACTGATAATGGCATATATGTTGCCACCATGTTGCCACATGATCGGAGCCAATTTTGAGAACAATTAGAAGTTATTGTTAGAAAAATTATAGTATAGCATAATTAGAATACCATTTACTTTACAATAAATATAAAATCGTAACCTGGCTACGTCGCAATATGAAGATATTCTTGGATTTTTATACAGATCGTAAACTGATGATTTTTTTTAAAATACCTCCGTGCAAAAATTTTACAATGTGTCAATGTTTTATTTTTTTTAATAATCTGTGATAGGTTCATTATCACACAGAATTGGTACTTTTTAAGTAGTAGTATTGTCGTACAAGAAAAAAAATAAAAAAGTTGGTGGCACAAATATTGCCACTACCAGTAAAAGGGTTAAGGTGCCACAAGTCTGATAAATAATATTTATTTGCCAAAAATCATACAGATTGTCCTTAAATTAGTTAAAAATATACTTATATCATAATTGTGGAAGTTTGAATAGCTACTATTCTGTCATATTTGAATATACCAGAACGTGGAGCCCGGGCATCAGGCGAAAATCTTGGATTCAACTGGGGTAACCCTAGGACTTGGATGATATGCAAAATGCGCGGGACTCGCAGCGACGAGCTACGGGGTGAGGTGGCGGCCCGGGGGCGCTAGCGGGGGAAAAGGCGGAGCTTACGCAAAACATATTTCGGAGTGCCTGCTCTTAATAATGATATGCAAACTTAAGGTGAATGATGGTTTGAATTTGCAGCGTCCGTGGCTCTCTACCTAGGCAGTAGTTGCAGATAAGTAGACAATGATGCAAATGTTTTTCCACAGACATTCGCAACAAAATAGCAAGAAGCCAAATGGTAGTTAACGGTAATTTGAGCTGAATATACAGGGTGTTGATATGCATGTGCAAAATATTTTAGTAATTACATAGATAGACCGACATTATACTTATTCACCTAAAAGTATTTCAAACAGTGTGTGATAATATAAGACCCTATTTTCATTAAATTTTACTTCGATAGTAAAACAGAATAAACTGTTGAAAGTTGCAGAATAAGACTGTACGGTAACTGCAATGCGAACTTGCGGCGATCAGCTGAGTGACGGCGGCGCGGCGGTCAATAAGAAAAAAAAAGATTTAGTGACTAATTTTTTATGTATCTATTTGTATTCACCCCTGAAAATATTTTGCAGATGCAAATCAACACCCTGTATGTACCTTCCTATTTACATAATATAAAGACTCTGCTCAAATTACAAACTTCTAAGCCGTTTGCGTGCTGTTCTATAAAACTTGAGATGCTACTAAAGCAAAATGGACAAGGAGGTAGGTAAGTAATTTAGATACCTAAATCACAGTCTAATAATGTCTTTATACTGTGGTTATAACGTTAATTTAGTTTTAGTTAACCATAGACATTTTTGTTTGGCTTCCTATGCATTTGCCCATTCCCCGCCTAAGTAATTTTCGAACCCTTCCCAAGTTCAGTTCTATTTCATTTTTACCAAAATTAATAGAACCGACCTTAAAATAACATAAAATGCCGGAGCCCGAGCTCGCTCGACGTCAAACGAATCTACATCATCACTACATAGTATAAAACAAAGTCTGTCTTCTGTCCCTCTCCCTCTCCCTATGTATGCTTAAATCTTAAAAACTACGTTTTTTTTATATAATAGATAGAATGATTCAAGACGAAGGTTTATATATGTTTAATTGACGCGGGCGAAACCGCTGCTGGTGACGTCTAGTTACTAATATAATAAAGCTGCCTAGTTTGTTTGGTTGTAACTGTTGTAAGCGCTAATATGTGGTGGTGTTGGATAGGCCATTTTTCGAGGAAGACTATATAACATCAAGCTATGAGCAACGAGTGCGGAACAATAGCCCTAAATAACGTGAGTGTAACCTCGGGTTCATCTAATGGTAAATAAAGAAATCGCTCCGTGCGTTGACCTATATGCGATCGATTAATTAATGAAAGTTTTAAAGATTCTTAATTAGTCTACTCTGGTTCCAGTCAGCGCACCTCACATCTGTATATAAAGGGTTATAGGTAGCCATAGATATAGAAAACAATTATTGTTTATATTTTTATGGTTATAGCAGAGTTCTTTCGTGTGTAAAAAAGCGCCACTTTAGTCAAAATACCAGAATCCACTCAAATCATCAGTGACATTGTTGCGACCGTCCAACTCATTGAATCAATAAAAAACATTAGCTCATAAGAGTCTTCATGAAACTCCAATTAAATGTCATAAACTATCGTTTACACTGCTTGACTCTACGCCTATGATTAGGTATCCCTAATCATAGGCGTAGAGTCAAGCAGTGTCCACCTAAAGTGAAAAACCAAGTCAGACAGTCATGTATCATTTCCAGCAGGATTGAATTTTAGTTTTGAGGTTTCTAGTTTAGCGCTAAATATCGATGCCATGACTAGCTTATCTATTCTCATAAAAAGAAAAAATATGGAGAACTCTCGGACATGCCGTGGGTTCAAACTTAAGACCGTCCGCGCAACAGCGGCAACAGTCTTATAATATTAGTCTCGCCCCCCGTGTGATCTCGGCCTTGTCGTGGTGGGGGGGCTCAGTAACCGTGGGTTTGAGGTACACCCACGGTGAAGCTAAGCGGTATCCCGGGAGGGGACGCTCCACGTGGGCTTGGGTGAGGCCTGCGTAGGATGCGTCCAAAGTGCGGGTGGGGGGGACAGTTCTGTCCCTCGCAATCGGGTGCGGTCGCGGGAAGAGAGGCGTGTCGGTGTTGCGTTGGCGCGCGCCCTATCTCCCGCGACCAGGTGAGGGCGCACCAATGTTGCGTCGCGTTGGGGCCGCAGAGGAAGAGGAGATGCGGTGTTGCGTTGCCGTCCTCCCTATCCTCTGCGGCCGCTGGGTGATTTGGTGGCGGAGCCCAACACCTTCATCCGCCGCAAAGGGGGTTTTGTTCGGGGCTGGTCTGACAGTCTGGCGGGCCAATACTCGTCGGGGGGTTGCGACGAATGCTTCGGCGATACCCAACCCTCCGACACACGGGAAGGTACATGAGAAAGTAAAAAAAAAAGTCCCGCCACTAGGCTATCGTCATCACCTGCATTGTTTTATAATCTATCTTCTAGCCTGGGCTTAGGCCATAGTCCATCACTCAAGTGCGATTAGGCAGACTTGTGTGGTAGCCTTCTCCGCTAGTCTTTCGCTGCATTATCATTATCTGATATAAATAATTATAATCATGATAACATACATGTTAAATAAATGTAATTTACCTTGCTTGTAGCAAGTTGATGAGAGAACGCCGTTGTGTGCTTCGTGAGGCTGTAATGCTGCTCAAGGTGAATATGGAGCGAGCTAGGAGTGTCAGTGTTCTCTACCCAAATGAAGGTTTAGGTCCTATATACAAAGATACTCTGTGGGTTTAGGCATTGGAGAATGTATGAAGATCTTCAGCCACAGTAGGGTGTAGCTTTGAAGACGAGTCATGAGGCACTTTGCCGCCATCCAACTAGTAAGGGCAGGCGAATAATGTACGGTTTCCATCAACCGGAGCGCATTTTTTACAGTAAAGTAAATTCAGACTTTTATACAACAATTAGGTTTCATACTTGCAGGGCATTCACATCGGCTACCGCGGCGTACACGAGAATTCAACCGATTTCCAAGCAGTGTAAGTGGTGGAAATTGTACATGACGGTGGCGTCGTGCATGGTATATAATACTATGCAATACCGCATAAGGCTTGAGCTACACCTATCAGCACCGCATCCATCGCACTTTTATATGCTTCTATCCTTTTCTGTCACTTAGGACCGTCATTTACTAGAGCGAGAAAGAGAGACGGAACGCTTCAGCACGCCGCGGAATCGAAAAGGTGATCGTGTTCCCTCTCTCTTTCTCGCTCTAGTAAATGACGGCCCTAAATGACAGAATAGGATAGAAGCATAGGAAAGTGCAATGCGGTGCTGATAGGTGTAGCTCAACCCTAATAATGCATTATACCACAGTGGTATATTCGCGTCCTGCCACTTAGCCAAGTTGAAGAGACCGCAGTTGTTTTCTTAAGTAAAATTATTGCCAATCAGCAATGGTGAGTTATTATTTGCGTCAGGTCTCATTCGAATGTTCATTTTCAATCCTGTTTTGTCGCTTCCTGATGTAGGTCGTTCAACTTTGCTTGCATGTCGACGTGGATATCACTCAGCAGGCAGAGGTCATTAGCATAGTCCAAGTCTTCCAAGACGTTGGATAATCCCCACTCTATCCCGCGGCGCCGATTATTCGATAAGCGAAGCATGACATGTGAAGTCTGCCAACCCGCACTTGGCCAGCATAATGGACTATAGCCTTACCCTTCCCAAAGTGAGAAGAGCCCGTGCCCAGTAGTAACGACTAGTAAGAGTAGCGGCGATAGGATGCACCCCTGACCAACACCTGCGTGCATATTGTATGACATTTGAGATGAGGCCGTCATGAGTCACCCTACAGGAGTATCTTCTGTAAATGCTCTCCAACAGACGGACCATTTTCGGCGGCACCCCAATATCCAGTAAACGAGAGTAGATGCTTGACCAGTTCAGCGTATCAAAGGCCTCTTCGAAGATCTGATTTAGAGAAGAATTGTCGGGGTATTAACTGCCCTCAAAGGGTTACCACTGCGGGAAAAATAATAACATTAAGTTACGATTTTTGGTTAGGGTAAAAGAGAGTACCTGCTTCCCATTTAGTTCGTCCCGTCTCGATATACTTATTTTTATTATATTTCATTTTATATAAAGAAAAATTAATAATGCAAATTATTTACTCCCGGTCCCCATATTTGATTCATCCATGGATACCCTATACAAAATGTGTCAAATATCTAATTCTAGTAGCCACCGATAGTTCAAATACCGGGGCAGACTGTTACTCTGGTAGAGCCGACTCAGCATTGATGCTCTATTAAAAGAAATCATTCAGGATTGCTCTTCTACAGCACAGCATGTACCGTGTATCGAAAGAAAGAAGTTTCCAGGTTCGAAGCACCCGGAATCGGTGAGCGTAATGAATGTGGAGGAAGCGCGTGATGTTTGCAGGATAGTAGCATACGGCGTTCCATTGTCTCTGCCTACCCCGAGGGGATAAAGTTGTGAGTATATGCATGTATGTTTGTACAAGTTTCAAATAAAACGCACAAGGACTTATATAAAAATGTATTTTACTATTATTAAGCTACAGTGCATGTTTCTTATATTAACACTATTTAAAAAACTTACGTACTAAACATGATAAATTCATAGCATCTAATACTTAGGCCTGATTCAGGTTTTATGTATATTGACATAGTTAGACACATAATAGCAAATCAAAATTGAACAACAAAAATAGTCCATAATGTCATTTTGATCTTTTTATTGATTTGCTAATATATGTAAACGACCCATGGAATTTCTTACAAGGGTAATTTGCAAGTAAGTCGAATTATTTTTAACATTACCATTAACTAAGATTGTTGCCAGTTTTACAATAAATTATGCTATTTAGGGAGATCAAGCAGCTACGCTCACACATTTTAACACATTGACTGTTGGAAACTTATATGGTGTGTCCCAAGTGTCGGAGTTTGCGATGCGGCTAGCCCAACATAGTCGTGTTAAGGGAAAAAATATACAAACGTGCTGCCGAAACACGCGACACGTGAATCATACCCATGCTACAAATGTGCTGACGACCACTCATGTGTGTTTTTTTGTATAGCAACTCGTATGTCGCGTGTCGCGTCAGCACAGACACACGCTCGACCTGCACGCGCGTTGCGTGCCGTTAGCACGAGAGGCTGGGCACGCTCTGCGGGGGCGGATATACGCCCGAGGCTGTATAGCAAAAGGCCGTCAACGAATCTTAGGCCAGCAGTCAATGTGATTTATTTAACCGTTTTTTTGCCGATCTCGTGGGAATTTTGAGAAATGAAATGGAAAGGAATGCCAAATTTCAGTTTCTTATGCCAAATAGTATTGGCTATACGTTGTCTGTCAGTCAGTCAGTAACGCAAGATTTTTTTAAATATAGGCTAAAAGTTACATAGCTTTCTTTTACTTTGCACAAAATAATTAAAAAATACTCAATCGATGGCGAAGTGTGGGTGTGCAACACACTCTGCCTACCCCTTCGGGGAAAAAAGGTGTTATGTATGTTACTACTATCCCTTACTCAAACTACCCTTGCATAATCCACGTAAAGAACAAACAAAATAATTTTAATTTAGGATTTTAGTAAAATTGGACTAATACATATAACATACATACATGCTTTGGTCTTTGAGATAGACATAATTCGGTATAATCGTATTAACCAACTCTTGAAAAGGTGACAACATTAATATTATAGAAATATTAAGGCACAGGCTGTTTTTATTCTGTTAAATAGTTACAGTCTACAAATAAATATTTTATTGCGAATAATTGATATGAGAAAAATATATCTATTACAATACGTCTTCCAGGAGTATGATATGAACTAAATAATGATCGTTAAAATGAGACAGTGTAGATTTTTGTATTTTCGGATGAAGTACCTTATCGTATTTTAGAAAAATAAAGTAAGAAAAGGTACAGATGTTTCGAAGTATTTTTATTATCAGCACTTTTCATAGGAACCTAACACAATTATAGCTATTTTACAGCATAGCGATCTCCTATTTTTAACCCCTTAACCCCCGACGCAAAAGATAGGGGGTTTATAAGTTTGCCTGTACCAAGATGGGAATATTGCGGAATGCCTGCATCATAGACTCAACACATTAACCTCTCAGAAAGATTATTAGGCAGACCCAAAAGTCAATCAAAAGAACCATTGCAATTGTTATAATTCAATACCAACATTTCTCATATTTTTAGATACCTATTCTTTTATATTAGCGGTCTCCTGCATGCGGTGATTGGCTGTACCCTTCTATTATCTATTTTATATTAATATATGGTCTTTGCATTGTATCTTGATAGTTTGGTAGGACTTAAAACTATAGCTATTCAACCGCAGACGGGGAAGCGCCAATATATTTTCAACGCTGCAGAGTATTGGTTAAGGGTCATTTTTAATTGAATTGAGAATGAGAAATGATAGCCTAACGGTTTTTCATGCTGTCGACTGAAGATATCAAGATTCTAAGGTCCACTTTTGTTCCTAATTATCTCTAGTATAATTATAGAGGTGAGGTTTATCAACAGCTCTATGTACTGTCCCACTGCTGGGCACGGGCCTCCTCTCACTATGAGAAGGGTAAGGCCATAGTCCACCACGCTGACCAAGTGCGGGTTGGAGGTGAAGTTGCGTTTTGTTATTATTTTAAAAGGACATATACCCAAAGATCTCCACCCAACTCTCCCGTGTTATAAGAAAATTACATACAGCAATGGATAAACACCCAGACACGGATCAATTTAGGAAACACCAAAACCACAGAATAAACAGTACTTACGTACAGAAGCACCACTTCTCAAACCAATTCATTGAAATTGCGACTCTTGCTACTAAGCAACAAAGTGCAATTCAGCTCGCATAAACACTCAGTGCCTAATGCAATATTCACCTAACCGTTCCCTCTCTTTTCTAACATATAACGCTGTCGCTGTCTGGCGCGGAGTGACGCGCTAGCTGTCGCGCTAGGGTTGTCGACTTGCCGCTGCTACTATAATACCGCTGCTACTATAATATTTATTCATCGTCTATCTACCTACTTGACCACGTACCTAATAATAAATAATCATTCTATAAGTATCCTATCCAACTATTTGAGCTCGTAGAACAAAAACCACAAAAAATCTGGTCGTTTACATTTTCTCTATACTAATTCTTAGTTATTTCCTAAACGCGTGGACCGATTTACATGATTCAAACAGATAAAATGGTTTTTGAACTAGATCTTTAATTTGACACCATAATCGTTGGGATATCTCAACAAACAAAAAATCGAATTTTCAAGTTGCTCTCGTAAAATAAATAAAATCAAATTTTCAAGTCGACAACCCTTGCGCGTCACGTCGGACGCTGGCTTGGAAGCCGCGCAAAAGTGTAGGCACTTATCGCTGTAGGTACGGCCGAGTGAAGGAGGCCTGCTAAAACGTAATTAAAACATATTTCCTTATCGTTTGAAAATGACCCTTATGATTTTGATGAGAAAAGCTCAGGTTCTAATCGAACTGCCCGTGGCTTCTTTTGGGCCGATTGTTCTTTTGCCATATGGTCCTTATGACTATTGTACGAGGACTTAAAATTGCATACGCGTCTTGATAGGAGACCGTCCGACAAACCGTATTGAATATTGAAAATGAGCCAGTGTAAAATGAACCTTAATATATCTAGTGTGTACGGCTTACTTTAGAATGGTGTCCGAGGAAACTGTAACTCATATCGCAGTGTAAAATGAACATTATGAGTATTGTGTACGGCTTACAATCGCATACGCATCTTGTCCTGTAGCTAACAGTCCGTAGAACTCTGCAGGGTAAAATGAACGTTATCTATATTGCATACGTCTTATAACCGCATGCGCATCTTCTCCGGCTGCGAGACGAGCCCGTTGGAGTCGAGGTGCTGGTACAGCGCCGCGAGGTACTCCTTGCGGTGGTGGGTGAAGTGCTGCACGTGAGGGGATTTGTCCCAGCACTTCCATGTGCACTGGAAACACAATTAATTAAGTTTAGCACAATTGAACATGGTATTTGTGGTATTTAAAAAGGGCATGTATTTAATGCAGCAACTAAGTAAAACGAATACAAGTTTCAAATATAATTAGAGTGGGTACCATATATAATCGGTTGGCAGCTAAAGAAGAGTATCGTAATAAGTAAAAAAACCGGCCAAGTGCGTGTCGGGCCACGCGCAATGTAGGGTTCCGTAGTTGCCCATAATGACTTGCTGCAAAGGGTATATAAGAACCTAAGTTTTGTTTAGAAAAATACTAGGTATGTATCCAGTTATGTATTGTAAACATAAAATGTGGTTTCCAAGATATACTACTACTATACATACGTAGGACCGTAGTACATTACATACCAAAGTACGTATATCTTTAAGATTAAGCCAGCGCGCCCAATGTAAACTCACAGAAATAGGTATTTATAAGTTAACCGACGATTACTCATAAACTAGTGATATGTACTTAGCCGTGATAGTTTTCCTTTTAAATTCGTTATATGTACTACATTTGTGATTTTTTTCACCTCTTCCAAATTAATAGTTTAGCCGGCAGAGGGGGGGAGGGGGGGGGACACTTGAGTCTAACAATTTTTTTTCACTTCAAAGCTTGATATTTGACAAACCAATCACTTGATCGAAAAATGATTTGAGCAAACTAATAATATTTTTTAACGACGGACGGACATGACGAAACTATAAGGGTTCCTTGTGGACTACGGAACCCTAAACAGTAGCATATTAATATGTCAGTTATAAGCTTCGTTTTAATTTAAACTAGCAGTATTTTTTTTTTGGCAACTGAATTATTAGTATCTAAGCGGAAACTTGATGATGAATAAAAAATAGAAAATGGACATTCATAAATAATACAAATTTCAATATTTGGCAAATGATTTTATCTTAAATGAAGTGTTTCGTATAAGTAAATAAGACGCTTCAGTTTTTTACAGGGTCACAAGAAAACCTAACATAACCTACCTACTAACATTATTAGTCGCCAAGTCATTATTTGTAGCTCCTCGGGTAATATTTCATTGACTTGTATAGTTTATTTGCTACCTACACGCAGCTGCTAGTTTTAGTTTATTATTTTCCGAGTGACTAATAACTTAAAATATGACTAAATGTTTGCAACTAATAAAATAAGTTGCTAGCGATTTAAGATTTTCGCGACTATTATATTAAATAAGATTCAAAACTAAGGGTGTTATAAAAACTTAAAACTAGCAGCTGCGTTTAGGTAGCAAATAAACTATACAAGTCAATTGAAATAATAGCCGAGGAGTTATAAGTAATGACTTGGCGACTAATAATGTTAGTAGGTAGGTTATGTTAGGTTTTCTTGTGACCCTGCACCCAAAAATAGGAGCCCTGCGAAGCAGGGCTCCGTCAACTTGGCTTAAAAGACTGAAGCGTCTTATTTACTTACACGAAACACTTCATTTAAGACAAAATAATTTGTCAAATATTGAAATTTGTATTATTTATGAATGTCCATTTTTTATTATTCATCATCAAGTTTCCGCTTAGATACTAATTAAGTTCCCAAAAAATAAAATGCTGCTAGTTTAAATTAAAACGAAGCTTATAACTGACATATTAATATGCTACATTTTACTTATTACGATACTCTTTATTAGCTGCCAACCCATTATATATGGTACCCACTCTAATAATTTTTGAAACTTGTATTCGCTTTACTTAGTCGCCGCATTAAATACATGGCGCTAGTTTTTAATTTTTATAACACCCTTAGTTTTGAATCTTATTTAATACATTAGTCGCGAAAATATTTAATCGCTAGCAAGTTATTTTCTTAGTTGCAAACATTTTGTCATATTTTAAGTTGTTAGTAACTTGGAAAATAATAAGCTTTTAAAAAGGTGGTAAACTTCTTCAAAACTTTTTTTACAATCATCAGCATATATATATATTATATATAAACCTAGCATTCACACGCGGTTTCCTCTGCGTTAAACTTTCAAACTTTATTTTACCCCATAGGGGTTGCATTTGGTTTATTTTTTAATTGTACTTTTATACATTTGGAAAAAGAGTTGCGAACTGCTGTATTTAAAAAGAACCCTACTTAGGTAGTATATTGAGCAACTGAAGTTACCATCACTACCAGTAAGAAAAAGACAAAGTTTAGATGAGATTTTTACCAAAATGAATCAGATAATGTTGACACATAACATAACAGCCTTAAATCGAATAGTTACCTTAATCCCCATCTGCACCCAACTATCGTGCACACTGCGGTTGCTGTTCTCAGCGCCGACAGGATCGCTCCGGGACAGCAGGAACAGCGCGGGCGCGCGACACAGGTTGGTGTGGAACAGCTGAGACGAACGGATGTAGTGCGCTGTCGCCGCCTCGTGGAACGTCTTCATGTGGTATCTGATGACCAAATATTGAATATTAGTACCTAGTATCATCATAATAATTGACCTAGCTTTGTACAAGTAAAATTAATCAGTGGCATACGAGCAGTCGCATCGCCTGATAGTAAGCGATTACCGCCGCGCGGGTGTGTCCATCTCCAGAGGCTTCGTTGCCGCTACGTTGGACGAGAAAAGCCATGGAACATAGGCGAACATAGCAGAGCGTCCGGATGGGCCGTGCCTACTCAGCATGGTCTAGTGCTAACCCCAGAATTCGGGTAACCGATTCGAAACCCTAGACTGGACACCATAGACGCTTCACATCTTTGTATTATTAAGACCTAGACCCACCCTGAATAATAATCTTAGATACGCCAATGTCATGGGTTGCATCTTCCTATCATCAAGGCTCTAATATCTAGAATTTAAAACTTTTCATCTTTGACCCCGGAGTCCGATTACTAATTTAAGTAGATTGGACAGAATATTAGCTTTTCCACAAAGTGACTAATGTCTGATTTTCGCGTAGAGTTAGCGATATCCCATGTCTTGGACCAGCGTAAGTTTATTCAAAGGCACTTACTCCCAATAACAATGGTCACAGATTTACACTGACTGCCTAGTTGGTCTCGCGGCATAAATGTGCGCATGGGATTGGGAGGTCTCGGGTTGAATTCCCGGGTCGGGCAAAGTGTTATTGGGTTTTCCGTAGGAAATTCCCATTATCAGCACGGAGTCTGGTAATGTGCCCGGTACGGCAATAGGCTCGCCCCCTATTACGTGGGACCTAAAAATTCATGGCGAAATGTGGGTGTAATATTACACCTCTGCCTACCCCTTCGGGGATACAGGCGTGAGTCTATTAAAAAAAAACAGATTTACATTACAACCGGGACCCACGGACTCAACTTCTCTCCGACGCACGGGGTGCACTGTGTCTGTCAGTGATACATAAACTATAGATTTTTAAGTATATTTTAAATAGAAAGACAGACGATCTGGCTTACTCTTTACAGGTTTTGGCTAGTTTGTGATCAGGTGACCTAAGTTGCACTATGAGAAACACTGTGATTATATTATCTGTATGTTGTGTTATATAATTCAACTGTCTAGACGACTCTTATCTTATACGTAACGAAGTTACTGAGTTGGTGACCTTATACTGATTACAGTAACGTTGTATAGATTGACGAGTTGTAGGTCCGGTGAGTTTATTGGCTAAAGAGGTAATTAGTAGTACACTTAGTTTGGGATATTAACTTATATCTTAATATATAAAATCCTTGCGTTACTGACTGACTGACAGACACGCTACAGCCGAAACTATTGGGCGCAGGAAGCTGAAAATTGGCATGTATGTTCCTTGGGGACCGTAGGGGTGCACTAAGAAGGAATTTCCCGAAATGCCCACGGGATCGCCCAAAACGGATAAATTTAAAAAAATTGCAGGCGTAGCTGCTGGCGTCCTCTAGTTAACTTACTAAAATCACTCAGATCTTAAGAATGTGGTAATATACAATTTGTTTCTGCACTCTCATGCCGATATTCGGCCACATACGGCAGAATAACCGAATAACCGGCATAGTAAAAATTGAATGAGCAATGGTTGTAGGATAACCGTCACACATCTAATTAATTTGTCTAAATAGTGAAACACGTTTACTTTTTTTCTATTTTTAATCATATTCAGAGCATTGACGGCAGCCTCTAGTGGAAAGACTGATAGACTGCTACGCAGATGGTCCCGAGTTCAAATATTCGGCACGCACTTTTCGCAGCGTATTTAATTGTTATTTAAATGCGTATTTAATTGTTAATAAAGAAGTTTCCCGCTAGTAAAATAAATTATAAAAGTCCGGTTATCTAGTAAAACATGTCAAAATAATGGTAGTTTTATTCATCAATTAATGTTAAAACTTTATTTTACATTTTTATTGTCAATTTATTGATAATAAGTATTCTACTTGATAGCAAAAAACTATGACGTCACTATGTCATATTTCTTCATACAAGAGCCATAGCAGTCCGTTTTTGAGCTTTCAATAAAAGTGCTTGATTTCACTAATTGGAAACAAACCTATTATCGTTCCTTAAACGGTGAAGGAAAATATCGTATGGGTACCTGCATGTCTGACAAATCCCCATAATCTTCTTGAAAGGAATTTGATCCCGACCGTGACCAGCGTTGGCCAGCGTGGTGGACTATACCCTAACCGGCCCTAGCGTCTCCCCTAATGTGAAAAGGGATAGGCCTTTTCACATTAGGAGATAGGTTATAAAGTGAGAATAGCTCACTGGTGGGACAGATTATAAACAAGGCTCTAGATTCTGAAGGGCAACTACACTTTTATATTTTATACCGCATGCATTGATTTAAATACTAAAGATACGTGCGACCGAACATTTGACAGACGCAATCACCTTACAAAAAAAATAACGCCATCTATTAAAACTATGATGAACTACGGTGTAAATCGGCATGGTCTACTCCTAGACATAACCTTGTAAGAGCGGGGTGAGGTATTTTTCGAGGTACAAAAATATATATATTTTTTCATTTTGGATTCGTACCTAATGTTTTTTGACGTTGGTGTATCTTTAAATTTTAAGAATCAATTAAAAATAATTTTGTTAGAACATTATTGAATCTTATAGTAATAATAATAAATATTTCATTTCATCGGGTACAATGCCCGCCGCTTCAAAGTTATGTCGCACTTTTACGCGGCTTCACGCCGTTTTTACCAATATGAAAGAAAATTGCTTTAAATAATATTATAAGTTGATTTAATGACATATTTTTAAGTTACCGGTGACATGAAATGTTATCATATTTTTTATTATGTTTTTTGTCGTAGTTTACGCAACCTTTCACGGCACAATTGGCATTTTTATTCGCAAAATTTACGACCGCTTCCGATGACAGCTGATCGCGTTCTAGTTCACTTCGTTAAAGAGAAGACCATTTTAGGACCAACTTCGAGGCGTCATTGTATAATGCGGTCCGCCCAGTCCTTACGCAGTAATATATATGTCAATGACCGCATGTTATTTTATTATACTATATTGCCACGAGTACATAACATTGCATCATTTAAAAACCTTCACAGAATCGGTTGGTCGGTCATTCACTCGAGTGGTTTAACAAGTTGTATTTATTTGTTTTTTATTCGGCGCGGCACGTGCGACCTTCAAACCAATAGACACGAAATTCTAATCAAACAATTATCTGTCATTATTATATCTATGCCCTAAATGTATCAAACGTTTCGAGCATCAGAATGTGTAATGTATTTAACGATATGTATTTTTGTACTATCGGTGGTTGTCATGCTGACAGAAAGTTTGTGAAGTGACAGTCTTATGATAGTTTTCAATAGTGACGTTCCGGATTTCCGTATCCGTAACCACGGATATCCGAGGAATAAGAAAGATCCGTATCCGTTACGTTTTTCGCGGATTTTTTTACGGATCTTTCACCTTATTAATTTTCAACTAATAGGATGGAATGCTATAGGAGTTTAAGTAGAATTAAAAAACTATTAAATTCCATATCGAGTATTTTTAATATAATTTCAATACAAGTCGCAACATGATCTGTCTATTGTTCCGCCAGGCGAGCGTGACGTCAACTATTGCTTCAAGGTCGCATGCACCGATATCGGTTCAGTAAGAAAATAAAGATCCGTATCTGTATCCGCGGATATTGACACCAAATATCCGTATTCCGATCCGTCTCCGCGGATCCAGCACATCACTAGTTTTCAAATAGCCACATTTAACACGTTAGTAAGAGCCCTCAAATATATGTATGTTTATCATCATCATCAGCCTTTGACAGTCCACTGCTGGACTAGGCCTCTCCTTTGAAAGGAGGAATTAGCCTACTATACCACGCTGGCCAAACGGGTTGGTATAGGGTTTGTATCAAGTTTTCCTTCTCTTACAGTGTTGTTCTCTGCATAATATGCTCCCTTTGTCGGCTCTTACGACACCCACGGGATGATATGGAGTGGTGACATTCCGTATTCTTAATCCGTCACCACACGGATAATGTATCCGTTCCGTATATGTATGTTTATAAAATAAATTAAATATTTTGAAGACATAAATATGCGCAATGTATATAATGATATGTATTTTTTACCATCGATGACGGACACGCGTACCTAAAGCAAGACCACCGAGGTCTATATTTTATCAATCTAGTGTATATGTATTGATAAACTTTTACCTAACAATGATTAGCAGTCTGTTTTTATTTTTTGTTCTGTTTCTTTTTTATTTTGACAAATTTATATAGGTATACTAGCTGACCCGGCAAACGTTGTTTTGCAATTTTTTTTTTTTTGAAAAATAGATGTTGGCCGATTCTCATAAATACCGGTTAATCACAAAAAATTTCATCAAAATCGGTCAAGCCGTTTCGGAGGATTATGGCAACGAAAACTGTGACACGAGAATTTTATATATTAGAATTATAAATTTTACAAAAAGAATCGGTCCGTTTGTCAGTCGACTTGCTCTATTTTTCCTATAGTAGACGAATTAATTTCAGATCAGTGGTCTAATTTCGACCACTGAAAAGATGGTAATATATACCTAACTAGCTGTTGCCCGCGGTTTCACCCGCGTCCTGAGGGAACTACTTCGCGTACCCGGTTAATGTATAGCCTACGTTACTCCTTGGTACATCAGCTATCCGCCAGTGAACGTCCCGTCGAAGTCGGTCCAGCCGTTCCAGAGATTAGCGAGAACAAACAAACAGATAGACAGACAAAAATGAAATAAATGAATTATTTTAATATTACAAACAGACACTCCAATTTTATTTATATGTATTGTATAGATATACATAATCACTCAGCATGTTTATTTCGGATGTTTGACTGTACGACACGTGTCTACTGTCTAGCGATAGCAACAGCGATTGCGCAAACTGATAAAAATATTAAACATAAGAAACACTGATAACGTGGCCAACAGATAAAAATAGTAAACACTGAGTTTACTTGCGGTTTCAATGGGTAAAATTCGATTTTACCCATTGATATCGATTTTTCATACCGGCTATAATTCTCATTATACATACTGATTTTTTAAATACCGGATTTGTATAATGGGAATTTTGTCATATTTTTCGATCAGCACTTATGTTTAATAACAGGCTGATAACGTATATACAAAATTTCGTGACGATGGGTTCAGTAGTTTCGGTGTAAAAGCCACACATACAAACTCACATTCACATTATAATATTATATTTGATAAGTAATCGTAATAATGAACGTGTTCGTTGTATGATCTACAAATAACACTATATAAATCCGTTGCAAAGATATTTATTATTTATGATACTTAATAGCATGATTATTTTTTAATTTCCTTTTAATAACTATAAGTACGGCATTTACGTAATCCGGGGAGTGTTAATGAGTAAAGTATTTTAAATGTTGGTGTATTGAATTTCGTACTTTGGATTATAAGCCTGTTCTATCAGGTGAAAGATATCTTCCCCAAAAGCTGACATATTATAAGTTTTAAGGCAAGTTGATTACACTATATTTGTATTAAGCCCAAAAATTTTAAGATTTTTCTGTCAGTACAATAACTTTGCTCATAATACATACGCACACTATACAGGGTGTAACAAGACCCTTAACGAAAACTGAAATCCCATGTTGTACCAATCAGTACAAACATTTTTTACCTCGGCACCATACCTGGGAAATTACTGGTTCAGGCTATATTGAGGCTCAAAGTTACCATGGAATGTAAAAAAGTCGATGCATCTACCCCGCCAATATGTTCTTTAGATGCCCTATAACCCCATGGATAAGTAGGTATTTCGAGCATTGCACGCGCGCGCTTTTAATTGCGGGTAAAAAAAAGTGAAAACTCAAAAAAGAAAATACGTTTGCCAGGTATTATTTTTGGTTAATATGACTTGGCATGATGTCCACAACGAGTAGACTTCGGCTTGGTGGTGGGTCTTGTGACATCCTGTATATGGAATAAATATAGTATCCGGGGAAACTTTTGAAACATTAAACTTGTGCATAAAAGGACTTCTTTAATATAGTATCTGACTTGTACTAATCTTTTACAGCTGTTGACTACATTATAAGTAATGCTCGAAAAAATCTGTTGTTCCTTACTTTCTGTTGAGGTAAGTGAGTTAAAGTATAAAAGTGACTTACTCCATATAAGCTCTGAGCGTCTTCTGCATGATCTGGTTCTTGGGGAAGACGGCGGCCGGCACGCCGATGGTGATCTCGCTGATGTCTGCGGCGGAGTCCCACACCTGGGCGACCACGCGGTCCATCACTGGCTGGTACCTGGAGTTACAACAAGAAATTATATCAAATACTAGAGGGCGCCAGCAGCTACGCCTGCATTATTTTTAAATTTACCCGTTTTGGCCGATCCCGTGGGAATTTCGGGAAATACCTTCTTAGTGCACCCCTACGGTCCCCAAGGAACATACATGCCAAATTTCAGCTTCCTGCGCCCAATAGTTTCGGCTGTAGCGTGTCTGTCAGTCAGTCAGTAACGCAAGGATTTTATATATTAAGATTTATCTATAAAATTTTGAATTATTAATTTTTTGACTGCCTCGTTGGTCTCACGGCACAAATGTGCGCGTGGGATTGGGAGGTCTCGGGTTCGATTCCCGGGTCGGGCAAAGTGTTATTGGAAAGAGTTAGAGGAAATTCTCAGTAGCAGCACGGAGTCTGGTAATGTACCCGATACGGCAATTATTCACTCATGTGGCAATAGGCTCGCCCCTATTACGTGGGACCTAAAAATTCCTAGCGAAATGTGGGTGTAATATTACACCTCTTCCTACCCCTTCGGAGATACAGGCGTGAGTCTATAAATAAATCTACACATATATACAACACATACATGACATTTATTAAGTGCTTTGCCGAAAAGTATGTATTGTAGGTACTGAGCCCGTGTTACGAGAGCCTACTAGTTTCATTTTTTTTTTTTTTTCAATTAAAGACGACTCCCGTACTGGGAATAAATCCTGTGTCGCGGGGGACTTTACAAACATACAACCAACGGACACAGTGAACACCCAGACTAGGAACAACAATTTATGGATCACATAAACCGTTGTCTCGCGTGGGAATCGAACCCCCAACACTCGGTGCAGTGTCAGCGGCGAGGCGGCCGCTTAAAAACCACTATTACCTTGATTATTTTGTAGTCTGTCGGCTATTGTAATTTTATTGCCGTATTTATAAAATACAAATCACAAGGAACCCAGCTGCCTGTGATACAGTTTCTAACTGGTACAGGATTCTGGTATTCTTTCCAATTCTTTGAAAACTGTAGCCTTAAGTTCAATATCTTAATATATAAAATCCTTGCGTTACTGACTGACTGACAGACACGCTACAGCCGAAACTATTTGGAGCAGGAAGCTGAAATTTGGCATGTATGTTCCTTGGGGACCGTAGGGGTGCACTAAGAACGGATTTCCCGAAATTCCCACGGGATCGTCCAAAACGGGTAAATTTAAAAAAAATGCAGGCGTAGCTGCTGGCGTCCTCTAGTAATTTATAAGAATATTATTTTTATCTGTTTTTCTGAGAAATAAATATAATTTATAATGTAAACAATGATATTTGAATCCAAGATGAAGTATCCAAGGTTACTTAACCATAGCCACACAAATTAATTCATATTCAAACTACCTGCAATATCAAAATTTAAGATAATCATCATTGTATCTAATCGGGCAGCTATGTATGATAGTTACGATAAATCATCGCTACCATTACGCGATAACAATGATTCTGGTTGATCACTGCAATTTTTACAATATCACGTCAAGGTAATATAAAAATAAAAATATAAGATTGCTTCTCTGATAATGTCAACCGTTAACCGAGTAGTTGTCATGTAAAAGGCTGTGACATGTTCGAGAATGCTTGATGACTTTAAGAGCATAATAGGTATAACTGTTATTTCAGGTCATCATACTAGTCAAAATATCCTAATATATAAAATCCTTGCGTTACTAACTGACTGACAGACACGCTACAGCCGAAACTATTGGGCGCAGGAAGCTGAAATTTGGCATGTATGTTCCTTGGGGACCGTAGGGGTGCACTAAGAAGGGATTTCTCGAAATTCCCACGGGATCGGCCAAAACGGGTAAATTTAAAAAAAATGCAGGCGTAGCTGCTGGCTTCTTCCAGTAATATATAATATCATCAGACTTTAACAGTCCACTGCTGGACTAGGCCTTTCCTTTGAAAAGAGGAATTGGCCTACTATACCACGCTGGCCAAACAGGTTGGTATAGGGTTTGTATCAAATTTTCCTTCTCTTACAGTGCTGTTCTCTGCATAATATACTCCCACTGCCGGCTCTTACGACACCCATGGGATGAAATGGGGTGGTGACAATCCGTATTCTTAATCCGTCACCACACGGACTATCTAATATAAACTAAGAAAATATTGAAAAACTGCTCGCAACATTAAAAAAACTGCTGTCTAGTACATCTTGACAGCAGTTTTTTTAAGCAGTGGGATGTAATGAGTTTCTGATAATAATTTTGTAGATATTTGCCATTAGATACAAAATTATTGAATTAGCAAGAGATAACTCTTATGTGCAATGTTTAATATGCAGTCATTTTCTTTCGTAATTGTCCTAGTTTTGTCAAGATTTTTAGCCAACCCATTTGCGATATATTTTCATGTTGATTGATGATATGAAATAATGTTCATCCATTAAACAGATGGGTGAAGGACCTTCTACGTATCTTAGACTATTAGTAAGTAGTAGGGATATACTATTTTTATATTATGTTATGACGCTTATCGCCATATCGTCGAAGATATATGCGCAAATGCCAAAATGTAATAGTCAAATCAAAGGCCGGTAGGAGTCCGGCGCTGCCGGGGTGCTTTTTGCCCAGGATTCATGTTGGATTTTGCCGGAGTGCACTATATCTGTCACCAAGAAGAAATTGGTATATACTCACAGTTTAGGGTTTTTCATGACGTGTACGCAGACCTCGCCCCACATGTACCCGGCGACGGAGAAGCCGTGCACCACCAGCGGTTGATCGTTCTCGTTCACTTGCATGAACTTTATCATGTCATTCGCTATCAGCTGTAAAGAAAATACCATATTAATGGATGGTACTTTTATTATTCTTCTATTTCGATTTACTTTTATATCCTGTTTTTCGCGGGACTTAAGAGGAAACACTACGGGCGAGAGAATTGAAAAATAAGTACATATTTGTAAAATCTATTGCTGTCGCGCAACCTCAAGCCTCCCCCCGCAAAGCGCGATAGAGACAACTGCAGCTTGGACCAAAAATACCAAAATCAACGTTTCGTATTCCCTTGATTCCTTCTCCAAAATTTCATCGATTTTACTAGTTTTTTTTCATATTAAATTAAAGAAAGGCTTTGGCCGTGTTCCTATGTTTTCCTTTTTTTAAATATTCTAGCCAAATTTGTTTCTTGGATGTTTGAACACAGCAGAAAATCTGGCCAATTTTTGAGGTATTTGAAGGTTCATATCTTTTTTAATATTTAATTTATGAGAAAAAGGAAAACATAGAGACATGCCAATCGGGGTCATACATCTTTTGGAAAAATAATTGCTCTACTGGCATTATCCAGGGAGAAAACAGGAGACTACGTTTGTATGGAAAAACGGCCATTGTGTTTACTCTTAAACATGCAACCAAGGGACACAATGAACACCCAGACTCGAAACAAAAATTTATGGATCACACAAAGTGTTGTCTCGCCAACAAAACTTACGAATATTTAAAAAATCCACCATCAAAGTTCTACGAAAAAGAAAATCATCACATTCATAGGAAAAAATGATATTAAAAGTAGAAACCTGTGATCCTTTGAGCGGCCACATGAGCTGCCAGGGCGTGGTCGACACGGACAGGACATCGAACCCCTGCTCCAGGTACAGCGTGGCGTACTTCATCACGTGTTTCTGCCGCGCCAGTAGCCAGTTTATCATCACCACTAGTGGCTTGTCTACGCGCTTATCTAACCTGGGAATGAGATACACCATGATTGTACGCTGTATGAGGGTTCTAAAGAATCTTTAATGTCTAAATAATTTCTGAGGAGACGTTATTTTGTACTTAGTACATTCGCTATGACGGAGGACTTGGGTGGGACCTTCTTATCCCAAAATTTTCAGTTTTCTATGATCATCATCATCATCAGCCTTTAACAGTCCACTGCTGGACTAGGCCTCTCCTTTGCAAGGAGGACTTGGCCTACTATATATATACCTAAGGTTTGTATCAAGTTTTCCTTCTCTTACAGTGCTGTTCTCTGCATAGTATGGTCTCTCTGTCGGCTCTTACGACACCCATGGGATGATATGGGGTGGTGACATTCCGTATTCTTAATCCGTCACCACACGGATTATAGTTTTCTTTGATACAATAATCTAATTTTTGAAGCTGCATCAGTGCCTTAATTATTTTATTTATTTTACTGACGTTATATTTTCTTCTTTCATTTAATAGCTGCGCTCCATCGATGGAGTAAATAAAGAAAAGTAAGAAACCGAAGATATTATCTCTTCAGTTTTTTACTTTTTCTTTGACCTCTTGATACGATCCTACCCCAGCTTTTCTTTTGCCTGTTTCATGTAATAAGTAAGCAGTAAATGCAATTTATTTAAATCGTGTTCATTTAGTTAGCCTCCTAACGCAAACAATACCGGACTCGTAGATCGGGCCAAGGGTGCCTAGCGAAGCGTGGGATGGCCTTAGCCCTTTCGCCACAAAATGATGTGAATTTATATTTGCCCTAGGATTGCGGCATCTTTATTTACCTCAAGAACGTCCCGAAAAAATCATAATTCTGTTGAGTCAAACGCTAACTTTCTTAATAAAAACCGTGGATTCATCATTACTTATGAAATTTGTAACTCTTTAACGAAAATCTGACGGCAAAGGGATAAGAATGGTTGCGCGTTTCACTATGAATGGATCGGATCTAAGGCTACTACTTATTATAAACTAGCGGACGTCCACAGCTACGCCCGCACAATATCTCTTTTAGCCCGATCCCGTGGGAATTTTGGGAAATCCCTTCTTAGTGCATCCCTACGGTCCCCAAGGAATGTACATGCCAAATTTTAGCGTTCTGCGTCTAATAATTTTGGCTGTAGCTTGTCTGTCAGTCAGTCAGTAACGCAAGGATTTTATATATATAGATAGATTAGACATAATGTCGATCAACTTGATAAAACTAACATTATTATTTAAATAACTGCCATAAACTTTGCTGTACCTATCCGTATCCTCCGGTTACAGTCGTCGTAATTTAAATCACAAGAATAGCATTATACAATCGAGTGTAAGAATGCACTATTGCCTTGAAACTATCCTGTTATAGAAGCAACTGGGTCGGCAATAAATAAATGTAAGTTTAGGTATATTATTTTTATTAACTGATATATTGGCCGTTTTATATTGAAGGTAAGTATATCTAAAATCAATCCTCAGAAAATACCATTTTGCTGATTTTTTTATGAAGTGCAATGAACACTTTGAATTTTTACGCATTTACGCATATTTCGATTGTTGTTGAATTTCCTAGCGTTAGCCGGTTTACATCACAGGCTTTTCCCATGGTGATGTCTTGGCGGTGAAGTGACCGGTTTCTAGTCTAATAAGGTTTGGGAGAATATTAGCACTTTTCCACGGAACGAATCCGTTCGACATCTGCAAACCAAAGGGATAGCGATATTCCATGGTTTAGACCAAAAGACAATGGTACTGACGCCTCATAACGACTGCCAAGGATCTCTATGACAGCCATTGTAACTGTACTTGAAACACAACAAGGGGTTCGGATAGGCTTGTTTGCTAACTTGTTAATAGAAAATAGACTTCGAAGAGCTAGAGTCGGTAATAGGCGTTGATGAGACAGATAGGTGCAGATTGATATAAATAGCTTGGTAACAAACGCGATGTACAATCACGCGGTGAAACTATGGCCTGATTCTAGTCTGGCGATAGATCAGACACAATTGCGCTAGGTATGCGATATGTGAGCCACTCCTATTTAGGTTTGGTATTCACGTGACCCAGCTAGGTTTGCATCCATTCAACTGAAGAGCAGAGTGCTATTTCTCTCATCCTCTTTCCTCCGTTAGTATCATCAACCTGGAGCAATGCCGGTTGCTTCTAAGTCCGTGCTTTCTAGTCTAACCAGAGATAGTATATTTGCCTCAAAGGTTTACCTGTTCTAGAGGCACGTATGGGACTATTTTGGGTCTAATTCTTTGCGGACTTCTCTTTCAGCCTAATTTCAAGTTCATAGTTCAAATATTTGCCGAGACTTCGTGTGTAGTCAACAGGTTACCACAATTTGACTGTCTCTGCATTGAGGAGAAATTCTCAGTAATACGTCTTGAACATTCACTATCAGTCCAAACCAGTAAATTATCTGCCAACAGTAATCCGACCGGGACGAGGTTGCGAGCCAACTCAGCCAACGGAACTGTGTAATTAAAGCATTGGGCTCGGTTAAAGCACGTTCACGTGAGAGACCAACTGCTTGGTGATAACAAGACAAAGTGCGCTTGTATCCACGAACAAGACTTACTGGTTTTTTGTCTTCTGGCGTGATAATCACGAACTGTATGGTTGCGGAGAATTAATAACGAATAACTGATTTCAGATATTGGTGGCTACTGGTAGGTAGACTCGTATATGGGTGCGGTTAGCTTGAAATATAGAACTGAAATGTAAAATCAGCTCCAAATATTCATCAGTCATATCCAGCAGTTAGTGTTATTCCTCTGATTCTTTTTCGTTTCCCCTACGCGATCTATAGTATCGTAAATATTTGTATCTAGTGCCTTTTTAAACGATTCCGTATTCGTTCCTTGCATAGTTTAATTTGTTTAATATATTTTCCTGGTGCCTGTTCGTACCTTGACTATGCATTGTCCCAATTTCTCGGTAAGTAGAAGCGTCAGAAAAAAAAGCAACAGGGTCTTTCCCTCCACGTTAGTAATTGGCTTTTCCTCCTGCATCAAATTGCTACAATCGTTCAATTTTATAGATAAAGCTACTCACTTCATAGTGTTAGGATCCACTTTGAGCTTGACTTTGTCGTTGCTGATGTACTGAATGTTCTTGGTGAGGTCTTGCGTGTGTGCGCTGCGGTCGAGGCCCACCATGGCTACGGGGGCGCATGACAGCAGTGGTCGGAAGGATGCCTGCGAACAACAACATATTATGTTAAAAAGCTGTCGAGAATCCCAATTATAATAGACTAGACGGATGGTTCAATGTCTGAAGTCATCTGCATTCATACTTCTCCGACTGATGCTTACATTTTACTGGTATGCTTTCTTTTATTTTATATTACGACTAAAGATTTTAATCTGAGTTTACTCAATATATTTTCGGAATGCCTTTACCGAAATTTGTGTGATCTACAAATAACTGTTCTTTTGTGTTTATCTTGCGAAGAAACTGCGTATTACAGACCGTTCTCTATGCCACGATGCGTCCTCTATGCTTCAAATGTGAGGCAGGCTTTCTGGGCTTACTCAATAAAGATCGCGGTGTCTTAGAAATCTTTGAAATCGAGCCGGTGAACACGCGAGTCGAGGATAACATAATTTGACACGTCCCCGTCGGAACCAAAAAGTGGTCTGTGCCTAGACGTTTAGGCGCAAGTCTTCAGCATAGACAAAAATAACTAATAAATGTTCTGTAATTTGGACTCAAATCACTCTTAACAATGCAACATAGTTTCGTTCACCCTGTGACACCTGGCTCGTTGCACGACTTTGAACCTAGTTACATGCGTAATTATCCTGCTTAGTACATGTATTGAGTAATGACGATATTTCATGAATAAAAGTTAGGCGCTTTACACATGGAGCAACTTAGGAGAAACTTAAGTTGACAAAATTATCGACATTTTAAAAGTTTCCTGTATAAAGTCGATAGTTGCTATAACGTTAAAGGTTAACGCAATTTTATGGCAATCTGTGAGTACTTTCATAGACTAGTAGCACGAGGTTTTCTTATTTATTCGATAAAATCTTCTGTGTTCAGTGTACCGTTTCATGTACAGTCTCGATTGCTGTCGTCGGCTTGGTTTTCAGCCATATTATCTACGCACGAAAGTCAGACGTGTGTACGACACTGGAATTAACGGGCACGACGCGTTGCAATTGATGGTTGAGGAAACCGGCAACTTTAAAAACCGGTATAATATTTAACAGTTGCTAGTTGCGGCAATTAGGAAGTAGCTTAGTCATCGATAACAGCAACTGAAAACTGTTGACGATTACCGGAACTCGAAACTCGAGTTGCTATGTGTGCGCGGTTCAATTGAAATAAATGTAAATAGCTAGTTGCTGCAATAGTTGCTCCATGTGCAATGCGCCTAAGGCCCCTTTTAAGTGGGATTTAAAACATAGCTATATGATTATGACGCTGATTATCTTGGAGTGACATTTCACAAAATATATTTATCTATTTACCTATTTATGTTAAGTATTAGTACCAGATTCCAGTTTCCTTCACGTGAGACTAACGCGGCAAAAGGTCAAAATCCGCGAGAAGGATAACAAATTCGGGGTATTCCTAAAAGCGCAACTATATTTGAGCGCAACTACTTTATTCCACAAAGCGCAACTAAATATCAAGGTGCAATAGTGCTGGTTAATAATAAACGGAAAATATCGATAGTTGATAAGACAGGACATTTTAGTATACTTCATGACATTTGATGGATATAAAAATAATACAATGCAGCTGGGAGCAGGGTGCGGTGCGGAGAGCAGTGACCACAGGGCAGAGCTGTTGCTGTGCACCTGAGTTTTACCTATACCATGCAGTGCCTTATTTCTGATTCATGACCCTACAACCAGGTTTTTTATTAGGCTACTAACTTCTGTTCATTTATGTTACCCTGGTATTTTTCAAAACATTTTACTGATTGATAACTTTGTTACCAGATTCTATAAACACTTCTAACCTCTGTTCATTTCTGTTATCCTGGTACTTTTGAAAACGGTCACCATAATATAATAAATAAAATGGGCAGATGATTTAAAAATCCTATCGATAGTAAATAGTCCTTTACTACTACTACTACTACTGGTCGTTCCCTCAATGCTGAGGATCGTGACTGTATGTCAATTTTCTCCACTCGGTCCGGTTCTGCGCCATATGTACCGCACCCTGTATCCGGCCTCCAGTCACCTCTTTGAGTTGGAAGAAATAGAATAGTCCTTTATGAAGCATCATAGATTCACTATTTTTCGACGTGGTTGCGCTTTGTGGAATAAAGTAGTTGCGCTTTTTAGTTGCGCTCAAAAATAATTGCGTTTTTAGGAATGCCCCAAAATTTCGCATTTATAATAGTAGTATGGAAGTATTTATTTTTTAATTTAAATTTTAATTCAATATGTATCATTTATAATAAAATATGCATTCTTTGTGAATTCACTCAGTGAACTGCGGCATAATATCTTTGCAGCTATTGCGTTTAATGGCATCACTTTCAGTGGATTGATAGGAAATTAAAAATGTTGTTGTTTGAAGTCTTAATTATTCTATTAGTGGTCGTTGTAGTAGTGTCATCTACCGTACAATAACGAAGACACAAACACTGGCGACATCGAACGGATACAGAAAGAACTACGTAGACACGACTGAAGATCCTAAATCACGCTAGCACAATTCCCTACCCAAAATCTTTTTTTTTATGGTAATAGGCGGCAAACGAGCAGACGGATTGCCTGATGGTAAGCAATTACCGCCGCCCATGGACACAAGCAACACCAGAGGAGTCACAAGTGCGTTGCCGCCCCTTGTGGTTGGGAAAAGGGATAGGATGAGGAATAGGATGAGGGAGTAGGAATAGGGGATGGGGCCTCCGGTACTCTCGCTTACCCAACGAAACGCAACATTTTAGGTACTGTTACCTACTTTACGACGATTTTCTGTGAGAGGGTAGTACTTCCCCGGTCGAGCCGGCTCATTCATGCTGAAATCAGCAGGGCTCTACTACCTAAACTATGTTAATTTAATATTAAGCATATCTTGTAAAACATCGGTTATTCTAAATACCCTGACTTCTTAACGATGTCTTTTTATTACTGCGAAGGTCAAGCCAATGAACACAAACGATATTATTAATATCGTATATAAGGAACTTAGACCAGACTTTTTATTCACAATAGGTACTTATCGAAGTTATGTAAGCGTTACATAATATTAATTGTAGTGCAATTAAACGATGAAGGAAAATAAGCTTGTACGGCCGAGAATTACCTTATTGTTTTCAAATATGAGTTACTCATACGGCGTCACAGTAAAACAACCTAAGATATCTCTACTCTTTTCACGTTTCTCCTGCTAGGAAAAGATAGAGTACTTGAACAGTTTATTAATAAAACTAATTAACAGTGATGTCAGTTGTCTAGCTAATATTTTATAAAATTTGTTTAGGCTAGTAAGCGGAAGCCCCGGGCTCCAAGTCCAAAAGTATTGGAGAACTGGAATAACGCTTGGATGCTTATGAGGAGTATCTTCAATTGTCATCATAAACTGAAGATACTCCAGAAAGATTCATAAGATTCAAAATCTAAGCACCCAAATAGAACAGCCGTGCAAATAAAGAGCTAGGTGTATAAACAATCACTTATAGAAGGAAATTGGTCACGCAACTCGGCAGCATAGGTACTACAACATTGCAAAACGGACAAGTTCAATGTCCTAGACCAACTGACGCTTCGGTCAAGACCAAGACTGGCGATAAAAAACCTATACCACATTTATAGATGCTGACAATTTACTGGTTTCTGACTCATAATGTCCACGAAATAGTTTAGGTGCTACGGATAGTCAACTACAGGAGGGTGTTTAAGCGGATACAGAAACATTACACGTCTTTTAGTACTGCAAAAAATCTACATGGTAGGAACTCCACAGTGGACACTCCATATGATCAGAATGTAAGCCAGATTCGGTTCCGGGAGCCTTTTCGGCCGAATAGAGACCTTTTAAAATTTCTAGCGCTACAGGACCTTTCCCCAAAATTCCTTATAATAAAAGAAAGCGTATGACCAACATGGATAGCAATCCCGAATGCACTATCACGTTTTAAATCAGGATCCCCAAATCTGATCATGAAAAGTATGAAGCAAAATAAAACCGATAAAAAGAAATTCATTTGCATTGAGCTAAATCGAACAACTGTTCTTTAATATCGTGTCGATACGGCAAATTATACGAACAAGAATAACGAGCTGAAGCAATTAACTACTGTGTTACTGTTAATGTACAGTCAACAGCAAAAGTAGATGATCAAAATCAGAAATCAAATATTAATGAACGGAGTTCGCGTCAGAACTATGTGGCGTCAAAGTAAATCAAAAGTATGTGATTGTAAATTATACCAATCATTTGCTACTAGTACGGCTGCCATATATTCGTGATCAGTAAAATTCATCAATATTGTATTCGAAATGCAAATTTATATTATTGTACATGACATCCGAATTACAGATTGACATTAAAGAGTTTCGATACTTGGATTTTTGCACTATTCCAACAGAACTCTTCAGAGAGGTTTGACTAATAAGGTTATATTTCTTTGGAACTCTTGCTAACAGTGTGACAAAAGCGCGAAGTAAATATAAATAATGCACTTAAGATAAAATTATCAATCTACCTTCCGGTTTTTATACATACCTGTAGAAAAACTATTTGTCACAGACACAGAAAAAGTACAACATAAAAAAAGAAACAAAACGCAAGGCATAGCATTAGCACAGTGTAATAATATCTTTATACTGTGGCATTAGTCTGTGACAGATAGATACACTGTGTACTGTGACAGGTATATTGTAGCCGACTAGGCAAAAGCATTCATTGAGTTATAATTTTGTATCACATCAGCTACTTTTGAACATTGACATAAATGCACAAACATGCAAAGATAGTCATATTTATTGAATTATGGTTTTGTATCACATCAGTTACTTTTGAACATTGACATAAATGCACAAACATGCAAAGATAGTAATATTTATTGAATTATGGTTTTGTATCACATCAGTTACTTTTGAACATTGACATAAATGCACAAACATGCAAAGATAGTAATATTTATTGAATTATGGTTTTGTATCACATCAGTTACTTTTGAACATTGACATAAATGCACAAACATGCAAAGATAGTAATATTTATTGAATTATGGTTTTGTATCACATCAGTTACTTTTGAACATTGACATAAATGCACAAACATGCAAAGATAGTAATATTTATTGAATTATGGTTTTGTATCACATCAGTTACTTTTGAACATTTGACAGAAGTTACAAAAAAGAAAATACATGAGAGATGAAATTTGGTAAAATTATATTGAATATACAAAGACTGCCTCTGTGGACCAGTGACTGCCTCCGTGGTCCGGTGGATAGCGTATGCGTCTGCTGATCGGAAGTCTCGGGTTAGATTCCCGGGTCGGGCAAAAGTGTTACTGGGTTTTTTCCAAACTCTCAGTAGCAGCACGGAGTCTGGTGATGTGCCCGGTAGCAATTCATCTGCTTTTCCGTAAAACATGACAAATTTAATTACTGGGGTACTTCAAAAATAAGTATGAATAAATTATTTGCCTCATGATTACGTGGCCTCAGTTTCATCATTTATATTTGATTTTAACTGTTCACTAGTTTTGAAATTTTTCTTCACTTCTTAGTTCTGATGCGAATTGAGTTTATAACTTTTGGAGTCAAAACTGATCACGAATTTATGGCAGCTGTACTAGTAGTTAATTATTGGTATAATTTACAATCACATACTTTTGAATCACTTCGACGCCACATAGTTCTGACGCGAACTCCGTTCATTAGTATTGAATTTCTGATTTTGATCATCTACTTTTGCTGTTGACTGTACGTATGTATTTACATCTTGGATTAGTCACAATTATTGCGAAGTTTCACCAACTGCCCGTAACTTCTACGTATGCCCGTTTGGTAGAAGCAAAAAATGGTTAGGTATTTATATATATTTACACATACATTTTCATTTGTCATCATAATCTGAGCACATATTATAACACCAAAATTCCATCCCTTTGAAATTCCATCCCTTTGAAATTCCATCCCTAAAGGGCAAGTTGTGCGCCCTCAAGGAACCTAGCAATTAAATCCAATAAAATAGCTGCTTAGTTTTAAAAATGAACGTATACTTATAGATGATAAAGTTTTTCTAGCCTACAGCAGAAGATCACAAGCAAGAACTTAGTAAACCAATAAGTTTTGTTAGACCCTTGAGACAGTATAGCGAGTCCTCGAGTGCTAAGTCCGGTTTACGGACAAGTCATACGTGGATTCAAGTAGTCTGACGACTACTTCTAATGCATGAAATTAAACATTACCTTACGTAGTCCGCGTGAAAACCTCGCTTATACTATGAAGATTCTTTACTACTGGTCCATGAACATTTAATATCCGCGAATGAACATATATTTGTCTACTACTTTTACGCAGCGGTGGATAAAAGTAATTTATTTTCCTACCAAATCTAAGACACCTAAACGAATAACAGCAAAAAAAGAAGTTAAACTACTTAAAGATAAATCAATACAGTAGTGCCTGTCGCTACGATATATTCATAAATAATTAATACTTGTGTCGGAACACTATCAGCTGGCTATCGCGTGCTTCACTTCAACCGATACGGTGAATGCGTTCATTGCGTTGAAGTTCAAGTTCAAGAAGAAACCAGTTGTTGCTAAATGGTATTTGTGGACCACTTAGAAGTCTGAACGAGTATTTTCTATACAAATTGATTAGCTTGCCTAGGCGACAAAATATTTCTACTATTATAAACGGTTTGGGAGGATGGATGGGTGTTTGTTGCTGTTTCACGTAAAAACTATTAAACTGACAATATTTTTTAATTTGCTGAGAAATTATAGGCAGATCAGAAAAACATTAAGGCCACCTTTTGACGTAATAACCGACACGGGGACGCAACTACAGGCAGAAACAAACCTAATACATCATTATTGAAAGGTGAAAATAATGTTTTACAATTATTTTCCTGTTTTCAAAATATATTACGAGACAACAACTATGAATAAATCCCTTTTCGTACTTTGGTGAGACATTAAAATAACGCACACGCTGAACTCTTTGAATCACAAAAAATAAATGACACGTCTAGCGGAGCAAGCAAGCAAACTTACAAGACAATTTCAACATAAAGAGAACGCAGTGAATAGCCAATTTCGTAACAAAGTGTACGAAGTTACTAATTGAAGGGTGATTTTACGACATGGTTGTTGAGGTCATCGTTCAAGAGTTGTACGCATGAGTTATGTCAGTTTCGTTAGAAATTAATATAAAGGTACCGAAGTCTGCAAACTAGCGTGTGGTTTCAGCCGAAATGCCAAGTCCAGTGACTCGTTTAAAACATATTTCTTCCGACATATTATATCATCGTCATTGGAAACCCATAATTAGGTATGTATATAAAATGAAAGGTCACTCAGGACGAAATCTCGAAAACCGCTGGACGTGCAAAGATGTAGGGAACTAGTTTATAGGTAGAGATGTCCGCTAAGATCGGATTCTTCGAAAGGGCTCGACTGGCTGGAGTAAGGGTCTAAGGGGCTCTCCCAAATTTGTATAAAAGTTAAGACATAATGTGATTTTTCCGCAGGCAACATCCAGTTGGTCTTTAGTTCGTTAGTTGATGTATATTTCCATAGCATTTGATAGCCAATTAGTTCCATCTAGCAACAAGAGCGAGGGACATAAGGGGAATGCGTGCGCGCATCACTCGCGCACATCGTGTCTATAGAAATATTCGATAACTGTGCCGCAAACGCCGGTGATTTCACGTAACAGCCACGTGCGACCCACGTGGTGTTACTTTCTTATACTGTGCCAATTCTATCGCTACCGGATACAATATAAATACACAATAAACCTTTACTGGTATAAGAGATAAGATAAATTAAATTCGCAATTAACTCTGTTCCACGTGCTAGTAAAAACTGGTACGGGAAGTACAATTTGACTGGTTTTGCAAGGGTTTTCGAACATACATATAAGTACAGTATTGCCATTTCAAAAATAGAAATATTTCTTGACTGCGCCGAAAGTTGCGTCCACATTTCACGCATAACGCTTAAAGAAACCTGAACTTTTTTTTTATATTAATTGGCGGCAAACGAGCAGACGGATTGCCTGATGGTAAGCAATTACCGTCGCCCATGGACACAAGCAACAGCAAAGGAGTCACAAGTGCGTTGCCGCCCCTAGGGGTTGAGAAAAGAGATGGGATGAGGGAGAAGGAATAGGGGATAGGGGGTAGACTTGTATTCACATTAATTTATCCGTAACGAATTCAAACAAGTTAATTTAAAAAAAAAAACACATTTTTAGGGTTCCGTACCTTACAAGGTAAAAAAAAGGAACCCTTATAAGATCACTTTCTTGTCCGTCTGTCTGTCTGTCTGTCTGTCTGTCTGTCTGTCTGTCCGTGTGTCACCACCGATTTTCTCAGGAACGGGTGGACCTAGCAAATTGAAATTTATACCAGATACTAAGGTCTATGATTCCTATTAGGTGTATAAAAATCAGGGTCCTGGGTCAACCCGATAAAAAGATATGGTCAAAATTTGATTTTTGCGAAAACTTGTAAGTACCAAAATTAACCTTAATTTTCAACTTTTTTTTATTTTCGGAATTTTTCCTTTACGTGTGCTGTAAGTAGGGCATGCAAAACCGGTTTTCCGGTTTTGCACAAAACCGGAAATCGGTCAAAATTTATCGATTTTTGAAAACCGGTTTTGAGATCCAAAACCGGAGCTGAGCTCCGGTTTTCCCATTATTGAGTAACAATTAACATTTTGATTTTTATCAACATTTTTTTCGAACACTCTCAAAAAATCATTAATTTTGAGGCATCAAATGTATCCGAACCGAACACAACCTACATCCACCCACTTACACGCCTCCCTCCACTACCCCCGCACCCCGCACCCGTAACCCGCCAGCCTGCGCCTGCGTTGTTGCAGTAATAACCTTACCGGGAGTGCAAGTGCGTGTCCGCCGCCCTCGTCTGCGACGCTAGGACAAAATGTGAGTATTTACTTAGTTACTAATTTATTATATTTTGTGTCTTTGGATTGTCGTTCTATCGAATCCCGTTCAAAGAATACGTGAATACCTATTTTGGGTAGGACTTATAGGACGACCGAACGACAATTAAACGTCAACGATATTTGTCTTGTTTGATTTACGTGAATCAAGGTACAGGTGTAATTGCGCCATAACGTAAGAGTAGAACTCTTGTGCCAATTTTTCCAAGTCTTAGAGAAAATGATTTTTACAGATTTAATATACAACGTGTAACGGAAATAACGCACATCCTCAGACACCCCAATTAGAAAACCTTGTTATAATCATAATACATGCATTGAAATATTTTTTTATTAGCCTAAACATTGTTTTTTTATCGACAGTATAAACTTGATTATAAGTGAAATGCGTGGTCACTACAAACCTGCGCACGCACACAATCACACGAAACGTTTGCTGTGGTAAACAAACGACAGCGAAATACGATACGGTCTATCATTTTTTAACATGGTTAGTGGCTATTGTGACTATCTTAATTTAATCATACCTAGTTAGCATTATTGATACCTACATTAGAAATTAAAGTAAAAGAGTATCAATGAGAGAATTAAAGAAGAACGGCGGCGGCATGTTTAAAGTTGTGAATCATATTATAATAATGTTATTTTGTAGTTCGTCTTCAAAGTTACAAAAATGTTGATTTTTTTGGTAATTGTGGGTATTTGAAGATGCTGATTGTGTTTTCTATGTTTAAAATATATTATTTTTGATAGCAGACTTAATAGGTACCAAAGATACCAAAAACTTACTTGTTGTTGATTTGATCTCAGTTAATTATTCTTTATACTATTATAAGTTCATTGTTATTTGTACAATTATTATGGTTTGGATTAAAAAGAAATGTATCATACAATTTGTTTTATTTGTAGACTTAGTGGGTATTTAAAAAAATGGTGTTTCTTTTTAAATTATACTACATTCGATTTTTTTTGCTAAAACCGGACCTAGCTCCGGTTTTCGGTTTTGGTCCCAAAAAAACGATGTTCAAAACCGGTTTTGATGACTTTCCGGTTTTGCATGCCCTAGCTGTAAGACCTTGGTTTTGACCAAAATTGACAATTCTAGGTCAAACGTAAGTACCCTTTAGGTTTTGGGTCGAAAACCTATATGGTAGTTCCCGTTGAACTAGAATCACGAAATTTGGCCAAAAGCAGGGTCTTACAGCACAAATAAAGGAAAAATTACAAAAAATAAAAAAGGGTGAAAAATTTAAGGGTGTCCCCATACATACATAGTAGACTCCATTTAAGATAGTCCTCTAAGTTGTATGGGCGCTCATACAGATTTAGAGAACTAGCTTAATTAGCACCAACCACAAAATTAAATAAGGTAAAATGCGTACGGAACCCTCGGTGCGCGGGTCAGACTCGCACTTGCCCGATTTTTCTTATTACTTACCTTTTTGTCAACCGCTTTTCTAGTTAACTCTAACAAGTATGAGCTACAAATGTATTATCGCTGCACTACCCTTATTATACAGGGTGTCACAAGACCCATCACCAAGCCGAAGTCTGCTCGTTGTGGACATCATGCCAAGTCATACTAACCGAAAATAATACCCGGGAAACGATATTTTTTTGAGTTCTCACCTTTTTTAAACCGCAATTAAAAGCGCGCGCGTGCAATACTCGAAATACCTACTTATCCATGGGGTTATATCTAAAGAACATATTGGCAGGGTAAATGCATCGATTTTGTACCTAACTAGAGAATGCCCACGGCTACGCCCGCAATATTTTTATTTATCCGTTTTGCCCGTTCCCGTGGTTATTTCGGGAAATCCCTTCTTAGTGCACCCCTACGGTCCCCAAGGAACATACATGCCAAATTTCAGCTTCCTGCGCCCAATAGTTTCGGCTGTAGGGTGTCTGTCAGTCAGTCAGTAACGCAAGGATTTTATATATTAAGATTAGAAAAAATCCATACTAACTTTGAGCCACAATATCTCCTGAACCAGTAATTTTCCAGGTATGGTGCCGAAGTAAAAAATGTTCGTAGTGATTGGTACAACATGGGATTACAGTTTTCGTTAAGGGTCTTTTTACATCCTGTATAATAGGAGGCAAGCGAGCAGACTGATGGTAAGCGATTACGACCGGCCATTGACTAGCGTTGCCGACCTTTTAGAAAATGAAATAGGAGCCGCGGCATGTGAGAGAAGGAAAAGAGGATCGAGCCTCCGGCACTTCACTCCGGCTCTCTCGCCGAACGAAACAACAGAAAACTTCATACATACCGCCCAACGGAAGTAATGCCCTCTCATAAATATTCTGCAAGAGGGAAGAACTTCCGCAGTCGAGGCGACCCATTCATGCAGAAATCATTACACTTAAAGAATATAAACTCCTTCTCAGAACAAAAAAATGCACAGGCCAAATTTAAATACTTGTTTTCTAGATGCGACTGTGAAATAAATAACAAGCTTGTACTATAATTAGAATGTTTACCATGTACTGTTGTTTTGCCCCTGGTACATGGGCACCTGGTGCACTGATGTGATGGGACCGTCGTCATCATGACGCTTATGTGCCGATATATCGGAACTTCGGAACTTCGAAACTATGGTAGGTATGCGATAAACTTCTCAATAAACATTTCAATTTTAGTGCAAGTGACCATGACAATTAAAACAATAATAATACTGGACCTAATTCGGTAAATCGAGCCCCCAGGGAGTTCCAAACGTTAGGATTTTGCCTCAGGATCAGTAACATAAAATCATGTAAAAAGGAGTAATATGAGAAAAGGGAGAGTGGATGGCGGCAGCAGTAACTTTTTAATTCAAAATGATCAGAGAGTTTTTCGTAGTCCACTGGTGCCACTGGTGGACATAGGTATCACACTATTTGCGTCACAATAAAATTTTGGGTCAACAGGAGAATTTGACCAAACGACCAAATTCGACCGGTAGGTTTGGTAGAGTTTGGTGTCAAGTTTTCCGATGCATCTTCGCAAATATACAATTTCTTATTTATTTTTCTTAGACGCCTCTTAGGTCACCCATGGAATGAAATGGTGTAGAGACTGTACAATCCGTCAAAAGAAGGTAAAAATAACAGTACCTAGTACAAGATACATCAGATTAAGTTCATCTATATCTGTAGCATATAGGGTGCATAGGGTTCCCACCAAGAACTTAGGGTCCCAAGCCAACCTCACCTGCAAGTGGTGCACCTGCCGATCAACGGACGAGGCTCTGGCAAACAAAACATCCCGATAAGCGGCAATAGGCTCGCCACCTATTACGTGGGATCAAAACACTGGCGAAAAGTGGGCGTTTAATATGCCTCTGCCTACCCCTTCGGGGAAACAGGCGTGAGTCTATGTATGTATGTATGTATATCTGTAGCGCAATATCCATGAGCGCAATAAATGGTGGTACGTAATGTATGGTGTGAATGCATGCGTTTCGTCCCACGTGAGTGTGTACGTAAGCGGTGTCGTTGCCAAGTGCACTGCGCACATTATACCTACGGCAACTTATCGGCTCAGTGCGTATCTATGATGTACGTTGCAGCTGTAAATGCTATGATACTGGGTTTGATTAAGACCTTGGCGGATATGTAGATTATGTAGGTTAGCTGATTTGCTGCTTCGCCCGTGTGGATTGGTTTACTTATTCCAAGATCTCGCTTGAAGTTCAAGGTTACTTTGCATTTTATTATAATCGAATATTCCTACTACAAACGCGTAAAGTGTGAATGAATTGTTTGTTACTCTTTCGAGCACAAACTATTGAAAGGGTTTTTAAAAACTTGACGCATATACATCAGAGAAGCACAAAGGCTGCGTTTAGTCGCTATAACCGACATGTAAGCGGCCAGAGCCGCAAACAGAAACTAGTACATCATAAAAGCCTAACAAACAGATTACAGATGTTACAGAATACTTTTAATACCGTTATGGATTTTGTATTTAAGTAATTCGAAATACATTCAATATGTAATGTAGTAGAATGGTTATTACGTCTAAAACAGGTTTGATTACTATTTAACGATATTTTAATAGGCCACGTGTTACCGACCAGATTGTCAATAGCCAGTGACAGACAATCCATGAGAATTTGTGACGATAGATGGATGCTAATAGAATCCATCTATCGTCACAAATTCCCGTGTTTAATTGCAGCCGCAGCAGGTAATTACGTGTTACCAGGCATGCCACTTTCGGAAATCTGGTGGTACATACTGCTTATTTTTTATAAGAAGTGGAGAATGCCGGAAATGCCATAGAATTTTGGAATTGTAGCGATGGATGGATGCATATTTGTTATCCTTTCACGCAACAACTACTGAACGGGTTTTGTCGAATCTTTGCAGAAATACACCTTATAGATTAGAATTGCACGAAGGATGTTGCGAAAAGTGTCACTCACGCGGGCGGTGCCACGGCTTCAAGTTACCTAGATGTACTATAAAAACATTAACAATGCAAATAAAGTCATAAAAATCACAAAGCTTTCTTAGTATAAAACCCAATTTGAAACCAATATTGCCGGCATTAGAACCCTCATCTCCACTAACACTAAAATTAATATTTATGAATTTAAAACAAGCGTGATATGTTTGTATATAAATATAAATGCTGCGTCGTCGACTGCGTCGATAATACGTTGTCGGGACATTATGCATGTGTCATACATAGTAATACTTCCTGGAGGCGGTTTAAAAAGTATTAATAAAGAAAATTATCGTCTTAGCGTCCTGGTCGCTTCCAGGTCTCCCGTTGGTGCTCGAGGTCTACTTCATGCATAGTAATCTAGCCAGATTTGTCAGAATATTAGCTCTTCCACAGAAGGACTGCAGTCTGACCTCCATAACCCAAAGGGATAGCGATATGCAGTATAAATTATTTTAACTCTATGATTGAAAGAGTTATGGAAGTAACTGACAAGAAAATATAGGATGTACAAGCGGGATTCCGAAAGGGTATGGGGTGCGCATTCGTGGATTTGGAAAAGGCTTAAGATAAAGTGGTGAGGAATGAAATGTGGTCGGTACTATCAATGTATGGGGTGAACAGCAGCCTCATACGAGCTCTGAAATCCCTGATGCAGATTCTAGAGCTTGTGTGAGGATAAACGGGTCGTACACTGACTGGTTTACCATCGAGACTGGCGTTAGACAGGGATGTGTAGCGTCGCCGTGGCTGGTCAACCTCTTCATGGACAGTTGTTTGCAAGATTTGAAACATAGTAACTGTGGATTAAGGATGAATGAGTTACTCGTCAAATGCCTCCTTTATGATGATGATCAGGTAATACTTGCGTCTTCAGCGGAGGAGTTGCAGGAGATGGTTACAATCATGCATGGTGCTTTAGGGAGGAAAGGAATGAAAGTGAATGTGAGCAAGACGAAAGTTATGGTTTTTGAAAAGGAGGAATGTTTTACGGCTTTTAATGTTATGAGCGATGGACAACGAGTGGAACAAGTGAATGATTTTGTATATTTAGGTACGCTGTTAACTAGGAATGGTAAGAATGAAGAAGATATTGAAAGAAGAGTTAATGCAGGTAATAGGGTGAATGCAGCTTTGAAGGCTTTTATGAACAGTCATACGTTATGACTCATAACGTATCCAAAAAGGCACGTTTGCCAGTGCGCAGAGGGGTGTTAGTACCTACACTTATGTATGGTAGTGAAAGCTGGGTATGGCAGAAGAGTCATGAAAGTAGAATAAATGCTGCAGAAATGAGAGGACTGAGAAGTACGTGTGGTGTGTCTTTGACGGACAGAGTAAAGAATTGTGTGATAAGAGAGTGTTGTGGGGTAAAAGAAGATGTAGCGACAAGCATCGAGAAAGGTATGCTAAGGTGGTTTGGGCACGTGGAGAGAATGGATGACGAAAGACTGACCAAGCAGATATATAAGGCAAGTGTGAATGGGACAGGACGAAGGGGAAGATTTGAGACTTTTTCTTTAATAAGTTTTAATATCCTATCTACTACTATTAATCACTCGAAATATTCCGTTAATAGATGGATGTTTGAGACGGGAAATTACCGAAAGGATTTTGATGTAACTTTGTAGTAGTATGAGCGTTTACATTAGAACAGTACACAGGATCCATTTTGCAGCGATATCTGACATCCACGCGGGCGAATTCGCGAGCAAAAACTAGCAAAATAATAAACGTAATATCGCACGACACATAGTAACAATGATGCTTCAATAACGCAACCACGCGTATATTGTTCGATCGAGAATTATAGAGACGACACATGATTGCCGCCGCGTTGCAGTTAAACACAGCTCTTATATTGGTCACGGATCGAACGGAATGAACGCTCACGGACGTTTCGCAACGATTGTCATGAAGTAAAAGTAGATTCATATTTCATCTACTGTATATATCTAAAAAAAACTTGCGTTACTGACTGACTGACATACAACGCCAACAGCCAAAACTATTGGGCATCAGAAGCTGAAATTTGGCATGTATTTGCACTACGAGCGGATCGCCCGAAATGCCCAAGAGATCGGGCAGCAACGATTCTTTTAAAAAAATGTGCGTGCTGGCTGTGGATATCCTCTATAACCTTATAAAAATGTAGAAATTATCAGATTCAAATGCTAAGTTACGAAATAGCTTTTACGAAAAAGAGCGATTTATGTACGATATTCACCATTATTTTCTTCGTTTTTAAATAATGGACGCCAAACCAGGAGCCAACCAACGGACTGCTAGCTAGCTAGCTACGCAAAGGTTATATATAGGGTTCAAAAACCTACGTCACGGACAATTACATTTTCAAAGTTACGTGCGTCGAGAAAACATTGTGAGGAAACCTGCATATCTGAGAGTTTTCCATAATGTAGTTAGACACGTAAAGTCTGCAAACCTACACTAACGCGTGGTAAACTATGACCTCTATGACTCTCCTCATAAGAAACTACTGAACTAATTTTGGCTGAATTTTGCAGAAACATAGCGTAGATCAGAGTAGCACAGGGTCTAAGTGGTCTTGCACAATAGGAATTGGAGTATCTCAATAGCTTGCAACGTAATACACAAACGGAAAGAGTTAACAACATAAACTGGGTAAAACGATGGACGACAGATGACACGATATCATCACGCCTTCCTCCATGGCACAATTATGTCACTAGTATTAACAGTGAACTCAGATTGTATAAAAAGATTTAGTATTGAGTACTCAATCCCCTCTAGAGCCACCAATCACCAACATTTTTGATTATTCTGTCTTTTCGAAAGAGAACCCTGGTTTAGGGTGAATATACCTACGCACCTACATAATAGATATAAAAAACATATCTCCACTGAGATATCATCTTATCTGAGCCTAAACTACTGAAGCTAGAACCTTGAAGCTTCGGACTATGGGCTCCTTTTATGTCATAGGCCGCACTTAGGAACCTTCTTCTTCTGCCTGCCCTGTTCCCATACTACTAGGGGTCGGCGCAGAATGTCTTTCTCTTCCATTCTCTCCTATCAGACGTCATCTCATTATTCACTCCCTTTTCATTCTTGTCACCCTTCACACAATCCATCCATCTTTTCTTTGGTCTTCCTCTTGCCTTATATCCCTCAACTCTCATCTTCATCACCTTTCTAGTCACATGATTTTCATCCCTCATCATATGCCCATACCACGATAGACGATTTCCTTTCAGCTTTTCTTGTACCGGTGCAACTTTCAGAATTCCCCTAACCGCACTTAGCAACCACTAGGGAATAAATGAGGGATTGAAGGCAAGTTTAAAAATCCACTGATTAAGAAGCTAGTATTATGACAATACAGGCAACAGTTAGTTAGGTATTATTGTACACAGTTTCGTTACGTAGACTGACTTTATCCAACGCACAGATAATAATTATAATATTACACAAATATCCAAAGCTTTAAGTCGGTAACGCAAAATTTGGCACGATTGTTCAAGAAAAATTTGGAGAAGTTCTGACGAAATTTCTTTTAAACCAAGACAACATCATTACTAATTAAGCAAGTCAGTAGCGACTAATATAAAACAGCTATTATGCTATTAAAAAATCTATTTTAGTCAAGGCATTACGTAGGTAAGGTAAGGCCGATTTGTTTACTAACATCGTTAGGTTTTGGCTCGATTCGAAACTCGGTTAGTATACTAGTAGCAAGGTTAAGGTTAGTTGAATCAGCAGTGTGACCTAGGTACCGCACAATTGTAACTCCATTTTTTTTTTCCCTATTTATTTTTCAACGAACAAGATTATTGACTTGCAATTGTAACCCATTCTAGGTTTAAAGCCAGCCATGCCCATTGGGCATGCGCGTTCCTCGAACGTGCACTCGGCGTCCGTTTAGCGTGCTTTAGATTCTGATAAGATGTACCGCGTACCTTTGTTTCGAGTACCCGATAACATACATATTTCGGTATGCTTGCTATCTATCTATCCCGAAAGGCAATGTAAGAATTATTTTATGACCATGAAAAAGCCTAAATTCCTTAATCCGAACTGAGATATTATACTTATTTTCTTTCTTTTCAGTGTCAAGTTGTGAAGTCGAATCTGTATATTGTGGAAAGGACTCACGGCCGAGCCGTCCCTATGTGCAATGTGCGCGGCGCACACAGGCGCTAGGGTCATAGGGGCGCCGCGGGCCAGGATATTTGCGTCAATTATTAAAATTATTTTCGAAAAAGGACGACGATAAGGCGCTTCATGGATTTCGCACACAGGCGCTTCATAGATTTCGCACACAGGCGCTGGATTGGGTCGGCGCGGTCCTGAAAGGACTTTTGCACAAGATATGATTTGCGTAGTTTTAGACAGCAATATATCTATGTCAGTGGTCTGAAACGATCGCAAGGTGTAAAGCTTAATCGGTCTTCTCTTTTTAGCCAAATCGTCCATTGTTTCCCTGTCTCGTATGTAAGAGCGTTCTGTGACCGTTATAATAACGGACGCGATGTTTTAAATGAAGACATGCAATGCTTTTGTCATAATTTACTTTTTGAGTCATGTTTGTATCTATAGGTCACCTTTTACTAGTGTTATTATATTCATCAATCTTCTCCAAAATGCTATTTTGTACACCTATGCATATTGAACCCACAAGGCTTAACAAACAGGATTGCCGATTATTCCTGTACTGGCACATGACAGGCTAGAAAGCCATCTTAGCGTTATCTTGGAGGTAAATAGGACAAGGTTAGATTTACGAATTTGTAGTTACCTACGATCACTTTTCCTGTATTTTCTTTTTTAATTTTAATTATGTAGACCATTTTGCGTTTAGTCGACTAGATGGCTATAAAATTGCTGTATAATAATAAGTACTCACAAATTTTCCATTTCCTCTCAGACCAACTTTCCCGTTCTTCACAGCGAGCGACACCGCATTCTTCAACGCACTCATTTTTACTACCTGTAAATAAAAACAAACATTAAAGCATTTGAAAAATGATAACAAAAGATAGACTGATATAGTGGGATCCTCCTCCGAAATTGCAAATTCGGTTTTGTAGGATGAATATAGGATATGACATTACTAACTTCCTGACCATAATCCAATCCTTCTTTCGAGAGCGTTGGAAAACTATTCTTGCTAATCACCCCTTCCATATTATGTAGGTAAAGGTTTGTGTTTTCATGGCTTTCTTCGAGTCAAATTTACAGTATACTATCAGATTTCGAAAAATATTGTAGAGTTCATACGTTTTCTTAAGGTTTACTGTTTTGACGCAACATAAAGATTAACGAAGCAATCCACAATTTCCTCCATGCTGTATTCCAGGCACATCGCTAAGGCCACTTATGTCCTAGAAATAATGCCTGTGCCACGTCCTTTATTAAGTCATATAGGTATGTGCCAATTAAGTATAAGAGTTCTGAGAAGCTCACTTTAGGTGTACAAATCTAAATCCTTAATTGTTAAGTCACTGTTTAGGTCAAAAATTTTAGTTTGTCTTTTACAGTTAACCATGGCTCATAAACGGCAGCCTGCAGTGGGACGTAAACTTGTTTACCGCTTAGCTGTTAAAAATAAGTCTATTTTCGTATTAGCTGCCCTAAGGAGTGCCAATAATTTGTGCAACGCATGGCTACACTTTAATTAGTAGCCTGCATCTTGTTTACGAAACTGTGACGACAGGTTGCTTTGAATAACGGATCAGAAAAAACAAAAATAATACTTGATGCACAGAGTCTAGTTCGCGGTGTCAACGAATCGCCAAAACAAAAAAAAACTTACCTGCTGCGACTAAAATAAAGTACCTAATCTATGACATATTATCTAACGCTACATCATCGGTCCGTCTAGACGGTAGGTAATCATATATTTTTTAGATTAGATTGTTTCTATTGATTTATCTGTGAAACCGGTTTGTTCCTGATAGCGCGTAAGTTCAAGGGCTGCTATTGCTGCTAATAAATAAAAGTTATGTCTGCGACCTGGGGCCCAATTCTGCTAATTACATTTGTTCAAAATGCAGTTTCGATGTGATGTCAGTGTCATATTTACGTCATAATGGTATTCTCTTAAATTAAGAGACATTGAAATGATATTGCGAATATATTGAGAGTTGAACAATACATAAACGGTATTCTGCTAAATATATTTTTGTACAAAGACAAACGTCAAACTGTAAATACACATATTCAAAACACCCATATTTTAAATGTTCGATTTCAAATCGTACGTAACATCATTGATTATGTATCAAAAATCTCTCGCAATCCAACGAATAAATTCATTTACTAAAATGGTACTGGTTAGTATTATAGACTGCCATATTGCACTGCTAGGTAGTATCATCTGTATAATTATATAAAATTCATTCACAATTCCCTGACTAACAGCAATGCACAGCCGAATCTACTGGGCACAAGATGCTAAAAATTGGCATGTTCGTTCCTCGAGGACCGTATGCTGCACCCTTACGGTCCCTGACTAAGAAGAGATTTCCCGAAACATCTACCAGATCGTAAGGAACTGTTAAATTGAAATAAAATGTGAGAGCGTACTTGCGGGCATATTACATAAAAAACAAATCATAGGAAACGCTGTAACATCAAATTACCAGCAATAAAGTTAATTATTTCATTCATGGCAATACCTACTCATGTCAGGATATTTGACATTAAATTGAATATATCGAAATTAGAATAGAATGACATTGTGTAGCAGAATACCGATTTTGAGTCAATTCAAAATATAATCTCATTCCATTCAAAATATGTTGTCGATGTCATCTAAAATAGCAGAATTGGGCCCCTGATCCTTAGTACGAGTAAATATAGCTTCCGTGTCTCGTCGTAAGATATCAACTCAGACAAGGTATTTTGTTTAGTACCTTAGGTGATATTTGGAATAACGTGTCTAGGCTGTATGTGTTACGGTGTGCCTGCATGGACTGATAGAGCTACCAACATGTAGAGTGCTGCACGACGCAAAAGGCAGAAACATCATCTCGCGTTGTTATTTTTGTGGAAAGCTTATTAGGATTTAGTACCTACTGTAGCTCAGTGGCGTAGCTAGCTTGCTAGCTTGGGTGGCACCCGGGGCGGTAGTTGGCGGATGACCTTTTTTTTTTTTAGTCGACATCTAACAATTCCGTGCTAACTCTCGTAGTGCTGACCTAGTGCCTATGTTTTACATGTACATTGGTCTTAAAGTTGTGTTTTGGGTGTCACCCCTTTTTTCGGATGGGTGGCACCCCAAAAAGGGTGGCACCCGGGGCGGACCGCCCCCGCGGCCCCCTCTTCCTACGCCACTGCTGTAGCTTCACTATTCGCTAGTATTGGGAAGTGTATATCCGGTAGATCCCGAGGCACCAGGCAGCAATTTATTACGCGACACGAGATAGCAAGGGCGCTAGTTTTCTAGCACCGCGCGACAGTAATACGATCTCTAGGTTGTTCAACCAGCAGATCGTCTGAGGACCCTCTGAATGAAAGGCACAGTCGCAGGAATACGTTAAATAAGGAACTCGTCGTCACGTACTCTGCAGGTAATTTGATCATGTCCGATTCGATTCGATTCCAGACAGTTTATCTTTCCTTAGGAAATCACGAACACCACAATTTAGTCTTCAATGGTAATTTCTGCTGAACCTGGTGTGTAATATAGTTACGGCAATGCGGATGATTTTGGTCCCAAAACAGTGCAACAAACTTCTATATCTATGAACCTACCCATTTTCGTTTTTCGGTGTCGTACAAGACCCTTAATGTAACTCGTTATTCTTGTACCAGAAAACCTTCAACGAGCACAATAAACCAACAGTCATTCAAACCGAGTATTGTAAAGTCAAATCGTTTGGTAGTAAAACAAGGCGGCGTGTTGCCTCGTGATCTTTGACCCGGTCGCATGCGCAACAGACGCGGCTTATCAATACATTGTGGGGTTAGACTTTGGCTTATATAATATTTGTTTGTTCTTCAGTACTTAGTTTTTATTTATTTAGGTACTTTGTTTGGGGGCTTATATGAGCTTGTGTATTCTTTCCATTGTTATATAGCGGGTCTTACTCGCGATAAATAATATATTTAAGGCATAAATACCTCGGTTTTAAGACCCGCTACTTATATAACCTTGTATAATGTATAATAATCGCGAAAGTTTAAAATCGTTTATTGACGATATTGTTACTAGGATAATAAACCTGAACCACTCATGCTACTCAAACAAGTTTACATATAGGTAACTTTAATAAGTTAGAATAATATTTACAGTTTCTTTGGTTTCTTTCTACAGCTATGCTACGAGTCAATAAAATAAAAAATATATTTTGCAAAATTTTACTGGGTTTACTTGCTTTGTAGAGTTTTTTGTGACAAGTTCTTTAATTTTGTGCAGGTATCATATTGGTTAAAAATATCATTTTTCTTTAACATCATCACCTCAGTCAAAAGATGTCCACTGGACATAGGCCACCCCCAAAGGCTCTCCACAAAGTTAGACCCATCTTGAGCTGCTTACATTTATAATATGTTGGAATTATAGTTAATTAACTACTATATTTCTTGTTTAATCTCTCCTTCAAACCCGAATACTTTTGTAACTAGTGGACACATTGTGCTTTCACTCGCACTCAACCTAAGATTAAGGGCATGAGCAATCATATCTCTGTTTTATGAAAAACTAGCAGTATCAGAATATTTACAGGTTCCGCTTTCATCTTCACACAAAATTCATTAAAGGCACTTTACATTTAGCACTGAGATTGCTTTCAGAACTATCCTGTTAATAGCTTAGGACGCCCAGATAACTAAATTCATTAGCATGACAAATTTTTGTGGTTTCTGTATTTTAATGTAGCATATAATAATTTGTCCTTGAAAATGGCCCTGAACTGAACAGTATACTTTTCAGTCAAATGTCTTAAAGCAGGGCTCTCATAGATTATTCTCTTAACTAGTTAGGGACACACAGAGCAAAATCGGCTACAATTACTTATAAGAAATTTACTTGTGGAGCTTGCTTAGTAATCTGTATATATAAAATCCTTGCGTTACTGACTGACTGACAGACAAGCTACAGCCGAAACTACTCGGCGCAAGAAGCTGAAATTTAGCATGTATGTTCCTTGAGGACCGTAGGGGTGCACTAAGACGGGATTTCCCGAAATTCCCACGGAATCGGGCAAAACGGGAAATTAGAAAATATGTGCGTGCGAAGCCGCTGGCGTCGACTAGTTTTTCATATAAATAGGTGTGACATATTATTTTATTTGTTACTCAACATAAATGATTAAATAAGTACTACTCATATCCAGGCATTACCATAAAACTTGTTTGGTTGGACAAATTAAAAACGAAATAATTTACTTATAAAAATATTTCTGTAGGTATCTATGCAATAGAAAGTAGCAAACAACATTGTAAATGAAAATTGATGCCAAACTAGTTATTCACATATAAATAGTCTCAAGGCCATAATATACAAAGAGCCATGCACCCATGCACTGATTGTAATTACATACAAATAGGTGTAGGCGTAATATTCCATAACAGCTTATCTAGAATTTTTTAAGAGACAAACCTACTAAAACTGGTAGTTTATAATTTAAATTATCGGCTAGTCCTAAAGCAAAAACCTTGAATTAATGAAAGCACCATAAAATATATAAAATAACTTTATTTAAACCAAAGTGTAATTCGACGCCGATCTAGGACTGTTTCAACACAGTTAGCTGTAAATAACTACCCGTTATTGCTAAAGTAAATGTCAATAAATAAATGAATTTACTCAAAAATAACTCTGTACACTTGTATGATATGCTAGAAAATATATATTGATCTTAAATATGCAGCTTTCATTCATAATTCCGCGTACAGTTATGTATTCCCAGCCAATAATACATTTTTTATTAGTGCATACACGCACATAAAAATAAAAATAACAACATGAAAAACTCACCGGTAAGCACTTACAAAAGGTCCAGAATCTAGTTAAGAAAACAAGTAATAAAAAATTAACTTTGAAGACACTTTTTATCACCTTATAACACTACATAAACTAAATAATATTTCACTACAACGACAAACGAAACCAAGCAGCAATCACGCACCAAGTGCGTGATGTGATTAGGTATAGGGATGATCGATATTCATCGATGTTGAATAAACATCGATGTTTACATAAAAAACATCGATGATTCGACATCGATGTTTAGACTTCGATAACATCGGAACATCGATGTTTTGTTACTAAAATATCGGTAGGTACGTACAAGTACTATTTTACTTTACACTATGTAGATGTCATCAATGTCGTAGCCACAGCGAAACCCCCTAAAACCACAGGCATAGGTTATAATATGTCTGTGGCGAAACCTAAATTTGTCTATGGTCGTAACTACCTGTAACTATTTACCGTATTAGTGTATAATCTATGGTCGTAACCGATGGTAATTTTATTATGCTGTACGAATCGCTATTTCTTTGCTTACATTTCCTAAGAGATTAAAAAATAAAACTGTCAACTTCAAAACTCTCCTCGCGATCGCGTGTCGTGACTGTCTTGAGTGAAGTGAACTAAGAACTTGTTTGTAACTTTTTCAACTTTGTAATTCGGATTTCGGAAGCGAATCTACATATATATTGTTTTATTTCCTACCGAATAAAAAATATCGATGTTTCCAAAACATCGATGTTTTTCAATCGATGTTTATCGTACATCGATGGTTTTCAATCGATGTTAACATCGATGTCAACATCGATGTTTTTCTAATATCGATCATCCCTAATTAGGTATGCCGGAAATTAGAACACATCACATCAGTCAATTTCAGTTCAGAAACTTAAACCGGAAGCATTAAATTAATGAATATCGTAACTGAGTGTAGCTTTAGCTCCGAGGCACGGGAGCATAATTAAAGAAAAAATAAAATAGTTTGGTACTGTCGTATACAAAAACTTTCACTGTTTATTTCATTAATATGTTTCTTTGCTGATACATTAACCTTCTATTTATTTATTTTTATGTCTTATTCTTCACCAGAAACATAACTTAGGAGATCTGACAATATGAGTACCTAAATAAAGTATATTTTTACTACTAGGTAAAGCAAATAAAGTATTAAGTAGCCGGTCAGGCCATCATTAATTTGCGTTAACGTTAAATGAAGCACTCTCACTCAACCAAACAAAGAAACAAAAACTTCAACTTTATAATATTAGCTATGATTTCTGGGAATTTGTAAATGGTAAATAGCAGCGTTTAAAAGGCAACAACACTGTAATTCAAGACAATGTCAGGTATAGAAGCAACAATATGTATTAAATACTATACTTCACATGATCTTATCTTAATTTTAAATACGACAAGAAATTGATTACAAGATTGAATATCCTAGTTGAATAACGCTTGCTTTTCTGCACTGAAGTAAACCTAAGCGTTTGAGAAAGATCGGTGTAGGGTACTGCTCATTTCGCTTGTCAATGACATGTTGTCGATTTTAAGCGTATGGTAAGTGAGTGAGAGTGCCAGAAGCCCTATCTCCTTTTCCTTCTCCCTCATCCCATTCCTTCTCATATTTCTTTTATCCCAAAGGTCGGTAGCACGGGCAGTGGTATTTGATTTATGCCATCGGGCGACCCGTCTGCTCGTTTGCCACCTGTTACACAAAACTCGAGCAGAAATGTATATATTGTACACTAGAACTAGCAGGAATGAGTCTGTGGAGGAACAAGGGGTGGTATTCCTCCAACCAGAGGGAGGATTCTCTAACCAGCTAGGTGTTTGTGCCTGGTGGACTGCAGTCCCACGGATGTCCTTGAGAATTTGTTTAAATACGGATCGGGTGTGTATGCTTGAGCTTTTTGTTTTGCGGTGGGAATCAGACGACTAAGCTATTCTTGGTGGATATGTATGTAAACCGATTTCATCAAAGCAAAGTCCACTCCACTTGTTCATTTTTGGCTCATTACTCTTTCACTATAGAATACTAGCTTTATGTTTCTTTATTCCTTAACTTTATACTAAACACTATTTTATTTACAACCATTAAAATTAAGTTTAATCTCTGTCATATTTTGTTTTTTTTGTTGAAATGTTAAGTTAGATAGTGTTTTGTTAGTGAATTTTTTTGTATGGCCTTCGCAGCAAGTAGGTAATAAGTAATATATATGCTTGGCGATGCAAAGATTATTCGCGCACCTGGGAATGCGCGCGGCGAATCTTAGAAGTTGTCTAAGAACGATACTTTTGACAGCTTTCAGTACAACTTTGCTTCGAGGTTATGATGACGTTAAGTATTTCCCTGACATAAATTGTATTCAGAGCTGTTAAAGGTGTCAAAAGTGGTAGTACATATATACATAGACTCACGCCTGTTTCCCGGAGGGGTAGGCAGAGACTACGGAACGCCATTAGCAACGATCCTGATATATCTCTCTAGCTTCATTCACTCACATCAAATTCCTCATGCATGCTCTTCTGTTTAGGGTACTTCTAACCTTTCCTATTTTAAGGATGTCTCCGATCTGGTCAGAGAACGTCCGTCTTGGTCTTCCCCTTCGTGCTGTCCCATTCACACTTGCCTTATATATCTGCTTGGTCAGTCTTTTGTCATCCACCTTCTCCATGTGCCCAAACCACCTTAAGAAAAGTGGTAGTGATCTGTGAAAGTGTCGTTCTTAGACAACTTCTAAATTTCGTCGCTAGAATCGGCAATATACAATTTAAAAACTAGAACGTAACAAGATTTATGTAATTATTCTGCGAATATAGTCGTGGTTTCAAGCGATTTATAATTTGAGTAGATTTCATCCATAGCTACAAAATGTAGCCTATCAGTTATTCTAACTTATATTACTACTACAAAGTGTCTTCAAAATTTGTTTAGCGTTTTAAGTATAAGAAGGACTAACAAACACGCTTTTGTCGCCGATAAATATGAAGTAAAACTAAAGTTAAAGTTTGGTTCAAAAGCCATCGGGAAGTAAAACCATAGAGATATTAGAATAGAGTGGCAGAACAGTACCTGACTCAATACTGTGTCGTGTCCGTCGGTGCGAGAGAGAACACAACATTAAAGGCCCCCTACATCTCTCTCTAACAATACATGCACAACATCAACATTACGCAGTGGCGTGCTACCTGTAACTATTATTTAAATCAGTTTATTAGTAATCAATAGTTTAAAAGTTGTTTTTATTGATACACGAAGATAGTTTGAAGTGACAAAAATGTTTATATATTTTTAAACTATTGATTACTGATAAACTGATATAAATAATAGTTACAGGTAGCACGCCACTGCGTAATGTTGATGTTGTGCATGTATTGTTAGAGAGAGATGCAGGGGGCCTCTAATGTTGCGTTCTCTCTCCCACCGGCGGACACGAATAGGCCCCACTCTGCCACTCTATTCTTAATATCTCTATGAGTAAAACACTAAATATTTATAAACGATTTAAAAGACGTCAAAATCACATGTATAGTCCAGTAGACTGTCATGTACGTAATGTCAAATGTCATAATAAACTCATGCGTTTCGTAGGTTTCGTACACTCGTGTTGGTTTCTAATAAATGGGTTTTCAATAAATTTTATAACGCAAATGTGTAAAAGTGTTTAAAAATGAACGAAAACGATGGCAAAGAATTTGCTGCACTGGGTGTGAAACCATGGCTGATAAAGCAATTGTTTACTTTAGGTTAGTTTGCTAATATTTTGCGCGTGAAATCTTGCGCTGATCTAAATTATTTTTCAGTATATCACTGTTTTTATTTTACGTGTAATATAACCTAATATGGACCATAGAGTTGACACTTACTTAGGGGTTTTTAACTATCTATCAAATTGCAGGCATAAGAAGTCCCACACCCATTCAAAAAGGTTGTATATCACGGATCCTAGCTGGCGATGACTGCATAGGAGCAGCCAAAACTGGTTCTGGCAAGACATTTGCATTTGCTCTGCCGATATTACAGCATTTAGCAGAAGATCCTTATGGAATATTTGCTTTGATTCTCACTCCTACACATGAGCTGGCTTATCAGGTATTGTATTCAATGTACTACTCAATAGTTTTTAAACTCTAATTCTGTGAACAAAAGCTAAGCCGAGAGACTTAACTAGACTCTGTGTATGCTCTTGGGTCAGAACTCACTGTTGTAATGTAATGTGCTATGTTTTCACTTTTAAAACATATATTCTATGAAATCTTAAAAAATCACAATATTTATAGGCATGTTTCTATTGGGTTGGGCTTCTGATAGGCTAGGACTTAAGTTATTATTTTTACTATACAATACGGGAAAATATTTTAAACAAATTCAATAGAGGCTAATAACTGCCAAGGCCTCTAAATACAGATTTTTTTAATTAAAGAACAATTTGGTGTTTACTGCAATATTGAAAACATTTACATTAAAAGCAAAACTTTAGAGACTTGAGAAAAACCTTTAAAATACCATTTTTGAGCACTTTTTCCTTTCTGAAAGCCAGCCTAATTACGTAAATGATATATCACATCAACAGTGTAGTCTATAAGGAAGAATATTTGCAATATCTTCCTGCCAATTACCTTTTCAGATAGCAGACCAGTTCAGTATACTAGGTCAGCCGCTAAAGCTGCGAGTGTGCATAGTGACGGGTGGCTCTGACCAGTTGGAGGAATCCTTGAAGCTCTGCAAGAGGCCGCATATTGTTGTGGCAATGCCAGGACGTCTAGCTGACCATATTACTGGATGTGACACATTTAGCTTGAAGAAAATTAAATATTTGGTGTTGGATGAAGCTGACAGGTATAGTAATTTTGCACATTTTCTTACTTAATTCAGCTAAATAATCTTTTTCAGATATATTAGTAGGTAGTCATATTTAGTAGGTAGTCATATTTTGCAAACCTAGAAAAATGCATAAATATTAGCAAAATAATGGGCTCAATTATTTCTTTCTCATAGTTTAATAATACTAAATATCCATCACTCTTCCTCATAATATTTAGATCTAAGCTTCAAGGCACAAAACAGTTTATTAGTAACAGTAACATGTGCCAGCAAATATTTTTTGTTATTTTTGTATTTAGTTCTCTTTGTTTCTTTCAAGTACTTCTTTTTCAATACGAGTTCAATCAGAATCAGAATCAGAACTTTATTTGTTAAACATAGGTCATATAAATATACAGATAGTAGTCTTAGAATTAGAGAGCGCTATGTTTTGTCATCAGGACATACAAATATTGGTATTGGTTAAAATTTAAATATCACAATAGATTGTTAATATCCATTTAAAATAGAAGTTAAAAATAATTAAATGTCAAAAATAAAATAATAATAGTATACTTAAAATTTAAAAATAATATAAAATATGTCAATTTATACATTCAATACTATTCAAATCCAATTATAATTCTAAATACATTACAAGTTAGTTTAGTTCATCTTTGAGAAAATCTTCAATTGTATAATAGCACTTATCTATTAGAAGTTTCTTTAACAAGCTTTTAAGTTGTAATATTGGCAAATTTTTTAAAGAGTCTGGTATTTTATTAAATATTCTGGGTGCCAAACCAAAGAAACTCTTCTGCATTAAAGCAGTTTTACACTTAATCTGGCATAATTTATTTACATATTGAGCTCGTATCGGGGCTTTTCGAACAGCAGATATCTTTGGAAATAAATGCATATTACTTTTTACGAACAGTGCTGTTTCAAGTATATACAATGATGGTAATATCAATAATTTTAAGGATTTAAAATATGTAACACAACTGTCCGTTGATTTTAAACCACACATGGACCTGATGCATCTTTTTTGCATTTTGAAGACAATATCACGATCAGTCGAGTGACCCCAGAAAATAACTCCAAATCTCAGAACTGATGCCACTAGTGCATGGTAAGCCGTCAGGAGGGTATCATTGCCGACTTTGTGCGATAGTTGAAGGAGCGCAAAAGCAGACTTACTTAACCGTTTACACAGTTCCTGGATATGAGGTTTCCATGTAAGCTGTTCATCAATTGTTACACCTAGAAACTTAGCCTCATTGATTTGTTCTATTACATGGTTTTTGTAAGCGAAAGTAATATTAGGTATTTCACATCTTTGGTAGAATTGCATTATTTTTGTTTTGGTAAGGTTGATTTTCAGATTATTTCTATCAAGCCAATCCACTATATCTGATAAAGAATTATTAATGTCACGTTGATATTCAGGCAACTGAGAACATTCCACAATGGTTGTACTATCATCCGCAAAGAGGATCATGTTTTGATTTGTGCACTTAGGGAGGTCATTAATATAGATTAAGAAAAGTAAAGGACCCAGCACGCTCCCTTGTGGCACACCAAATTGAATATAACGGGGACTAGATATATATTTTTTCATTAATTTACTTATTGGACAGATTCTAGATATCTCTGTGTACTGGATACGGTGACTTAAATAAGATTCTATTAATTTCTCTGCATTTCCCCTAATACCATATCCACGTAGTTTACTGAGCAACGTTTTGTGATTTACATAATCGAATGCCTTCGTCATATCAGCATATATAGTACAAATAGGTGTCTTTTTATCAACAGCATTCATTACACTAAAGAGAAAATCAAATAGGGCCATATTTATTGTAGTATTTTTACGAAACCCTCTTTGTGCTTTACAAAATAATTCATGTTTATCAAAAAAACTATACAAATAATTGTAAATAATTTTCTCAAAAATTTTGGAGAATATTGGTATTTTGGCAATGGGTCTGTAGTTTTTCGTATCTGTTTTGTCACTTTTTTTGTACAGACGTTTAACAATTACCCTTTTTTAACTATCTGGATATATGCCATCAGTAATACTCAAGTTAATTATGTGTGCCAGTGGTGGTGCTATTATATTTTTGACGAATTTTATAACTTCTGTACACACGCCATCATAACCGGTAGTAGCCGTATTTTTTAGGCTATTAATTATACGTACTATATCATCATTTAAATTTCAATATTTTTCAGATTGTTTAGTGAATCGTTCCAAGAAGATTTAGAGACAATATTCAGTGCTCTGCCGGCAAAGCGACAGAACCTACTGTTCTCAGCCACCATCACTGAAGACGTACGCGAATCCAAATTGTTGCCGCTTAACCAGGATGTAAGTAAAAATTAGCAGAGAAATACCAACCATAATGCCAATGTTTTTTAATCGCCATGTTACATAGCATTCATGATTATCGAACGAAAGTCTTCTCTGTGTCAGTGGATAGCATATGCGACTGCTGATCGGAGGTCCCGGGTTCCGAATTCTCAGTAGCAGCCGGACTCTGGTGATGTCACCGGTAACGTCAATAGGCTCGTTCCCTATTACGTGGGACCTAAAAATTCACGGCGAAATGTGGGTGTAATATTACACATCTGCCTACCCCTTCGGGGATACACGTGTGAGACTATAAATAAATAAAAACAGACAAAAAGTTTCTTCAAGGCTCTGCACAAAAACCAATTCCATGATCCGAACAAGATCGACTACTTCTGCTACGAAGTCTGGTGCGTGTCTTGCTCACTCTCCAAAACCTTCCTATCCCAAAGGCCATCTGTTCTTTGAGCTATCTGCTCTATCCATTGCTACTTCAGCTTGTCTTTTCGAAGAGCTGTATAAGTATATTATGCTGGAGCTTTCATGGTATGAGTAGCAGGCGACAGCCGTGTCGCTGCTCACGCACAATGGCCCAATTTAGTGGCTAAGTGCGGAAAACATCTGTCCAACTAACTAAGTATATCATGATACTGAGCCACTCATTAAATCAATTATGCTCTTCTGTTACTGAGTGGCTAACTGACAGACAACGGAAAGCCGAAATCACTGGGCGCAAATTTTACTTGTATAATTCATGAGCACCAGAAGGGAATTTTTGGAGGTACCCATCCTAAGGAGGCAGAAGGTCTGACGCGTGCGGAATCGCCGCCGGTGAAGTATAGTACATACTATTAATATTATATTCTTTCCTCGTTCTAGAAGCTTCTGACCTGGACGGAGTCAGACCCTCAGCTGACTGTTAACACGCTAGACCAGCGCTACGTGGTCTGTCCGGCGTACGCTCGCGATGTGTACTTAGTGCAGACGCTGCGCAAATACCGCGTGAGCAAACCTAGCTCGCATGTCATTGTGTTCACTGATACTAAGAAGTAAGTCATATTAAAAATACGCAAAATACACGCTAGTATGTGGACTTGTGGAAACAGCCTAGCTACCCAAGTCTTATTAGGTAAAAAATATGCCACGTATCATCATCATCAGCCCTGTGTATATACTGTCCCACTGCTGGGCACGGGCCTCTTCTCTCTATGAGAAGGGTAAGGCCATAGTCCACCACGCTGGCCAAGTGCGGGTTGGCAGACTTCACATGTCTTTCGAGAACATTATGGAGAACTCTCAGACATGCAGGTTTCCTCACGATGGTTTCCTTCAGCGATAAGCAAGCGATAATTAACAATTTAATACGCGCTAACTTCGAAAAGTAATTGGTGCGTGCTGTGGATTCGAACCCGAGACCCTCTGGGTAGCAGGCTGTCTGTCTCTCCACTCATGCCAAATATATGGGTACAAAATTGTACTTTTACCTCAACGGGACGTATCGAACAGAATTTGTTTTACGCGGTTATTGAGATGTCCCTGTACGAAAGTTGTTCATAATAACGAATACACACAGCAATAATCCAAGTTATACAGCTGCGGTACGATTCTAGCACTAATTTCCTAAGCCATATCAACGGCACAAAGATCAAAGAGTCTAACAGGACGAGTAGCCGTGTATACAAACACCTTCTGAATGTCGCGACAAATCTGCGGAACTTAGTAGGTATGGTGCCGAACGCTCGGTTGAATACGCAAGTCTTCTGTAGCACATCAGCCGAAATTCAACATTGGCAGGCAGGCATCAAACATACTAAAAAACATAGTAGTGCTGACTGTTTGACGCGTTTGCTGTGTCATGCCATCTCAATCGTTTACTACTTTCAGCAAATCTGTTGCTACACTAAGATATTTGATCCTTAGTACCTACCTGTAGAGTAAAAACTAAAACAAAAAAAGAATCAACTTTCGTAATTTATATACATTATATAAGTCTATTTAACGGGTCTTACTCGCGATATCTAAGATATTTAAGACATAAATACGAGAGAGGGACCGTCCCTCCGCGACCACGACCGCTGCAAGTCGGTCGAAACGTCGGCAAATACCGACGTATATATTTATGCCTTTTATGTAGCGGCAGCGATAGCCTAGTGGAGATACCAACAGACTACCATGCAGAGGGTATCGAGTTCGAATCCACGGCGCGCACCAGTGACTTTTCGGAATTAATTGTCGCTTGTCCCGTGCCTCGGAGAGCACGTTAAGCTGTCGGTCCCGGTTGTCATGAAGATATTTGACAGTCGTTATAGTACCTTCTAAATAAACTGACACTAGTTTAAACCATGGAATATCAATATCCCTTCGGGTTGCAACTGTCAGACAGGCAGTCGCTCTGTGGAAAAGCTAATATTTAGCCAAATCCGGTTAGACTAGTAAGCGGACCCCAGATTGAAACTGGGATAACGCTAAGAAGATGATGATGATGATATTTATGCCTTTTATATTTTAGTTAGCACAAGTAAGATCCGCTAAATAAACGTGTATACTAAAATTAACGTTATTAACCTATCTGATGTCCCCAGGGAATGCCAAGTCCTATCAATGATGCTGAACGCGATATCTATGGACAACGTATGCCTGCACGGCTTCATGCGTCAGAAGGAGCGAGTGGCCGCTCTGACGCAGTTCAGGAGTAACCTCAAGTGTACGCTAGTAGCTACTAACGTGGCGGCTAGGGGACTGGACATACCTACAGTGGATCTAGTTGTCAATCATAAGCTGCCTTTGGAACCTAAGGAGTATATTCACAGGTAGGAATTGCCCATTTCTTTCTTCTTTTTCGTTTGAATGCGTGGCGAACTATTTTGTCGGAGTTTTCAGACTGTCAAAACACTGTCAAATCACAAATTACAGACAGAACGCGTTCCTCTGGCGAGCGAGTGATTGTTTAAACGAACAAGTAATGAAGTTCGACATTGACGTGTTTAACACTAAACCGGACACGTTGAGGCGCATGCTGAGTCTTGACTTTTTTGCAGGGTTTAATGCTCATTAGGTAATATTGTTTTCTTTTGTTTTGTTTTTATACTGAAACCTATAACTGTCTACATATTGTAATCTAAAGTTAGTCGTGGAGACCTATCATTGGCTCTCTGATGTTTATTATTGTTGCCACTATGTATTTTTCAGCTGTTGGTCTTCCGAATAATTAAATAAAATAAATAAAAATAAATAAAAGGCTACCGATTTGGCCTAACGATTCCTGAGACAAGAACGGGGCAAATAGCTTTACGTGCTCACCGAAGCATGATAGAGCTCTGATATAAATGCCACACACGTCCGAGTGTGCAATATAACTTTGCCGACCTAATACGAACGCAAATTGTACACTATTGTACCTACTTATATTACAAACTAGCTGACCCGGCAAACGTTGTTTTGCATTTTTTTATATATTATATAATATATTTAGATGTTGGCCTATTCTCATAGATACCGGATAAGCACAAAAAATTTCATCAAAATCGGTCAAGCCGTTTCGGAGGAGTATGGGAACGAAAACTGTGACACGAGAATTTTATATATTAGACTAGCTGAACCGAGCTGTTTCAGCCGCGTGGAAGCACCGGTAACCAAAGTTCACACCTAAACAGGCAGTCAAATAGATAAAGATGACTTGCGTTTGGTCAGATAAAAGACGCCTTGTGTTCGATCAGATACATGACTGATTTCTAAACAAGAATTATTGTTTAAGTTAAAATGAGCAAAAAGACACAATAAAACAGCGGGATCATAGGGGTGCACTAAGAAGGTATTACCCAGAGGAAATACTCAGGGGATTGGAAAGAAACAAAGAAATATTATAATTATTCTATATAAGAATAATTATGTCTTTAGTAAATAGTAATACTTGAATATTACAGAGTCGGTCGCACAGCTCGAGCAGGCAGGAGCGGGATGGCGATATCCCTCATCACTCCCTACGACATACTCCGGCTGGGTGAGATAGAAGATGCGATCAAAACTAAACTCACAGAGTATAAAATCGACGGTAAGAAATAATCGCTATTTGTATACATCATACAAAATAATTTTGCCGGTCTTAATCGCGTAAAAGTAAGTTATTTATGGTATAAATACCTCTTTCTTTCCGACGTTTCGATCTTCTTGCACCGATCGTGGTCGCGAAGAGACTGATGAGAGCTCAGCGCCGTCTTGTGGAAGTGTGGGTTTCGGACTTACCCTCACTTGGTTTTTATTTATATTCGCAATGTCGGTACTTCGACACACTACATCATTATTTCATTTTTGGTAATATAGCAAAAAGGTTCTATACCACGCATAGCCAACGTCGGTTTAAAATCGGCTACACTGAGTGCCCAGAAAAGTGGGCTCATTTTAGTTACCACTTGGGTGCCTCCTGACACCAAACGAACGAAATGAAGGTGGCGGGATGACTTGGACGCATTCCGCAGCGACTGGCCGAACTTAATGCATACATGATGGTTCAAGGAAGACCTTTGCCCACGGCTGGGCAATTTCAATAAAAAAGGAATCTACCCAATTAAGAAACATTAACAATTTTTTATCAGATTCAAGATTAGGCCTCACATAGTTTTTGTTACTTATTGCCTACTGTAAAATTACATCAAAATCAGTTTGGTAGTTTTTGCGAAAAAGTAAAAAAGATTCCTCCCTCCATCTTCATAAACTTTCGCCGTTCGCGTAAATCGCGAATGATCCATCCAACCATCGGTCTTCACAACTTTTGATTAATACGATATTTCAAGGTTATGATATTCTTAGTTATCACAATTTTAATAAAACGACTTTTCATTTGCAGACGACGAAGCTGTAAAGATCTTCACGACGGTTAGCGTGACGCGGCGCGAGCAGGAGGCACAGCTGGACAACGAAGAGTTTGAACAACGCAAGCGGAACTACCGCGTGAAACGATGGATACAAGCAGGAGTGGACCCGGATATGATGGAGGAAGGGTACGTACGTTTATTTATTTTTAGGGTTATTTACCTAAAGGAAAAACGGGGCACTTATACGATCATTTCGCTGTCAGTCTGTCTGTCTTTTGATTGAGTGTGTCGTCAACTCTGTTGTTGGAATTAATAGACGTTACGATGGCCTCCTGCATGCCCTAAAGGGCTTTGTCTAGAGACAAGAATCAGGACCGACCGCTTTACGTACCCTCCGAAGCACGGTAGAGCTCGTTCTAGAGACGGGTGCGCTTCTTACCTTTTGCGAATCATACTAGCTCATACTGACGTTAATACACTCCCCACGTTAAGATTCAACTTAGATAGACATTAAGAACGCAAGCAGCTAAAAAGAAAAACATCCCTTTTTCTATTTTCTGCTGCATAGCATTGGTATTAAAAATACACATACTAATAAAACATTGTCCCCACAGGCTAGAAGAGATGCGGCGGAAAAGAATAAAAGCAGCAAAGAAGGCGAAACTGGCTAAAATCAAAGAAGTTCAATCCAAGATAAAAAACGAGGAATCACAAGACAGACTCCAAAACGATTCGGAAAACATTGATGCCTCCATAAAGGATGGCTTGAAGAAAGTCAATAAAAGTCTTATGAAGAAAGACGATAGGTTTAAGAATGTTATAGGGAAGATTACAAAGATTAAAAGAAAAGCGGATAGTCAAAAGGCAAAGGCTGAAGAGACGGGGGTCAAAAAGAAAAAGAAAATGAAAAATAAAAGTAGTTAGTAAAGTGGCAATAAATGATTGTGTTAAGTATTAAAATAAAACATTTTATAATGATCCCCTAGACCAGTGGTTCTCAAACTTTTTTAGTGATGGAACCCTTTTGGATAGCCAAATATTTGCCAAAGCCCCAAGATAAAATTTAGTCTTATGTGTACTTTAAAACCATTTATTTTACTGACAGAAATCTTCGTATATTTTATATTTATTTTGTCGCTGATTGCCTCCATGATCCAGTGAATAAACTATGCGTCTGTTGATCAAGAGATCTCCGTGTTCGATTCCCGGTTCGGGCAAAAGTGTTACCAAGTTATTTCGTATTCTCAGTAGCAGCACGAAGTCTGGCAAAATGCCTCGCAAGGTCAAAAGGCTCGCCCGCTTTTTTGTGGGTTCTAAAAATGCATAATATATCCAAATATGGGTGTAATAATTACAACTTCTGTCTACCTCTTCGGGGTATCGGTTCGCCATGTCACGCCTCGCTCGCTATTTCCCGAGGTATTTTCACAGAGTTGGGCTTTCATAATAGGAATGGTGCGTATAATGATCAAATAATAATATTAACCACCCCTCATTCTACTCATCTAATTAGCCTATTACAGACCACTGCTAGAGGCAGGTCTTCCCAGGGTATGCCACAAGGCCCATTCTCCCATTTTCAAATTATCTGTCCATGTGTCCAAAAGGCGGCCAACAGTACGCTTGCTGAGACATGGCCTTAATTTAAGAACCCGCTTTTTAATACACAGACCATAAGTTCTGCGACAGATGTGGCCAGCTTATCGCTCCTTCAATTTGCTATACCTCTGAACTATGTCAATTACTTCGGTCTTCTGTCGGATAATCTCGTACCGGAAATTATTGCTCAGCGAAATCCCCAGCATTGACCTTTTCATAGCTTACTGAGTGACATGTAGTGTAGGCAGCGTATGCGAGGACAGCCCAGTTTCAATGGAGTTGAAGGCATTTTTGTAATTCACAAAAGGCAGTCGGTTATTATAGCTGCCGGTTGTACTCTTCGGATTTCTAAATAACTTACAAAACAGTATGCATGTATGTATGGATTTGGCCCACGATACTAAAGCTTTTACGAAACCTCGCCTGTAACGGTTTCTGGAAGACATCAAATCTTGAAGCCAGAAGTAGGAAGGGGTATCAACACGCTCCAGCCTTTAAGTTCTGCTCGCCGAGGCACGACGCAAGCGATAATTAACAATTAAATACACATTACTTCGAAAATTTACTGCCGGGAATAGGGTTGTTTCCAACTAGTCAAATCAAGCACTTAATGAAATGTCAAAAACTACCTTTGCTACGGCGTTTGTATGAAATACGACCTAGTGACGTCATAGGTTTTTGCTGTCAAGTAGAATACTTATTATCAATAAATTGACAATATAAAATGCAGGGCCGAACCGTCCCTATGTGCAATGTGTGTGTCGCACACAGACGCCAGGGTGACAGGGGCGCCGCGCGCCGAGATATGCGTTAATTATAACAGTTATTTACGAAAAAGGATGGCAAAAAAGGCGCTTTACTGATTTAGCACACAGGCGCAGTGGCGTAGGAAGGGGCGGCGGCGTTGGCAGTCCGCCCCGAGCATGAAGTTATAGATAAACATGGAGACCGCACTCCGTATACCTACTTGAAGCTCAAATGATGTATCGCTATCTCGCTCACTGTGGTCATACCATCTCTTTTCAACCAACCACTGCCATATTGTCAAGATTTACTTGACATATGGTGGCCAATGTTGCCACATTACCAAATCCTTAGGAAATGGGATTATAATTCACTGTCTCGCCAACCATGATTATAAGCGTTCGAAACCTACAATATTGGGAGTTTTAACAAGTGATTGGATTTCAACTCTTGATTTAAATACACATTAATTGACCGTGTAAACTTCTGATTTGCTTAATATGTCGGCTCTTTTTAAGAGCTTACTCGGAGATTTTAATAAGAAGATAGCAATACTAACTCCACGCTAAAATGAGAGGTCAGACCACAGAGAGTGAGATAGAGAAATGTAGGTATTTGACTCAAGGCTTTGTTGCAGCTGTGGCCTCCATGTTTATCTATACCTTCATGGCCCCGAGTGCCCATCCAAGAAAATTGTTCATCGACTAAAAAAAAAAAGGTCATCCGCCAACTTCCGGGTGCCAACAGGCGCTTCATGGATTTCGCACACAGGTGCTGGATTGGGTCGGAACGGCCCTGATAAAATGTTAAATAATTGATGAATGAAGCTCCCATTATTTTGACATATTTTATTAGATAAAAATACTTGTATAATTTATTTCACTTGCAGGAACTTCCCTATTATAACCCGAGCCCTTTGCATAACAGTCTGTTGATATCTCTACTAGGCTATCGCTGCTATAATATGTCGGATGATAGTATATCTGTTTATTATATAATAATTATCCGATTGTACCTATTATTACATCGCTGGTAAAAAACAGCATACAGCACGTACTACTACTTTAAGTTGCATTAAGTTTAGAATCTAAATCGATCAACATTTCTTTTGCTGGATTCTAATATCTAGTGAGTTAGTTATTATAATTAATTTTATTTGAATTCGAACAAAATTGTCGTGGAGCCCCTAGAGATGCTTCGTGGAACCCTGGGGCTCAGTGGAGCACACTTTGAGAATGGCTGCCGTAGACCTTTCAGAGAAATGCTTCTATCAAAATAATAAAATATTACTTTATTTCCTATAATATTCAAATAAATTCAATCAGTAACTACTGTGAGGCTTGGCTATTCGATATAATTTTTACTGGGTTTTGTAATGATTAGATCTTTACCCTTCTCACAGGGAGAAGACGCCCGTCCAGTTATGTCGTACAGTATATATGTAGGGCTGATAATGCTGAAAGAATTGCTGTTTTAAAAAAACAACCAAATACGTAGTTAATAATTTATTTATACATTGTAAAATTACAAATAAATACAACAATAATACATTTTATACTCAAGCATTTCTCGCGTCGATGGCAAATGATTTGGCACAAAATTTAAGCTATCGCGTGGTATTTTATAAGGCCAGACTATTTGACTTACTCCATAAGTAGAACTTACATATTTTTACAGCACATTTTTTCTTACATTTAATTTATATCGAGATTTTATTCATTTCACTTTTAACATGAAAATATGCGCGACTGTGAGACAAAATTATTCATTTTCTATTACTGTTTTGAATTTTCAAATTATTATACCTTTACACCAATTTTATTATATATTATACCAATACACCTCTGCCTACCCCTTTGGGGATAACAGGCTTGAAGTTATGTAATTAAAAAAAATTAAAAATGTTTATTTCAATACCATAACAATCAACAATAACATTTGGAGTCCCTTTTTAAGCAAATACTTGCTTGTGGTAAGGAACTCCGCAATGTTATATTATACCTTTTATCATTTTTGTTTCGAAGGCCTTCTTTTATGTAGTTAGATTATTATAATTATCGAGACTCCTGCAGAAAAACGTGCTTTAAAAATATGTGAAACGATACAATTTAAGTAGTACAGTAACTATAATATACAAATATGTTTATAATAAATTATATTTAAATGATTATGATGTGATTTTGAATTATCCAATTAGCGTAATGTGCCAAGTAAATACGCTTATATAATAACATGATAAAAATCTATTATAACATTAAATCACAATAATAATTCATCTAGATACTACGAATCTTAAATATTGGAATAACAAATGTTTAAAAACAAGTTTAAAAAAACAATGCTTACAAACAAATCTTGGGTAATTTTGAGCAAAATAATAAAAAAACAGTAGAAGACGAATTTTAGTACATGAGCTAAAAATATTTTAGTCTGTTTATATAAAAATTATAAAAATCCATCAATGATTTTAACATACAACTAAAGATATGATTTCACATGAATCAACAGAAACAGTTCTTACGATAAGTGACTGATTCTGTTTATTTATTTAGTATAATTAATATACGCGTATAGCAGATATAAAGCAATGTATGATTTCCTGGCAGCATCACCATCAGTACTTCGGACGGCCAAGACTTCTTGGGTTGCTATGATCCAATTCGCGGATATCCCTTTTCGCGGTTAGTCTAATAGATTTCGTAATGAAGTCATTTTTTAACATCTTTCGTTAGCCATTGCTGTTTTTAAGACAACAAGAATCATAACAAACTTCATAAACCAAACTAAGCTGATTTAGTTAGAAGTCCTAGAAATTCATTTAAAATCAACCGCTATTGGGGCCGGTCTGGTAAATGATGGTATAATACCTTTGATATACCATTTGATTTGAAAAATACCGCGAGTTTTCTTTTGCTGGGATGATATTATTTACATGCCCTTTCACATACAATATAGGTAGGTACACACATTTAGATCTGGGTATTTTAAAATTGACTGTTGGAATTTTAACATATAAATTCAACTAGCCCAATTTCTACCAAACTTAAATTTTAATTATGGTTCAATTTATTAATGGCGATTATTGTGACAGAATTTATACTTACATATTAAAAATTAAGGCGCATTTGACATTATTTCTACATAGAGCAAATTTTAATGCAGTCCTGTTCTAGCGAATAAATGTTTTTACGTGGAAGCTTTCTATCTCGACTCAGCTGTTTTTGAGAATGGGTGACGAATGGTGGTTAATGAATTGTATCATTCATATTTCAAGGCAACCATACGCACATATGTATATTTATGCATATTTAAAAGTTAAGTAGAGCACCTACTAAACTTAATTTTTTCTTGTCTAGTAGATGTTAAACTTTTCTGGCGATGTTTTTTCTTAACAAGCAATATGTTTTTCTGAAAGACGTATCGTGACAAATGAACTATATGGCTGGCCTGTTGGTTAGTGAGGAGTGGTCATGTGTTCGATTCCCACTCATGACAATTTTTTCTGTAATGAGCGCGATTATTCGTTCTTTGATATACTTAGAAGGTCCAGTTTTAAATTCATGTACTCGCCTTATAACTAAAGAACATTACCTAGTTCATATTTTGCATAAGGTAAGCAAGTTCAGGCTGTTTTGTTAGTATAGGAGGTGAATACTGTACCTGTGTAGCATGTAGGTATTTGACAAATTATTTTACATATCTATGTATAGATGTTATATCAAGGCTCACATCTATTGACAGTGTTTAAAGGCTAGAGTAGGCCTGTGCTAGCCGTTCATATACTTAATTTTCATCTTATTGTTTTCTTTTTCTATTGCGTGTTTTGTTACCATATTCTTGCACATGTCGAGCACCTTCGAAGCTATGTCACGTACGTCTTGCTAACTGTTCATTATTCAGACATCTGCAGCAAAGAGTTGATGGTGGCGTCTTTGTTGCCGCCATTCGCTTCCAACACGGATCTTATCACCTCTTTGTCCATGCTTGGGAACATTTCTTCGATCTGTGGGCAAAGATTTGGATAAATAAATAGAATTTGACAAGATGCTTATATATACATCTACAACATAGATGTATTGTCAACTAAACATTGATTAAAATTATTGTACATAACGACAATGTTGACAGATTCATATACACATTGTTTTTGGGTTATAGGTATATGAATGCGTATACTGAATATACGGGCAAATACACTTAGAGACGTCGAACGGCGTCCGTGTGGTGACGGATTAAGAATACGGAATGTCACCACCCCAAATCATCCCATGGTTGTCGTAAGAGCCGACAGAGGGAGCATATTATGCAGAGAACAGCACTATAAGAGAAGGAAAACTTGATACAAACCCTATATCAACCCGTTTGGCCAGGGTGGTATAGTAGGCCAATTCCTCCTTTTAAGGGAGAGGCCTAGTCCAGCAGTGGACTGTAAAAGGCTGATGATGATGACACTTCCAGATAGCTGAATAACTGGCTGTATACTGACAACAAAAAAATCTTGGCAAAACAAGTAGGACGATTTAAAATTTAATCCATTTTTACTTTGAAAGCGCATTAATCGCGATATTCCCACATATACAGGGTTATTTTTAAAACACCGTTAACCTCTAAGGGGTACGTTACTAACATCATAATCAACAACTTTTGTTCTATGACTTTTTACAAAACATAATACATTTACAAACAAAATATCCCGATAAGCGGCAATAGGTTCGCCACCTATTACGTGGGAACAAAACACTGGTGAAAAGTGGGCGTTTAATATGCCCCTGCCTACCCCTTCGGGGAAACAGGCGTGAGTCTATGTATGTATGTATGTAATACATTAACCAAAAACAAACCTTCAAGATTTCGTTGTCCTATCTAACACATTTCAACTCGTGTATTTTGCTGTACCTACCTACGTCCGCCGCCCGCACCCCTCGCTATTGTTCTATCGCATAGACTTCGCAACATTTAGAGCGTTCAATTTAAATATTTTTATTTTTGCATGAAAATCTGATGAACTAAAATATGATGAAATTTTAAAAGTCATACAACAAAAGTTGTTGATTTTGATTTTAGTAACATGGCCCCGAGAGGTTACCGGTGTTATACAAATACCTACTCCAATACTTAAGAACTTTAATTATAGATTAAAATGTTCAATATGCTGCAGCATAAACAGCGAATTATTCTAAAGATGCTCTTATGCTGTTGGAAGCTGTTTTCTATAAATAAAATCATAGTTGATTTTTGAGAGATATTGTAATTTCGTATTACCTCCCTATACGTTTCATCTATAGTGTTTAATGTAGTCGTAAATTCATGTAACGTTATTGCGCACTATGGTAACTATTGTTAAGTGAGTATGACAAGGTTAGACTGCCTCCGTGGCGCACTGGATAGCGCATGCGTCTGCTGATCGAGAAGTCCAGGGTGCGATTCCCGATTCGGGTAAAACTGTTACTAAGATTATCCAAATTCTCAGTAGCAGCACGGAGGCTGGCAATGTGCCCGGTAACGGCAATAAGCTCTAATTTTTTATCTTTTTTTTTAGAAAATTAACTCCCGCATTACGTCTAAATCCTGTGTCGTGGGGGACTTTACAGACTCGAAACAACAATTTATGGATCACACAAAGTGTTGCCTCGTGTGGGAATCGAACCCACAACACTCGGCGCAGTGTCACGCGGCGAGGCGGCCGCTTAAACCACTACGCCAACCGTGCCGTCAAATTAATTACATTGGACCTAAAATTCATAAGGCGACATGTGGGTGTAAAATTACACCTCTGTCTACCCCTTCGGGGATAAGGGTATGAAGTTATGTTTACCTGCTGCAGCTGTTCCGGCGTGACCGGCGGTTGTTGGGGCGCTTGTGGGGGCTGTGTCTGAGGCGCTTGAGTGTATATCGGCATCGCCGCGTACCCCATGCCCGTGCTTGGCACCACCAGCATTGGGGGGAACGTTGCCACTGCCGCTGGGCCCACCTGACACAAACACATAGTGTTAGGCCGCGCGCACTTTGGACACGAATTCGTATCGTACAGTATACGTACGACCGTGGTCGTACGAATTGAGTGCGCACACTGAATACGTTTTTAGAGACATGAGCAGTGTTCTAGTGATATGGGATTTGTGAAGTCTGCTTTGGTTAGAGCGCGATGAATAATCTGTATCCTCACGACAATTCTGGCTCTTATCACTCGAAGACTGCGGTGGCGTCGTCGCTATCGTAGAACCGAATGGGTGCGTGGAATATATTTAAAAAGACGCGATTTTGGTGAATTTCATCATATCATGGCAGACTTATAACATCACTCATACAATAACTTTGCTCCCACAAACCTTTATGTTCGTGAATCAGGTTTAATTAACTTTTCTACATCCATTTCTTATGTTATAACGTACGAATGAGTTTTGAAATCCCAACAAGTTCGGATTGTTTTCGGACGTCTGAACTAGATGTACGTATACGCTAGTATACGCACGACTAACTCGCACCCAGTCTGCGCGCTCCCATAGTACTTGGAATATCGGGATCGTTCGTATGTGTTCGTACGTGTACGCACGAGTAAAATTCGTACGAAAACGTGTCCAAAGTGCGCGAGGCCTTATAGTAATATTCGCGAGTTGCCTACATTCAAAAGACTAAAGTGGATGCTCCTGTTTTACCATATTTACTTTGGGAGGCTTACCAAATGGATATAATTTACTGTTTGAGCATGATATCAATAGTTATTACATTTTCACTAGTAGATACTGTAGATAGCTTACAATGTGAAACAGTTGCAGCTTCTTACTGATATGAAATGTTTAACTATTTTATTCGCAATTAAAAAAGAGTGGCCTTTAGATTTATTGCCCATTCTTTCTCGTGGTTCTACATTTTGCATTGCGAACGTGGCAGTAAATGTAAATGTAGAATCATTAAGTAATTAACTTCATTTTTGACGTTCATAAGCGTCACTTGGAGGCCTAGAATTAGATGAATTAATGATTTTGACTTCGATCACAAATTGTGTGCAGCCCTGATGGCCAAACTGCCGTAAGCTGTATGATCAGAGTCAGTTCCTTTGTGAAAACAAGTGAAACCAAATAATTACAACGTGATTAATAGGCAATGTGGAAATGATTAATAAGCTAAACACAAAAAAATATTAGTGGTCTATTCATCAAAATCTTAATATATAAAATCCTTGCGTTACTGACTGACTGACAGACACGCTACAGCCGAAACTATTGGGCGCAGGAAGCTGAAATTTGGCATGTATGTTCCTTGGGGACCGTAGGGGTGCACTAAGAAGGGATTGCCCGAAATTCCCACGGGATCGGCCAAAACGGGTAAATAAAAAAAAAATGCAGGCGTAGCTGCTGGCGTCCTCTAGTTTTATTATAAATATTGCTTATAAACATAATGGTCTCTTAAAGTCTGTGAGTGCGTGCAAGAGGAACGAGTAAGCTGCGAACGTCCTAAAGTGAAAAAAATATACTTACGGAATAGCTGAGTACCAAGTTGATAACACCTTCCTTGCCGTCGCCTTGCTTGCCGTTCAACGGGAACCAGTTGTCGAACGTCTCACCCTGCAAGTAACATTACAATAATTATCATTTTAAATTAAAAGTTCCCAGTAACAACGGGACGTTCAGTACCTCACATTTCTATCGTCTGCCCCAACCCAATTGGATAGAGAATTCGAAACGGATCGAACAAAATTTGCACCGCGTCACTAATAAAACAGGACAAGTGCAAATCAGCGCCGCCCACCGAAGGGTCCGTACAAATTTACTACAGACTGCAGAGCGGAGTATATGGTTTTAATTTTAGCTCGGCATCTCTAGGCGTTCTTGAAATAAAGGGTCTCGAAAGACAAACAGACAACAAAGTGTTCCGATAAGGGTGCCGATTTTGTCCTTTTTAGTTACTTTAAAAACAACAAAAATAAATAGAGATATTTACCTGCAGCACGGCCTGTGGTATAGTGATGTGTGTCCAGGCGATAAGTTCGTCCATCGTGAAGGAGCATTCGTCGAAGATCTCCAGGTATATGGAGTTCACACCCGGCGGGAGCAAACTGCAATAAAAATGTCATGAATATTAAAGCCATTCGGCTCCTAGCATGGTGCAAGATATAGGTAATGCAGGTTCATTTAATACAATTCCCACATTTTAAGTTAGCCGAATTGAATCAGTGGAGGCAGTGAAATTCAGCTTTAAGAACTTTTTAGTTCTGTAAATGCGCGAACTTATATATCCATCCTTAAAGACATAAAGACATATTTTTTTCTGCATTTTGGTTGTTTACAACACTTATACATGTCAAAACCCTATTCTAGATGAAGCCGGCTTTTCCTAGCTAAATGACTTCTTGAGAAGAAAGGCCGAAACAAACTCAGAGTTATTGCTTTTTTTGTCATTTCATCTTTATATATTTATTTCTTTTGTTGCATAAATATAAGTAGGTGCCAGGCAGATGCAGATAAATAAAATTTCATTTAACATTATATGTCTATAGAGTGATAAATGACAGACTAATTGACGACCGGTTGGCGCCGCGGGAGTGCAAGCGACTGCTACGCCGAAGGTCGCGGGTTCGATTCCCGCTCAAGTCAAACATTTGTGTGCATGAACATGGATGTTTGTCTTGGTCTGGGTGTTTCTATGTATAATATGTATGTATTTACAAAAAAAAGTATATAGGTATGTTTATCCATTATCTAGTACCCATAGTACAAGCTCTGCTTAGTTTGGGACTAGATGGTGTTGTGTGAATGTGGTAGAATATTATTATTATTACTTACCAGTGAATGACTTTGTTCCACCTGGGGGTCCTGCCGCCGCTGGGGTCCGTGTGTGTCTCGTAGATGCAGTGTCCCACGCGCATGCGCACGTAAGGGTCCATCCTGGTCAAACCTACGGCACAAACAACATTATGTACACTCGCATGCTATTCTCGGGCCTGGAGGATTGACTTTGGGTCTTCTGCCTCAGAAGAAATAGTAGAAATTAAATTAAAAATGTTAATTATCGCTCGCTTAACAATGTGCCCGGTAGATGGCAATAAGCTCGTCCCCTATTACATTGGGGCTGAAAACATAACTGGCAAAGTGTGGATGTGTAATACACCTCTGCCTACCCCTTCGGGGATAAAAGGCGTGAAGTTATGTATGTGTGTATGTAAGAAATAGTAGATTTATCACTTATGCAGTCTACTCTGGTTACTACTGGTAAATCTGGCTACACAGGTGACAAAATGCAATGTGAAACAGTTGCAGCTCCTCACAAAAATAAAATATGTGCCTACCATTATATTGGCGAATAAAAAGACTGGCCACGAGTTTTATTGCCCGTTCTTTCTCGTCGTTCTACCTATTGCTTTCCGAACGTGGCAGTAAATTTTACGGTCATAAGCGTCACTTTGTGACCTAGATATAAATATTTTGACTTTGACACAGTATTGGGTATGCTGGTACATCACGATAAAAAATCTACATACATACATACATACATATCGTCACGCCTTTTATCCCCGAAGAGGTAGGCAGAGGTGTATTTCCACACCCACTTTTCGCCAGATATACTTCAGTCCCACGTAATAAGGGGCGAGCCTATTGCCGTACCGGGCACATTTCCAGACTCCGTGCTGCTACTGAGAATTTCGTGACAGAAAAACCCAATAACACTGCCCGACCCAGGAATCGAACCCGGATCGCACGCGCACATTTATGCCGCGAGACCAACGAGGCAGTCGTATAGGGTTTGATGTCGAGTTTTCCGTCTCTACGCAAAAATGGTATTTGCATCGTGTTATCCCTTAGTCGCCTCTTACGACACCCACGGGAAGATGGTTGGTAGTGACACTTGTATTCTATGCCGTCAATCTAACATAATATAAGAAGAACTTATACTTTGTTCTTTGTTTTATAAGTCCAATTCTCGTCCAAAATCGTTACCATAAACATGTTTTACTAATAGCACGTTAATGTATCGTGAAAACAAACGGTCTGTTATTTTGATATCGCATGACTCATGTTTTATTATATCATATCGTACAGTAAAATGGATATCAAATGTCTATACAATACAAATATTATAAGGCTGCATAATTTGTTTGTTTGGTTGAACGAGCTTATCTCAGAAATAACTGGGTTGACTTGAAAAATTATTTGTGTTGTACAATCCATTTATCGGAGAAGGCTTTGTAGGCTTTATTATAAGATCACGCAATGAGTCAATGAGGCCAGGTTGCGGAGCAGTAGCCATCAATAGTTATAAAGGAAGTGTAACCGCGAGAACAGTTAGTTATGCAGAAGTAATTGTTTAGATATTGCCGATGAGTGGGTGGCATAAGTACGGCACCGAGGGCCCATCGGAAAACCGTAAGTCTGTGACAATTCCATAGGCCCACGATTACTCATGAGCCTTCCTGCTTTTAAAGTAATCGAGTAGGCGTGTAAAATATTTAACTTTTTCCCACAAAATGTTAGAATGGAAAGTCACATTTGGTTAATTATGCCTTTTATACGTAATATTAATGATTTTACAATATTTTTTAAGTTAGGTTGAAATGGAAAATGTAGATTATTGAAAAAATACAGTGAAAATAAAATAAAATACGTAAATCATCTTATAGAATTCATGTAGACGCTACTATTTCCATTCACACATTTTCTATAACTACGATACCGTAATTTATTTTTGACAAAAATTAAGAAATATTTTAAACTCGATTTTCTCCTAATTTACAAAATGTTAGTTGTGCCCTTTTACGTTATGACGGCAGTGTTGTTTTCGTGGGCTTGGTATAGACCTTAAGAGAGACGGTCTCTTGCTGAAGAGGCTGGGCCGACCGGCACTGGACCCTTGGAGTTTATAGTATCGTGGCATCCTTTTGAGAGATTTAATTAGAAGACGATTAAACGATAAGTACTTTTAGCTACCGTTCACAACTGTGATTTCCTAAACTATTGCCTTCTGTACGTACCGTATCGAAGGCACTAATCACTAATCAGTCTATTAAATATTTATGTAAGTTGTACCTAATAGGGTGCCGGCGTTTCTGAAGGTAATTTTGAGAATCAATAATACAAGCCACTACTCTCATATCTCGGACTCTCATATCGTATCCTCCATGTATATTGTACCTATACACTTTAGCTCTCAGGTTGATTAACAAATTAATATGGACATAGCAGGTTTTTATCAGTGATAGTATTCCTTTATGAAATTGCTATTTAAATATTATTTATATGTCCAGAGTCTTATTCATCACTTCATTTTTAACCATGTAAGTCATGGTATTGATAAAACTGTCCACAGAACGCTTGATATCAAAATAACAACGAATATAAACGTAAATAATGTAAAGAGCTGTCAGTGAGTCATAAAGTTTTGTAACAAAGAACATCTTAGAATGTAGGTAGGTATATTGATAAAAATGTTGATGACATTTGTAAAATCGTTCATCCTACTTTGTGCGCATCATCGTCTTAGCGTTATCCCGGTTACGTCGAAAACAATCAACCTGTAGCCCGGTGGCAGCTTTCTAATCAAACCAGATATCTAATACTAATATATAAAGCTGAAGAGTTTGTTTGTTTGATTGAACGCGTTAATCTCAGGAAATACCGGTCTAATTTGAAAAATTCTTTCAGTGTTAAATAGCCTATTTATCGAGGAAAGCTATAGGCTATATAATATCACTCCATAAGCCACGGGAGCGGAGCAGTAGGTAGCCTTAAATAACACGAGTGTAACCGCGGGATTAGACACAAAATAGTCGAATACGAAAAGCTTACCATAATTTTTGGACAGTTTCGCCTGTGCTATCGTGATGCTGAGCCTCGCAGTCAGCGGTGGTCCGGCTGGTGGCATCTGTAACAACACACAGTTCATCTCAGCTCATCTCTTGAATACACACGTCACAGGCATGGAGAGCTTTGGTTATTCTGATGATCCGGCAATGTTATGGTTTCGACTGGTAAGGTTTTAACTTCAGAAAATGAGGGTTATCTATTTGATTTGGATCTGGACTTAGATTAGTATTAGGAGGATATATTAAGTCCATAGTTTATAATCTGACTATATAGGTATATAAAATTCCGTATAGACTGACTGACGGACAACGCACGGCTAAAACTGTTTGGCACAAGAAGATGAAATTTGACATGAATGTTCCTTGGTGAAGGTAGGGGTGCACTAAGAATGGATTTCCCGAAAATCCCACGAGATCGAGCAGAAACTATTGAACTAAAATGAAACGTGTGGATGTACAAAACTAACTTCCCGCTAGTACACCATAAGGGAGAGAATCGCTCAGCAAAACATGGTCGCTTCCAGCTTAAAACTGTCATTACCTACTGGTCAAACGTAATATGGGCCGTATGGGCGTTTTTGTATAACAGCGTGTGCCTCAACTCTATGAGCGAGCCAAAGGAAACTTTTTAAAACTGATCGACCGCCGACTTGTCTGACTTTACATGTAGCTGTGGGCTCCTTTCCCTAAGTGTAGCCTTAGGGTTGAGCTAAACCTATCAGCACCGCATCGCACTTTACTATGCTTCTATCCATATCTATCCATAAAAAGAGAGAGGGAACAGGTCAGCACAATCGATTCCGCGGCGTGCTGACGCGTTCCCTCTCTCTTTCTCGCTCTAGTAAATGACGGTCCCAAGTGACAGAAAAGGATAGAAGCATAGGAAAGTGCGATGCGGTGCTGATAGGTGTAGCTCGACCCATAAATGTTACTAGCTACACGTGCTTTACCATGTTTCTTTCCTTACATGTACCACTTACGTTGTTATTTCGCATAATATTTCGGCAGTGTTGCAAGCTCTGTGTTTACGGATGTATGTACGGTGTACCTACTGGAATTATATCTTTATATCGGATACTCTAAACAAGGCAACGTACATATTGAAAGATAATGTAAAACTAACAAGTTTTCAAATTCATATCTTGTTCATTTTTATTAATAAGACTGTTTAATAGATATTCAACAAAGAATACGCAATAAACGATATTATTATACAAAAAACGGCCAAGTGCGAGTCGGACTCGCGCACCGAGCACGTAAAAATATTTTTATTATAGACTAGAGGACGCCAGCAGCTACGCCTGCATTTTTTTTAATTTACCCATTTTGGCCGATCCCGTGGGAATTTCGGGAAATCCCTTCTTAGTGCACCCCGACGGTCCCCAAGGAACATACATGTCAAATTTCAGCTTCCTGCGCCCAATAGTTTCGGCTGTAGCGTGTCTGTCAGTCAGTCAGTAAAGCAAGGATTTTATATATTGAGATGTAAGTAACTAAAAATTTACGGCTTTTAATTTTTTTCCTTTATCTGTGCTATAAGACGTTGCTTCGTACCAAATTTAAAGATTCTGAGTTCACGGGAAGTAACCTGTACCCTGTAGGAAATGTTTCGAAAATTTGCGGCATGAACGGTTGTATCCTATGATTGCGCTGGCTTAGACGTTTGATTTTCTCATAGCTCCAAGGGACAGTAGACCTGGGTAGGTATTTGATATAAATTTCAGTTGTATACCTCCACGCGTTCCTAAGAAAAAGGGTCATGACAGCCGGACGGACAGACAACAGTGATCCTATAAGCCATTCTGGTTACGTTTTTTCCTTTCGAGGTACGGAACCCTAAAAATTTTAACAACATAATAAGGATACACAAAATCGAACAACATAATTATTATTGTAAGTTTTAATGTCAGATCCACAAAAACCGGCTTGCAGAGGTGACATAAATAACAAAAATACGTATACAACTATCATTAATTCAAATTCATTTTAGTAAAAACAATTCCTGGTTCTTTTTGCGATATAATTATTAGAAGAACAATAATGCAATGTGTTTACGAATTTGAGCGTTTTAAGTTTATGGGTTTGTTTATGTAACATAATATACCTATCATATTTTCCTTCCTTTTACAACGGTGGCGCATTTACAGGCAAAAGTATTTTTTTTCTTTCGTGATTTATATAAATTATCATTTGGTATAATAATTTTTACAGCTCTCGGATGATTATAATATACATTTTATATTTTCCTTCCTGTTATGTACGTAGCAGGCAAAATCTTTTTTGTCTTTTGTGATTTGTAGGTACAAATAATTATACCAACTTTACAAAGATGTGCATGAAGTTTGTTACGTTAAATTATACATTCATGCCTTCACTATTGCATTTGGTGCAGTTATCTACCTGTCATTATAGTTTTAAATTATGATTATAAATAGGTAAGTAATTATGTATTGATTGCGTTGATTCGTATCGTATGAAAACAAACCTCTATCAAGAAGTCTCAAATTTCTTAATCTATCGTTATGGACCATGCGTTGGTATGTCAGTATATTCTGTACAAGTATGGGAGACTAGAGGATGTCCGCTGCTATATGCTCTAACATATTAATTAAACCGTTATCCGATCCCGTGTGAATTTCAGGAAATCCCTTCTTAGCCCAGGCGCGCACTGGCGACCAGGTCGCAGCGGCCATTGTATGGAAATATGCATCAGTGCGCACATGGCGGCAAACGGCCAGCAGCTGCTGCGGCCAATGAGATCATTGCGACGTAACCTGCGACCCGTATTGGACAGAATATTTTCATCTTGTTTTTTCGCTTCCTACTTGCAAGATAAACCAACACAGATATTTCCTCTACGTCCATTTCGAATCACTCTGTACTCGGTACTGACAATTTTGGCCGCAGTTCTGGCTGCATGCTTGGTTGTGACACTAAACTTGTGGCCTGGCCGTCATACTGGCTGCTGCGACCTGGCGGCCAGTGCGCGCCTGGGCTTAGGAATTACCGTCCCCAAGGAACATACATGTTAGATTACAGCTTTCTGCACCTAATAGTTTTGGCTCTAGCTTGTCTGGCAGTCAGTCAGTATCGCAAGGATTTGGTATATACAGATTATACTTGTAAACGTAAATACTCACTGTAGCACCACTAAGCTGCTGCTGCAAGGCGAGGGCGGCTTGGTAGTCTGTGTCCACTATGTCGCCGGGTGTGCCATCCGCTCGGAGGAAGCCGGCAGGCAAGGGTCCTAAGAGTACCTGGAACAAGAGCAACATTAAAAGATAAATAACTATAGGATGTAAGCAGCTACGCCAGCACTTTCCTTTTTTAATTTAATCGGTTCTTCTCGACCCCCTGGGACTTACGGGAAATCCACAACGAACATAGATAGATAGATAGATAGATAGATAATATTCTTTATTGTACACCAAAATAAAGTACATTTCTAAGGTATCTTAAATCTAAAATGTATGTACAATCGGCGGCCTTATCGCCAAAGGCGATTTCTTCCAGGCAACCTTAGGATGGACAGAAATGATGTAAGATGTTTTGTGACGGTGGTGTAGCTATGTAACTAAATCTATAACCAAAAATTACAATAACATTCTAAAATACACATATACAATTATTAATTATACATACACATATATATAAATATATACATAAATATATACCAGTATCCATAATGGTTATACCTGCCTAAGACAGTACAGATAAATACATACTATAAGCACATATACAATGAATATAAATGTACTAAATAATACAGATACAGCGAATTTAAGTGTCAAAGATAGTCGATCACTACATTAATGTACCTACCTACATATATTAAGTTACCTACTGATTTAAATACTGATTTTTTATCATTCCTTTGAATATATTTAAGGAATCTGCTCTACGAGTTTCTAATGGTAAAGCATTCCACAAGCGCACAGCCTGAGTAGTGAAAGATTTGTCGAAATAGTTAGTAGAATGCTTCGGCATCTCCAGCGTAAGATCTTCAGACGACCTCAAGGACCTTAGATGTGTGTCATGAAGGAACTTAAATCGTTCTTTGAGATAAGAGGGAGAACTAGGATTAAATAGAACATTATATAACAATGTAAGAGTGTGAGTATTCCTGCGAAGACGAATTGGCAGCCACTTGAGTTTATTGCGAAAATCAGATGAACATACCTACATGCTGAATTTCATTTTTGGCTGTTCGTTTCCTGTCAGCCAGATAAAGTTTCTGTGAAATTTAGCAGACCGAACAGACACGGCGAATCTAAGGGTGCCGGTTTTTTGTTCAAACATGAAGCACAAAAATGTTTGTAAGGGTTATTATGCAATAATGCATAGTGTTTAGTTAGAGGCGAGGACTGGACATCTGTCACAAAGATTTCGAATCTAGCTCAGACTCCAGACCAGCTCTCTCTATCTCAACAAGGTTTCTGTTTTTACTTTATCTATAATAATAAGAATACTGTACATTTTTGCGAGAAATAAACAATATTTATTATTATTATTTATTATACTTATAATAGCCGCACGGCTGCACTAAATCAGACAATTCTTTCTTTGTTACATTCCTTATTGTTAAGACAAGGTTTAAATAAAAATAGAAACAACGTCCATCGCAATTTTTATTAGTACCTAACCTAGGTAATATATTACCCGTATGAAGCTGAGGTAGGCCGCTACTTTAATATGAAAGTAGGACATAAAGGCGCTATAGGTCGTGGAGCTCAAAATGAGGACGGCACCGGAATATTTTTTACGAATACTCTAACACAGTGGGTGGAGCCAGCCTAGTCCGAAGAGCGCTTCGCTAGGAATTATTACCATATAATATAAGGGATCGGGCACAGGCAGTCTGTGAGTCATAGTTCTGTGTCTATATAAGATGGGTGCCCGATCTAAATCGGTCACTTTCCCTAGACGTCGCTACGCTGCTACTACTACTACGTGATTATTCTGCCTTCTACTTCCATATCTACTGTCCCGCTGGGGTTGAGCATATTCTAGTTATCTGTGTGCCTATATGTTCTGTCTGTAGTATCTGTCTCTCTTAAGCATAACAGCCGATCTAGGGACAGCTTGTTCCTGACCGGTTGTTGTGTATTCTCTATGCTACTTTCCAGTTCTCCCTACGGGTTGCTGTTAGCTGCGACCTACGAGCTGCTGGCGCCATGCTTCTACCAGCCGCTGCCTACGCATCAGCTCCTACTTACTAGCTGCCTACAGCCAGGCCACTAACGCCTGACTGCACCAGCCTACACCTTGACCACCGCGCTGCCTACCGAGCGTGCACTTCGGCCAGCTACCCTTCGAGCGTCGGAGAGCAGCAGGAGTCTACACTCCAGCCTTCAGGCCCGTGCTTAACTAGGCGGTCATACTGTATGTAAGCGGTAGTGAGACATAATAAAAAACTTGTTCCTTCTAGGCAGTGTTTCTATTAGAACCCCGACAATCTACCTGAGAGCTAAACGACTCATGCTATTATTTTTAATAACCAAATAATTTCAAATAACAGGGTCAGACCAATAAAAAACTAATAACAGGTTGCTGTGTCTACAGCTCTACATATTAAATAATATCAATTTAATTATTTTTATTTTAAACCGGTTTTATTTACGATGTATGTAAAGTCGACGAGACGAGTTGATGTCTTAAAAATCTAAGGGACTATTTTTAATGCCAAGAAAAATCTATTATGTTAAGGTATACCTACATCTATCGTGACGCAATCAGTACTTTGTATCATGATTATGTATCATGATTATTTCATGCATTGGTTCAGGTAGATATTAAACTGAATATATTTACCAAATATAATGTACTAGAGGACGCCAGTAGCTACGCCTGCATTATTTTTTACTTTACCCGTTTTGACCGATCCCGTGGGAGATACGGGAAATCCCTTCTTAGTGCACCCCTTCGGTCCCCAAGGAACATACATGCCAAATTTCAGCTTCCTGCGCCCAATATTTTCGGCTGTAGCGTGTCTGTCAGTCAGTAACGCAAGGATTTTATATATTAAGACTAGAGGACGCCAGTAGCTACACCTGCATTATTTTTTACTTTACTCGTTTTGGTCGATCCCGGGGGAAATACGGTAAATCCCTTCTGAGTGCACCCCTTCGGTCCCCAAGGAACACACATGTTAAATTTCAGCTTCCTGCGCCCAATAGTTTCGGCTGTAGCGTGTCTCTCTCAGTAAGTAACGCAAGGATTTTATATATTAAGATTACAGTTATAAATAAAGTTTAATAAAGTAAACATTTTAGTACCACGATTTAACAAAGCCAGACGCTATACGTGCAGTGTCTTTGGGCAGAGACGGAAAATTCGATTACAATTCCCACCCGGACTCGTCTAGCCAGAGCGTGATATACCTACAAGTAGAAGAACAAATCCTTCTATTGATCCTCAATGCTATTTTGACCCAAATTAGGCGCTAGACTGCGAAAGCGACTGCCTCCTTGGTCTCGCGGCAAAATGTGCGCGTGGGATTGGGAGGTCTCGGGTTCGATTCCCGGGTAGGGCAAAGTGTTATTGGGTTTTCCGTTAGGAAATTCTCAGTAGCAGCACGAAGTCTGGTAACCTCGTGGCGCCCAGAGATTTTATGGCTCGTCCTCGACTATGGCCCGAATGTGCTTCTCATAGGACATACTTAATTGTCATAGTCTTATACGCCCAAGGTATTGATTTGTTTTTTTTGTGTTAGAGTTAACGGTTTTAAGTGAAACTATTAGGGTATAATCGTGATTATATAAGTTAGTTTTTTTCATTTCAATTAGCTTTCTACCTTTTGTTCTTTACAAAGGAAATTGGGTCGCAATGACTAGACTAATAGTTATTATTAGGCTATGTAAAATAAAATAAAATTTGTAGAAACTATATGTTTATTTCAATTATTTTTTAATTATATGATGTCCGACTCGGATATCAGACTCTGCTTGTTGAATGTCTACATGTCTCGCAGTTTGAGATGTTTCTCCACGAGTAGCTTCAGGATCAAGGGCACAGGATATCCCACCGTGAGTCCGTGGTCCGTCTCTTCTTAAATCAAATAGAGAAATTTCATCTCCTGGACTTGTTTCGGGCGATATGCGTTATATCACCATTATCTTCTATGAAATCGGCATCTTCATCCCCATCTTCTTCCCCGTCTTCTACCACAGTGTTGTCTTACAATATTAAGTTGTTAGTTAAATATAAGTAACGTTTTTTATATCCTAATTAAAAATATTTTTGTACTAATTTTGTCCCAACAGCCTTTACAAAGGACATAATATTTTTACTCGAGATTCCGAAAAATAATACTGGTAAATATACGAAATAATTGACGAAATTTGAGTAGTACCTATTGAGTAGCAACATTTTAAATAAAAATACACTTGACAGTCATGGATTATAGTAAAAAAATACGATTTACTTACCACATTTTCGTGACATAGCCAAATCACCGTCCATTTTCTTAAAAATTACGTCTGTTAATTGTTGCAGTCAATGATAGCATACCGGAAATAGTTCTCTAATATGTCCTTCAGAAATTAAATAACATTCTTTCTATAACCCGCAACATTTCAAAAATCTATACAGAGTTTTTTAATATGGCCTTCTAAAAGGCGCGTGAGCGGTAATTGAAAGTTATTCGAGAAAAGTCCTGAGCTGGAATCGCCATGTTTATTTTGGGTTATCAAAAGGCGCATGGGCGCCACGAGGGTAATGTGGGTACGGCAATAGGCTCGCCCCCTATTACGTGGGACATAAAAGTTCATGGCGAAACGTGGGTGTAATATTACACCTCTGCCTACCTTTACGGGGATACAGGCGTGAGTATATATATATATATATATAAAAACTGCGAAAGGCTGTACGATTACAGTCTAAGCGTCTTGTCGAGAAGTGTATTTACTTCTATTTACTGTAGGTCTCCCATTTAACAAGCATTTATTTTTTGTTTCACTTGCACTGACGTTTTATACTAATCTATCTTTCTTTACTTCTACATCTTAATATATAAAATCCTTGCGTTACTGACTGACTGACAGACACGCTACAGCCGAAACTATTGAGCGCAGGAAGCTGAAATTTGGCATACATGTTCCTTGGGGACCGTAGGGGTGCACTAAGAAGGGATTTCTCGAAATTCCCACGGGATCGGCCAAAACAGGTAAATTAAAAAAAATGCAGGCGTAGCTGCTGGCGTCCTCTAGTACATACATATACTCACGCCTCTTTCCCGTCAGGGTAAGCAGAGACAACAGAACACCACTTGCTTCTATCCTTACAAACCTCACGCGCTACCTCTAACTCTACATTCATTACTCTTTTTATGACGAAGATAGTTTATACTACTTAACACGACGTACCTACGTAATGTTATTAAATTCATAGGTCGTGAAATGCAAATTTGTCTCGCTGCTCTACATAATAGATCGTACTGATAAACGAATCGCAAGGACGCTTTTCTTTACAGTTTTAATGCCAACTAGTTGAGACTAGTTATGATATAATTATTATGAAATGAGCGGATTATTTTGATAAATTAATTTACATAATTATACATTATAATAACGTTGAAACTATTAGCAATTCGGCTGATCACGGCTTTATAAATAAGTTACACATGCTTGTATCATAAAATCATTTTTTATTGTATTTGTTATTGTTTCTTATAATTAGAAACTAAGCATCCTTTCTTACCATAATTTAATTATATTCCTTTACTTTTGAATACTGTAATTATATCGTATCTATTTAATATACATACCTACAAATCATTTTGTAAGAGAGACCCAACCTCCTGTGATAAGTAGGAGATTGGTGTTCTTCCTAATCAATAGAAAAATGGCCTGAAGTTTAATTATGTACAAGTCTGATTAATAAATAATCAGTTATCAAAAATAAAAAAAACATATCTACTAACCAAGGAGCAAAGAAATGCTCCTTGCTACTAACATACGAAATATTATTGTCTATTGTACATTATGATAAACCCTCCAGAGGAGCTTGAGCTAAGAGTTTGAATCCTCCTTTGATCAATGACTTTTTATAGTGAATCCCCTATCCTCAATAGAGACCACTCCTAATAAGCCACCCCCCAATGTATATACGATACGGTGTATGATACGGTAGGTACTGCTTATGTGGACCAATAACCCAAACAGTTCTTCTTAGTATGCAAGACCATGACCACATCTTTAATTGGAGGTTGGATCCGCACTTGAGAAGACCAGATAGCAGATGCTCATTTCGAGAGAATAACAGAGACTATACGTATAGCTGCCTCGTTGGTGTCGCGGCATAAATGTGCGCGTGGGATTGGGAGGTCTCGGGTTCGATTCCCGGGTCGGGCAAAGTGTTATTGCGTTTTTCTGTTAGGAAATTCTCAGTAGCAGCTCGGAGTCTGGTATTGTGCCCGGTACGGCAATAAGCCTGCCCCCTATTACGTGGGACCTAAAAATTCATGGCGAAATGTTGGTGTTATATCACACCTCTGCCTACCCCTTCGGGGATACAGGCGTGAGTCTATAAATAAATAAATACGTATAGCGTATGGTATATTATTTGATCGAAGAGTGTACCCAGTGGTTTGAGTACCCTCTTCACGTCTTATTACGGCGCGGCGCTGGGAGTTTTAATCACACTGATAAGGTTAACGACGTTTAATATAAATGTTTTAATGTTAACGTATTTGTACATAAATCAAAAGATATTGTTAATTCACAAACTAATGACAGTATTGATTGCTTGCTTAGAACTTCGCTGTAGCAACGGCCCTGGCGTCATCACATATTAACAAAGACCCCCACATTACTTGTCTGTATGTTCGCGATAAACTCAACAACTATTGAGCGGATTTTCAGGCGACTGTTACAAACAAGAAGACGATAAAGGTATGTACATCATACTGTTATATTATACTACTCACTAACTAACCTGTACGAAACTGGGACGGACAGTAGGAAAACAGGTAAAACTAAACGGTCTTATTCATAGTAGCCTAGGTACTTACAAAGTTTACTGCATACAATTTAGAATTAGATCGTCGATTTCAAGAAAGTACTGATGACTTTCATATTATACGATACTGGACTTTCACAAGAACGTTGCGAACGAAGGTGAAAACTTATAGATTTTCTACTAAGTGATTTCTCACCGTTTTTTTCGACATCGGAAAAATGTGTTCTAGCTTTTTGCTATTGACGAGTGCTGACTGATGGATGGCAGGAGAACTGCCATCCATTGGTTTAAACTGTGAGGAGAAGTTTTTTGTAATTGGCCTGATATGGCTGTGTTCCAATGCCTTTACCTATAACCTTAGATCAAGATGTAAACAAGAATAAATTAAAATGGTTTATTCAAAGATAAGGCAGCGATAGCCGAGTGGAGATACCAACAAAATGCCATGCAGAGGGTATCGGGTTCGAATCCACGGCGCGCACCAATGACTTTTCGGAGTTATGTGCGTATTGAATTGTTAATTATTGCTCGTCCCGTGCCTCGGAGAGCACGTTAAGCTGTCGGTCCCGGTTGTCATGAAGATCTTTGACAGTCGTTACAGGGCGTCAGTACCTTATAAATAAACTGACACTAGTCTAAACCATGGAATTCCCTTTGGGTTGCGGAGGTCAGACACGCAGTCCCTCTGTGGAAAAGCTAATATTCAGCCAAATCCGGTTAGACTAGTAAGCGGACCCCAGATTGAAACTGGGATAACGCTAAGAGGATGATGATCTCAATAGTCAAAGGTCCGATATTCGATAGTGTATGTTCCTCAAAGTGCAGCTCGCGGCATCCCAAGGGATTACAAAGCCTCTGCAAGGGGTGTTGAGATATGGCGCGAAGAATCAAGAAAACATTAATTCCCTTTTATTGAGAAAATTTATTTCTATGTCCTTGCGTGGACAGAATTTGAAAAGATTTAATTTCTTTCAAAGATTTCCATGAAAATTTTCTTGACACCCTTCCATTCTAAAGTGACTTTAAATGCTTTTCCGTCTCGTAATTAACGTCACGTGATTTCAAAGAGAATCGCGCGATTCGCGTGCAGGTATTTTAGCCAACATTATTTTGTTTAGTTACATGTAACTACAGAACTTGCAAATAGTGCAGTTGTCGTAATTGGGTTGCCACTTTTTTGGTGGCTGTTTACTGGAATAGTCCCAACTGCATTACCAAACCAAGAATTATTGAAAATTTTCCTCAGAAAACCACTTGTGTGTCACACACTCACTTGTGTCTCAAGACCATTTTGGACTAATGACACACAAACAACACTTTCTTAACCTTTCTTTCCTAATCAATAAACATTTTATTTTAACCATGGCCGCTACTCTTGGAAAATAGAGACAAAAAATACTCAGATCAAACTCCCTAAATAGTGAATCACACTGAATAGGTACTTATCTTGTTTGTAACCCAGGATCCACTTAATAGACTAACCAGATTGTAATGAATATTAGCTTTTCCGCAGAGCGACTGTCAGTCCATCCCCTGTAACTCAATGGGATAGCCATGCCATATTACAGAGTCAATTTATTAAGAGATACCAAATCCCTATAATGATATATGTTTAAAATATGAATGTTTAATACATGAGGTTGATGGCATAGAATACAAGTGTCACCACCCCCTATCTTCCCGTGGGTGTTGTAAGAGGCGACTAAGGGATAACACGATGCAAATACCATCTTTGCGTAGAGACGGAAAACTCGACATCAAACCCTATACGACTGCCTCGTTGGTCTCGCCGCATAAATGTGCGCGTGGGATCGGGAGGTCCCGGGTTTGATTCCTGGGTCGGGCAGTGTTATTGGGTTTTTCTGTCACGAAATTCTCAGTAGCAGCACGGAGTCTGGAAATGTGCCCGGTACGGCAATACGCTCGCCCCTTAATACGTGGGACTCAAGTATATCTGGCGAAAAGTGGGTGTAGACATACACCTCTGCCTACCTCTTCAGGGTTATAGGCGTGAGACTATGTATGTATGTATGTTTAATACTGCATCTTTTTTCCAGAACCAACTGTCAACACATATTAACATTTTGAAAAACATTGCAAAAACCGGGCAGGCTAGCTGACTAATATGATAAAGTTATCTATCTCATTACAATTACATACAAAACTTGATTGATTATTTATATTATTATACATGTGATTTGATGTGATTCATACAAAGTGGCACTGTATCAGTTATCTGATAAAAATCCTTTTAAACTATTATCTGCCTATGGCTAGGTCCACGTGGGTGTCAACTATTTGCATGGTATAAAAATGTTTACGCTATCATCATCACCTTAGCATTACCCACGTAGCATCCAAGACTTACATACCTTGGAATCCGATGTAGACTATCACCGGTCTAACCAGATACGACAGAATACCAACTTTTCCACAGAGCAACTGCCGGCTGACCTCCAATTTATATTCCATGGTTTAGACCAGTATCAGTTTATTTGAGGGTACTGACTCCCCATAACGACTGTGAAAGATCTTCATGACAGTCGGCGCCGACGGTTTAACGTGCTCTCCCAGGCACAGGAAAGCGATAATTAATAATTTAATACACATTTAACTTCAAAAAGTCATTGGTTTGCACTGTTGATTAGAACCCGATACCCTCTGCATGGCAGTCCAATGGTTACAAAATTGGTTGGTTAAAAATATTTATGCTATATTACTTACCACAATTTTTTAAGAAAATCGATATCTCAATAGATACTTATGTATATACTAACTATATTACTTCAATCATATGTACAAAATATGTACCATAACACTGGCAATTAAAAAGAGTGGCCATGAGTTTTATTGCCTGTTCTTTCTCGTGGTTCTACCTATTGCTTTGCGAATGGGCAGTAAATGTAAATGTAGAAGCATTATTAATTTACTCAAAAAATTTGACGTTCATCGCATCACATTGTGACCTAGATGAATAAATGATTTTTGACTTTGACTTTGATATGATCTGTTTTTGAGAAAAAGAGTAAAAAACATCCATGCATCCTTGCTGTCACGTGTTTAATAGTAGTTCAATGCTGAGGCATATATGCCTATTCATACCAATAAGGATACTCAATGTATTATTACTGTTTGCAGTCATTTAGTACGGAAATATGATTTTATTAATAACACTGAAGTGTGCCATGACAGATAAGGATGAATGTATATGGACTCAATGACATTGATGTGCGATAAAACATAACAAGCACAAGACCATTATATCACAAAAATATATAAACAAAGGATATTAATAAGAAGAGGACGCCAGCAGCTACATTTTTTTAAATTTAGCCGTTTTGGCTGATACTGTGGGAATTTCGGGAAATCCCTTCTTAGTGCACCCCTACGGTCCCCAAGGAACATACATGCCAAATTTCAGCTTCCTGCGCCCAATAATTTCGGTTGTAGCGTGTCTGTCAGTCAGTCAGTAACGCAAGGATTTTATATATTAAGATTTGTTCAAGCTGCTTATTTTGTGTATTATAGTTAAGGGCCTATGTCCAACAGTGGATGTCTATTCGCTGAGACGATGATAGTGATATGTAATTAATAACATCTATATTTCAATACACTTAATTAGAAACCAAATGTGTATATTTTAATATGGAATGAAACAGAATTGGTAATGAGAAACCAGTTTTGTGAACAACTATTTTTATACTAATAGGCTATTGCATAATATTTATTAAATATTATTTTTCACGGAATATAACAGTAAAATGACTAAGTATTGTAATATTTTTTTCTGTGCTGTTATTGAAGTCTAAATAAGTACTTTAATATTAATCTGTAATTAGGTATTCATTTTATTATGTGATGATCCTATTAAACTTCTTTGTCCAATAATTACGAAAACAAACACGCAATTCTTCAACGGTTTATGTTCAAGCAATATAATTATGATATTATTAAGCGGTTGTTGACCTTTCCTTTGTCAGTTTTCTAAAATTCCTTTGGGTAAGGTCTGGAAAATTCCCGACAACTCAAATCAATAGATACGATTGAATCCACATGACAGTGATACTAGTTATGATTCTATGATAAAACCGGTACAGTATAATACCGTCAAGACCAAAACAACGTTCATTATCATAATATTCTTCACGAATCAACGCAATAACAATGAATCATACTTTCGCCATACAAATGTATTTCTTATGATATTTTAAAATACTACACTTACCCTACGACGACGTTCTTCATTTCTATCACTTGGCAGTGTCGAAGTCATGTCAATGAATTTACACGAATTATTTTGCAAGTATGAATTAAATTGATGTAATCGCGAATCAGCAAGTGCAAACAAATACGAATTAAACTTCAGACTCACGTCACTGTGGCTGACAGTTCATTATGAAAGGTGTGAAGTGTGAGAACTAGAGTTGTATATTTAGTAAGTTAGAGTCGGCCGAGTCGGGTGACTTTAGCCTTTAGAAGTGTTTATCTTTGTCACAAAATCCGAAAAAATACTAAAATAATAGTTGTCCTGTTCCAAATATTATATTAAAATAAGTTTAAAAACTATAACCCGACTACGTAAAAAAGGGGTCTAAAAAGGAAGAAAGAAGAAAATAGCTCACTCGGGTTCGATTCCCGGGCCGGGAAAAAGTGTTACTGGGTTTTTCCGAATTCTCAGTAGCAGCACAGACACCTCTGCCTACCCCTTCAGGGATACAGGCGTGAGTCTATAAATAAATAAAAAAATAAGTAAGTCTAGAAATGCTCAAACTAGAGCCCTGGTCGCACCTATTGTATACCTAATGTGGATGCCAGGAACAGTTACCTGCACCAAACAAATATGATCGCTAACTACATATACACTAGTACGACGACCACTCTGCCGAGAGTGACAACGAAGAAGAAGAATGTCATATTTCATACAAAAGCCGTAGCAAAGTTCGTTTTTGTCATTTTATTAAACGTGTTTGATTTGACTAGTTGGAAACAACCCTATTCCCCGCAATAGCATTCCCAACGAAAAAGCACAAAGAGAAATTGCCTCTCATCGTAGACTTCATCGGTTCTTAAGAATGTTTGTATCACACTCTTTATAAGTCTGTGTATCGTACAAACTTTCAAGGCCACGAAAAACCTAAGTTGGTAACCCACCAGCATCTTATATGCGGATGTAGCGGCCAGCTACATAGCACCCGCACAGCGCCATCTACCCAATAACGACGGAACTACTACGACACAACTACGACTGCAACACCTAACAACGCGGGAAAATTCAAACAATCCTGAACCGCGATATCAACTTTCGCGAGACAAGCGGCATATATACAAGTTCCAAAGTATGTCCGTTGGCCTGCAGGCCACCAAGCATGACCACCCAGCTTGGTTAGAGGCTCCTCCCTCTAGTTGGAGGAACACCACACCTTTATCCTCCACACGTATATTAGATACTGGTGGGTACCCACGCGGACAGTCGCGTGGACGTAGTGGTTGGTTAATGTAATTGAGCAGCCACAAAACATGCACACAGCAATCGTTTCCGGCTCTCAAAATCTCAAGCCCCAGAAAAGTCTTTGAAGCCTTTCAAAGTTCGACTGGTCACGCCTTTTAAATCCAATTCTACTTGCAATCTTCTTTGCACCCCTGTTAGATTGATTCTTCAAGCGCCCATGATGGACTGTAATGAGGAATAGGATCGATATAATTATATATGAAAGACAAAGGGGTACTAAATAATCGAAGGGCTGGCGATAGATTAATAACTTTACTTTTTAAATTATTTTTTTAAATACAATTTCTGCACTCGTTGTAAGTCCTGTATCGCGGTGGACTTAACAAACAAAAAATCAACGGGCACAATGAACACCTAGACTCGAAACAACACTTTGTATTTGTAGATACATCACACTACAAACTGTTGTCACGCACGTGTGGGATCGAACCTTTATTACTCGGTGCAGTGTCAGGCAGCGAGGCTGCCGCTTAAACCATTACGCTAACTTGCAATCAGGTCAAGATAATGTTAGCCCATCTTCGTGATATAATCGTTGCTATTGGTGATACAAAGATTATCCGCGCGCCTCCAGTGGCAAAATTTAGAAGATGTCCATATACAACACTTTTCACAGCTTTCAATAAAACTTTGCTTTGAGGATAAGGCGGTAATTATATTGAGAGTGTAAAAGTGTCAAAAGTAGTAGTGATCTGTGAAAGAGTCGTACATAGACAACTCCTTATTTCGCCGCTAGAGTCACTAGTTAGAATCTTAGCACCGCCAATCAGTACCTGTAGTAGGTTATATACGTAAAACTCTACAATATGACTGTCTCGTTGGTCTCGCGGCATTAATGTGCGCGTGGGATTGGGAAGTCTCGGGTTCGATTCCCGGGTCGGGTGAAGTGCTATTGGGTTTATCCGTAAGGAAATTCTCAGTAGCAGCTCGGAGTCTGGTAATGTGCCCGATGCGGCAATAGGCTCGCCCCCTATTCCTCTTAGTCGCTGTCTTCATTGATGAAGGTCGTGTCCAGTAGAAGTGTAATTTTTGATCACTTCTTGGATTACATTTTGCCTCTTGTTCCTGTCCTCGGCGGTCTTTAAAGCTGCAGGTATTGGGAGGCCGGTGAAATGTTTGACTGAGTCTGACCAACGGGTAGGCGAGCGACCGCGTGGTCTTTTCCCGTCGACCTGCCCAACTACTATCAGCTTTTCCAGGTTGTCAGGGGTCCTGCGAGCTATGTGTCCGAAACACCTAAGTATTCGCTGGAAACAGATAGTGGATAGCCTCATAGTTATTCTGAGCTCCTTAAGAATTGACACGTTAGTACGATATGCGGTCCAAGGAATGCGCAACATTCGCCACCAACACCACATCTCGAAGGCATCAATCCGCGCTCTCTCTGATTTCCTTATAGTCCAGGATTCGGCGCCGTAAAAGAAAATTGAGAACACCAGTGTTCGTACCAGCCTCACTTTAGTCTTACGGGACAAGTTCCGCAACTTATCCCGTAAGACTAAAGTGAGGACGACTAAAGATATGGAAAGACCGCTCCTTCCATATCTTAGTGAGTTTAGTCATTGCTGTTTTGGACATTTGGATTCTCCGAGCGATTTCCTTTTCGCTGCCACCCTTACTGCTCAGAAGAGAGCCGAGATATACAAACTGATCCACAAATTCCAGATCCTTGAGCTCATGGGAGCGAGTCAGTGCGCCTGGTCGGTCTACTACCAACACCTTGGTCTTCGCTTTGTTAATTTTGAGGCCAACTGATTCACTCGCGCTCTTCACTCTGGATAGCAGTTCAGCCAATTCCTGCTCTGACGACGCGAAGAGAGTAGTGTCATCTGCATATCGCAAGTTGCTGATTTTTTTGCCTTCAATTGAGATTCCACCTTCCCAACCGTCAAGAGCTCGTCTCATGATATACTCTCCGTAGATGTTGAAAATAATTGGAGACAGAATACACCCTTGTCTCATACCTTTTTGGGGCTTAAACGGCTTCGACAGAGTATTATTGAGCTTAACAACAGTATTGCCATCTTGGTAGAAGTTTGCGATGAGACTGATGATGTGCCTGGGTACTCCCATTTCCACTAGGATCTTCTATAAGCATTCCCATCTGACACAATCAAATGCCTTCGAGTAGTCGACGAAGCACATCAGCATTGGAATGTTGAACTCTCGGCACTTCTCAATGCTCTGCCTGACATTCAAAATCTGTTCTCTTGTACCTCGCCCTGTAACGAAACCCGCTCGCTCTGCTGGTATTTGCCACTGTAGGTAACCTTTGAGGCGTTCATTTATAATATACAGCAGAACTTTGCTTGCATGGGATATTAGCGCCACTGTCCTGTAGTTTTCGCAAGACTTTGTAGATCCCTTCTTGTGCAGTGGTACAAGAATGGACGTCTGCCGCCCCCTATTACGTGGGACTAAAATAAAGCTGGCGAAAAGTGGGTGTAGCAATATATCTCTGCCTACCTCTTCGGGGATATAGGTGTGAGACTATGTACGTATGTATATGTATGACGTGAAACATGGGTCTGAATTTAAAAGTTAAGCGCCACATAAGCTGTTATGGCTTGAATGCAGCAGTAAATTTAGTTATGTTTTATATCTAATAAAATTATGTTTATCGACTAAAATAATAATTGTCGTGGATACTATCTGTAATTCTGAGAAATACTCAAAATTCATTCAACAAAAACCAGTTAATGAACGCAAAAACGTAGCTTAATTTTGCAGGAAAGGGAAGGCAATACAGGTTGAGACGAAACTGTCCTATGAGTAAATGAAAGATCAGTACTAATGCTCAAAGTGTCAAATTTTGATAAAATTTGGATACGTCTCTAAAATAAACGTCAAAGAAATCAAACAAATCGTTTGATTTCTTCTGTTTGTGTTGATTTCTATTTCTTGAATTGAGGCTAGAAAAATACTATCACTGTTTTTCTGCTTTGTGTGGGTTATTCTTGAGTGCGCGGACTATTGTGTTTGAAACTTTATTATTCCCAAAACATATGTTGAGTTGATGTGAATTGGTTATTTTATCGATTTTCGTGACCTGGTGAGATGGATATCAAGGTAAGTCTAGATAATTATTATACCTACATAGCCTATTCACCTGAAAAATTTACACAGCATTCTTTGCGCTTGACAAGATTTTTAGAGGCGTTTTGTGTACTAGGTTTGTTTAAGTGCGTTTTATTTATAAAATGTCCTATTAGATTCTGATATTCTTATCATATACCTACTTATAAGAATATTATATTTGAACATGATATATAAATTGTACAATATTTATTAATAGCCTACTTAAATTACTTTGTATTTGTGGTTTGTCTATCCCGTAAATAAATATCCACTTTGTCATTGTCAGTAAATAGTTATCAGGGTCTCTTATCTATATGACAAAGCAGGGATTTACGCACTGGACGTGGTCTAAATGCTACAATAAATGTTAATTATACTAAACAAAGTTTGTTCAGAATAATTTGTTTGTAGCTAAGTAAATGATTCAGTAAGTATGTTTTTATGTAAGTCATAGAGTTTGTAAAAAGGGTAAATCATGATAGGACAATAAAAAACAACCCATTATAGAATATATCTCATTTTAATCTGGCTTAAACTACACTAAATACTTTTTTCTTCTCTAGATACAAAGTAGGTATCTTACAAGAACGGATCAGCTGACATATTCAAATGAATTAGCCAAATCGCAAGTTTGATTTACTAAATTCAACCAGAGTAGAAGGTGTATTTGAGTGGAAAGGCACACAAATATACCTCCTATTCTGGATCTTCTTAGAAGACTCATACAGACTTATCAGAATTAATAACTGATTAACTTGGCTCCTTTATGTCATGTAATCTTTCTGAGTAGGTACAAACACAAAGATAAAATAAAGATTACCCATTCTATCAGTCACTCAATTATGTATTCCATTTGGTTGTCTGGAAGAAATTGCATTTTTCAATAAGACCGCCCTTGTACCACTAGTTTTAAGTTGTTTATAATTTGATCACTGTATTCTTGTATCTTTTTGTTTTTCTGGTGTACAATAAAGAGTTTTAATCAATCAATCAATAAAATGAAGATTACTTAATTATTGCAAACATGTGCAAGAAGGAGCGATCCTTTTATACTGAACTACCTAGGTACTTATTTAGTTATTTATAGTTAGTCTTTGATTGAGTTGAAAGTTTGTAATCTAAATACATTAAGTATATTTTGAAAATATTCAATGTTAGGTATTATAAACTTTATTGAGAGCCACTATAAAAAATTGAGGCTATTAATTTCAATAGACAACTGCTGACATCATCAGTATATACTTTTAAGAACAGACCATAAAGTTAAATACATGTTTTGTAATCTGTTCTTCTAACTGTGTATTGTATTTGTAAGTAGGTAACTATGGTATTTGTTGTTTTGGGTTCTGAGGTATAATTAACCAAAGCTAAACTTTAAATGTGCCCGAGAATAGCTATATAAATTTCATTCATGTTTATCCTCATCACCTTTTACATTACAGACGGTTTATTATCCAAATATAGACATCAAGAATTTTGTTAATTTGTATGTTGAGAAGTAGAAATACACATAGAATCACATCTGTTTCTCGAAGGGGTAGGCAGAGACTACTCTCACTTCATTCACTCTCATAAAATGTGTCATGCATGAGAAATTGACTGCCAATATGATTGCTAATTCAATGTTTTCTTTGATTTCTATAGTAACCTCCATTACATCACATTGAGCACCTACCCCAATGTGTTGCTTGTACCCACCTGGTTCACTATTACGTCAAACAACAACACACGTGTTTCAGTTTCGGAAATGGCATTTAAATTGAGGAAATTCCACCTTCTCCCTCACATGTACTAATAAATCGTAGCATTGCCTCTTTCTTTCGCGCATGCTCCGAAATTCTGTACTATGCCCTTTGGCATTTCAAAATGTACCTTATGAAGACGGAATAGAGTATAAGTTCGAGTTGGTTCTTACTCTCCACGTTTGAAAATGCGAATATTTTGAAGATAAATTACTCTGATTCCCGATTATTGTCAGTTGACTTCGCGCTGTTACGGAGGGTAGACCTTTCTTAAGTCGAGCGCGACAAAAATAATTCTAACAATTTTGCCAATAACAGATCTCATCCGCGAAATCGAATTGGAAAAGTTTCTATTTCGCGTTTCGTGGGCACAAATGAAAATGTATATCTTTTTATCTTTTTTAGAACAGTATTAAAAGTTTTCAAACTGAGTACTTATTCCGCGAAGTATTAAAATATGACAATTGATAACAAGGGTGAAAAGTTTACTTCAAATAACAAGGATTCCTTGGTATTTTGTTGGGATTGAAAAATAAATATAATTTTCGTTAATATTTGCGATGATATAAGTTTGGACAAAAGTACTGGTGGAATAAGAAATGGCTCTTAGTTCATTGACTCCATCGAATATGCTTGGGGAGTTGGGCCGACTAGCGAGCTGGCTGAAGGGCGACTGCCTGGCTCCTGAAGAATACGCAGGTCTTGCTGTTACTGAGAAGGTGAGACTTGCCCAGGTAGATTCAACATGTCCATTTTCCTAGTTGTGTTGTGTAGTTAGTTGGTGTCCTCTTCAAAAGTTTTACTTTTACCAGCAACACTAAAATTCACGAAGACTACCCAGTCTTAATATTCTTTTTTAATTATTGACCAACAAAATTACAAAATCTTTCCTTACATCTAAACTCGTCAAACTTTTACGTTTGGTGGCGAGAGCCGCTTAATCACAAGACCAAAACATGAATAAAAACCAAACTAAACAATCGATTTTAAACTTTCGCGAGAATTTGTATACTTACTTACATCATACAATTTTATGAAAACGGATCTTATTCGCCAATTGAGTCCCGCCGCGACCATGGCTGTTGTAAGACGGCCGAAACGTCGGTAAAACAGAATTTATACCTTAAATTAATTAAATATCGTGAATAAGACCCGTTGCCATAAATTGTATGATAAACTAAACAAGTTAATTAGATCCAGTTATTAAAATGGCATAATCAAATATTATATCAAATATAAGTACAATGTAGGTATCAAAAAGAATATTACTACATATTATAAGTATGTTGTTTTAATCTGCGGAGTTGGTACAGCTAATTTCTCCGGGCAGAAGATATGTTTCATATTGTAAAAATAGTACAAGAATTAATCTTTTCTTCCATTTCCTACAAATGTTCATCATCTTTGCAGTAGGAACTTTAGAATTCAGCATAAGTAATGAAAATATAAGTATTTTGAGCTGAAACAAACCGTAAATTAAAACTGAGATAGCAATACGAAAACATTTCTACTTCGTAAACATTTACAATAGTCGGACACAACACAAAACAAAAACATTTTTCACAACATGCCTTAAATTAAAGCTCATTGAAACATCGCTCATTTTTAGACGAAGCTTAATTATGAATCATTGATATGCCGACATTTTAAGCATTGAAACGCCGTGTTTTCTGGTTTTAGACATTGAGGTTTTATTAAAACTTAACCCATTCTATCAATTGTTTTCCAATTTGCAAAAACGTTGGACAGAAAATCGTACCTCCATCAATAAAAACCGCGTTCTTCAGCTGAAAAGTGCAAAAGTATATGCGTGTAGTAGATACAGATAAAGTCCGTAATAACGATGTGGTTTTTAACGAGTAGCATTCACGAAAACGTAAGACGTAACGTAAAAAGTCCTAAATAACTGGCAAACGCGATACTTCATAAAAGGTATTCTTTAATCTCTTTTAGCGCTGACCTCAAAACTCTTGAAATGTGATACGACGTCCTGACCTACTTCACTTTACGGTGCAATAAACCTTATGTAAGATTAAAGATTTGGCAGAGACTTTTAAGATTATAGAGACTTAGGCATAATCCCTCTGATGGCTTGCATCGTGTTCTGTGTAGAACAGGCGATAATCGTTATCATTATCATCCTGACGAAGTCCCGATCCAAGCCATTAAGATTGGATCCAGAGATCCGCTCGCTAGTCTAACATTTGAGGGAATGTTAACTTTCATTGCAGTGACTATTACTTACCCGAATTACGTGGCAAAATTCCAAGATTTTACGGCATTCATTTTCTGTACGTCAGTCAAACATAGCTTTGACAGTTAGGTAATACCCACGGCTTAAGCTCGCAGTTTCCAAGACATGGAATAAAAGATAACCAACAATTTAACACGCACATATCGTTGAAATTGGTGTCGTTGGGAATTTTATTCCGTCACGAAATGAACTAGTAAATCAAAAGTAACAACAATGTAATAAAATTATGGATGCTGCAAAGTTATTATTCGATGTAATTCATCTTAGGTGTGGAGCAAATAATGCGAATTCCTTCCCCACCCAAGGACAAAGTTACAATAAACGATATGCTATTACCGGAAGAAAGCTATTTGCTACGGTTAAAGGTTATTTGGGTACGGCGAAATTCTTATTGGTCAATGATTGAACCCTGACACGATATTTGATAATATCAAGCCTAAAAACTACTAGGGTTTTATCATAATTATTTTCGGTTTACAGTAGTACGTACAGTATTAAAATTGTCCTTATTTTTTAGAAAATTATGTACCTATGTATACACAACAGTGACAACTAAGTATACTTAGGTGTCACTGTTGTGTTCAGCAGTGCACAGTCCTTGATCGACAGGCATATCTGTGTCCAGGCGTACCCCTACGATAGGCCTAACGTGAAACTGTTGTCTTTTTAAATGATAAACGAATATTAGGAGGATATACCATATTATGCTTTACACCTAGGCATCCTGCATTGCATATTTCGTACACACCTGCATATTAAATGTACATTCATTCACTTTGCAACAAACGTCATCTATACACATCAATAAAATTGGCGTGTCTGTTTGTAATGTTAAAATAACCGCTTTTTACTAAATGCATATTATGGATGTATACACGGTACATTAGATTAGATTAAAACTCTTTATTGTATACCAGAAAACAGAAAAGATACAAGAGTACAGTGATCATATTTACACAACTAGAACTAGTGGTACAAGGGCGGTCTTATCGCAAATTGCGATTTCTTCCAGACAACCAAGAATGGAATACATGAATTAGTGACTGAGAGAATGGGTAGGTTGGTGTACTTCAAAGAATAGTGTATTCTGATGAGCTCAACAAAACTAATAATAATACTATGTATACTTACATACTAATATTACAACATACATGAATATATACTTTATCTAATATATAAAATTCTCGTGTCACAGTTTTCGTTCCCATACTCCTCCGAAACGGCTTGACCGATTTTGATGAAATTTTTTGTGCTTATCCGGTATCTATGAGAATAGGCCAACATCTATGTTTCAAAAAAAATAAAAAAAAATTGCAAAACAACGTTTGCCGGGTCAGCTAGTAACATATATAAATAGATACCATAAATAGATACAATATTAGTGCAAGTTTAAAAGAGCTGTCATGGAATATCTCCTAAGTAGTGATTGGTGACAAGTTTTTTAAATACTGTCAAGGATTGAGCCTGTCTTATTGTCTCAGGCAACGAATTCCACAGTCGTACAGCCTGGACAGTAAAAGATTTGTCGTAGAAAACTGTAGAGTGAGCTGGAACTTTCAGTCTAAGATTCTCCGATGATCTTAAGCACTTCGTATGTGTGTCGTGAAGATATTCAAAGCGAGCTTTGAGATACAAAGGAAAAGAAGGATTGTATAAAATATTATAGAGAAGACAGAGAATGTGAGTATTCCGGCGAAGGCGGATTGGCAGCCACTTGAGCTTCATGCGAAATTCAGAGATACGATCATATTTGCGTAAACCATATATGAATCTTATGCAGAAATTTTGGAGTTGCTCAAGTTTATCAAGCTGATCATTATTGAGATCGAGATAGCTGGCATCGGCATAGTCAAGAATGGGAAGGAGAATAGATTGCACAAGTGCAATTTTAGTGGTAGTTGGAAGGAAATTACGCAGTCTTCTCAATGATGCTATGGCAGCAAAAAGACGTCCGCTGATGTATTGCAGCTGGACTGTCCACGAAAATGTTGTGTCTATGTATATCCCCAGATTCTTGACATCCTTACTAAAAGGAATAGAGACACCTGCAAAAGACACCTGGGGAAGCATTGACCAATTAATCCTAGAAATTAGTCTAGAGATGCCGATAATTATAGCCTGGGTTTTAACAGGATTAACCTTAAGACCATACGTTTTCGTCCACTCAGATATGGCAACTAGATCCTGATTAATGTTTGCGATGCCTAAAGATAAATTTTCAAGCTTCGCTTGAGAGTAGATTTGCAGATCATCTGCATAGAGGTGGTAGGCACTTGAAATAGAATTAGATATTGAATTGATAAAAATCGAGAAGAGAAGAGGAGAAAGAACGCCGCCCTGAGGTACACCCGCAGAATTGTCGCACCAGGATGAATAAGTTTCATCCAGATGGACACGCTGCCGGCGGCCAAACAGGTAACTACGAAACCAGTCAATCACGGATGGAGATATGCTAAGAGAGCTAAGGATGGAAAGGAGCACGTCAAAGTCAACGGTGTTGAATGCATTGCTGAAATCCAACAAACAGAGAACTGTGAGCTTGCCGTCCTCCATACCTGACCTGATATCATCCGTAATATTGAAAAGGGCAGTAGTGGTACTATGACCACCACGGAAACCTGATTGAAAAGGATTGAGGATGTTATTTTTAATGAGGAATGAGTTGAGTTGGTTATGGATGAGACGTTCAAGGACTTTGGAAAGGAAGGGTAGTATGGATATGGGTCGGAATTCTGAAAAGGATGTAGGATTGGATTTTTTAAGTAGTGGGCCCACATGAGCATACTTCCAAGCTGCAGGAAACACGCCACTAGAAATTGAGGAGTTAAATATGTGCGTGATAATAGGTAGGATAACATCAAGGATGGGGAGGATCATATTACGGGTGATACCGTCACAACCAACAGCGTTGGAACTAATGGATAAAATGCTCTACTTAACATCACATGCAGTAAACTGACTAAAGACAAAAGGAGTATAATCAGGAGTTGAAAGCGATGAAAGATAATTTATTGTATTCAATTTGGTTGTCCTGTCATAATTGGACGAAGCAGAGAAGTGCTGGTTAAACATATTAATATCAAAATTGTAAGGATTAATATTCTGACTTTGCTTTCCAACCCCTAATGATTTGAGGAATTTCCATACTTTTGCAGGATCTCCGTTTTCTACAGAATTGTGGATATGCTGGCGTTGTGCATCCCTACACACCCTATTGCAGTGATTTCTGAGTGTTATGTATTTTAATTTATTTACCTCAGTACATATACCGAAATGCAATTTTTAACCATTTTTTTCTGTCTGTCTGTCAGTCTGTCTGTCTGTTTGTTCTCGCTAATCTCTTCACTGGCAGATAGCTGATGTACCTACCTAGAAGTAACTTAGGTTATAAATTAACCGGGTACGCGGAGTAGTTCCCTCAGGACGCGGGTGAAACCGCGGTAAACAGCTAGTCTAAACTAAAATCCAGATAGGGTTAAAATCATAGCTACGCATAACGCCACTCGGCAATATAAAGAAAGCTTTTACCCTTTTGCCGGAATCCTGAAATCGTCGTCCTGGGAACTGAATGTAAAAGTCCTCACTCAATTTACGACATCCAAGGGAATCGAAGAAGTGATCTATTCGATGCTGAGATTACGTTGCTAGTTTATAGCACGTCTGGAGTCTCAAGGCGTGCGCACAAGTACGAACGGCTTGTAAAGTCACGTCCCGCGAGATTGATAGCTGCCCTAGTGACCGAGGACATCCTATGAACTACTTGCATCTACGTACAGCGGATAGGCAGCGTTGGTGTTTTCTTTCGGTTAATATAATTCACGACAAATGACTATTCTGGAAAGCGAATTTGGTTTACATACTTTTAGAGAACAGGCTCAGATTATTCCAGTTTGTCTAAAACCAAATCGTCTATGAATACTAACTTGAACTCAAAGAAAATATTATCTGTCGCGTTCATTACTCTTGAAATGCGTGACAACATGGCGTCTAGCCGGTCACTATTGTATTTATTAGAATACAATGTACCGTAAGTTTCCAAACAACTGTGCAATTTGCTAGGAGCGTAGGAATCAAATTTCACGTGGGCGGAGCGGCGGCTAAAAGCTGTTATCAATAAATAGACGTATGCCGCTGTCCACCCGATGTGTATATCCTTTGTCCTTTTACGAGACCCGAGGGAAGTGAGATTATTCTTTGTGTAGGTTTCTAAACGGCACATAAAATATTCCACTAAAACCATCTGTCTTTTCCAGAGTTCTTCTCTTTTTCGGGCTTTACTGCTTTACTTAACATTTTATTTTTCTCGACACTCCCGGCGCTTTTGAGCCCTCTCGGGCTTCAGTGCACCCGAAATGAGAAGATTTTGCCTTATGAAACGTTGTTCTAGTTACATTTGTCATAATAAATATATTGAAGTATGTTCCTAAACTAAAGAGGAAAGTCGTGTTACTTCAAACAATAAAGTTTGTTTCGATTGTTAGCGAGTTAGACAAAAACGTTTGGTCCCATTGGCGGCTAAAGTTTCGCTATCCATTACCGTCTGGCCGAAAGTGTCATAGCGATTATAGAACTCCAGGAAGTCCCTCGAGAGAGAAGACACTGGCTGACCTCCGGATGTGAAGCCAACGCCACCCTACACTCAGGACATATCGAATAACGAAGTATATAACACTGAATAAAAGGATATCTTCATGCCCTCGTTGCGTAATTGAAATGGGAAACTGAAACTATTACCTAGCCTATAAAAATCCTTAGGGCCTCTTAGAATCCTCCGCAATAAACCCAAGTAGGAGATATAAAAGGAAAATGCGCAATGGATGTGCTGAAGTCCCATATGTGGCCTGACCCATTCATTTTAAGTGCCGCGCTTAAGTTCGAAGGGCCAAGGTCTTTAAGCTCTTCTGGTAAATGCCACGTCACCTTATCTGAGGCTTTTAGTTTACAGTTCACTTGCCTGACACCCTGATATTGGTTTTCACGATCCGTTGACTCGGATTTTTCTGGCAACATTTTTAGATTTATTATCATCGGGTTAAAAGGCGTGAAAAGTGAAGGTAATATTATTGGGCTACTGATAACATGAGTATACCAAATCTTTCAGCGGAGAGTTAATGGCACACACTGGGTCGTTTTAATAATATTTTATGATTTAGAAATTGCACAATATCATGTAGTTGTTGGGAGCAGAGAATTGCTCCATACAAATTTATTTACGAGTCGTAACCGCGTAAGTAAAGAATATAAATAGGCGAAATAACGAACGAATATAAGGCATTGCTACTCAAATCGAAGAGTTAACCTTTAGGTAGGTGCCATAATTATTTTATAGACACATTTGGGTCGGCAAAAACCAAAGTTGTTACGGTGAATGGTTCTTAATGTCCTACACGAAGTTATGAAACTTCAGTGGCGTTATTGTCTTCAGCATTTCCTTAGAAAACTTTTCTATTTCTTGGCAGGTAATTGCACGTCGAAATAGCGATTTATTACCCGTCCGTTTGTTCTAATTGCTCTTTTTATACCCAAGTCCAGACACCATTAGTGGTGTGTATTAGCGCAGAAGCAATAAAATTGTACGAAGATACTTGTGCTATTTCTTAATTTTCTAATTCCATCTTTTTTTTTTATTCAAAAAACCTGTCAAATTGACTTCACGCTGCCTGATGTTAAGCTGACAGTGAAGTCCTATTGTGAAGGCCACCATCCCCAAATGCTGGTTAAGCAATGTGACATGGCGGCCCTCACTTTGACGGCTTTGAGAGATGCTTTTTCACGCCCCGCTTAAAGGACCCAGGATCAAGGGAGGAAGGAAACACGTGAGCTGGCAGTGAGTCCCACATCTTTATGGTACGGCAAAGATAAGATGTACCGAACCTTTTCGTACGTGACGGTATCTGTTCTACCGTGTGAACCTTAAACCGGGACGTGTTGTTCGGGATATTAAAGGAGAGGGTGGGATGAGTTGAAAGAGTTCTTCTGAGCACTCACCGTGATACAATCGGTAAAAGACAGCCATTGCACGTGTTGTGAAGGAAAATATATGAGATCAGCTGTATTAGCTCTGTAGCGTGAGCAGCAGTAACCACAAAATACACCAAGTTTTGACACTCGTTAAATACCTTGGAAAGTCAAGGAATACGTAATAAATTTTAATCAGAAGTATTGAAGGCATTGGAAAATTAATGAATCCGTCAATTGATTTGCATGGTGTACAATTGTGCCAATTACACTCTTATCGACGAGTTGATATTGCAGTGTATACTATAATCATTTATTTTATACCTTCGTACCCTGGCCTGGATTATACTGAAATTCATGTCTAGGAGCCGGTCTCAATATTCTATCTATCCATGGATTTGGCGTCTAGAGATATGCATCTGACATAGGTCCATACAAAATATGTTAAATGTGTATCTCTGGTAGCCATATTTTTAATTTTTTATGGTAATAGGCGGCAAACGAGCAGACGGATTGCCTGATGGTAAGCAATTACCGCCGCTGTTGTGCGTTGCCGCCTCTTGGGGTTGGGAAAAGAGATAGGATGAGGAGTGGGATCAGGGAGAAGGAATAGGGGATAGGGCCTCCGGCTCTCTCACTCACCGAACGAAACGCAACAGTTTAGGTACTGTTACTTTACGTCGATTTTCTGTGAGAGGGTAGTACCTCCCCGGTCGAGCCGGCCCATTCATGTTGAAATCAGCAAGGCTCTACTACCTTGAAAATAATATACCGAATATTGGGACCGATCGTAAGTCTGTAATATTTGCTTTTGAGTTTTTGTTTTCTACCATCTTTTTACCTACTATATCGTTTGTTGCGAAACAGTAAATGTAAATCTAACTTCCACCTTCAACAGCCACTTCCAGTTCTCGCGAAAAAAGAAATTGCGTCACTTGACCCCCTTACCTTTTTACCCAGGTTGCTCTGTAATTAACTGAAGTACGTACAAACACGGACTGTATTACCGATAATGGAACAATGAACTACAATTAGATAGCTGGAATGGATTAGTACACGTGGTATAATGCTCATTAGTGATAACGATATTTTTATGTGCGAATAGATTGTTCTGAAGTGGCTGATGTCATTTTGAAGGATAATTTAAATGTAGATTATGTGCATTTCAGTGCCATCAAATATTGATTTATCATCGTCATGAATAACATATCAATTTTTCAGACTGACAACTGACAAAATCCCAGAGCATAAACTGTACTTACGCTAGAAACATTAAATTTGGGATTAACACAAAGGGATACACTCTTACTAGGTGGGTTACTATATTCCACTCCTAAGGGGAAAATAGAGGTTTAAGCAATATGAAAATGCTGTTATAGTTTTAGTCTATTTTAATATCATGGTAATAAATTATGCAAATACCCTATTAATCTATTCAATGGATTTGATGACGTCACGAGTTTTCCATCAAATTACCTCTACTCAGCTTGAAAGCTAGTCACTGAAGTCCAGTATCAAAGCCTGAAAACTCAGTCTTTGATATAGCGATAGTGGTAGCTGGATTTCATTTTGTCAGGTATATTTTTCCTGCTAAAGTAAATAAGTGCGCTGGCAAAGAGCCATGAGTGATGAGTTTGCCTATATGAGAAGAGTTGGAGAATGCCATATAAAATGTTTGATAATCTTTTAAATTAGTGCCAATACTGAGAATGGTGATAAGAATTAACATTGCTACAAAAATCCTTTAAGTACCTGCATGAAGGAGTGGGTAAAATTCATCCATCCAACCATCTTTACATCCATTCGGATCCATTCTAACAAACTTTAACGACGATAAAAGTATTTCTTGTTAATAAAGTTTTAACTTAGATGAGATTGAGGTCTTGCAGAGAATGTGACGCGAGTTCAGAAGTTTTAGTGATGAAGTCATGCCGACGCGTCTACGCCATTTCAACTACTTTTGAAGTAAGAGTTGGGGCACAAAAAGAAGTGTCGCTTCAAGCTAGAACAACTTCCCTTTTACTTTGAACTCGTAACAGTGAACCGATGGAACTTGGGATAAGTTCTTTTTTTATAATGATGTTAAGCTCGACTCTGCTATTTTACATGGAGTATGATAGAATTATGTTGCCTCTAACTAAATTAATACAGTCTTGTAAAACTGTTTAGTTTAGCAGTGACATGAAACAATGCAACTCACTTGAACTTAGAACCAAGTTTAACTAAAGCATGAATAATGGAATTAATCTCTACATATGATGAAAATGTTGTTCCTCCAGCGTGCAGGCTTTATAAATTCTATGAGTTCTGTTCATGGAGGTCCTGTAGGCATTCTTTTTAAAAGTAAGTCATATTAAACCTCTGCCGCTTCAGCAGGGCATTTGCTTGTTTGCCAATGTAGTAATGCTCCTATGGCACACAACCTAACCTTCCACCATCCATGTCATCCAACAGCTTTAGAATCGTTCTTGATTCCGTACTCCTGGGGATAAACCGACTAATTATCTCCGACACCTCATTGTGTGTTAGTGCAACGGTCCAAGCGGCATTTCATTTTCGTCTCGTAGTCTCTCACATTTTCGCCCTGCCTCGTCTCATTAGCCTTTTTCAGTCCACTTGCTGGACCTAGGCCTCTCCCAGCGAACGCCATAAGACCCTCTCTCCCATTTTTGCCTTTTAGTCATTACCAGCCAACAAAAATCATCTGACAAGCTTTCCTACTATCGCATATGATGTAGGTTGACCATAGTTCCTTCATTTTATCAACTTTAATATCATGCTTTTCCCCAAGGTCATTAGCGGTCGACGTCAAATGCGCCATGAATATGCCTATCGGTGTCAGGCACTTTTTTCGATAAGATAAACGAAGTTACGAACAAGCAATATTATCTGTTATGATTTGATTTTCGGGGATTTACTTAACTCGTGTGATGTGTGTAGTCGTGTCAAACTTTAAGTGTCTTTTGAATGTTAGGAGTGAGTTACCGCTGTAGATAATATCCATTCGGTGTTTAGTTTATTAATATTTATGAAAATGTCTCAATCTGAAATGTTTCATCTCGCGAGAAATCGTATAACAACGGCGTGTAAACCATGAAGAAACGTAAGGGTACGAAATCGATTTCACCTTTCTTTTTAAGCAATCTCGTGAGTGATACCGGTTTCATATTTATACAATTAGCATGGGTACAAATCGCCAGACATAAAAAGTTTTGATACTAATATTTTGTTTGGCTTCTGTTTGCGCGAGATGACAAATTTGTTAAAATCCAGTAAAACATTGTTGGTCCTGTAGGCCATGATTACAGACGATACAGCACTTTTGTATTTATGACTTCTATAGAATGAAATATTACGATGGTCATGATATCGCAAATATTCCAAATCAAATGGATACTCGTAAACTTTTTCTTTCCATGTAAGACCGGCAGTATTTTCGACAGCTCAATGGTATTATATGAAGATATTCGATTTGCTAGAGCAGATATCGCGATATCGACTCTCGGTTAATTTCTTCAAAGCAGCACTTTACTGAGATTGAAAATATCGATTCAGTAACTTATTGTTTGTGAGCAGTATTAATTGGATCTATGGTTATTGGCGTTGTTTCCTCTTTTGTAAGAAAAAAGAGGCCTTTAGAAAATTTATGGCTGCTTTAAAATATCCTAAACTCTGACTTTACTTCACAAACATGATGGGATAGGGCACGATTAAATCTGTAATAAGCCCTCAGCTTTCTGAAAATTACCTAGCCTAACCGAACTACTGACAGAATAATAGTTACATTGTTCTAGGCGTTTTAAGATGTCATGTTTGTGGAAATCTATCAATTTGTATACAACGATAATAATAGAGCAGCGATAGCTGAGTGGAGAGACCGACGGACTGCTATGCAGAGGGTCTCGGGTTCGAATCCACGGCACGCACCAATGACTTTTCGGAGTTAAGTGCGTATTAAATTGTTAATTATCGCTTGCTAATCGGTAAACGAAAACATCGTGAGGAAACCTGTATGCCTGAGAGTGCTCCGTAATGTTCTCGAAAGACATGTGAAGTCTGCCAACCCCACACTTGGCAAGCGTTGTCAACTATGGCTTTCCCCTTTCATAGTGAGAAGAGGCCCGTGCCCAGCTGTGGGACAGTATAAAGGGCTCATGATGTGATGTGTATGATGTGATATTATATAAAGGAATTGTGAAGCACATAATATTCAGTGAGAATCTATATGCTGTGTGGAATTTGCTACATGTTAGTAAAGTTAGAAACTAAGAAATCACTGGACTTTGTCCACGGCACCACACGGCATATGTTTCGGTCCCAATGAAATTGGGGGCGAGCCTATTCCCATCTACTGGGCACATTATTAAGCGAGCGATAATTTACATTTTTAATACACATGTAACTTCGAAAAATCAGAGATGTGTGCCCGGGGTGCCTGGGGATCGAACCCGAGAACATCGTCTCGACAGTCCGTTACGTACACCACTGGGCTATCGCCGCTTGTGAATTTCTAAGAATCTGTTTTTAGTGCTCTTATACGTTCCCCAAAAAATTTATACATATGCTTAGTTGCCGCTTCTTGCATCCAATAGTTTCGATTGTGCGTTATCTGTCAGCCAGTAACGCAAGAAATAAATTGATTGATTTTATTGATGTGCAGACGTGCAGTGGTTAACATATTGGAGCACCCGTCGTAACTGAAGACAAACAAAACAACCTAGTGCACAAGAACAACAAACTGTACACCGAAAGTTAATTAGAGGTATAGCGTAACAGGATCGTTGCTAGAACATAGTATCTTTCTCAAGTATAGTCAGGCTAGGTTGTATGCAGTAGATGGATATCATGTAACCGAGTATTCTGATTCAGAGAGGAGTCGATTTGGGGGTTGAACGTGTTTTGTTGATGATGATGAGATCTTTGGTAGTATAGTTCTTTGCAGTAGACTCCTTGATTGTAGACTACCAGCATACAATCTTCAAAGGGTTACCATAAGTTAGGCAATTTATGTTTACGACTAGATTCCGTCCGTGGCTCTGCACGCAAAGATGTGGTCTATTACGATAAAAGGTATTTGTTGTTTTAAAGTATTAATCTGTATCACTTGCATATATTTATCAAAAGCTGTTTAGTACATTTCCTGGCACATTTCCTGACTCCGTGCTGCTACTGAGAATTTCGTGTCAGAATAACCCAATAACACTGCCCGACCCAAGAATCGAACCCGGGACCTCCCGATCCCACGCGCACATTTATCCCGCGAGACCAACGAGGCAGTCGTATAGGGTTTGATGTCGAGTTTTCCGTCTCTACGCAAAGATGGTATTTGCATCGTGTTATCCATTAGTCGCCTCTTACGACACCGACGGGAAGGTAGGGGTTGGTGACACTTGTATTCTATGCCGTCAACCACACGGCGCAGGTTGGTTGGTTCTAATACTTCTAAGATAAAAAAAAGCTTCAGGTGTTTTTCCTAATCAGCTTAATTGCAACCTAAGCAATTTGCAGTGAGAAATCCTAAGAGATTTCAGTTAAATCCTAATTGGAAAAGCGTCTGCTATTCCGACACTTTGCAATTAGACACCCCTTTTGATTATGCAAGTGCAATTGGGATCAGAATTTATTCTTGTGTGGGTGTACCAGCTACCTGTTGAATTAGTGAGTTAATTTAGTAAAATATACTTCGGTTTTAGCGATCTAAGATTGTTTTTGTTGAAATATATACTCATGACAGATAAACAAGGCAGAGTCAAATGAGATATAGCGAAAAGTTAGATGGCTACTGTTATTAGCACGGTAATGTTATCTATATTAGATGTAAAAGAAAGAAATGAAACGGAAAATTCACACATACATACATACATAGACTCACGCCCGTTTCCCCGAAGGGGTAGGCAGAGGCATACTAAACGCCCACCTTTCGCCAGTGTTTTGATCCCACGTACTTAATAGGTGACGAGCCTATTGCCGCTTATTGGGACATTTTGTTTGCCAGAGCCTCGTCCGTTGATCGGCAGGTGCACCACTTGCAGGTGAGGTTGGCTTGGGACCCTAAGTTCTTGGTGGGAACCCTATGCACCTTTTTGAAATCCGGTTAGACTACTAAGCGGGCACCGTGTTGCAACTGGGATGGTTAAAACTGTTGACTCTAGGAAGATGATGTATTGCTAGTATTCATAATATACCTACAGAACATTATCTTACGTTTGTTTGTTTTTGACCGCCGTACTCGAACTAGATTACTCAACAGTTTTCTTTGAAAATAACGAGTAAAAATGCGTGTGGGCTGTTAGACTCACGACTTCATTGGTAGAAAATAATTGCAATCCCTTCACGCGGCGTCAAGCTTGACTTGAAAAAGGTAAAAATAAAACTGTGTTTATATTTCCGCTTGTCCTCGCACCTCCTATTCTAATTCCCATCGCATAGCAAGGTAATAGCTTAACCATCAGCCGATCCATCTGCTCGATCGCCTCCTGCTACTTATATTTAAAAAAAAGTATAGTGCTTTAAAGGAATTTAAGGAATACACTCGTCATCAGTTTACCATCCCAACAACGGCAATCGCAGAAAAAATGGACCGTAACTAAATTTATAGCTTATATTTAGCTAGCAGTAATAGGTATCTTGCCGTGTTGCGTATCCAATTCACAATATGCTCCTTCGGAAAGGGTATATACCGATATGAGTTTTGGGTCGATAAGGTCTGAAACGACTAATAATATAGTTGCGGCACAAAACGTATTGACGCGTTATTTTCGAAAAAATACTTTCCCTTACGTTACGTTGTCCAATTCGACGTGAATTTTATGTAAATTTAACACTGTTTGTGACTATTTCTGACTCGTCGTGACCTCATTTAAGTTTTCCCTCGGAGTACAATCAAACAAGTCGGCGGTGGACCAGTTTAAAAAAAGGTCCCTTGGCTCGCTCATAGGCTTGTATACGAGTGTCAATGTGTGTGTAAAACAGCACTGGAAGCGACGATGTCTTGCTAAGCGATTCTCGTCCTTATGGTGATCTAGCTGGAAGTTGTTCGACTATACAAACTAGGCCCATGTTGAAAAATCTGCTTAGGGATTCTATGAAACTTTAACCAAGTGAGAAGCTAACTTTTGTGCTCGCAATACTTGAGCGAGTAAATAATATGTATAAAGTGGAGGCAGCATTTATAGTTTAGTTCAATAAAATATGTAAATTATACAAGCTTATTAATGTTACTGAATAGTACATAAATGAGTTTGTTTATTACATTTTCTCTGCTCCTCTGAATAAATTAAGATGCAATTTAATATAAGTGGGCAAAGAAATAATATGAATAGGAATAATATCATGTTGATGTAAGGGTAACATAACTATGTAATCATCTTTTTGCGAAAATATCAGTGGTGTGCCAAATCGTCATATGAAGTAGGCCTTTTATCCAGGGATATTACTGAAGCCCAATTCTCCTAATTATATTGATTCAAAATGGAGTTTCGGTTTAATGTCATTGTCATATTCAATGCACAAATGGTATTCTCCTAAATTAACTGATATTTGAATGTTATCGTGACTAGATCGTAAATTGAACAATCTGTCAACGTTGAACTATAGAAGTAAAATTAGACCATAATGTCATTAAATTAACAGAATACTGATTCTGAGTCAATTCAAAATCGAATCTCATTTCGTTCAAAATATAGTTTCAATATCATATAAAATACGAGAATTGGCCTTCTGGTTGTAACCAAATTTTATATTGTCAAATCCATCGCTCATAACATCATTATTGCAGCCTGGATATTTCGGCATAGCTATAGCTATCTAACAGATATGACTGCAATAATAACATTTTGCAATGGTATTTATTATTAACCTCCAACTATCGATTATTGATTATTCGGTGGAACAACCTTTTCTAGGTAAGCTTATTGAATGCATGCCATTATTATTAAGACCTAACTCGCTGCATATAATCCTTTTACATGAGGCCTCCAAAGGGATATTTCCAGTAATAGTTAATAGGACGAGGTCGCCTGAGCCCCGAAGCAATCTTTGAAATTAATGGACTCTGTAAGATGTTTAGCTTTTTCCACTAGACAGCTGACTAAGTACCATTTTGCAGGGCAGTTCAAAAATGTCGAAACTACCCCGTGAAAAAACAGATGCTCAATAATAAAGCGCTCAAAATCTTGTTAGAATGCAGTTAAAACATACAGTAATTAACTAACGGCCGATTTCAATATTAGATCTCTCCATGGATTTGAAGATTTTAGATATTTGACATAAGCTCTGTACAAAATACAGGATGTCACAAGACCCATCACCAAGCCGAAGTCTATTCGTTGTGGACATCATGCCAAGTCATACTAAACAAAAATAATACCTTAGTAACGGTTTTTTTTTGAGTTTTCACATTTTTTAAACCGCAATTAAAAGCGCTTGCGTGCAATGCTCGAAATACTTACTTATGCATGGGGTTATAGAGCATCTAAAGAACATATTGGCGGGGTAAATGCATCGATTTTGTACCTAATTAGAAAAAATCCATGCTAACTTTGAGCCTCAATATCTCCTGAACCAGTAATTTCCCAGGTATGGTGCTGAAGTAAAAAAAATTCGTAGTAATTGGTACAACATGTGATTTCAGTTTTCGTTAAGGGGCTTTTTACACCCTGTATATAGCGTATAGCATATTGAATTTAGGGGTAAAGGGTACAGTAAAATGTATAGGCTAATGAAAGGTGAGGTTCTTTTTTAATCCGTCACCACACAGAAAGCTGATATTAGAGGCTCATAATGACGTGATGCATCATCATTCGCTTACTAATGACGTAATAATCGTCCACCACGCAAACATAGCTGATATGTTATTACAATTTTATGTAGATTCGTTCCAAATGATATAGATTCTTCACGGTCTCGCGAGTACATAGTGCAAGGTGACACAAATGCGACCGACCTGAAACATTCGAGACACGTACGTCGTTTCGTCTGCATCGACTGTGATAATGGATTGGTCGCAGACCTTACGTAATCTTGCAATACTGACTGTGTTCTCTCTATTTTATGGCTTCGCTTTTCCTTTTTTAGAAGCAGTGCCAAGAGGAATCTTCTTGCAAATACAAAATGTAGTAGACGTACACTTGTACTGGATTGAGTTAGTGCTCGTGCCGTGAAAATTTAGCTCGTATTTGTCATAGGTTTTTGTGGTCCTCGTCGGTCGGTCTCGGTCCTGTGGAAGCTTGTCCACGGACACAGTTTATTTAAACGCCTCTGTCGTCAGCATGATTTATATCAGAATTGTGGCTCTGTTTAAGAGAAATCTAACAGAATATTAAGTGTTATGGCATTAAAAAATTAAGTGAGTTGTGCCTAACCTTAGTTTTCCCGGCGGTTTGCCGTATGAATACTATGAATCGAATCTTGGACAAGGTTATATGAGTTTAAAAAACGCATGGCGAGATCACTATGACAAGCTAAAATCGTACCGTGTACAAGATCCTTAACTTTACGAATAGATAACCAGATCTATCAATGTAGTTGTGAAAAGGGTTACCGCGCTTCTTGAAGAAAGAGGTGGTTCATTGTCACCAGAAGATCAATGTATTCTTTGTCGTTTACACGTGCAGTGCAGTTAATCGGCTTAACGTCGCTACTACTCTAAGATGTCTAACTAAGGAGTAAATGTATGTACTGCGGAGTGCAAAGCTTCATGGGTGAACCCGTCTGATGCCTTATTCAGTGCGTTTAATATTGCTAGGGATATGCAGTATATCGAAATGTGGGTTTACTATTGTTTAACAAAAAACGTATGACAAAAGATCATTTTACAAACAACGTTTGAAAAACTAATCATTTGACAAACTTTCATTTCTCAAACATATTGTTACGAGCTGGGGTTCGACGATAAATTATAACTCACTATGCCACTTAAACTGAACTTTATTTATACACAAACACTATACACACTTATTTACACAATTAGTAAAAACACACTTATTTCACATTTAATTCTCAACACTAATAAAAACACCACTAAACACTTCCGAATTACTTGCCTTCGCTTCTTCTTTATCGCTTCGATATTCAATTGTTACTGTCTGAACTCGCTCGCCCGCCGTATATTTATACCGGCCGGACAGGCAACGAGATCTTTCTAGCATATTCCCGAACATTCCCGCTATAGACGAAACATTCTAGTAAGTCGGGAACAGTCGACATAGTCCAACGCCATCTAGTACAGAATAGCTGAATTACCTTTAAACCACCGATACATTCAATCTCTTCTAGTACCCTCATTCACCGATAGATGGCGTAACACTGCCCCCCTCTTAAACGTGTTCGTCTCGAACATCGTTGGACCCATAGTAACGAGCCAACCGGTCCACATGAACTATCTTCGGTGCACCTCGCGACCCCTTCTGGATTCGATAGGTGACGTCGTTCATCCTGATCATTATGCGATATGGCCAGTCCCACCTGGCTTGTAACTTAGGCGATTTACCGTTGCTTCGTACTGGGTTATGAAGCCACACCAATGATCCTTCATCGGAGGCTTTGTTGTTTGCTTTCCGGTCGTAGCGAGTCTTCATCTTCTCAGACATCTGTTGTCCAGATTCCTCTGGAGCTCCTACATTGTACACCTTCAATGCACCTCTGCTACGAGTGTGTGGCCTCTTGACAGCCGCACAACTTGTGCATTTGCGGCACCAATCCTCGACGTCATTCCGACAGTGGAGCCAATAAAACCGCTCTCGGAACTTAGTAAGCGTCTTCTTAACACCCATGTGACCTCCCGAAGCACCATTGTGATAGAGCCGCAGTACTTCCGGCACCTTAGTCTTGGGCACTACCATTTGCAGATGGCATTGGTTACCTCGAGCGTTTTCCCATTTGCGGCACAGAACTCCATCCTGGACAACCAAGCTTTCCCACTGTGCCCAATAACCTTTGGTGACAGGGCTCATTGCTGCGATATCACTCCATTTGGGCCTAGGAGCGCCTGATTTCTTCCATTCGAGAATCGGCTGTACGTCCTTGTCTTCTTGCTGAGCACTCTGCAAAGCTTCTTTCCATCCGTCGCTCAGATCCGTCTTCAACATTCTCACTAGCGCTGCCAGCTTCGCTTCCTGTCTTGCACAGTGTTTGCGTTGGTCGGGGTAAGCCCTACCTGTCGGAGCATCTGCGCTACGTTGCTCTTGCCGCCAGACAGGTACGTCAGGTGACCCCTTTGGTGGAGACAGGGTACCAACGTGCCGCTTACGCTTTGGGCAGCTCAAGCGGATATGGCCTCTTTCCCCGCAGTTGTAGCACCGTGGTGAAGAAACAACTTCCCTGATACGGTAAGGTCGATCCTCGTGACGCGCTGCTTCCACCTCCAGAGCATAGGCCAAGGCTGCCTTCAGGGACTTGAAGTGCCCAAGTCTTACCGCTGCTCTAACTTCCAGGTCCCGGATCCCATCCGTAAACGCTTGTACGAGGTTCCCGTCAATGAGCGCAGGCGACGACTGGTATGCCTTCCTGACCAGCCTTTCCACCTCTAGAGCCCACTGCTGCAGAGTTTCTCCAGTGCGTTGTGTCCTGTCCTTCAGCTGAGCACGATACACATGTTCGAGGTGCGCGTCTCCGTACCTCGCCTCCAACGCCTCCAGAAGCTTCTCGTAAGTGACGTCTTGCCCGAGTGCCTCCAACTCCGTCAAGGCCTGATCACGAAGGCCCAAGGTTAGGGCGGTGAAGGCCTGTTCTTTTTCCCACCCATTCGCTCGCATTACGGCTTCAAACTGAACCTTGTATGCAACCCACGATGACGAGCCATCAAAGGGTGGAACCTTAAACCAACGAGGCGAGGGCGCCACAGCTGCAGGTGTAACGTCGTTGGTCTCAAGCCCACGCAATTTCTTCTCCAATCTGGCAATACGGGTCTCGAGCTGGTCGTGTACGCGCTTCTCAATGTCGCTGATACGGGCCTCGTGCTGCTGGAGTTCCTCCTTGACCGCCTTCAAGTCCTTCCTCACTGCGGCGCTGAGGTCCTTCATGAGCACCAGCTGTTCCTCCAGACGGTGGGCGTGCTCCTCCTTGTCGCGCGGCAGCTGCTCATCTAGGCGGCGCGCGTGCTCCTCTTGACGGCGAGCCTGCTTCTGTTGACGGCGGTCCTGCTCCTCCTTGTCGCGCTGTAGCTGTTCCTCCAGGCGGCGAGCCTGCTCCTCCTGACGGCGGGCCTGCTCCTCTTGACGGCGTGCCCGCTCCTCCTTATTGCGCTGTAGCTGTTCCTCCAGGCGGCGCGCGTGCTCCTCTTGACGGCGAGCACGCTCCTCCTGACGGCGGGCCTGCTCCTGCATGAACGCCATCAGAGCCGCGATGTCGGGCACCGTTCCGGCGTGTGAGGCGCTTGCAAGTTCCACTGCAGCCGCGGAGTCGCCTGGTCCACCAGACGATGGAGAAGGAACGTCTCCGAAGCGTCTCTGGTCCAGGTCTTGCTGGCGCTGGTTCCTGGTACGCACACCTTCAGTTTCTTCCTTCGGCATAACCGGCATAATTTATCCCACTTCTGACACCAATTTGTTACGAGCTAGGGTTCGACGATAAATTATAACTCACTATGCCACTTAAACTGAACTTTATTTATACACAAACACTATACACACTTATTTACACAACTAGTAAAAACACACTTATTTCACACTTAATTCTCAACACTAATAAAAATACCACTAAACACTTCCGAATTACTTCCCTTCGCTTCTTCTTTATCGCTTCGATATTCAATTGTTACTGTCTGAACTCGCTCGCCCGCCGTATATTTATACCGGCCGGACAGGCAACGAGATCTTTCTAGCATATTCCCGAACATTCCCGCTATAGACGAAACATTCTAGTAAGTCGGGAACAGTCGACATAGTCCAACGCCATCTAGTACAGAATAGCTGAATTACCTTTAAACCACCGATACATTCAATCTCTTCTAGTACCCTCATTCACCGATAGATGTCGTAACAATATTACTTTAAAAACAATCATTTGACATAATACAGGTTTCGCAAATGTTTTACTTGGAAAATAATTAAAATGTTAAATAATTATTTTAAAAATAATCATTTGACTAAATAATTCGTTTGCCTAATTGGTGATTGTACAAAAAGTTAGAAGATAAATTATTTGTTTTTAAAAATAACTAATTTCGAACCAATACTTACGCGAAATTTTGCAAATATTTAATTGCATGATTGCAATTTTGATCTTGGACAGATTATTTATTGGCAAGTAATAATTTTGTATTAATACTAATCCCACAGAAACTTAAACTCTTTTAAAAAAATACACACTGCCTGAACTAAGCGAAATAAGTAGAATTCGGTTCTGGCACTCGCAGGCCGCTGCCGCGGTACGCTCGCTTCGCTCGCTCGGCTCGTGCGTTGTGGTCGCAGTTCTAACCTAACCTAACCAGCCATTATTTCAGTTGACCCTACACAAAGATTGTTGTATTAACGTAGATTTTGGTTAGTAAAATATTTACCAAGCAATGCATTTTGTCAAATGTTATTTATACTTTACGTTGTTTTGCCAAATAACATGTTTAAAAAATAATCAATTTGTAAATTAATGTTTTAGCATAATAACTTTTTATAGTAAATATATTGTCTATTGAGTAGTTTATTAAACAATAGTTTGTAAAATAATAAATTTATCAAGTATAATTTTGTCAAATGTTATTTGTCAAATGAAAATTTTTCATTTGTTTTTTGTCAAATGATCGGACACCCGAAATGTGCCATACCAAATACCAACAATGACTAGAAATATACTAACTGTATTTCATCCAAACGATTTTACAAGTAAAAAGAAGTAGATACGTTATAGGCGTACCAAAAGCAGGACGCTAAACATGTACCAGTCGGCAAGTCTGACATAATATGTGTGTGTGACATCGCGAGCCGGCGTCATAGTGAAACTGACACATCTTGTAAGCCGAAATTAAAATAAAATATGGAGTTATCGATGTGTGCGTTAGTGTACCGTTTCTACGGATTGATTACTACGTAGGTAAAGTATCTACGACTTTTCTAACATCATTGATTTCATCTTTTAATTTTTACCGGTTATGGAGCCGACTATTTTCAGCCTTATTTGTACCTTACCGTAACTTATGGATATTCCCTGCTTTACTTCTTTATTCTTCGAAATAAATTGCTACAAATTACTCTCAGAGCACTATGTTCTAAAAGTTGTTCTGTACACATCGATTTTGTCCCTTGCGGTAAATAGTAACTCGTCTGCGCAGGCCTCTTATCTAGCTATTCGTATATTCAGTAATTTTCCCCATTGACTATCTGTACTTATTTGGATCATCCTTCAGACGATTGCCGAAACTACACGCGCGAGAAATATTCGTATATTCGTGGAAAAGTTTACGTCGCCTATATTCGATATTGTGGATGTAAATCGTTTTGCCAATCCAATGAAATAAATTCGTATATGTACAAATGAAACTAATTTTGTGAGTTCTGTCGACATTTTCCGATACGTAGTATCGAAACGATGACAGTAAAGTGTTACTGGTAGGCCGGTAGGTAAAATAAATTGTCTTTTGTCATGAAAGTAGTTTTTTTTGATACCACTAAGATATTTTGATACGGTAGATAGTATAAGAATGGCGTCGTTTTCCATTTTCCGCCCTTTGGGGCAAAGTGTACTTTAGCGTCGCGAAGTGCTTGCTTCCGAGAGTCCCAGTAAAATGTAGAATGTCGGAGATCTTCACATATGCTTGCACTTAAGGAACGTTTCTTTATAAATTTATTTTGCTAAAATGTTCTGTTACTTATTAGTTTCTCGGTTTACTAAGCAGTTGTAGATATTCTTTGCGTTATTTTGAAATATGTTCCGTGTTAAAAAAATATCTTAGCCCCAAGATAGGTACACTACAATGTTTCGGATGCACTATGTATTTCGGAAGCGCTGCATAGTCGTTTCCAGAAACAATGTTTCAGCTAACGTGCTTTGATGGACGGTTGGTTGTTTGGTACATACAGAATTGTCTCGCTTGCCTCCCAGCTCTTAGAAGGTGGCAACTTGGCACACACGGCTTTTACGGTTGGTACTTTGATACATAACAGAATTGTCTCGCTTGCCTCCCAGCTCTTAGAAGGTGGCAACTTGGCACACACGGCTTTTACGGTTGGTACTTTGATACATAACAGAATTGTCTCGCTTGCCTCCCAGCTCTTAGAAGGTGGCAACTTGGCACACACGGCTTTTACGGTTGGTACTTTGATACATAACGGAATTGCTTGCTTTCATCTAGTAGGGAGTATATAAACATGTAGGCAAAGTGCAAACAACGATTTAATGTTTCTTAAACCCAAATTAAACAAAATTATAAACAAACAATATGTTGGTAGTGAGTAGTGCCTTTAGGTAGATTCGTAACAACTTGCTATAAAGCAGACCATTTAAGAACACTTTAAGTACACAAAACAACAAAAGTGAAGTCAAACATTTTGCAACTTGGAAATAGTTCCCTCTAAGACGCTGTGTGTACATATTTAATGGTCTACAAACAAATAATGGACCGGTTAATTGAATCGGATGCTCAGTAAATTGACTTGAAGCAACCTATTAGGTTGATTGTCAGCTGCCTACAACATTCATTGATCTATTATATTATTGTCTACTATGCGTAGGTGTAGTTCATCGTCTGCTATAAGTGCTATAAGATATCAAACATCATATTTTAACGATATGTTATGTTTGTTACATGTGGGTGGCCAGGTATATTAATTTTCGAACGATAATAGTAACCAACCTCTCTCACATTAGCGTGCCTCGAAGCAATAATCATTTAGTCGATTTATTGCTTTCTTGGATTCGAAAAAAGAATTCCATTACTTCACTAGGGACGTACGACAAGCATTAAAACTTTTTTATAATTTTTTCATTCAGCCAGCGCTACGATGTACATTTTCGATAACACGTTTAAAATGAGTATTTTTGAGTCTGTGCAAATTATATAGCGATTACCCGACCCTTTACTTTAAAGCCCGTTCAAAGCCGTTTCATGAGTTGTATAAATATTTGCTTTATGTTTATAAAGGACGTTAATATCGGCTCAATTTCACGGGCACGGCCGTTTTTCTTTGAGAGCACGTTTCTTTGACGTCTCGGGCGTCGGCTTTGTTTTCTATTACAGTACACCTTTTGTCCTTCATCACGGTTACTGAGACTATTTTTCTTTGTGAAAGGTAAGATAAACGAATTATGAGATTCTCCATTGCAGGCCTTCCAGGCATAATGGAGTCTGCTAATGCGTATCAGTAGCCTAATGTCCCTATGTTTCCCCTCTATTTATTTTATATTTTCAACCGATTTAAAAAAGCCGCTTCTCAATTTTGTTGTATTTTTAAACGGTTAAGTTTGTTACCTCAGAACTCCATCATTTAATATCCGAGTTCGATAACAATTTTTGTTTGGAAGAATATACTTTCCGCTTGGTCCTACCCGAGCTGGACAAATGGAAATAGAGGTCGGTTTTTAAATATTTTTTTTGATAGTTATACTATGACGCATACCCTTATGTGACATTAATTGTAAAGGCAATTAGCTTTTAATGGGTTTTATCTACACGTGAAAAGTAATTATAGATAACTATCGCCTAACAACTAACGTTATAGAGGCAAAATATTTTTATTATTAGTAGCCGGTATTTCAAATTGAGTGCTTTAGATACATATGTGTTCTACCATTTATATGATTATTTTAAAAAATCGATTATTTTAAATGAATTTTAATTTTGAGTCTACGTGTTCTATGTTTGCAGTTCACAGAAGCTTTTAGTTCTCGGGACGCAGGCATATCCCATTTTAGAAGAACGGTCTTTGCATTGCCGTATGGTTGACTGGGAGAGAAAGCCCTAGTATTAAGTCCGCTTAGCGTACTTACTTTGATGTATTGCGTATGATGTTTTACATTAATTTTACACTTCTGGATAAATGTATGATATGTTGTACCACAAACCTTGGTTTTGAATATCCGATTTTGAGTTGTGTCCACTGAAGTAATATCTTGAATGTAATGAAAAAAGCTTTAAAAAAATAAATAAGAATGAGCTTTTCTTCAGTTTGAACGTAATCACAAAGCCCAATTATCAAACGCGATGTAAATATACTCATTACACGTATTGTAAAGACTACGTAGTTATAAGCCTTGTCATGTGAGTGACGCTTCAGTTAAATGTCATATTCAAATAACCCGTGTAAGCGTGCGTTCACACTGCGCCGGACCGGCTAATAAGCCGGAAGCCGGCGCCCGGAGCGAGTGTTCACACTACGCCGCGCCCGCGACCGGCTTATTAGCCGGAGGACGGCCGGCTCCCTAGATTAAATTTACTTTATAGATGGAAGTATTGCATCACGAGATCATCACTAAAATAATCTGACATTGGTGACCATGGGTGGCCATGGTCACCAATGTCAGATTCTTTTAGTCAAAATTAAATAGAACTTCATGTGAAACTTAGAAACTTCATTCATAGACATTTTGACTTATGCGTATAAAGATTGTACTGATATTTGTAGGGACGTTGAAATTTTATCGATACTTTTATTTAAAATGTTTTTGTATGAAAGAGAAACAAATACATCCTTAAAAACTTTCGCGTTCATAATAATAGTTTATATATAAAACCATTTTTGGCAAACAACTACTAAGCTATGCATGTTTAGTCGCGATTTTTTCCTAGATCATAGCAAGCGATACTTACCTAATAAATGCATATAACTTCCAAAACTCAGAGACATGGGTTAGAATTTGAATTTTATTGCCATTTAAATTAAGTACACGGTGCCTGGTGGCAACCAAACATTGACGTTACTGAACTTCACTGTCCGTTTGACAATGAAATCAGCTAAAAACACGATTTGTTTATTTGTTCCTGACTTGGTTACATATAATAATAATATGCAGGTTTTAATTTGAACAGGTTTTGTAAATGAAATCACAAGTGTCTGTTCCTACGTTAAAATTTATTGATCTATATTTATGTTTCATCGATATTTACTTTATACCCACTAGGAGAGCTGCCATCAATTTTGAGTTGGTATTTGAGGCATGATTGCAGACCTGGCTGGCGAGCAGCGAGGCTATAGAAAATTATGAAAAAAGGAACAAAAATGTATTTGAGGCAACATGCAATTTTTAAATACAATAGTTTAATGTATATAGAATACAAACAAACATAAGTCAGATGATTTAGTCGGGGCTTTATTACATTGCCAGGCGTTTTTTATATTGGTTTAAAAATTATTTTTGCTTGCGCCGGGCTATGTTCAAGCCACGACTAAATCAAATAATATACTCATTTATAGACATTTATCTTACTCTACGCTAGAAAAATCATAAGTCAAAATGAAGTTACTATGTATATTGGACAAGACTGCTATTGTAATGCGGTCTCTATAGTATTTTCCTTATTCTAAGGCCAGCTCCGATCAGTGTTACCAACTTAGTAGAATTAGCACTAAAACTGGGGGTTTCAACATTTGCCTAAAATTGAATACAACGTTCGTTTTAAAATAATTTGTACATTGTTCAATCTATTATTATTATATTACTTGATGTGTTGATTTAACATTTAATTTGCATTTTTCTTTACATATTACCTAATAGAACGAATTATTATTTTTGTATACCAATTGTTTTCCGAAGTGAAATAAGTATTATAGTGATAATTTAAGTGGGTGTCATGTGTCTAGGGAAATTTTATTTGTGGTTTCTGGTGGAGAGCTTAGTTCAACTGCTGGTAACACTATGTCACCGGCACTAGGCATGGGTCTGTGCACGTTGTCATAACTATCTATATTTCATAACAATCTATATCGTTCGATCACCTAATTTGAAGAAGTATCTACTCGTACATATGTCTAATGCATAACTAGAATGATAACAGCAAGTGGGTTGGTAAGGCTCGTTTTAAAAAACCAATGCTGAATGCTAAGATTGTTATCGAGACCTATAATGAAATGTATTGAGATGGCAAAAACTACAGCAAAAATAGCAAAAAGTTAATCAACAAAAAATATTGTGAAAAAGAAAAATCTAAACAAATAACAAATGTGGCAAGATTAAAGATTTTTAAATATTATGCAAATTTAAAATAAAATTAAACTATGTGAAGAATACGCCAAAAAAAAAACAAAAAGAAAAAATCTAATAGTATCACAAAAAGCTGTTTTTTTTTAAAGTTCACAAACATTACAAAACGTTAAAATTTAACAAATAAACCGTAACAAGACAACAAAAATACGCCAAAATGAGAGAAATTAAAAAAATACATGTACTAAAAGAATACAAAGATATCAAAATGAAATTAAAATATAAAGTTAAATTAAACAAAAAAAGTGCTTATAATAACAAAAAGCTAAATATAATAAAATTGAGCACAAAAGTGAAAAAAAAAAATAGAAAAAGTAATACCGTTACGTACAGATAAAATAATTAAATTTTTATCTATACTATGTAACATAAAAAGTTTAAAAAAATACATAAATCCAAAACGTGTATAAAAATGGTAAAAATATATCAAATCGTGAAATTATTTATCAAAGAGTAAAGGAAACTCAACAATAAATATATCAAAAAAAGAATACAATAAGAAGAAATAAATAAGCCTTGGAATGTTACAAAATGTCAATCTAAATTCTAAATGGTCACCGGCCAACCATTCTGCTGTCAAAAAACGCTACGTTAAAATATAACTACATAGGTAAAGTCTGACCGCGCGCGGCATTTCATGGTGGTTATACTCGTTATGAAATTTAGATAGTCAAACAATTGACGTATAACTATCTATACCTAATATAGCATATGATCGTTGCCATAACGATCGGTATATTCGACGACGAGTCCGTCTTAATGCCCGGATCCGGTCTATTGACCGGATCCAGCTTAGTGTGAATAGCTTCATACAAATTGTTCTGCCACTGGCTCGTTATTCGCCGGTCCGGCGTAGTGTGAACGCTCGCTAATAAATTATTCGCCGGCGAGCAAGATTCTAAAATTAGTACGTAATATAATATTCTGGTAAAGACGTCTTTATATACAGTCTGATATCAAAGACGAAACGTTTAACTTATTAATGAGTATGTGTAATGTTTTTACGTGGTTTGATTTTCGCTTCATGTAATAGATATCTGAATATGCAAGTAACTGCCTGTTAAAATTCTACGGTAAATCAGAGCTATATTATCGTTAGTATACAAAATAATATAGTGAGGGGCTTGCCAATTTATTATACTAACTTCTGTCCGCTATTTCACCAGTGAGAGTCGATTATTGAGACAAGTGCTATTCTGATGTATTACCTAATGACGTTCATTTCATAAGTGTTGCTTTTATAATCTATATAAATAAATGAATTTAAATTTGAATATAAGCTATATTACAGTAAAATTGCATCGTTCAGTAGTTTTTACGGGAACTAGAAACAAGCTTCGATCGATCCCCACAAATGTTCGCGATTATAGTGATAGTAAAGATTCAAGAGTTTGAAGAAACATAAAAAGTACATTATTAATTGCACTCGAAACTTTGCCGTTTTGTTCTGATACTCAAGTATTTCATCCAATTTACGTTGTACATTAGTTTATTTACCAAGTAAGTTAACCTACTCGTAATCCAAAGTAAATCGTGTTATAATATTGTACGCGGGAGCGCAAACTTTCCCGTGTCGGTACACAGGATTCGTGAAAGAAGTTTCAGACGATTGAAAAGCGCTTATTAACAACTTTGTGCTTTTATAGTTGATGGGACGACGCTGCTAGTTGTTGAGATTCCTTTTTATGGTTATGTGCACGAATGAGGCGCGAATATTCTTTGAAAGTAATAGGTGGGGTTTCGTGGATGAAGCACGGTAACGCGCTGATGTAAATGCCACGGTCACCCATCCAAGTGGTGACCTGTGCAAGCGTTACTTAACTTTGCTGATTAATTACGAACAGCAACCCAAGTCTCGCTATGTGCGTTTCTATATACTATAGTAGGTAAGTTAATTTATTTACCAAGTAAGTAAACCTACTCGTAATCCAAAGTAAATCGTGTTATAAAATTAATACAAACTTTCCTGTCGGTATACAGGATTCGCGAAAGTAGTTACAGACGATTGAAAAGCGCCTGTTACCGATTTTGTGCTTTTATATTTGACTAGAGGATACGCGCAGCTAAGCCCGCCCATTTTTATTTAACTGTTCCTACCCGATCCCGTGGGAATATCCACTTAGTGCACCCTTACGGTACCCAAGGAACATACATGCCAAATTTCAGCTTCCTGCGCCCAATAGTTTTGGCTGTAGCATGTCTGTCAGTCAGTCAGTAACGCAAGAATTTTATATATTAGTAGGGGTGCACTAAGAAGGGGTTCTCGAAATTCCCACGGGATCGGCCAAAATTTAAAAAAAATGCAGGCGTAGCTGCTGGCGTCCTGTAGTTTTATATATACAGACAGATGGGAAGACGCTGCTACTTGCTAAGATTCCTGTGTATGGTTATGTGCGGGAATGTGGAGCGACCGAGCGAATATTCTTTGAAGGATCAGGGCGCGGTCTTGTGGATAAATAGACGATTCCTTGGTTGAGAAGTACTGTAGGAGAATGTAAGTAACGTTTGGGAGCATTGTTGTGTTCTAGTTAGATTACATTTTTTTACATATTTAGGCGAATGTTATGCCCGCTGTACACATTGGCCCAACATGCTGGCCCAACGTATTGGCCCAACGTGTAGAGAGCTACTTGGCGCTATGTTGGCTTAATTTTCGCTGTACACATTGGCCCAACATGCTGGCCCAACGTATTGGCCCAATGTGTAGAGAGCTACTTGGCGCTATGTTGGCTTAATTGGTGTAGTTGGCACCGACGTTGGCCGGCCAGCCGAATAGTGTCGGTTTTTTGTGCACACATCAGAGGATCGCGCGCGAAGGCGCGCTCCGCCAACAGCGTTCACGCGTTGGCGCCTTTTTCATTTCGTTGTCGCTCTTCAGCGGAGACAGTACTGTTGCGCGTGAATATATTTACGTTCCCAAGTTCCTATAACGATGGCGGCGGCGTAGGGCAGCAATGAGGTTTTACAATTTATAAAAATTGTACCGCAATTGAACAATAATATGTATTTTTTTACATATTTTTATGAGTAGATGATGTGTGAGGTATGTGTGCAGAGATAAAAGAAAGATACGAACAGAAGAAATATATACCTTTACTGTGGTACCGCATTTAAATATACTTATAAATAAACTAAATATCTACGACCTAACTGCAGGAGAGCTTGGAGACGACTGCTGCGCCGCACTTACATAATAGCGTGCCTTGTATATAATTTGTAGCGTCAGCAGCCGCTACATTGTTTTTTTATTATTTTTTGTAGAATTAAAAACAAAGTAAGTTGAAAAACAAATTTTTATTAGGTACCACATTGTTATCTTCTAGACTTGGTAGTTGGGGTAGGTTATTTAACCAACTACCCCGTGCAGGAGACGAGGCCCGGAAAAACCCGGCCAGCACTAGTGTGGGGCTGCGGAAGAATTTGGATTCCCGCGGCCCCGCGCGCACGTGCGAGGAGACACCGGGGTGGTTTTAGCCGGTAAGAGTCCGGCACGCCCCTCCGCCTTTCCCCAGGCGGAGGTAGTCCACGAGGATTTCCCCCCGCAAAAAAAAAAGAAAAAGGTTATTTAACCAAAATTCCTATTATTAATAAAGCTACCTATTTTATATTTTAGGTGAATGAAGCGTGGAGCCGTATGGCGGATAAAATTGAATATTAATTTATCCGCCATACCTAAGGCTCCATGCCACTACCTTTTCATTGACCACTCTAGGCAAGCCTTTGTCATCTTCCCATTCTCTCGTTGCTCACTCCTGCAATGTCCTGGCCCATCCGTCGTGTAGTTGCCCTGCTTTGTCTCGAACCAACTATGTTAAATATCTTGGAGTACAAATAGATGATCTTCTTTCTTTTCACTCACATATTGACATACTTACCACAAGATTGCGAAAACTTATATTTGTATTCAAAGCTCTCAATAATATAGTCGACATTCAGGTCCTCAAGCTCACCTATTTAGCTCTTTGCCAATCGGTCACGCAGTATTGCATCGCTGCATGGGGAGGAACACATAAAACACATCTGCTAAAGTTAGAGCGCGCCCAAAGAGCGGTACTAAAAGTAGGTTGGAGACTCCCGTACCAATTTCCTACCACCGAACTATACAAAACCTGTAATGTACTCTCGGTACGAAAATTATTTATTCTGAATCTCACTCTTACGACCCATACAAACACCAAATACGATCCGTCGATGTTACATCACGCTCGTCGGAAACATAACGTTTGTCCCTTGATTTCGGTCAAAACTAGTCTAGCCCAAAGATGTTTCTACTTCCTGGGAAATTACGTATACAATAGGCTAAACAAAACTCTAAATTTATACCCTATGTCCAAGAATGAGTGTAAAAAGGCAGTAACTCAATGGCTATGTGACTTAGATTATGACGGCACTGAAAATATAATTTCCATATTAAAATAGACGACTATCATAAATACACATATACATACATACAACGCACAATTCTCACACACTACACTTATACACACATACACACACAACTCTCACACGCAACAGTCACACACATTCACAAACCTACACAGACAGACACACACACAACTACGGTTTATAAATTATTTCTCTTATTTTTGTGACACTGTTTCGATAGGTGTAGATACTTAGCTAACTTTTGTAGTGTTTAGAGGAGAGGACTGGAGATCTGTCACACAGGTTTCGAACCTAGCTCAGACTCCAGCTCTCAACAAGGTTTCTGTTTTTACTGTATCTATAAATATAAGTATACCATTGTACCTTTTTGAGAGAAATAAACAATATTTATTATTATTTATTATTATTATATAGATTCTTCACGGTCTCGCGAGTACATAGTGCGACACAAATGCGACCGACCTGAAACATTCGAGACATGTACGTCGTTTCGTCTGCATCGACTGTGAGAATGGATTGGCCACAGACCTTACGTAATCTTGCAATACTGACTGTGTTCCCTCTATTTTATGGCTTTTCTTTTCCTATTTTAGAAGCAGTGCAAAGAGGAAACTTCTTTCAAATAAAAAAAGTAGTAGACGTACAATTGTCCTGGATTGAGTTAGTGCTCGTGCCGTGAAAATGTTGCTCGTATTTGTCTTGTAGGATTTTATGGTCTTCGTGGTCAACTAAGTGGTATAGACCACTGTGGAAGCTTGTCCACGGACACAGTTTATTTAAACGCCTCTGTCGTCAGCATGATTTACATCAGTATTGTGGCTCTGTTTGAGAGAAATCTAACAGAATATTACAAGTGTTATGACGTTCAAAAATGAACTTAAGTGAGTTGTGCCTAACCGTAGCTTTCCCGGCGGTTTGCCGTATGATTCGAATCTTGGACAAGGTTATATGAGTTTAAAAAACGCGTGGCGAGATCACTATGACAAGCTAAAATCGAGCCTTAACCTTACGAATAGATAACCAGATGTATCAATGTAGTTGTGAAAAGGTTTCCCGGGCTTAAAGAAGTAGTCCATTGTCACCAGAAGATCAATGCATTCTTTGTCGTTTACACGTGCAGTGCAGTTAATCGGCTTAACGTAGCTACTACTCTAAGATGTCTTACTAAAGAGTGAATGTATGTACTGCGGAGTGCAAAGCTTCATGGGTGAACCCGTCTGATTCCTTATTCAGTCCGTTTTAATATTGCTAGGATATGCAGTATATCGAAATGTGCCATACCAAATACCAACAATTACTAGAAATATACCAACTGTATTTCATCCAACGATGTTACAAGTAAAAAGAAGTAGATACGTTATAGACGTACCAAAAGCAGGACGCTAAACATGTGCCAGTTGGCAAGTCTGACATATGTGTGTGTGTGACGTCGCGAGCCGGCGTCATAGTGAAACTGACACATCTTGTCAACCGAAATTGAAATAAAATATGGAGTTATCGATGTGTGCGTTAGTGTATCGTTTCTACGGATTGATTACTACGTAGGTAAAGTATCTACGACTTTTCTAATATCATTGATTTCATCTTTTAATTTTTACCGGTTATGGAGCCGACTATATTCAACCTTATTTGTACACCTTACCGTAACTTATGGACATTCCCTGCTTTACTTCTTTATTCTTCGAAATAAATTGCTACAAATTACACTCAGAGCACTATGTTCTAAAACTTGTTCTGTACACATCGATTTTGTCCCTTACGGTAAATAGTAACTCGTCTGCGCAGGCCTCTAGCTATCCGTATATTTAGTAATTTTCCCCATAGACTATCTGTACTTATTTGGATCATCCTTCAGACGATTGCCGAAAGTAAACGCGCGAGAAATATTCGTATATTCGTGGAAAAGTTTACGTCGCCTATATTCGATATTGTCGATGTAAATCGTTTTTCCTATCCAATGAAATATATTCGTATATTCACAAATGAAACTAATTTTATGAGTTCTGTCGACATTTTCCGATACGTAGTATTGAAACGATGACAGTAAAGTGTTACTGGTAGGCTGGTAGGTAAAAGAAATTGTCTTTTGTCACGAAAGTCGTTTTTTTGATACCACAAAGATATTTTTATACGGTAGATAGAATAAAAATGGCGTCCTATTCCATTGTCCGCCCTTTGAGGCAAAGTGTACTTTAGCGTCGCGAAGTGCTTGCTTCCGAGAGTCCCAGTAAAATGTTCCATGTCAGAGACTATCTTCACATATGCGTGCATTTAAGGAACGTTTTTTTATATATTTATTTTTCTGAAAATTTTCAGTTACTTACGTATTAGTTTGTCGGCTTACTAAGCAGTTTTAGATATTCTTTTGGATGTTTTGAAATGTATTCCGTGTTAAAAAAATTCATAGCCCTATGGCGTAGATAATTTTTGTAACACAATGCATAATTATATACATAGCTGTCTATATAGGTACACTACAATGTTTCGGATGCACTATTTCGGAAGCGCTACCTAGTCGTTTCCAGAAACAATGTTTTAGCTTACGTGCTGTGATGGACGGTTGGTTGTTTGGTACATAACAGAATTGTCTCGCTTGCCTCCTAGCTCTTAGAAGGGGGCAATTTGGCATACATGGTTTGAACGGTTTGTAGCTTGATGCGTAACGTAGTAGGGTGCATATAAACATGTAGGCAAAATGCAAACAACGACTTTTAATGTTTCTCAAACCCAAATTAAACAAAATTATAAACAAACAAATTGTTGGTAGTGCCTTTAGGTATATTCGTAACAACTTGGTATAAAGCAGACCATTTAAGAACACTTTAAGTACACAAAACAACACAAGTGAACTCAAACATTTTGCAACTTGGCAATAGTTCCCTCTAAGACGCTGTGTGTACACACTTAATGGTCTACAAACAAATAATGGACCGGTTAATTGAATCGGATGCTCAGTAAATTGACTTAAAACAACCTATTAGGTTTATTGTCAGCTGCCTACAACATTCATTGATCTATTATATTATTGTCTACCATGCGTAGGTGTAGTTCCTCGTCTGCTATAACATATCAAACATCATATTTTAACGATATGTTATGTTTGTTACATGGGGGTGGCCAGGTATATTAATTTTCGAACGATAATAGTAACCAACCTCTCTCGCATTAGCGTGCCTCGAAGCAATAATCATTTAGTCGATTAATTGCTTTCTTGGATTCGAAAAAAGAATTCCATTACATCACTAGGGACGTACGACAAGCATTTAAACTTTTTTATATTTTTTTTATTCAGCCAGCGCTACGATGTACATTTTCGATAACACGTTTAAAATGAGTATTTTTGGGTCTGTGCAAATTATATAGCGATTACCCGACCCTTTACTTTAAAGCCCGTTCAAAACCATTTCATGAGTTGAATAAATATTTGCTTCATGTTTATAAAGGACGTTTATATCGCCTCAGATTCAGGGGCACGGCCGTTTTTCTTTGAGGGCACGTTTCTTTGACGTCTCGGGCGTCGGCTTTGTTTTCTATTACAGTACACCTTTTGTCCTTCATCACGGTTACTGAGACTATTTTTCTTTGTAAAAGGTAAGATAAACTAATCATGAGATTCTCCATTACGGGCCTTCCAGGCATAATGGAGTCTGCTAATGCGTATCAGTACCTATTGTCCCTATGTTTTCCCTCTATTTATATTTTCAACGGATTTAAAAAAGCCGCTTCTCAATTTTGTTGTATTTTTAAACGGTTAAGTTTGTTACTTCAGAAGTCCAACATTTAATATCCGAATTCGATAACAATTTTTGTTTGGAAGAATATACTTTCCGATTGGTCCTACCCGAGCTGGACAAATGGAAATAGAGGTCGGATTTTAATGATTTTTTTTATAAGTAAACTATGACGCATACCCTTATGTGTTACTAATTGTAACGGCAATTAGCTTTTAATGGGTTTTATCTACACGTGAAAAGTAATTTTATATAACTATCGCCTAACAACTAACGTTATAGAAGCAAAATAGTTTTATTATTAGTAGTCGTTATTACAAATTGAGTGCCTTAGATATGTGTTCTACCATTTATATGATTGTTTTAAATGAGTTTTAATTTTGTTTACGAGTCTACGTGTTTTATGTTTGCAGTTTAGTAGCGTTTAGTTCTTGGGACGCAGGAATATCCCATTTTAGAACAATGGTCTTTGCATCGCCGTATGGTTGACTGGGAGAGAAAGCCTTAGTATTGTTTAAAGCTCGGGTTCGGTGATAAATTAAATGCACTATGCCACAAAACTGTTCTTTATTTAACCACACACTTAATTTTATACACTACAAAACACCAATAAAAAACACAATTTCCTCACTAGGAAACAATTTCCTCACTTCCCTTCGCTGATCTTGATCGCTCCGTTATTAGAACTGCACTATTCTATTCGCCCATCCGCGCGGATAACAAACTAGTTCTTTCGAGTGTATTCCGGAATGTTCTCGAGTTCTCGTTCTTCGAGTAAACAAACAGTAACGCCATCTAGTAGGGAGTAGATGAAATACCTTTAAACTACCGAAATATCCATTCTCTTCTAGTTCTCACATTCACCGATAGATGGCGTTATTTTCAAATATAGCCATTCGTAACAGTATTAAGTCCGCTTAGCGTACTTACTTTGATGTATTGTGTATGAAGTTTTACATTAATTTTACACTGTCGTCCGGATAAATGTATGATATGTGCCACAAACCTTGGTTTTGAATATCCGATTTTGAGTTGTGCCCACTGAAGTAATATCTTCAATGTAATGAAAAAAGCTTTAAATAAATAAATAAATAAGAATGAGCTTTTCTTCAGTTTGAACGTACCTAATCACAAAGCCCAATTATCAAACGCGATGTAAATATACTCATTACACGTACTCTAATGGCTACGTAGTTATAAGCCTTGTCATGTGAGTGACGCTTCAGTTAAATGTCATATTCAAATAACCCGTGTAATAAATTATTCGCCGGCGAGCAAGATTCTAAAATTAGTACGTAATATAATATTCTGGTAAAGACGTCTTTATATACAGTCTGATATCAAAGACGAAACCTTTAACTTATTAATGAGTATGTGTAATGTTTTTACAATGGTTTGATTTTCGCTTCACGTAATATCTGAATATGCAAGTAACTGCGTTTTAGATTTTCACGGAAAATCAGAGCTTTGACATCGCTATTTCACAAAAGTAATATAGTGAGTAGCTTGCCAATATATTAGCTTCTGCCTGCGACTACGCCCGCGTGGAGGTCCGTTATCGGGAGAAAGGTTTCCCTGTGTAACACATCGGCTAGGTACCACGTGTGCTGTTAAAGTTACATAGAGGTATAGCGTAACAGGATCCTCGATAGAACATGATATCTTTATCACGAACAGCCAGGATCGATAGTCTTCAGTTGATTGCTATCATGTAACCGAATAATCGGATTAGGAGAGGAGTAGCGTTGGAGGTTGAACGTGTTTTGTTGATGATGATGAGGTCGTTGGTAGTACCTTGCAGAATACTTCTCGAGTATGAGTTAGCAATACCTGAATTCTCTGGTGTTACCAGTATCCTTACTCCAAAAAGTTTGCATTAGACTAGGCAATTTATGTGCAAAACAAGATTCTGTCCATGGCTCTGCGCGCATAGATCGACAAGCGGGTGAGCGCCCATACGCCCCTTAAAATTCGCCCCTCCATACAAATTTGGCGAAATTTGTGTGAAGGGGCGAATTTTAAAGGGCGTATGGGCGCTTCGCTATCGCGACAAAAGGTATTAATTATTTTGAAGTATAAGCTTTACTTGTAAAGGTTTATCAAAATCCGTTTAGTACTTTTGGGTGAATTGAAAGATTAGTAAACATTCAATCATACATCTAAATCATACTCGCAATCTTTCGCATTTTCTAATACTTGTACGATGTTCAGGTGATTTTCCTAATCAGCTTAATAGCAAGAGCTAGGTTTGCTATCTTTCGTATACCTAGTTAAGTAATTTGCAGTGGGCAATCCGAAGAGATTTCAGTTAAATCCTTATTGGAAAAGCGTCTGCTATTCCTACACTTTGCAATTAGACACCCCTTTTGATTATGCAAGTGCAATTGGGATCAGAATTTATTCTTGTGTGGGTGTACCAGCTATGTACCTGTTGAATTAGTGAGTTAATTTAGTAAATATCTACTTCGGTTTATGCCGTCAGTTCAGTCATGACAGATAAACAAGGCAGAGTTAAAAGAGATATAGACGTAAAGTTAGATGGCTACTGTTATTAGCACGGTAATGTTATCTATATTAGATGTAAAAGAAAGAAATGAAAGGAAAAAATGAAATCCCGTGGAAAAGCTAATATTCAGGCAAATCCGGTTAGACTAGTAAGCGGACACCATGTTGCAACTGGGATAGTTAAAACTGTTGACTCTAGGAAGATGATGTATTGCAAGTATTCATAATATACAGAACATTATCTTACGTTTGTTTGTTTTTGACCGCCGTACTCGAACAAGATTACTCAACAGCATTCTTTGAAAATAACGAGTAAAAATGCGTGTCGGCTGAAAGACTCACGACTTCATTGGTAGAAAATAATTGCAATCCCTTCACGTGCAAGTAAAAATAATACTATGTTTATAATTCCCCTTTGCCCTCGCACCTCCTATTCTAATTCCCATTGCATAGCATGGTAATCGCTTAACCATCAACCGATCCATGTGCTCGTTCGCATCCTACTACTTCTATAAAAAAATATTAAAGAGCTTTAAAGGATTACGCCCGTCATCAGTTTACCATCCCAACGACGGCAATTGCAGGAAAAAATGGGCTGTAACTAAATCTATAGCTTATATTTAGCTAGCAGTAATACGTATCTTGCCGTGTTGCGTATCCAATTCGCAATATGCTCCTTTGGAAAGGGTATATACCGATATGAGTTTTGGAACGATAAGGTCTGAAACGACTAATAATATAGTTGCGGGACAAAAAGTATTGGTAGCGTTATTTTCGAAAAAATACTTTCTCGTGCGTTGTAAATTCGACGTGAATTTTATGTAAATTTAACACTGTTTACTACATACATACATACATACATAGACTCACGCCTGTTTCCCGGAGGGGTAAGCAGAGACTACGGAACGCCATTTGCAACGATCCTGACATATCTCTCTTGCTTCCATCACTCCCATCAGATTCCTCATGCATGCTCTTCTGTTCAGGGTACTTCTAACCTATCCTGTTTTAGGATGTCTCCAATCTGATCAGAGAACGTCCGCCTAGGTCTTCCCCTTCGTCCTGTCCCTTCCACACTTGCCTTATATATCTGCTTGGTCAGTCTTTCGTCATCCATCCTCTCCACGTGCCCAAACCATCTTAGCATACCTTTCTCCATGCTTGTCACTACATCTTCTTTTACCCCACAACACTCTCTTATCACATAATTCTTTATTCGGTCAGTCAAAGAAATACCACACATACTTCTCAGTGCTCTCATTTCTACAGCATTTATTCTACTTTCATGACTTTTCTGCCATACCCAACTTTCACTACCATACATAAGAGTAGGTACTAACGTGCCTTTTTGGAGACGTTTTGGCTATTCATAAACGCCTTCAGAGCTCCATTCACTCTATTACCTGCATTAACTCTTCTTGCAATGTCTTCTACATTCTTACCATCTCTTGTAAACAGCGTACCTAAATATACAAACTCATTCACTTGCTCCACTCGCTGTCCATCGATCATAACCTTACAAGCCGTAACGCATTCCTCCTTTTCAAAAACCATAACTTTTGTTTTACTTACATTCACTTTCATTCCTTTCCTCTCTAACGCACCATGCATGATTGTTACCATCTCCTGCAACTCCTCCGCTGAAGACGCAAGTATAACCTGATCATCAGCATAAAGGAGGCATTTGACGAGTAACCCATTCATCCTTAATCCATAGTCACTATGTTTCAAATCTTGCAAACAACTGTCCGTCGCCGTGGCTGTTCAACCTCTTCGGTTGAACAGCCACGGCGACGCTACACATCCCTGTCTAACACCTGTCTCGATGGTAAACTAATCCGTGTACGACCCATTTATCCTCACACAGGCTCTAGAATCTTCATAAAGGGATTTCAGAGCTCGTATGAGGCTGCTGTTCACCCCATACATCGACAGTACCGACCACATTTCATTCCTCACCACTTTATCGTAAGCCTTTTCCAAATCCACGACCTTTTGACCCTTGGCCAAGAATTTTTCGGCTATGTACCGCAAGGAATAGACTTGATCCGTGCAACCCATACCCTTTCGGAATCCTGCTTGTACATCCCATATTTTCTTGTCGGTTGTTTCCATAACTCTTTCGATCAGTACCTTCGCATACAATTTGCCAACAATGCTGAGAACGCTAATGCCTCTATAGTTTTTGCAGTCTTGTTGCGAGCCTTTTCCCTTATAAAGAGGCACAACCACCGCTGTGGCCCAGTCATCAGGTACTCGGCCGCTGCTCCAGCACAAGTTAAATAAGCGCTGCAGCTGACCAACTATGATGCCCTGTCCAGCCTTCAGCATTTCAACTGTAATCCTATCATATCCTGCAGCCTTACCTAATTTCATACTTCCCAACGCCTTCACAATCTCATCCACACCAATATCGCTTTCATCAATGCTATTATTACCATTCATTTCGTCGATCGATGTCTCTATCGCCGTTCTTTCAAATAAACCTTCAAAATACTCCTTCCATCTCTTCAGCACGCATGATTCACCATTCAGTATCTTTCCATTCTTGTCTCTGATTGACGTGTATTCTGAGGATTGAGTTCTTCCTCGAACTGCACGAACGGATTTCCAGAAAAACTTTATGTTTCTCCGGAAATCTTCAGATAGTCTGCTATCAAACTCATCTTTCTTTTCCTCTTTTTTCCTTTTAACAATTTCTTTCACAATTCTTTTTGACCTAACAAACTCCTTTCTTGCTTCATCTATGTCATTACTCGTTGCCTTTTCCATTCTTTCATTTGCTCTGGCAGCCAACCAATCTAACCAAGCTTTCTTCACATACTAACACTGTTTACTGTTATGACTATTTCTGACTCTTCATGACCTCTTTTAAGTTTTCCCTCGGAGTACAAACTAGGACTCATATAGACTCACGCCTTTATCCCCGAAGGGGTAGGCAGAGGTGTAATATTACACCCACATTTCGCCATGAATTTTTAGGTCCCACGTAATAGGGGGCGAGCCTATTGCCGTACCGGGCACATAACCAGACTCCGTGCTGCTACTGAGAATTTCCTAATGGAAAAACCCAATAACACTTTGCCCGACTCGGGAATCTAACCCGAGACCTCCCAGTCCCACGCGCACATTTATGCCGCGAGACCAACGAGCAAACTAGGTCCGTGTTGAAAAATCTGCTTAGCGATTCTATGAAACTGTAACCAAGTGAGAAGCTAACTTTTGTGCTCGCAATACTTCAGCGATTAAATAATATGTATAAAGTGGAGGCATTTATAGTTTAGTTCAATAAAATATGTAAATTATACAAGCTTATTAATGTTACTGAATAGTACATAAATGAGTTTGTTTATTACATTATTTCTGCTCCTCTGAATAAATTAAGATGAAATTTAATATAAGTGGGCATAGAAATAATATGAATAGGAATAATATCATGTTGATGTAAGGGTGACCTAACTATGTAATCATCCCTTGTCTTTTTGCGAAAATATCAGTGGTGTGTCATATGATCTAGGCCTTTTATCCAGGGATATTACTGAAGCCCAATTCTCCTAATTATATTGTTTCAAAATGCAGTTTCGGTTTAATGTCATTGTCATATTCAATTCACAAATGGTATTCTCCTAAATTAACTGATATTTGAATGTTATCGTGACTAGATCGTAAATTGAACAATCTGTCAACGTCGAACTATAGACGTCAAATTAGACGATAATGTCATTAAATTAACCGAATACTGCTTCTGAGTCCATGCAAAATCGAATCTCATTTTGTTCAAAATATAGTTTCAATCTTTATATATATATACTAGACGACGACAGCAGCTACGCCTGCATTTTTTTTAATTTACCCGTTTTGGCCGATCCCGTGGGAATTTCGGGAAATCCCTTCTTAGTGCACCCCTACGGTCCCCATGGAACATACATGCCAAATTTCAGCTTCCTGCGCCCAATAGTTTCGGCTGTAGCGTGTCTGTCAGTCAGTCAGTAACGCAAGGATTTTATATATTAAGATTTCTTGTGTGCGTGCGTATGTCACTCAACTCCTCCTAAACGACTGGACCGATCTTGATGAAATTTTTAGTGTGTGTTCAAGGGGACTTGAGAATGGTTTAGATTCACAATTTAGTCCACTGGAAAATGTTTTTTTTACTTAATTTTTAATTTGTAAGTAGTTGTGGATTTTGGAATGTTTCACATTGGAACCGACGGACTGCGCTGCTATCGCAGTGTCAAATCTTACCTGAATAATAAAACATTAAAATCGAAATCGAAACCTTACCTGAATAATAAAACATTAAAAAATAAAGATATCGAGTCGACAACATATATCCGCAAAATTTGGATTGTCGAGTATTTTGTTAAATTCTAATGGTTCTGACTAGTGTTGTAAAAATACCGTATAATACCAAAAGGCTATGTATTAAACGGGTATTTTATTATAACTTACGGTATTATTGGTATTTTATGTATTTTATATTCTGATTCAGTTTTGAAGACCCTGCGATATTGCGACAAGTTCTAGTTAAAAACATTAAATATATTTTAAGTTAAGATTGTATTCTTTGTTTTAGAATTACTAATTTTAAAATTTTGGAATTTTAAGTTTTGGAAGAATTCATTGCAAAGTCCGAAATCGCTTAGACAAATCAAGTGTTTCTAAATTGGTCTCGATTTACGCGAATCTTCGTCTTCGTGACAGCACATTCGAAGTTAAAGAAAGTGGTTATGAACATGATTCAGCTGAAAGTACGTTGCTAGAATACATTAAGTACTGCGTCGTCATCTACCCTGAACGTAGCAACACAAGAGGATTTTTATTTGAGGATGAAGATCATCTAAATCTCGGGTTTTTGAACTAAGAAGACAAAAGGCGTGGGCCAACGTCTGTGCTTTTCTTATGGATCTTGTAATTAAAGTTCGGGCTGCACGTGTCTGCACGCAGAGAGGAACATAATTTAATTTTGAATAAATAGAGAGATGATTCAAATAAGTTTGAGGACCCCTTTGCTCTGACGTAACTAAAAATGTTACGTGTTTTTCTTTAAATAATATTTTGATTGTTTTTAGCGTATTTATAGGTAAAAGTTTCGAAATACGTCGCCGTTTTTAGGGGCTGTGAGTGATTGGAGAGGGATAAGGGGAGGTCTCGGAAGCCCCCCTCACCATTTTCCCTTGCCGGAAATACTTAGTTTCCTCTGAAAAAAAAATCTCCAAACATCGGTGTGTATGGCACTGCCAACTTCCACATTCATCACACTAGTTTAATAAACTAAGGTTGACGGAGCCCTGCGAAGGGCTCCTATTTTCGGATTAAGGGTCAAAAGAGAACCTAACATAACCTATTTAGTTACATATTACAGTCGCACCTAACCCTAGGCACTCGAAAGCAATGACGCACAAATTTGACCTTAGCTGTCAATATCATCATTCCAAAATGGCGGGTTTGCGTTTCGTTACACGTTTTTCACATAAAACCTAAAAATGATATTTGTGAAACTGAACCAAAGTATAAAAACTACGTTCCGTTTTGCATAATTGCCGAAGTATTTAAGAATTTTAGCAAATTGATAAAATATATTTAGACGCAACTCCGGCAGCCAAAATTACTTTTAGGGGATTAAAACTAACTACCTTAAGCCCCCCACACCACCAATACCTTCAAATTCGGACGACTAGTTTCGAAACCCAACCCTATTTTTATGGTAATATTGTTGTAGCTAATAGTAATTAATAATAATACGAACTTAAACTATAATTTCAGGTTTTATTCTTGTGCAATTCCACCGTATTCAGTTTTTTTAATGATTACTTCGATCATTTACATCAAAAATATAGAACAATTGATTAATACATAAAATACCGTAGTAAATAATACCGTATTATACGGTATTTTTCGTTTAATAAATTTCAATACAAATGGTATAATACCGCACTTACATCTCTAGTTCTGACAGACAAATCACAGTCGCCATATTGGCCGATCTAGCGAAACGTCACAGATATCGGATAACACAGTCTTTACTAAGTAGTTTGTATGTGTAAATACTTTTTGCAGTTATATTTCTTAAACAGTTAAAACGACAACTATGGAAGTATCCGCCCAATAAAGGAGATTTGTATCAAATATAAAAAAAAATATTAAAATATCTTTACTAATATAATAAAGCGGAAGAGTTGTGTGTTCCTCTGTGGCCGGACCACATTTTAGTACTCAGATGCTATAGTTATAAATAATACCTACCTAAAGTCTACTTTCATCGGTATATATACATATATTTAGTACCTCAAGAGATATCTTTTTAATTAACAATTTATGTGGTCCGGCCGCCAGGCAGTGCTCTCTGGCCGCGCCACCTCAAGTTAAATAGAGTATAATGAACTATTAATAAATCAATATCCCGAAAAAAACTACCTAAAGAGTACCTTGCATACGACAAATATGGTCCAATAAACCCCTTTAGTTAAGGAGTTATTGGTCGTAGGGTGTGGTCCGGCTGGAAGGTATACTCTGCAGCAAGTCAATTTTGCAATATTTAATATTAACTATCCATAAATCAATTTATATAATAGTACCTTTTCTCTACTCTTCGTTGATACTTTTTCTCTCAAGAAACTATTCATTTTGATCAATTAATCTTTAAAGTATGTGGCGCGGCTAGGGAGGATTACTTTTAGCAAATATAACAAAATATGCTTTATTTATTTATGCCAACGATAACTGCATAATAAGTACTTTATAAAAAGACCTGGACTTCATCTATAAACATTTATTTTGATTACCAACAATGATTTTGAAAAAGGTGAACTTTTTAGTTTTTGTTTACCTATCTACCTAAGAATAGGTAGTTAATTTGACGTAGTAAGCGAAAATGTTGGTTTAAAATAAACAATAAGTATAGGATAATATATTTTCATAATCAAATATTAACAACTAGCTGACCCGACAGACGTTGTCCTGTCTTAACGATGAATATTGAATTCAAATTGGTAGGTAAATAGATTGAATTTAAGCATTTTACCCTTTAAACAAGAAATAACAATGAAAAAGAGTGTACCAAAACCGCGTATTAAAAATACAGTCAATCAGTATTACAAGTAAAGGAGTTTTCCAACTTCAAAATGCAAGACTTAAATTAAAAAGAAACATTTTGATCCGCAGTAGAACCAAAGTCGCCGACATAGCTCTCCGGATAGCCAAGCTGAAGTGGCAGTGGGCAGGGCACATAGCTCGAAGAACCGATGGCCGTTGGGGCAGAAAGGTTCTGGAGTGGCGGCCACGTACCGGACGACGCAGCAGAGGTAGGCCTCCCGCAAGGTGGACCGACGATCTCGTCAAGATCGCGGGAGGCGGTTGGATGCGGGCGGCTCAAGACCGGTCTGTGTGGAGAACCTTGGGGGAGGCCTATGTCCAGCAGTGGACGTCGTTTGGCTGATATGATGAAGTTATAATTTACACGTTTGCGTATAAAATACAATGTACATTCATTTGCTGGTTTTATTCCTTGTAACTTTATAACTTAAATCATCATATGTTTCTCAAGTATCATCCAGACGCTTGCATTGAGCGAGGTAATGGCGAATATTTGGTAAATACCTTAAATATAGTCTAAGGTTAATACTCAATCACTGACAACAGTGTAAATATTTTTCCTTGTAATGTCATAGTGTCTGGAATGTCATATATATCAACGCCTAAATAAATTTCAAATATTTTAAATCATTCAATGTGAAGTTCATAGACTTATGATTGGTATCGCTGCGAAGCGATACCAATCGTTTGTCTAGGGTGAAGTTAATAGTTTGTTTACCTACATTTTACACCGTCCGTCATTGGAAATCATATTGCAAGGCGTTTAAATGTATACTAAGTTCAGCAATTTATAAAATCTATTGTATTAACAATTTTTTATTGTTTATATTTGATTATGAAAATACAGGATACAGGGTGCGGTACATATGGCGCAGAACCGGACCGAGTGGTGAAAATTGACATACAGTCACGATCCTCAGCATTGAGGGAACGACCAGAATGATGAAAATACAGGGTGTCACAAGAACCATCACCAAGCCGAAGTCTACTCGTTGTGGACATCATGCCAAGTCATACTAACCAAAAATAATACCTGGGATTTTTTTTTTTGAGTTTACACATTTTTTAAACCGCAATTAAAAGCGCGCGCGTGAAATGCTCGAAATACTTACTTATCCATAGGGTCATAGGGCATCTAAAGAACATATTGGCGGGGTAAATGCATCGATTTTGTACCTAATTAGAAAAATTCTATACTAGCTTTGAGCCTCAATATCTCCTGAAACAGTAATTTCCCAGGTATAGGTCCAAAGAAAAAAATGTTCGTACTGATTGGTTCAATATGTGATTTCAGTTTTCGTTAAGGGTCTTTTTACACCCTGTATATATTTATTTTTCGTATACTTATTGTTTATTTTAAACCAAAATTTTCACTTACTCCGTCAAATTAACTACCTATTCTTAGGTAGTTTTTTTTTATGGAATAGGGGCAAACGAGCTGACGGATCGCCTGATGTTAAGCGATTACCGCCGCCCATGGACACCCGCAACACCAGAGGAGTCACAAGTGCGTTGCCGGCCTTTTAAAAAGGAATACGCTCTTTTTTTGAAGGTTTGAAGGTCGTATTGGTTCGGAAAAACCGCAGACGACAGATCATTCCACAGTTTACAGGTGCGAGGCAAAAAGTTTCTAGAAAAATGCACCGTTGTGGCTTCCCAACCATCTAAATGATGGGGATGGAAATTCTGTCGCGTAGAACGATGGCGGAAAGAGGCGGCAGGGATTAATCCGAACAATTCTTCGGAGCACTCCCCATAGTAGTAGCGATAAAAGATGCAAAGCGAGGCTACATCTCTACGCAGCGCCAAGGGGTCTAACCGGTTGCAAATATTTTGGCAATCGACAATTCGAGCGGCTCTCCGTTGGATGCGATCCAGAGGGAGAAGCTGGTACTGGGGTGCCCCTGCCCAAAGGTGAGAACAGTATTCCATATGTGGCCGGACCTGCGCCTTATAAAGGAGCAAGCGGTGGGCCGGAGTGAAATACCGTCTCGATCTATTGAGCACGCCAAGCTTCTTCGAGGCTAACTTAGCCTTAGCCTCTAAGTGACCGCGGAACTGGACTTCGCTCGATATGTCGATACCAAGTATTCCAATACTGGCGGAGGCAGTTAAGGGAGTGCTCTCAAAACGAGGATATACGACCAACGGCAGTTTTTTTGCGGTGAACACGCAAACTTGTGTCTTTGTGGGGTTAAATTGGACCAAATTACGTCTTCCCCAATCTGAGACCTTCTCCAAGGAGGTCTCAATTTCAGACACAAGTTTATTTCTGCTCTCGATTAGGTTTCCCGAGAAATGTTGGCTCGGCCGGTATATAAAGCATCGCCCGAGCTGTCATCTGCATAACAATGAATGTCACTGTCTAGCAACATATCATTGATATGCAGGAGGAACAGAGTAGGCGATAGCACGCAGCCTTGAGGGACACCAGCATTTACAGACAAGGCGTCAGAGCATTCACCGTCAACTACGACCTTTATGCTTCTGTCTGTAAGAAAGCTGGTGACCCATTCGCATAATTTCTCGGGCCCCTAATAACGCGCTAATCTCAGGAACTACCAGTTATCCCGGAAGGCTATAGGCTATATAACATAACGCTTCGGGCAAAAGGCTAAAAAATTTTTAACAATTCTATATTGGTATCGTCTGCGATATTAAAAGGGATGGGAAATCCAAATACAACATCTCTTTCGTGATTCAAAATGGTGGATGGGAAATCAAAGATGGCGGATGTGAAAAATTTAAAAAATCAATATGGTTATCGTCTCAGATGATTTAAGGGATGGTGAATCCAAATACAACATCTATTTCGTGATCAAAGATGGCGGATAGGAAATCAAAGATGGCGGACGGGATTTTTTTTAAGGTCGATATGGGTATCGTCTCCGATATTTTAAGGAATGGGGAATTCAATATTAGGTATATAAAAAACTGTATTTGTTTGTTCAGCATTTATAGACTCTGAAATGATAAGAGATTAAGCGCTAAGACAATGGTAATTTTTGGAAAAGGGGCTTGGAAAAAAGGAAATTAAATAAAAACTCTTAAAAAGGCGAAACGGAGTTCGCTGGGTCAGCTAGTATCATATAAAATACAAGAATTGGCCTTCTGGTTGTAACCAAATTTTATATTGTCAAATCTATCGCTCATAACATCATTATTGCAGCCTGGATATTTCGGCATAGCTATAGCTATCTAACAGATATTACAGCAATAATAATATTTTGCAATGGTCATTAGTTTCCTAGTAAATGCAAACCTCCAACTATCGATTATTGATTATTCGGTGGAACAACCGTTTCTAGGTAAGCTTATTGAATGCATGCCATTATTATTAAAACCTAATTCGCTGCATATAATCCTTTTACAGCAGGCCTCCAAAAGGACATCTCTAGTAATAGTTAATAGGACGAGGTCGCCTGAGACCCGAAGCAATCTTTGAAATTAATGGACTGGCTGTTTAGCTTTTTCTACTAGACAGCTGACTAAGTACCATTTTGAAGGGCAGTTCAAAAATGTCGAAACTACCACGTGAAAAAACAGATGCTCAATTTATTAAAGCGCTCAAATTCTTGTTAGAATGCATTTAAAACAGACAGTACTTCACTAACGGCTGTTTTCATTATTCGATCTACCCATGGATTTGGAGATTTTAGGTACATATTTGACATAAGCTCTATACAAAATATATAGCGTATAGTATATTGAATTTAGTAAATATATAGCGTATAGTTCAATGAAAGGCGAGGTTCTTTTTTTATGTCATAAGCGGTAAACGAGCAGACGGATCTCCTAATAGTAAACAATTACCGTCGCCCATGGACACAAGCAACATCAGAGGAGTCACAAGTGCGTTGCCGCCCTTTGGGTTAGGAAAAGGGATGGGAGGAGGGAGAAGGAATAGGGGATGGGGCCTCCGGCGCTCTCACTCACCGAACGAAACGCAACAATATAGGTACTGTTACTTTACGTCGATTTTCTGTGAGAGGGTAGTACTTCTCCGGTCGAGCCGGCCCGGGCCCATTCTCGCTGAAACCAGCAAGGCTCTACTACCTGTTAAAGGTGCAATATCAGCTGATATTAGAGGCTCATAATGACGTGATGCATCATCATTCGCTTACCAATGACGTAAACATCGTCCACCACGCAAACATAGATATGTTATTACAATTTTATGTAGATTCGTTCCAAATGATATAGATTCTTCACGGTCTCGCGAGTACATAGTGCAAGGTGACACAAATGCGACCGACCTGAGACATTCGAGACACGTACCTCGTTTCGTCTGCATCGACTGCGAGAATGGATTGGTCGCAGACCTTACGTAAACTTGCAATACTGACTGTGTTCTCTCTGTTTTATGGCTTCGCTTTTCCTTTTTTAGAAGCAGTGCAAAGAGGAATCTTCTTTCAAATAAAAAAAGTAGTAGACGTACAAATGTACTGGACTGAGTTAGTGCTCGTGTCCACGTGCCGTGAAAATTTAGCTCGTATTTGTCTTGTAGGTTTTTGTGGTCTTCGTGGTCAATTAAGTGGTATAGACCACTGTGGAAGCTTGTCCATGGACACAGTTTATTTAAACGCCTCTGTCGTCAGCATGATTTACATCAGTATTCTGGCTCTGTTTGAGGTAAATCTATGAGAATATTACAAGTTTTATGGCAGTCAAAAATGAATTTAAGTGAATTGTGCCTAACTGTAGCTTTCCCGGCGGTTTGCCGTATGATTCGAATCTTGGACAAGGTTATGTGAGTTTAAAAAACGCGTGGCGAGATCACTATGACAAGCTAAAATCGAGCCTTAACCTTACGAATAGATAACCAGATGTATCAATGTAGTTGTGAAAAGGTTTCCCGGGCTTAAAGAAGTAGTCCATTGTCACCAGAAGATCAATGCATTCTTTGTCGTTTACACGTGCAGTGCAGTTAATCGGCTTAACGTCGCTACTACTCTAAGATGTCTTACTAAAGAGTGAATGTATGTACTGCGGAGTGCAAAGCTTCATGGGTGAACCCGTCTGATTCCTTATTCAGTCCGTTTTAATATTGCTAGGATATGCAGTATATCGAAATGTGCCATACCAAATACCAACAATTACTAGAAATATACCAACTGTATTTCATCCAACGATGTTACAAGTAAAAAGAAGTAGATACGTTATAGACGTACCAAAAGCAGGACGCTAAACATGTGCCAGTTGGCAAGTCTGACATATGTGTGTGTGTGACGTCGCGAGCCGGCGTCATAGTGAAACTGACACATCTTGTCAACCGAAATTGAAATAAAATATGGAGTTATCGATGTGTGCGTTAGTGTATCGTTTCTACGGATTGATTACTACGTAGGTAAAGTATCTACGACTTTTCTAATATCATTGATTTCATCTTTTAATTTTTACCGGTTATGGAGCCGACTATATTCAACCTTATTTGTACACCTTACCGTAACTTATGGACATTCCCTGCTTTACTTCTTTATTCTTCGAAATAAATTGCTACAAATTACACTCAGAGCACTATGTTCTAAAACTTGTTCTGTACACATCGATTTTGTCCCTTACGGTAAATAGTAACTCGTCTGCGCAGGCCTCTAGCTATCCGTATATTTAGTAATTTTCCCCATAGACTATCTGTACTTATTTGGATCATCCTTCAGACGATTGCCGAAAGTAAACGCGCGAGAAATATTCGTATATTCGTGGAAAAGTTTACGTCGCCTATATTCGATATTGTCGATGTAAATCGTTTTTCCTATCCAATGAAATATATTCGTATATTCACAAATGAAACTAATTTTATGAGTTCTGTCGACATTTTCCGATACGTAGTATTGAAACGATGACAGTAAAGTGTTACTGGTAGGCTGGTAGGTAAAAGAAATTGTCTTTTGTCACGAAAGTCGTTTTTTTGATACCACAAAGATATTTTTATACGGTAGATAGAATAAAAATGGCGTCCTATTCCATTGTCCGCCCTTTGAGGCAAAGTGTACTTTAGCGTCGCGAAGTGCTTGCTTCCGAGAGTCCCAGTAAAATGTTCCATGTCAGAGACTATCTTCACATATGCGTGCATTTAAGGAACGTTTTTTTATATATTTATTTTTCTGAAAATTTTCAGTTACTTACGTATTAGTTTGTCGGCTTACTAAGCAGTTTTAGATATTCTTTTGGATGTTTTGAAATGTATTCCGTGTTAAAAAAATTCATAGCCCTATGGCGTAGATAATTTTTGTAACACAATGCATAATTATATACATAGCTGTCTATATAGGTACACTACAATGTTTCGGATGCACTATTTCGGAAGCGCTACCTAGTCGTTTCCAGAAACAATGTTTTAGCTTACGTGCTGTGATGGACGGTTGGTTGTTTGGTACATAACAGAATTGTCTCGCTTGCCTCCTAGCTCTTAGAAGGGGGCAATTTGGCATACATGGTTTGAACGGTTTGTAGCTTGATGCGTAACGTAGTAGGGTGCATATAAACATGTAGGCAAAATGCAAACAACGACTTTTAATGTTTCTCAAACCCAAATTAAACAAAATTATAAACAAACAAATTGTTGGTAGTGCCTTTAGGTATATTCGTAACAACTTGGTATAAAGCAGACCATTTAAGAACACTTTAAGTACACAAAACAACACAAGTGAACTCAAACATTTTGCAACTTGGCAATAGTTCCCTCTAAGACGCTGTGTGTACACACTTAATGGTCTACAAACAAATAATGGACCGGTTAATTGAATCGGATGCTCAGTAAATTGACTTAAAACAACCTATTAGGTTTATTGTCAGCTGCCTACAACATTCATTGATCTATTATATTATTGTCTACCATGCGTAGGTGTAGTTCCTCGTCTGCTATAACATATCAAACATCATATTTTAACGATATGTTATGTTTGTTACATGGGGGTGGCCAGGTATATTAATTTTCGAACGATAATAGTAACCAACCTCTCTCGCATTAGCGTGCCTCGAAGCAATAATCATTTAGTCGATTAATTGCTTTCTTGGATTCGAAAAAAGAATTCCATTACATCACTAGGGACGTACGACAAGCATTTAAACTTTTTTATATTTTTTTTATTCAGCCAGCGCTACGATGTACATTTTCGATAACACGTTTAAAATGAGTATTTTTGGGTCTGTGCAAATTATATAGCGATTACCCGACCCTTTACTTTAAAGCCCGTTCAAAACCATTTCATGAGTTGAATAAATATTTGCTTCATGTTTATAAAGGACGTTTATATCGCCTCAGATTCAGGGGCACGGCCGTTTTTCTTTGAGGGCACGTTTCTTTGACGTCTCGGGCGTCGGCTTTGTTTTCTATTACAGTACACCTTTTGTCCTTCATCACGGTTACTGAGACTATTTTTCTTTGTAAAAGGTAAGATAAACTAATCATGAGATTCTCCATTACGGGCCTTCCAGGCATAATGGAGTCTGCTAATGCGTATCAGTACCTATTGTCCCTATGTTTTCCCTCTATTTATATTTTCAACGGATTTAAAAAAGCCGCTTCTCAATTTTGTTGTATTTTTAAACGGTTAAGTTTGTTACTTCAGAAGTCCAACATTTAATATCCGAATTCGATAACAATTTTTGTTTGGAAGAATATACTTTCCGATTGGTCCTACCCGAGCTGGACAAATGGAAATAGAGGTCGGATTTTAATGATTTTTTTTATAAGTAAACTATGACGCATACCCTTATGTGTTACTAATTGTAACGGCAATTAGCTTTTAATGGGTTTTATCTACACGTGAAAAGTAATTTTATATAACTATCGCCTAACAACTAACGTTATAGAAGCAAAATAGTTTTATTATTAGTAGTCGTTATTACAAATTGAGTGCCTTAGATATGTGTTCTACCATTTATATGATTGTTTTAAATGAGTTTTAATTTTGTTTACGAGTCTACGTGTTTTATGTTTGCAGTTTAGTAGCGTTTAGTTCTTGGGACGCAGGAATATCCCATTTTAGAACAATGGTCTTTGCATCGCCGTATGGTTGACTGGGAGAGAAAGCCTTAGTATTGTTTAAAGCTCGGGTTCGGTGATAAATTAAATGCACTATGCCACAAAACTGTTCTTTATTTAACCACACACTTAATTTTATACACTACAAAACACCAATAAAAAACACAATTTCCTCACTAGGAAACAATTTCCTCACTTCCCTTCGCTGATCTTGATCGCTCCGTTATTAGAACTGCACTATTCTATTCGCCCATCCGCGCGGATAACAAACTAGTTCTTTCGAGTGTATTCCGGAATGTTCTCGAGTTCTCGTTCTTCGAGTAAACAAACAGTAACGCCATCTAGTAGGGAGTAGATGAAATACCTTTAAACTACCGAAATATCCATTCTCTTCTAGTTCTCACATTCACCGATAGATGGCGTTATTTTCAAATATAGCCATTCGTAACAGTATTAAGTCCGCTTAGCGTACTTACTTTGATGTATTGTGTATGAAGTTTTACATTAATTTTACACTGTCGTCCGGATAAATGTATGATATGTGCCACAAACCTTGGTTTTGAATATCCGATTTTGAGTTGTGCCCACTGAAGTAATATCTTCAATGTAATGAAAAAAGCTTTAAATAAATAAATAAATAAGAATGAGCTTTTCTTCAGTTTGAACGTACCTAATCACAAAGCCCAATTATCAAACGCGATGTAAATATACTCATTACACGTACTCTAATGGCTACGTAGTTATAAGCCTTGTCATGTGAGTGACGCTTCAGTTAAATGTCATATTCAAATAACCCGTGTAATAAATTATTCGCCGGCGAGCAAGATTCTAAAATTAGTACGTAATATAATATTCTGGTAAAGACGTCTTTATATACAGTCTGATATCAAAGACGAAACCTTTAACTTATTAATGAGTATGTGTAATGTTTTTACAATGGTTTGATTTTCGCTTCACGTAATATCTGAATATGCAAGTAACTGCGTTTTAGATTTTCACGGAAAATCAGAGCTTTGACATCGCTATTTCACAAAAGTAATATAGTGAGTAGCTTGCCAATATATTAGCTTCTGCCTGCGACTACGCCCGCGTGGAGGTCCGTTATCGGGAGAAAGGTTTCCCTGTGTAACACATCGGCTAGGTACCACGTGTGCTGTTAAAGTTACATAGAGGTATAGCGTAACAGGATCCTCGATAGAACATGATATCTTTATCACGAACAGCCAGGATCGATAGTCTTCAGTTGATTGCTATCATGTAACCGAATAATCGGATTAGGAGAGGAGTAGCGTTGGAGGTTGAACGTGTTTTGTTGATGATGATGAGGTCGTTGGTAGTACCTTGCAGAATACTTCTCGAGTATGAGTTAGCAATACCTGAATTCTCTGGTGTTACCAGTATCCTTACTCCAAAAAGTTTGCATTAGACTAGGCAATTTATGTGCAAAACAAGATTCTGTCCATGGCTCTGCGCGCATAGATCGACAAGCGGGTGAGCGCCCATACGCCCCTTAAAATTCGCCCCTCCATACAAATTTGGCGAAATTTGTGTGAAGGGGCGAATTTTAAAGGGCGTATGGGCGCTTCGCTATCGCGACAAAAGGTATTAATTATTTTGAAGTATAAGCTTTACTTGTAAAGGTTTATCAAAATCCGTTTAGTACTTTTGGGTGAATTGAAAGATTAGTAAACATTCAATCATACATCTAAATCATACTCGCAATCTTTCGCATTTTCTAATACTTGTACGATGTTCAGGTGATTTTCCTAATCAGCTTAATAGCAAGAGCTAGGTTTGCTATCTTTCGTATACCTAGTTAAGTAATTTGCAGTGGGCAATCCGAAGAGATTTCAGTTAAATCCTTATTGGAAAAGCGTCTGCTATTCCTACACTTTGCAATTAGACACCCCTTTTGATTATGCAAGTGCAATTGGGATCAGAATTTATTCTTGTGTGGGTGTACCAGCTATGTACCTGTTGAATTAGTGAGTTAATTTAGTAAATATCTACTTCGGTTTATGCCGTCAGTTCAGTCATGACAGATAAACAAGGCAGAGTTAAAAGAGATATAGACGTAAAGTTAGATGGCTACTGTTATTAGCACGGTAATGTTATCTATATTAGATGTAAAAGAAAGAAATGAAAGGAAAAAATGAAATCCCGTGGAAAAGCTAATATTCAGGCAAATCCGGTTAGACTAGTAAGCGGACACCATGTTGCAACTGGGATAGTTAAAACTGTTGACTCTAGGAAGATGATGTATTGCAAGTATTCATAATATACAGAACATTATCTTACGTTTGTTTGTTTTTGACCGCCGTACTCGAACAAGATTACTCAACAGCATTCTTTGAAAATAACGAGTAAAAATGCGTGTCGGCTGAAAGACTCACGACTTCATTGGTAGAAAATAATTGCAATCCCTTCACGTGCAAGTAAAAATAATACTATGTTTATAATTCCCCTTTGCCCTCGCACCTCCTATTCTAATTCCCATTGCATAGCATGGTAATCGCTTAACCATCAACCGATCCATGTGCTCGTTCGCATCCTACTACTTCTATAAAAAAATATTAAAGAGCTTTAAAGGATTACGCCCGTCATCAGTTTACCATCCCAACGACGGCAATTGCAGGAAAAAATGGGCTGTAACTAAATCTATAGCTTATATTTAGCTAGCAGTAATACGTATCTTGCCGTGTTGCGTATCCAATTCGCAATATGCTCCTTTGGAAAGGGTATATACCGATATGAGTTTTGGAACGATAAGGTCTGAAACGACTAATAATATAGTTGCGGGACAAAAAGTATTGGTAGCGTTATTTTCGAAAAAATACTTTCTCGTGCGTTGTAAATTCGACGTGAATTTTATGTAAATTTAACACTGTTTACTACATACATACATACATACATAGACTCACGCCTGTTTCCCGGAGGGGTAAGCAGAGACTACGGAACGCCATTTGCAACGATCCTGACATATCTCTCTTGCTTCCATCACTCCCATCAGATTCCTCATGCATGCTCTTCTGTTCAGGGTACTTCTAACCTATCCTGTTTTAGGATGTCTCCAATCTGATCAGAGAACGTCCGCCTAGGTCTTCCCCTTCGTCCTGTCCCTTCCACACTTGCCTTATATATCTGCTTGGTCAGTCTTTCGTCATCCATCCTCTCCACGTGCCCAAACCATCTTAGCATACCTTTCTCCATGCTTGTCACTACATCTTCTTTTACCCCACAACACTCTCTTATCACATAATTCTTTATTCGGTCAGTCAAAGAAATACCACACATACTTCTCAGTGCTCTCATTTCTACAGCATTTATTCTACTTTCATGACTTTTCTGCCATACCCAACTTTCACTACCATACATAAGAGTAGGTACTAACGTGCCTTTTTGGAGACGTTTTGGCTATTCATAAACGCCTTCAGAGCTCCATTCACTCTATTACCTGCATTAACTCTTCTTGCAATGTCTTCTACATTCTTACCATCTCTTGTAAACAGCGTACCTAAATATACAAACTCATTCACTTGCTCCACTCGCTGTCCATCGATCATAACCTTACAAGCCGTAACGCATTCCTCCTTTTCAAAAACCATAACTTTTGTTTTACTTACATTCACTTTCATTCCTTTCCTCTCTAACGCACCATGCATGATTGTTACCATCTCCTGCAACTCCTCCGCTGAAGACGCAAGTATAACCTGATCATCAGCATAAAGGAGGCATTTGACGAGTAACCCATTCATCCTTAATCCATAGTCACTATGTTTCAAATCTTGCAAACAACTGTCCGTCGCCGTGGCTGTTCAACCTCTTCGGTTGAACAGCCACGGCGACGCTACACATCCCTGTCTAACACCTGTCTCGATGGTAAACCAATCCGTGTACGACCCATTTATCCTCACACAGGCTCTAGAATCTTCATAAAGGGATTTCAGAGCTCGTATGAGGCTGCTGTTCACCCCATACATCGACAGTACCGACCACATTTCATTCCTCACCACTTTATCGTAAGCCTTTTCCAAATCCACGACCTTTTGACCCTTGGCCAAGAATTTTTCGGCTATGTACCGCAAGGAATAGACTTGATCCGTGCAACCCATACCCTTTCGGAATCCTGCTTGTACATCCCATATTTTCTTGTCGGTTGTTTCCATAACTCTTTCGATCAGTACCTTCGCATACAATTTGCCAACAATGCTGAGAACGCTAATGCCTCTATAGTTTTTGCAGTCTTGTTGCGAGCCTTTTCCCTTATAAAGAGGCACAACCACCGCTGTGGCCCAGTCATCAGGTACTCGGCCGCTGCTCCAGCACAAGTTAAATAAGCGCTGCAGCTGACCAACTATGATGCCCTGTCCAGCCTTCAGCATTTCAACTGTAATCCTATCATATCCTGCAGCCTTACCTAATTTCATACTTCCCAACGCCTTCACAATCTCATCCACACCAATATCGCTTTCATCAATGCTATTATTACCATTCATTTCGTCGATCGATGTCTCTATCGCCGTTCTTTCAAATAAACCTTCAAAATACTCCTTCCATCTCTTCAGCACGCATGATTCACCATTCAGTATCTTTCCATTCTTGTCTCTGATTGACGTGTATTCTGAGGATTGAGTTCTTCCTCGAACTGCACGAACGGATTTCCAGAAAAACTTTATGTTTCTCCGGAAATCTTCAGATAGTCTGCTATCAAACTCATCTTTCTTTTCCTCTTTTTTCCTTTTAACAATTTCTTTCACAATTCTTTTTGACCTAACAAACTCCTTTCTTGCTTCATCTATGTCATTACTCGTTGCCTTTTCCATTCTTTCATTTGCTCTGGCAGCCAACCAATCTAACCAAGCTTTCTTCACATACTAACACTGTTTACTGTTATGACTATTTCTGACTCTTCATGACCTCTTTTAAGTTTTCCCTCGGAGTACAAACTAGGACTCATATAGACTCACGCCTTTATCCCCGAAGGGGTAGGCAGAGGTGTAATATTACACCCACATTTCGCCATGAATTTTTAGGTCCCACGTAATAGGGGGCGAGCCTATTGCCGTACCGGGCACATAACCAGACTCCGTGCTGCTACTGAGAATTTCCTAATGGAAAAACCCAATAACACTTTGCCCGACTCGGGAATCTAACCCGAGACCTCCCAGTCCCACGCGCACATTTATGCCGCGAGACCAACGAGCAAACTAGGTCCGTGTTGAAAAATCTGCTTAGCGATTCTATGAAACTGTAACCAAGTGAGAAGCTAACTTTTGTGCTCGCAATACTTCAGCGATTAAATAATATGTATAAAGTGGAGGCATTTATAGTTTAGTTCAATAAAATATGTAAATTATACAAGCTTATTAATGTTACTGAATAGTACATAAATGAGTTTGTTTATTACATTATTTCTGCTCCTCTGAATAAATTAAGATGAAATTTAATATAAGTGGGCATAGAAATAATATGAATAGGAATAATATCATGTTGATGTAAGGGTGACCTAACTATGTAATCATCCCTTGTCTTTTTGCAAAAATATCAGTGGTGTGTCATATGATCTAGGCCTTTTATCCAGGGATATTACTGAAGCCCAATTCTCCTAATTATATTGTTTCAAAATGCAGTTTCGGTTTAATGTCATTGTCATATTCAATTCACAAATGGTATTCTCCTAAATTAACTGATATTTGAATGTTATCGTGACTAGATCGTAAATTGAACAATCTGTCAACGTCGAACTATAGACGTCAAATTAGACGATAATGTCATTAAATTAACCGAATACTGCTTCTGAGTCCATGCAAAATCGAATCTCATTTTGTTCAAAATATAGTTTCAATCTTTATATATATATACTAGACGACGACAGCAGCTACGCCTGCATTTTTTTTAATTTACCCGTTTTGGCCGATCCCGTGGGAATTTCGGGAAATCCCTTCTTAGTGCACCCCTACGGTCCCCATGGAACATACATGCCAAATTTCAGCTTCCTGCGCCCAATAGTTTCGGCTGTAGCGTGTCTGTCAGTCAGTCAGTAACGCAAGGATTTTATATATTAAGATTTCTTGTGTGCGTGCGTATGTCACTCAACTCCTCCTAAACGACTGGACCGATCTTGATGAAATTTTTAGTGTGTGTTCAAGGGGACTTGAGAATGGTTTAGATTCACAATTTAGTCCACTGGAAAATGTTTTTTTTACTTAATTTTTAATTTGTAAGTAGTTGT